>VDFB02358134.1:46742480-47101984 GCA_007258455.2 Sequoia sempervirens
CGAATCTCTCAATGAGTCTATTGGTGAACTCATCGTAGGTAGTGATAGACCCATGACCTAAAGTGACTAGGCCATGGTACCACCACTCATGCGCCACCCCATCAAGGTGTAGCGTAGCGAACTTGATCGCTTCTTCTTCAGCCATTGGTCTAAGAGCCAAATAGTTGTCTAGCTTCTGTATCCAAGCTCAAGCAGAACTACTATCACTTCCATCAAAGTGGGGAAGCGTAACCTTGCTGATAGCTTGATGCAAGTCTCCTTGTGCTGGAGTTCTTCTTTGGTCGTAATTCCTCCCTTGGCCTCTATCCTTCCTTCTATACTCCATGTAATCATTGAAGGACATGTCAAGCTTGATTTCATCAGGAAGGGAGTCATATTCCGTACGGCCGATCCTTAGCCTCTCCAAAGATGAAGCATTTTCTTCTGGATCAGGATGTGGGTTTGCTGGTGCCAAAAATGTGGGTTTGAAGGGTCTAGCAGAAATGTATGTGTTGCTCACTGAAGGTTGGGCAACATGACTATTGTGCAGGTTGGAAGCACTGTGCTCACCAGTAGGCACTGTATTGTTTTGTGGAGTATTCTGACTCATTCTCCCCAACATGAGAGAAAACATGTCCAACAAAGCATCCATCTTCTTATCAAGCCCTTGACATAGATTGGCCGAATTGTCTATACCTCTCCCACTGTCACCTCTGGTGCCGAAAATCCTCTCATTACCCCCTGAAGTCCTTTCACTATCCCCCATTTCTGTCTCCTGAGAAGACTCCCAGTGAGCCCTCAAAACCTCTGATGCTGTCTGACCTTCTGGAGCTTGATGCAACTGTGTCTGAACTGTATCCCTCTTGTAAACCCTTGCCAAGTACCTCTGTTCTCTGTCACTCATAGAATGCTGATTTCACAGGATGGCAGGATGTGTGCTCTGATACCACTGAAATATACTGGCCCAATTTTTTCAATTTTTCAAAGACAAATTACAGTGAGTCAAGCACCCGTTAAGGTTAGTCAGAAAACCAAAACGTTGCTGAAAGTAACTCTAACCTGAATGTACACCAGGATCCCAAAAAGGGCAAGGTGTGAGCATTGGTCAGAGGGTCTCAAAATGCTGGAAAGAAACTCTAACCACGAGATGCGCCGGCGAACGACGAGCATTCAGTCAGAGGGTCCCTATCTATTGCAATACTGGAAAGAAGCTCAACACCAAGCATGTGCTACTCAGTCCATGACAGACAAGAGGCGACCATATGGCGGAGTCCTTGAATTTACAAGCAAATTAAGAAAAAAGGCGGCAAGCCAGCCTCTTCCACTTATTCAGTGGGCAGATACAAACATTGAAAAGTGCAAGAATACTAAAGATGTTGACAGTACTACTGTACAGCTTACAATATGTGAAAATTGCTTGCAATATCAAGTAAATAGAGCTCTTTAACCTTAGCAATGATAAGTATGTCTTTCTCAATGTTTTCCCAAGGATTCCTATCACTTTCCAACACAAGAACCACTCAAAATGCGAACTGATATGACTGTCACAAAGTCTGAAACTGGTAAACAGCAACACAGAATTGAGTGAAATGATCACAGCTCTTTCAAATCTCAACCAAATGACCCCAAACGAAGTGCATTAGTTCACTATGACCAAGGCGCCCAAGTAAGAACCAAAGACCAGTCCAAATCTGCAATATTTAATTTAACACAATTCCCAATGCAAGTATAGAAAGTACGACCCAAGGAGAAGGGCGATTTTCTCATATAAAATTCAGCACTTTTCTAAAAATCATGAAACTTCACAAAAGTTGGCGCCTCCTCTAGACAAATGCATATGTGAAACACCCAGAATGCAATCTTTTTGTATTTTTGAAATATGAATGAAAACAACAGTTTAGCTACGAACTCAGCAACTTCTGAAAGTGACATAAAAATGCAAACAACTGAACTACCAATGCAATTAACTCTCTACAAGCATACCTCACTACAAAATGCACTCAAACACAAGAAATATCTCCACTAGGTGCTGTCTCACAAGCACGAAGTCGAGCCAAGCTAGGAGGCATTCATTCCTCGAAGCAATTCTCTCACCATTTCGGTAGCATAACTTTACTCAAGACGTTGGATGATGAAACTGAAGACCAAGACCTCCTTTTAAAGACTTGAGATGACTGTCCAGAAGCTTCTAGAAACCCAGCATTTCAAATTTTGAGTAACTCCTTTTTCCTCCAAAAGTGGCGTCCTTTTTGCCTTAGCAAATTTGACATTTTAAATTACAATAAACTCCAAGGTGGGTGTCCCTTTCTCCAACATTGATTTTTGACATTAGAAAATATAAAATAATCTTCATGGGGCGCCACCCCTTCAAAAGCCACCTTTTAAAAACAACTTAAGTTCCAACACTAGGCTAAGGGGGTCAACAGCAGAATATAACATTAAACATGCCTTTATTAAAATTAATTCAACTTATCTCTCCAAACGAGCCCCAAAGCCGAAATTGAGCAAAACCAACTGAACAACTGAAGTAGAAGGTTAATCGAGCCGAGACCAACAAGACCACTGCCAGAAATAGAATTTACTAAAAATAGTAAATTCGTGAAAGTGCTCAGAATGCCAAGACGAACACATCACCGAAAAGCTCACGAAAAACCCAGAAGGAATCCGCAATTCAAACGCCAATCCGTGAGCACAAGAAACCACCAGCCAAGAAACCCTAATTTCACCACCGGAAAGCCTACGGGTCTCCAAAATAGGCTAACGGTAAATCAGAAGAAGTCATGCTCGAGAAGGGGACATTACACAATCCTCGGAGATTTGTGCCATAGCATTCAACTGAGGTCTGCGAGACAAGGTGTTAGCTACAACATTCTGCTTCCCTTTAATGAAGGTGATGTCAAAATCATACGACTGCAGTTTGCTGACCCATTTTTGCTGTCTCTCATTTAAGTCTCACTATCCAAGGAATTTTTCAAGCTGTTGTGGTCTGTACGCACACTGAATTTGATGCCCACCAAATACTGCCTGAATTTAGCCAAAGCATGCATAATGGCTAACATTTCCTTGTTGTAAATGCTGTAAAACCTCTCAGGACCCCTAAGCTTCCTACTCTCAAAAGTAATAGGGTGTCTCTCCTGCATCAAAACAGCACCAATGCCCTCTCCTGAAGCATCACAGTACAAATCAAATGACTTCGTAAAGTCTGGTAATGCTAACACTGGACATGAAGTCATGATCAACACTGGACACGAAGTCATGATCACCTCAAACCTGTCAAAGCACTCCTGAGCCTGTGGTGACCAAGCAAAAACCCCTTTCTTTGTCAAGTCAGTAAGGGGTGCGGTGTGACATGAGAACCCACTAACAAATCTCTTGTAAAAAGCACACAACCCAATGAATCCTCTGAGCTGCGTAAGGTTCTCTGGTACTGGCCACTCAACTATAGCTCGGACCTTCTTAGGGTCCATACTAACTCCCTTGGCACTGATGATATGCTCAAGATACAACAACTCAGCCATGCCTAGCTCACACTTGGTCTCCTTGGCATAAAAGGACTCCTTAGCCAAGATACCCAAAACTGTATCCAAGTGAGCTAAATGCTCCTCCCATGACCTACTGTACACCAGGATGTCATCGAAGAAGACCAACACAAATCTCTGCAGCTGAGAACTGAAGACCCTGTTCATGGTAGCCTGAAAGGTAGCAGGTGCATTGGTTAGACCAAAAGGCATAACCAAAAACTCGAAGTGACCGCAATGGCATCTGAAAGCGGTTTTCTCAATGTCCTGCTCCCTCATCTGAATCTAATGGTACCCAGATCTCAAGTCAATCTTCGTGAAGAAGATAGCACCGTGCAACTCATCATTCAACTCATCGATGCGAGGTATCGGGTGCCTATTCTTAATAGTCTTCTTATTGAGTTGGCGGTAATCTATAGACATCTGAAGTGACCCATCCTTTTTCTTCACCAATACGACCGATGAAGCAAAAGGTGACTTGCTAGGTTTGATGTGCCCCATAGCCAACAACTCATTGATTGTCTTCTCTATCTCATCCTTGAGCCGTTTCGGATGCCTGTAGGGTGTAATCATAATGGGCTTTACGCCCTCCTCCAACTCAATAATGTGCTCAGTACCTCTGTCTGGAGGTCTGCCAGGTGGAATGTTGCTAAACACTTTAGAGTGTTTAGTCCTCAGTATCTGAATGTATGAATGGTACTCAACCTTCTGCTGCTCCTACTGTGCTGGCAATAACATACACTCTGCAGCCCAATCAACCATATCATGACGAATGAGTCTCTCCATCCGCTTGTATGATACCATCCTTAGATTACTATCTTTGATGGCCTTGATGACATGAGGTTTCCCATTTACCTTGAACTTCATCTCCATATCCTATAGATTGAGTGTGAACTCACCCAAATCGTGAAGCCATGCCATCCCTAACACCACATCAGTATCTCCCATATTAACAACATAGAATTTAGTCTTGAACTCATAGTTGTTCAGCCGCATTGGAAGATCTGTTATTTTTCTATCACATTTGAGGGTGTACCCATCAACCACCTTGACTCGAATACCCTCAAACTCTTTTGTTTGTATACCTCGTCTCTCTACCAACCGTGCATCTATGAAATTATGAGTAGCACCAGTGTCGAGTAGAGTGATTACCTTCTGACCTGCTAGGAGCCCACGAAGTCTAAAAGATCCATCTCTCTGAAGACTAGTCAAATGTGCCTCCTGTAGCTTCCTTCCTCCTTCATTTTCACCGTCATTTTCAGACCTTTCATCATCTGAATGCTCTGAATCAGCTTGCTGGTCTGACAGATCAGATTCCTCTTCTCCCTCACAAAACCACTCCATCTGGTTATTTTTCACCTTGGGACGAAGAGGGCATACATGTTTATCATCGTAGGGTGCCTTGCACCAAAAACACAATTTTTTCTTTCGTAAATCATTTAATGTTTCCCTGTCAAATGGTGGTGCATTTTGTCTCTTAGGATCAGGTGAATCCCTCTTTTTGTCAAATGGCCTATTCTTGTCAAAAGACCTATTAGGCCTTGTATAGGGTGTCGAGCTTGAAGTGAACTTGCTGCGAGGTGCTGAAAGCTACATACTACATGCCTTCCTCATGGCCTCCTAAAGAGTAGGAGGATCAAATTCCTTGACCCAACCTCTTATAGGCTCAATCAAACCCTCGACGAAGAGAATAACAAGTCTCCTCTCTTAAATGCCCGTCACCATGACTGCAACCCTCTGAAAGCCACCAACGTAGGCATCCAAACTACCTGTCTGTCTAAGCTGAGCTAGCTCTCTAAAGTAGAGTTCTGGATCCTTCTTGTCGAAACGCTCTATGAGCCTGCTAGTGAACTCCTGGTACGTAGTAATTGCATGATGGCCAAGTGTGTACATGCCGTGATTTCACCAATCATGCGCCAACCCATCAAGATGCAGTGTCGCAAACTTAATGGCCTCATCCTCCTGCATAGGTCTCAAGGATAGGTAATTGTCTAACTTCTGTAACCAAGACCTCGCTGAAGTCTTATCAGAACCATCAAAGTAGGGCAAGGTAATCTTGCTGACTGCATACTGTAAATCTCTGTTCACTTGTGGCTGTGGTTGCTGGTACTGAGGAGCTCTGCGGTCAAATCTACCTCCCCCTCTAGGTTTATGCACGTCCATAAACTCATGAAAAGTCAAAGCCTGCCTAATCTTAGGTGCTAATGACAAATACTCACCATGAAATCTAGTCACATCTGCCACTGACATGCCATTGTGTGGCCGAAACTCCTGATGATGACCCTGCTGCTCTGCCTCCGGAGTCGAAGGTGGGGTCTCTCGAGATATGAATGTAGGTTGTCCAGGCCTATGCTCATGATAGATCGGGGACGATTGCCACGGTGCTGATACCAAAGGCTGGTCTACGCCTGCAGACCTGCTCGTCTGCCCTATCTGAATATAGTGCGGCTGGGATGGAGTATACTGCCTCATCGTGCCCATCAATTGGGACATCATGTCCATCATATTGTCATGCCTGCGTCTATACTCATTAGTAATATCACCCTCTGCATGCTCTTTCCCTGGATCCCTATTCGTCTCTGCAGGAATCTCACGATCTCCCATCAGTGTTGTAACACTGTTCTCACTACTATTGGAACTGGATTTGTGAATACCCAGAACCCCTGATACTGTCTCACCTTCAGGAATAGGTGGACCTGTCCAATCCTCAACTCTGCCTATTCCTCTACCCTTTCTGTAGAAAATGATATCTCTACTCATGAAAAAGCATCGAAAAAGCAAACTTCTAACTGAAAAAGCAACTGAAAAAGCACAGGATGGCAGGAATTTTGTGCTCTGATACCACTATAAGAGACCAGGTGTCTCTCAACCCAAACCCCCTGACTATAAATGAGTTTTTCTGTTTATTTAGTAATTTTTGGTTTTTTTGTGTTTTTGCATATAAATGAGGAAATGCATTTTTTGCAAGAAAATGCTTTGAAAAAAATATAATAAAATACCAGATGCTACAAAACTACTGAATAAAGTTCAGATCTGGATGCTAGATGATTTATTAAAACTTTCCTGAATGATTACAACTGCAACAAATCAACATACATGAAAAAGGCAATAACATTTATTATGAAACCTGGTTATTGCAGCCGCCCCAAAAAGGTTGAAGAAAGGTACGGCCAGCTTCAGGACAAATGCCTCCATCCTCGAAAACGATGCCAAAGACCCCAGAGACCTAGGCGCCCACACTGGATGAACTGGAAGACCAAAAGGCAAGGCGTATTCTCCAGTAAAGAAAGTACGGCCTTGACTGCTGCAAATGTATGGCCCAACCAGCAGCATTAAATATAGTATGGCCCCTTGAAGAATGTGCCAGACCACTGAATCAAAATAGATAAGTCGCCTTATTGCTCAGATGAATAATCTCTGTCCAAAACCCTTTCTGATATTATCTCTGTAATCACAAATGCAACCTCTGGATGAAATCGCCTTGTTGACAATCTTCAACTGATATTTCACAGTCTCAGTATGTCAAATTCTGAGGAGGGAATGTTCATCAAAACCTGTTGATTTGTAGAAACCCTGGTTTCTCAAAGCCCAATGCTCTCCGAGAGAAAAATGATAGCAAATTAGAATAATCAACATATGAGTTCGATTTTCCCTTTGAAAGAATATATAACCTTCTCAAGAATTCGATCCTCTTCAAAAATCACTTAAAAATACATTTAATAATATAAATTCGCCTTCTTTTGACTTAGGCAATAATATTAAAATAATGGCGTCCCTTTTAATGAATAAATAATTATTCATTATAATAATAATTCTCCTTTATTATAAAGTATTTAAATACTTTATAATATGCCATTAATAATTAATATTTTAATATATCATTAAAGTGACTTTATAACATAAAGTCAAAATAATAATCATTTGATTATTATTAAATGCTCCATTATTTTCCATCTGCTCATCAAACTGTCAAACTGGGTCGAAACTGAGCTGACCAGCTAAACCAGGTGCCCTGCCCATAATAGCAGCTCCCGCCTGCCTGGCTTACTATAAATAGTAAGTATCTGTAAACCACTCTGAAAGTGTCTGCAGAAACCCAAACCTAAATCAACTGCTGGAGTGATGTTCCCAACGCTGGATAACTGCCTCAAGTGATCCTCTAAACACTTCTGCCAGCCTACGAGGATCTGAATAATAGGCTAACCTCTGACACAACAGTACTACCTAGGAAGGGGACATTACATTGTAGGCTTCGGCGTACGAGGATGGAGGTACCACCTTAATTTTCTTCCGTAGTGAGGGAAGCAGGCCTTCAATGAACCATTGTTTCTTCAAGCCATTGCTGACTGTGTTTCCAGTTTCACCAGCAACTCTTTGAGTCTACGATTGTAGGCTCATACATTTTCATTCTTTCCTTGCTTCGTGTTATATATTTTTGCCACAATTTCATTGTCATCCCTGAGAAGTTTAAATTCTTCTTCAAATGCTCTCTTGAGTAATCACCATGAGGCTTTGTATGTTGCTTCTAGTTTCGTGTACCAATGTACGGCTATGCGTCTCAGCGTTGCTAGGAATGCTTGTGGCCAGTAATCCACATCGTCCTACCCATTCACTATCCATATTGTCTCGCACGTTTTGCAATGACATACAAGATCCTTTGAACCATTCCCTGTGAACTTCAAAAGCTTCTTCCTTTCGGATGCTAGCGGAGTCACCATGTTTCTTCCCCAATGCCCTCCTTGTGCGTTGGACCTGATTGGACTATTTCTCCCCTGACGTTTTGGTGCCTCACTTGCACACTCAGCCACGTATGGGTCAACAACACGTCCCCTCTCAGCGTCCTTTGCACCTCGAGTCTCCTGGGGTTTGTACCAGTACTCCCTCTTCCCAAGGGTCTTAGGCTTAGATCCTCCAATCCTTGGTCCCTCGTCTGATACAGACAACTCTCAAATGTGGCTTATACTGTTTTCAAGTTCTTTTAATAGTTCATTTTCATCATTTTTAATTTTTTGTTTTTCTGCTATAGACGGTGTCTTGAAAGTTCCTTCGTCACTTTCCTCAACAAGGTTTTGCTATAACTTAACAATAGATTGATTTATTTCATTAACGTCTTCATTTGTTTCTTTAACAATTTGTTTTAGTTTTCTCTGTTGAGTTTCTTGTTCCTTTAATCTGAGTGATCGTTGTACCCTTTCCTTCGGTGTTTCTTGCCTGCTTGGTACTCGACTTTTGTTCTTATTGGGTTGTATGGGTATTAAAGATTGGCCGTACGATCATTGATTTTCGGGAGTATGCCTTCAACTAGTGTCACGTTCCTCGTATCGCTTGCTCCTTTCCTCGTACCATTGTAGTATTTGCTGTCTTTGGCGTTCTTGGTCACTCTCTACCCGAAGATCTTGTAGTATGATGTAATGACGTGCCAATAACCTTGGCAATCGATTGAGGAGATGGTCGACCTTTGGGTTGACGCATAGTCTATCCCAGATGATCGACTGAGGGATCTCTTGCTTGAGAACCTCCCTCCATACGTGATCCCTCAACAAGATATCCCACAAGTTGACAAGGTCCTATGTCAATTCATCTTCTCTTTCCTCGTTTGCTTGTACCGGTTCTTTGGCCAGTTGACCCATCACGACGCCATTCTCCCGTTAGGTGATTTTCCAAAGTTCACTTAGGTAATGATGCCAAATGTTTACTCACTGGGATAACTTTAATGTACTATGAGAGTAAACAGATAACATTCATGAACATATAATGCACAAAATAGGATTTGCATTTATTCATCAATTTAACAGCAAGTACAATAGCATAATGTCAACATGAAAATAGCATAGTTGTCCTGATTACAATAAACCCAATACATATAGTCACCGGCGGTGGTTGAGAAACCAACCGTCGCGACGCTTCATAACAACCAAATCAACTAATCGCGACTTAGTTTCCAGAAACATGTGACATCAAGTGTATGAAATATTTGCTATTTGAATATAGTTTTATTAAATATAACCAACTACGGCCGACTACTGTTACGACCGACTACGATCGACTGTGACTACGACTGACTACAACCGATGATCGACTATGATTGACTACGACTCACTATGGTCGGCTACATTTGGTATAACACACTCCATTGAAGAAGTGAGTTTGGCTGGCTTGTCGCTTAGTGTGTTTCCTTTTAAGTCGCAGCATTCTAGATAGTTGGTGTTGTCCTATACACCGTATGCTCTCACCTTCCCCATCTTGATTATTGGGCATTGGAAAGTGATAAAGACATTGTATTGCATTTTATTTCAGTTAAATTTTTTTAAAAAATATGGGGTGGTTTTTACTTGGAACCTATTTTGCATCTTCACGAGCTTGATTTGTAACCTGAGTAATTTATGTTAATTCTAAATCATGTTTTGTGATCTAGGTTTGTGTGAGATTTGGCTAGATTACATAAACTCAAATTCTCTTTGTTGGGTTGTTATGCTAATGTGCAAATGTGAAGGTAATTTTTTGGGTTTGCTAGATTTATGCTAAGTTACCGATTCGAGAACGGGTGTAGATACTAGTATGGGTATAGCGGTACGAGAATTTTTTTCCCTTGGGTATGGGTACAGGAATATATATGTATGTATGTATGTATGTATGATGTATTCATGTAGTACAAAATTTAAAAATATAATATATAAAACAATGATATTCATAATTGCCAATAAAAAATATTTAAATACCTCATAATTTGCAAAAATGAAAATACTTATACATTCATAATTCAATGATTTGTCAAATGTCAGTACACAATGAAATTATAATCAATATGCATGCCATTTTCACAATTTTGTCACTTAAGAGAAAAATTATGTATGCAAGCATTTTTTTGTTTATAGAAATGTTTTTTTAAAAAAAATCTGCTTTTTATGGGGGAACCCTTGGGTTCGACTGGGTTCGGCCCAAGTTTGCCTAGGGTCCCTCTAGGGAACCTAGGGTGCCCAGGAGGGACCCTGGGAGAACCCAGAGAAGAACCAACAAAGAACAGGACCCGAACTGTACTCACACGAGTATGGTACGCAAAAGAGAACCCGATAACTTAGGATTTAGGTAAATAAGTTTAGGGTTTTGTTAGATTAGGGTAAAATAAGGAAATCTAAAGTATACTATGAGGCTTTTAGCGTCGTTGTGTAAACATTTATATAACCTAGGGTTTTACATGATTTTGGTTTTAATTATCTAAACCTAAAATTTAAATAGCCAAAATATTTAGGGTTTATAAGGGCTTGATTAAATATATTTAAATCTGTCTAAAAATATTTCCATTAATATTTTTTAGGGATGCTATAAAGACACTTGTTGATCCTTCACCTTCATTGATTCTTGGTGTGGAATCATTGATTGAGACTTCCCTTAATTCCTGCTTCTTTAGACTTAAGTAATGTTTCATATTCTAGTAATTGATTTCATCAAGATCCTTTTTGTCTTTCATATTTAGCTTTGTGGAATAACCTTTTGACAGGTATTGTGCATGTTTTTTTTGAAGCTCATCTTACAAATTTGATAGACACACTTGAGGATATCCATGTCCTCTTGGATGATAGTTACAACATCTCTCTTATCACATCATCTTTGTATTTGGTGATTGTTCTTCACGAGTCTTCACAAGTTTTTGGATTGGTTTCACCTGATTGCATTATATCATCCTTCAATTCTAACATGTGGAGACTTGAGAAATTTTCAAAGGCACACATATTGAGACTTTTTTCATCCCTCATCTTGGAGTGGAGGTTTCTTTTACAGACACCATTGGATTTATTTCTTTCTAATAGGAGAAATGTTGTTTGCCAATTTTAGATTGTCTTTAGCATTCATCTTTGAGCATTCACCACTGACACAAGTTATTTCTTTGTGTGGGCAATATATAGTCTCACTCTTTCTTTCCTCAGGAGGGATATTAATTGTATATTCATGGTGCTATATATACTCACTCTTTCTTTCCCATGGGGGGATATTGATTGTATATTGATGATGGATGTAGTCTTTGGAAGGTCATGTTGAGTCCTGCCATCACTTGTACATGTTTACATTTTTTCTCTCTTTTGGAGGGTTTTTCTCCTTTATTTGTGAGAGATCTTTGGTATGTGGATACCTCATTAGGTCTTGTTGCTAGGACCCATCTTTGCATTCTTTCATTTTTTGTCCCTCCCTAAGTTGCACTTAAGTGGGTTTGTTGGTGTGAATGGAGTATATTATCTAATTGGTTTTTATGTAGGTCCTATTCACACTTAGTTAAGTCTATTTAGCCAACTTTAAGGTCATTTACTCTTTGTGTCTCATGTCATATGATTGTGACACTTGTCATCTTGCCTATATAAGCAAGGTTCCTCTTGTGCATTATATAGGTCATTGTAACCCATTATATCTTGTATACATTGTATAATCTAGCATTCATTTTTTGCTACTCACTTGTGGAAGGTTGTTTTTGGTTTTATAGGTGATCTTGGTTGCTTGAGTCTACTGTATCTCTTGTAGAGTGTAGATAGCATAGCAGATACTTAGGAAGATTCGTATTACAAAACAACTTGTTTATGTTAAGTTGTCTTATGACTTAATTAAGTTTTACGGTGGAATAGTAGATAATTTTGTGGGTACTTAGGTATATTAGAAATATCAATTAAACTATTTATGTTAAGCTTTCTCAAAATATAATGGAATAAGCATTATTTTGATGATGAATAATTGTCATCAAAGTTGTGATCATT
The DNA here is from genome assembly GCA_007258455.2 of Sequoia sempervirens. NCBI lineage: Eukaryota > Viridiplantae > Streptophyta > Pinopsida > Cupressales > Cupressaceae > Sequoia > Sequoia sempervirens. The sequence goes on from VDFB02358134.1 coordinate 46,754,719, forward strand.
GATAATGACCTCATACTCATTTGTGTTCACTTTTTTAATGTGGCATCATTATTGTTCTATTGCAATTCATAGTTTTGGCATATTGTGCATGCTGCTGTATTTGTTATATTTCTATTGTCATATATGCTTAAATGCTTTCCATTTAAACTGTAAAATAATACTTTATAAACAAATGCATGTTTATGTAGATTCCATGAAAACCCTTTCCAACGATATAGGGTGTCATGTCCCCTTCTAGTTGACATCTCTCGGAGCACAGGATTAGCCTATTATGCGACCCTCGTAGGCTGATAGGTTGGATAGAGGGTCATGATGGAGCTTGGCTCAGCTTCAGTTGGCAGTTCTTGATCAGTTGGCTTTCGTTCGGGCTCATTCGGACACTTCTTGCAGAAGTTGCTATTTTTAGCAGTTATTGGCAGTCAGCGTGGGACCCCTGCTATTTTTAGCAGTATGGATGGATTATGTTTAGAATCACTTCATTGTTCGTCAGCTTCAGACGGCTCGAGCATCGGGTTAATATTGAAGGAGATATTAATATTTAATTGATTTAATTAAATATTAATTACTGGAGCATTATAATATAAAGTTATAATATTTTATTATAACTTAAGTGATTCAGTGAAGGGGGTCGCCCATCATCAGGAAGGGGCCATTTTGTTGATTATATTTTATTATAAAAATTTGGCTGAAGACTATTGAGAAAATTAAATGATAGAAGTCGAATTCTTTAATGAATCCCTATTATTAAGGAATTCACACTTTTGAGGAGAATATAAGCTTTGCATTGAAATTCGAGCCCATTATGTGATTATTGATGATTGAAAATTGATTAAGTTTGGTCTGAGCACAGAAGCTTTAGGGTTTCAGTCTCGAAGCATTGGGGAACGAGCCATCTCCAGTGAAAGCAGTTCAGAGGGTGTGAGATATCACCTAATTTATTGCCAGTTGAGAGATTTCTTCATTCAGAAGAAGTTACAGAGCATCAAAGATAATAAATTATTCAGAGGGTTTTGATTTGCAAATTCATCCAGTGGGATTATTTAGCTGAGGCGCCTATATCTTCACATCTGGAGATCATCAAAAGGGAGCCATATTTTTATTCATTTATTACTGCTGTATTCTGGCCGTACTTTTCTGTATACTGGCCGTACCATTCAAGGGAAGCCGTACTTAGTCTTCAGAGCAAAGCGCCTACATCTTTGGCAGTCTGACTCCATTTTCAAGGGCGCATATTCTTCTAGCAGTGGATTCTTCCTTCTGGCGCAAGGGAAATTGATTAATCATTGCAGCCGTACCATTACCAGCAGTCATTTATTGCAGCAAGGAAAACCAGGTTCTTCATTAAAATATTCATTGCTTTTTAGATTGCATGTTAGTAGATCCTCTTTGTAATCATTCCAGAAGGCAAATAAATGAACAAGAATCAGTATTTCCATTAGATACTATTGTTTCCGGAGTTATATAATTTTAATAGAATTTATTTGCAATTTCTTTCAAAATCGCCATCTTCTTTTATGCAAAAAACCCAAAAACGTCAAAAAAAACCAAAACATTCAGAAAAAACAAACAGAACAGTCAGATTTGAGTAACAGGGGAAACTAGGGTTTCTACATAGGGTTATTTGTCTTCCATCTTTTGGCCACAGTCTTATCTCAAGTCAAAACTAGCATGTATACCCCATTTGACTTCACATGATCTTGTTAATGAGATTCAGATTTTCTTGGAGAAGGATTAAACAATTAGTGAACTAGTCAAAAGAATGAACAAACCATCTAGTTGTGTCTTGATTGATATACATATTGTAGGTGGAAAAACCTAACACACTTCCCCTCCTATTATTTTTACAGTCATTATAGTATAGATAACATAAAACAAAATAAGAAGAAATGGACCCTTTTGTATTAATCACATAACAATATTTTGTAATTCAAAAAATGAATATAATCTCCATGATCCATCCCATACCTCTCCATGGTCATATGATCAATACAATATATAGAAGCATGAGATTCCTAGGATACATTATCAGATTCTCTAGAACTCCCTCTACCCAAATTGAAACGGTCCTAATAGTTATCTTGGTTTAGGTTCTCCATGTAAACATCTCGAGTTCTTTTTAGAAACACTAGACCCTTCCTAGAGATATTTTAGGGACATTGACATTTTGAAGAAAAGCTTGCCATTTTTGAAACAAACCCATAGCAAGAGTTTGTTGAAAATTCTAATACAAAGTAACTAATCATAAATCATGAACCTATATAATTTTGAGCTATGTATTTTATAGTCAATTTTGTTTGCTTAAATGTTGATTCTCTATATTTTATAACAAACCATGCTTGGTTTCCCAAAATACTTTGCATTGATGTATACCTATTAGGCACTTAGGTCCTTGGAGGATGGGTGCAAAGGTTGGGAAATTAACCATTTTCTTGAAAAAAAACCCTATAAAGAAAATTAATTATAACATTCCTTCTAACAAATAACTACCATACATAAGGACATAGTTAATCTTTTAATTATTTTCATTATAATGCTTATTGCAAAAGCACATGCTACAATTGTGTGCTTCATCTTGTGTGTATTGTTGGTTGGCATTCTCTAGAAAATGCTCCATTATAAAATGAAGCTCTCCTCGTTGATTGTGAATGCAATGTCGTAATGATGCATTCTATATTTCATATGGTGGTGATGAAAGCATTTTTGTTTCATATATATATATACATACATGTATATATACATATATGTACATATGTATGTATATATATACATACATATATGTATATGTATATACATATGTATATACATATACATATATATATGTATATATGTATACATATATATATGTATATATGTATACATATGTATATATTATACATATGTATATATTATATACATATACATATACATATGTATATTATACATATGTATATACATATACATATATTATACATATGTATATACATATATGTACACATACATATATATACATAAATATATACATATGTACATATATGTATGTATATATATGTATGTGTGTATGTACATATATGTGTACACATATATATGTATACATATATACATATATATATATATACATGTATATACATATATATACATATATATACATACATATATATATGTGTATGTATGTGTTATTATATATATGTATGTATATATATGTAATGTATATATGTACATACATACATATATATATACACACACATACATACATATATGTATATATGTATATATTTATGTATATATATGTATGTGTACATACACACACACACACACACACATATATATATATGTATATGTATATGCATATATATATATATATGTATGTATATATGTGTGTGTGTGTATATATATATATATGTATGTATATATACATATATACATACATATATATATATATATATGAAACAAAAATGCTTTCATCACCAACATATGGAATATAGAATGCATCATTACGACATTGGCATTCACAATCAATGAGAGCTTCATATATATATATAAATACATACATGTGTGTGTGTGTGTGCGCGCAATGTTTCTATTTGACACAAGGTTGTGTCATATTTGTAAGACAATCAGTGTGTACTTCGTGCAATTCTACTATGTTTGACATATGTTAGAACCCTGGTGGTTCTCAAATTGAAACCCTAATTGTTTTTGTGTTGTTTTTGCAAATTTTCGGTTTTTTGTGTTTTTGAGGGTTTTACAGGCAAAATGTAAAGCTGCGATTTTCTCAATAATTACAATTAAATTCATAAAAAATCACATGTGCATTGTAATATATAGGAAATGCTCAGAATGCCAAGGCGTATCATTTATTTCATTGTCCAGAGCACTTACAAAGACAAATAGCAATATATAAATGAAAATACAGATTTATTATCAAAACCTGATTTCCTTCTTGCAGCCGCCAAAAGAATGATGAGAATAGTACGACTGAAAGAAAGGATGAATCTCTGGTCACTGTAATTGATGCTGAACCACTGAACACCCAAGGCGCACCCCAACTGGTTGCTAGAAGTTAAATTCTGATGGTTTCCACTGACTACTGAGAAGGTACGGCCTGCTGGTACAGAAAAGTACGGCCTACAGCAGCAGCAAGTATATGGTACGGTTTCTTGAAATGTGTGCCAGATCTCAGGTAAATAACCACTGAAAGATTCGCCTCTACTGGTAGATGTTTATTCTCTGTGAATCTCGGAATGAATAGCTCAGTAAACGCAAACTGTGATCTCTGTGTGAAATCACCAAGTGCAAGCTTCAGCTGGTATTGCACAACCTCAGTCTGCCTGATCTCTGAAGAGTTTTCGTTCTCCAGAAACGTTTGTCTGCCAGAAACCCTAGGGTTTGCAAACTCCAATGCTCAGAGCAATAAAGACAAAATTGAATAATAATATTAGAATAGTTCGATTTTGCCTTGACTGGAAAATATATACTCCTTCATAAAAATTCGACCCAACTCCTTTTAATTAATCATTTAAATAAAATGATTTATTTCACCTTTGATACTTAGGAGAAATATTAAATAATTAAATGGCGTCTCAATTTAATGAATAATAAATATTCACTAAGTCAAAAATTAATACTTTATTATAAAGTATAATAAATACTTTATAACTGGCCAATTTAATTAAATATTTAAATATTTCAATAAAGTGACTTTATTATAACGTCAAAATATTAAATATTTAATAAATCATTAAATACTCCTTATTTCTCCGTCTGATCAACAAACTGCTGAACTGGGTCGATTCCGAGCTGAATAGTTCAACCAGGTGCCCTGCCCGAAATAGCAGCTTCCGCCTGACCTAACTTTCTAAAAATAGAAAGTTCCTGAAAAAGCACTCTGGAAGATTCTGCGAAGGCCCAACCTGACACAACTGCGAAACTGGAGCTACCAAACACTGAGTAACTGCCCCAGATGATCCTCTGCACTCTCCTGCCAGCCTACGAGGATCGAATAATAGGCTAACCTCCTCGACAAACAGTGTCAGCTAAAACGGGGACATGACAGTCCGCACTCCCTGAAATTGCTTGTCCTCAAGCAATCTCTGCAAATACAGCTGCACTGCACCACCTGGATCCCAAGGATAGTACTGGACAATGTTCCTGTTGGCCACAACTGACTCCTGTAACTCCCACAACTGATCAGCAAGAATAAAATACCATTCCCTATTAACCTCAGTGCGGTCCGGCATAGGATCAAGACTCTCAGAAGGAGGCAAGTCAAACGACAAGCAACACTTACCCCCTAAAACTGCACGAGATATACTATCATCCAGCATATCAAGTACGTGCATGCTAGAACTGTGCACCTGAAACAAATTGTGTACATGCGGATCAATCATGAAGCCATATGCACTCTGCACCATATACACACTGTGATACTCCTCCGTGAGCTTAGTCTGAAATCCTAGTGCACTAGTAGAATCCCAAACGCTATCATCACTCTGCTCAAGACCAGGATCAGGTGAGTTACCCATATCAAACTCAAAGAGCGGGTTGTCGTATGAAGATATAACATTTGTCTCAAACAATGGATTGGTCACAAACGGAACCAAACCACTAGGCTGATCCCAAACGACTGCCTCAGAACCCCCGGGGTACTGAGCATAACCATGCCTGGTCTGCACAAAATCCTCCTCGCTCTTCCCACTAACGAGAGAGATAGAACGAAGGCTGCCATCTGTAATTCCCCTCAACACATATTTCTTGCCCTGTACTTCAAATCTCATCTCCATTTTTGGCAAGTTGAGGGTGAACACACTGATGTCCTGAAGCCATCTCATACCCAACACTAAATCCATTCCACCCAGGTTGACCACATAGAAGTCTGCCTGCAACTCATAATCATTCAGCATGAGAGTGAGATTACAAATCCGTCGAGTGCAAGTGAGTGTATATCCATCTGCCACCCGAACTCTGAATCCAGCGAAATCCTCTGTCTGGAGTCTACACCTGCTGACGAAGCTCTCATCAATGAAATTGTGTGTGGCTCCAGTGTCGAGCATAGCAATACATCGCTGTCCCTCCACTAATCCCCTAAACCTGAATGAGTCATCCCGTACACTAGCAGATAACACCAACGGGGATAAGTTGGCATCGGGCCCAAACTCCATAGAGGCATTCCCGGCCTCTGCATGTTCTGAAACAACCTGCTGGTCTGAATCATCAGACTCGTCATCATCATAGTAAACCCACATGGCGCGGTTGGCTCTGCCCTTCGGTCTCAAAGGACAATCATGCTCCTTATTGTAGGGTGCTTTGCACCAATAACAAAGTTGTTTCTTTCTCAATTCGTCCCGAGTTGCATCATCAATTCTCGCAACTGGTTTCCTTTTTGGATCTGCAACTGGTGTATGACTCTCCTCAACAGGCAAGTTGTTTGTCTTAGGCTGAAATTGTTTCTTCGGAGCAGCAAGCTCCATACTCCTTGCCTTCCGCATAGCCTCCTGAAGAGTGGGAGGGTCAAAAGCCTTAACCCAACCTCTCATGGGTTCTGTCAACCCCTCAACGAAGAGTATGATGAGTCTCCGTTCTGAAATCCCTATCACCATGACTGCCACTCTCTGAAACTCACCGATGTATGAATCCAGACTGCCTGTCTGTCTGAGCTGAGCCAACTCTCTGAAATACAGTTCCGGATCCTTCTTATCAAATCTCTCTATCAGTCTGCTGGTGAACTCCTGATAGGTATTGACCGCATGATGGCCTAGTGTATACATGCCGTGGTGCCACCAATCATGTGCTACTCCGTCAAGATGTAAAGTAGCAAATTTAATTGCCTCATCCTCCTGCATAGGCCTAAGTGACAAGTAATTGTCCAATTTCTGGACCCAAGACCTCGCTGATGTCTTTTCAGACCCATCAAAATATGGCAAGGTAATCTTGCTCACCGCATACTGCAAATCCCTATTCACCTGTGGCTGCGGCTGCTGATGCTGTGGGGGTCTGCGGTCAAATCTGCCTCCTCCTCTGGGTTTATAAACATCTATAAACTCATGGAATGTAAGTGCCTGCCGGATCTCAGGTGCTAGTGACATGTACTCACCATGAAATCTCGTCAAGTCTGCCACGGACATGCCATTGTGTGGCTGAAACTCCTGATGCTGCCCCTGATGCTCTGCCCCTGGAGTCTGTGGTGGAGTCTCCCTAGGTAAGAAAGTAGGCTGACCTGGCCTACGCTCCTGATAGATCGGAGACGGCTGTCGAGGTGCTGATGCTAATGGCTGATCCACTGGTGCAGTCCCGCTCGTCTGACCAATCTGTATGTAATGAGGCTGTGTGGGTGTGTACTGTCTAATGGTACCCATCAACTGCGACATCATGTCCATCATATTATCATGTCTCCGTCTAAACTCCTCATCAGTAATATCACCCTCTGCATGCGCCTTCCCTGGATCCCTGCGAGTCTTTGAGGAAGTCTCACGTTCTGCCATTAGGGTTGCTACACTGTTTTTACTGCCGTTAGAACTGGATCTGTGAATACCAAGTACTCCTGATATCGTCTGACCTTCTGGAATCGGTGGACCTGTCCAGTCTTCGTCTTTGCCGGTTCCTATGCCTCTAATGTACTGAATAATATCTTGGCTCATAAAAGGCAACCCAAAATGCACTGTATTCTGAAAAAGCACTGAAAAAGCACAGGATGGCAGGAGATCTGTGCTCTAATACCACTGTCAGAACCCTGGTGGTTCTCAAATTGAAACCCTAATTGTTTTTGTGTTGTTTTTGCAAATTTTCGGTTTTTTGTGTTTTTGAGGGTTTTACAGGCAAAATGTAAAGCTGCGATTTTCTCAATAATTACAATTAAATTCATAAAAAATCACATGTGCATTGTAATATATAGGAAATGCTCAGAATGCCAAGGCGTATCATTTATTTCATTGTCCAGAGCACTTACAAAGACAAATAGCAATATATAAATGAAAATACAGATTTATTATCAAAACCTGATTTCCTTCTTGCAGCCGCCAAAAGAATGATGAGAACAGTACGACTGAAAGAAAGGATGAATCTCTGGTCACTGTAATTGATGCTGAACCACTGAACACCCAAGGCGCACCCCAACTGGTTGCTAGAAGTTAAATTCTGATGGTTTCCACTGACTACTGAGAAGGTACGGCCTGCTGGTACAGAAAAGTACGGCCTACAGCAGCAGCAAGTATATGGTACGGTTTCTTGAAATGTGTGCCAGATCTCAGGTAAATAACCACTGAAAGATTCGCCTCTGCTGGTAGATGTTTATTCTCTGTGAATCTCGGAATGAATAGCTCAGTAAACGCAAACTGTGATCTCTGTGTGAAATCACCAAGTGCAAGCTTCAGCTGGTATTGCACAGCCTCAGTCTGCCTGATCTCTGAAGAGTTTTCGTTCTCCATAAACGTTTGTCTGCCAGAAACCCTAGGGTTTGCAAACTCCAATGCTCAGAGCAATAAAGACAAAATTGAATAATAATATCAGAATAGTTCGATTTTGCCTTGACTGGAAAATATATACTCCATAAAAATTCGACCCAACTCCTTTTAATTAATCATTTAAATAAAATGATTTATTTCACCTTTGATACTTAGGAGAAATATTAAATAATTAAATGGCGCCTCAATTTAATGAATAATAAATATTCACTAAGTCAAAAATTAATACTTTATTATAAAGTATAATAAATACTTTATAACTGGCCAATTTAATTAAATATTTAAATATTTCAATAAAGTGACTTTATTATAAAGTCAAAATATTAAATATTTAATAAATCATTAAATACTCCTTATTTCTCCGTCTGATCAACAAACTGTTGAACTGGGTCTATTCCGAGCTGAATAGTTGAACCAGGTGCCCTGCCCGAAATAGCAGCTTCCGCCTGACCTAACTTTCTAAAAATAGAAAGTTCCTGAAAAAGCACTCTGGAAGATTCTGCGAAGGCCCAACCTGACACAACTGCGAAACTGGAGCTACCAAACACTGAGTAACTGCCCCAGATGATCCTCTGCACTCTCCTGCCAGCCTACGAGGATCGAATAATAGGCTAACCTCCTCGACAAACAGTGTCAGCTAAAACGGGGACATGACAACATAACATAGAACTAGATTTTGTTGTTTGACGACCATCTCTAGCAAGGAGCTATGACATTTTTTTTTGACGATTTAGATCAATATTTTTGCTTTATGCTTTTGAGGAAGTAAGAAAGAGCTTGTGTGATGGAACAACCGGTGTAATGCCATAAGAAATGTTTAATCAAGCTCAAATTATAGAGTGTAGATGACAATAAATAAGTGGCATTGGATATGTTTAATTAGTCCTCTATTAGAAGGTTGTTGATTGCAATGGACTCCTCCTTGAGGTGGACTCAATACTCGCTTATCATATACTCATATATTGCATTTTAACATTCTTTGCATATTTTTTTTCATATAATACATATTTAGGTGAATGGGAGGTGCATAGCCACTTGGGTAAGCAAATAGTTTGACTTTGGTCCATATGTTTCCTTTAGAGTCCCTAACATGATCATATCTTTGTGTTGAAAAGATAAGTATCTTAGCATTTTAAATTGTCTTTTGTAAGGCAACCACAAGACAAAATAGTGTGTATAGTAGAGTTGCTCTTCTAATTTGGAAGGAAAGCTCCTTGAGACGTAAACTAAATCTAAACCTAAATTAAATTGACCCTAGACTAAAAACTATTGACAAGATATAAAAATATGTACACTTAACAAAATTCTCTGATGAGGAGTGTGCATAAAGGAAGCAACTACTTGCCTATGTTTTTGTCTTGGATATAAGCTCCATTTTAGAAATTAAAGGATGAAAGAAAACTATCTAAGCACAAGAAAATGTGACCACCTCCTATTTACTAAAACAAAGACCAATAAATTAGTAATCCATTGCAAGAAAGATTCAAAAGAATAACAATTGAAATAATGAACAACCACATGATTCTAGGAACTTAATTTCTAAGTTGCATACAAAGCCACTGCTTAGATGAACAATGACATCAATGTAAAGCTTGACAAAGTTACTTAGTTCCAATTTAATCAATGAAATTACAAACATAGGTGAACCAACTTGAACAACAATTTCTACAAAATAAGCATAGCATCAACCATCCTTACCATTTAGATGCTCAAAGCACTTATTTATAAGGTATAAATGACCAATCTTTGGGACTTCCAAATTATCTTTAATTTATTCTAAAAAGTGAGCTTTAAAGAAAAATGCTCAAAGACTCTTGAATTTATAGAAAATCCTCTGTAAACAACTAACAAAAAAAACTATTTAAAGGCACTTAAAAATAGGCTTTCATCTTTGTTTCAAAATAACAATTGCTAGAAATAGCTATGGAAAATGGAAAATTGGCATATGAATGGCTTCCATCATTTTGAAGCATTTCCTACATTGTAACCTTGACTAATCCTCTAATGCAAAACATCGTACAACGAATTGTTGAATGGAATAGGCTTGAGTGATAGTGGCATTCCATGTTGCAAATGGTTTTGGAAGTTATGGAGTTGGGGGGAAAATTGAAATATATTAGCCACTTTAAATGTATGCTAGACTTTTAAAGTGGCTAAGCCATTACAAATGTGCGTTTACCTTTTCATGCCAATTTGGACTTTGGTGAAATTTTGATGCAGCTTAGCCATGATTGATGCGCATTGACAAGAAATTTAGATGGCTAAACTAAGTTGGGCCTGTGGCAGGGTAACATTTGCCAATTCTACAACATACTTGAGGCAAGAGGAACTTATACTTGATTCACGCAAAAATTTTCGCCACTTATGGTAGGTGGATTTTTTACTTGAGTCAACTTTAAGACCTTAGGTGGAAAACCCATGTGGCAAAGTCACTCTAAATGTGCACTTGGCAAAGGTTTTTAAGTGTTAATGAGATATTTTTAAATGTAAACAACTTTTGGACATCCTTATAAGTGGAATTGTCAAGTGTCTTAGCCAATGCAAATATAGGTGGAGATCATTAGCAACTGTGCTGGCCAAGAAACCTCAAGTACTTTTCCATTTTTTGCTTTATTAGTATTTTATTTTATTTTCTTATGAGATAGCACAAAATGAAATAGTTTGTATCGTAGAACTATTCTTCAAATCACAAGTGGAAGCTCCTTGAGATCTAACTAAACCTAAAGCTAATAAAATTTACAACTAGCACACTATACAAGATTTCCTAGGGGTTTTCATTAAATGTAAATATGTAACTAATTATGTTTTTACCTTCGATACAAGTGTTGGATTGCCAGTAATCAAGTCTTGTAGTGATATTTTTAGATTTAGGGATGATAAATAATTCAAACACGAATGCACTCAACTTTTTATTGGCTAAAGCAGAGTTCCATATTTAGTCGTAAACAAAGATTTAACATAGTAACACAAACAAATGCCAATTACTATCTAAACTAGAGACTAGTAAATTTACATCAATCAGAAATTGTTAAATAATTGAACATCACATGATTTCATGAAGGAAATAGTTGAATTACATTCAAAGCTACAATTTAAATAGAAATTTTGACTCAAAACATTTTACCGTCAACTTTTTTACAAAATTACAAGCATGCAATCACCATTACAATGACTTTGATTGACTGATAACTTTTGTAGCATAAGCTTGACTTCCACCAATATTCATTAACTTTCATGAAAATACAATGACTTAACTAACAAGTTTTATAGCACATGCTCAACATCAGCTCTTATTACAATCCATGTGTTCAAAGCACTTATTTATAAGCTCTCTAGAAGAAGCTTTTAGGGATCAAATAATAATAATAAAATAATTTCTTTAAAGCTACGCTTTAAGTCAACTGTATCTCTATCCATTGCAAAGAGGAAATAAATCACTCAAATAGCCTAAAATAGGCTTTTTCTTGCTTTAGTTAGCATTTTGCGTAAATAGGCTGCTTGGTGATAAGGTATAGCTATGATTTCCTGATTTTTTCTTTAAATACCTACTTTAAAGTCTTAAGTTGTTGATTTAAGAAGCAAGACAGAGTTCTCATGGAGCGCTGCCACCTCAAAATGGTGCCTAACTTATTTAAGTTGTCTTTTTTCTCATTGTCAAAACTTTCATGTGGCAGCACCACTAAAAAAGTGCAAAATTTTGATGTTTTAATTGGATTTTACTTGTCACATTTTAAGACTATCTTCACTACTTTTGTTGTGCTTTTAAAATAACTGTCACCTTTGTTGCATTTTTTGCTTGGCTATGCCATTGAAATAGTGCAATTTTTCTTTATTTCTTTTTTCCTTTGAGTGATGGTAGAGTTTTATTTGGCAATAACCACTCAAAATGTGATTTGGTTAATTTTTTGAGCTATCACATTTCCATAAGTCAATTGCCACTTAAGTAACTTCTTTTAAGGCGGCTTTTCCATTTAAAATTTGTGATTTCTATTTGTTTTCTCTTACCTACATGCTTATTGTGGTTCCATCACATGATGGCCACCTGTTTGTTGCACTTTTCTACTAGCATAGCCACAAAAAATGTGCAATTGTTAAAATATTTTTACTTAACATGCTGATTGTGCTTTTCTTGTGACATTGTCACTCCACCATCATGATTTTACTCATCATTTGCCACTGTAAGTCACCACTTTCTAATGGCACATTCACTTAAAGGTTGTGATTCATCTATTTCCTTTACTTGTATGCTGGGTTGCATTTTATTACTAGCTTTGCTAGCTTGATTGGGGTTTTAGATTGACAATGTCATTAGCAAAGTGTGACTTTCACTTAAGTTTGATGTATTTCCTTATTGGCATACATTTGCAACACCTTTGCCACCTATGAGTATGTTGAGCCGACTAATTTTATTTTTTCAATGGATTATGCATCTATTAGCTACTATGACATCATATCCTTCAAATTTTCTAGTTTGAATTCCTCTCCTAACTACCAAGCCTTTGTTAATGAAATTGTGAGTAGCTCCACTAATAAGGAGCACTATAATTCTATTCCACAGAGAATTCCCTGAAATTTGAAGAGATATTATTTTGGCACTCTTGAGTGGGAAGCAAGTGTTCTTTTGTTGATGTCTTGTAATGAACCGGACCAATTTTTTTTTGATTTTTCACAAATGATTACAATGCAACACGCACCCGTTAAGGTTAGCATAAACCAAAACGATGCGGAAAGTAACTCTAACCAGAATGTACACCAGGATCCCGATGTGGGCAAGGTGTGAGCATTGGTCAGAGGATCTTCAAGGGAAAATGCTGAATAAGAACTCTAACCACGAGATGCGCCGGTGAACGACGAGCATTCGGTCAGAGGGTCCCTATCTAATGCAATACTGAAAAAGTAGCTCAACACCAAGTATGTGCTACTCAATCCGTGATGGATAAGAGGCGACCATATGGCGGAGACTTAGGAAATTACAAAACAAACTAAGTAAATAGGCGGCAAGCCAGCCTCTTCCACTTATTCAGTGGGCAGATACAAACATAGAATTTGCAATAATATTAAAGTTGCTGACAGTACTACTGTTCAGCTTACAATATGTAGAGTATGCCTGCAATATCAGTGATTTAGAAGTCTTTAATCCAAGCAATGTTAACTGAGTCTTCCACAATGATTCCCAATACTTTCTAACACCATCACAGCTCTAAAACCCATCCAAATTACAGACTGTTATAACTGTAACCAGGTCTGAAACTGACAATCAGCAACATAGAAAACCCATTGAAATGAATATAGCTCACCCAATACTCAACCAAATGATTCCAAACGAGATGCAAAAGCTCCCTATAACCAGTGCGCCCAAGTAAGACACAAGAAACAGACCCAAACTGCAATATTTAATTTTCTCACGAATTCCAATGCAAGTACAAAAGTACGGCCCAAGAGAAAGGGCGATTTTCTTCTATAAAATTCAACACTTGTTTAAAAATTCTAAAACCTTGCAAAACATGGCGCCTTGACTAGACAAATGACAATATGAAACACCCAGAATGCAATCTTTTTGTATTTTTGAATTATGAGCAAAACATGCCTACAACAATGCATTATCAGCAACTCTAAACATGACAAAATGCTTGAACAAGATCACAAAATGCAATAGAACTCAACTACAATGCATAACTACCAATTACCAGCTAACCTCTCAACTAGTTGCTATCTTTCAAGCAAGAAGAAGAGCCAATGCTAGGAGGTGTGCTTTCCTCGAAGCGAGTGCCTGAATACAATCCAGCAGCATAACGGTGTAGTAGACAAAAGATACCAAATGAAGAGCTGAGGCCTGATTATATAGACGAGAGAGAAACATCTAGAAGCTTCCAGAGGGCGCCCAAACCCTAATTTCAAATTCACCTTTTCCCTCCAAAAGATGGCATCCTTTTTCATCAATAAAATATTTCACTTTTTAAAATAAAATCAATCTTCTCAAAAGGGCGTCCCAAATCTTTAGTCTCAATATTTGACAATTAAAATTATAACTTATCTCCTTATGACGCCTTGACCCTCAAAAGTCCCCTTTTTTTTAAAAACAACTTAAAGTTGTACTGCTAGGCAAGGGGTATAATATTAAAATAATAATATTATAATGAAAATACTTATCTCTCCAAGAAAAATGCGCCCAAGGCCAAGAACTGAAGTGTCAGCTGAAACAACCGAAGAGGATGACCAACTGAACTGAACCCAAACTGTCCACTGCCAAAAATAGAATTTACTAAAAATAGTAAATTCGCGAAGTTGCCCGGAATGCCAAACTGAACACACCACTGCGAAGCTCTCTGAAAACCTAGAAAGAAACCGCAATCAGAATCCCAAACTCCAAGCAATAACCTCCTCAAAACTAGGAAACCCTAATTTCACCATCCGCATAAACTACGGGTCTCCGGAATAGGCCAACGGTCAACAGAAACGATCACTGCTGAGAAGGGGACATTACATGTCTTCAGCTTTAGAATTTGAATGTGGTTTTAGCTTAGGTTCATTTTTTCTTCATTAGTAGAAATTGCCTCAATATAGTAAAACATCTATAACTAGGTTCGCAAGATTCTCTACGAATGAAACACAAATTCTTCCTCTTGAGGTCATTCTTTGTCTTATCTATTTTTCTTATTTTTGGTGGTATGTTCTTTTGAGGTTCTGCATGAGAGTCTTCCTTTTGGAAAGTCTTCTTTGTCTGCTCCATTGGAGGTGTCTTTGAGTAAAATTCATTCTTGGAAATTGAAGTTTAAAAATTGAGGGCTCTTTTGATTGCTTCCTATAAGGATAATGGATCAAAAGATTTCACTAAACCCTTGAGAGGTTTAGTTAACCCTTTTGTAAACAAGAAAATGAGCCTTTTCTTTTGTCATGTTAGGAACCATAATTGACAGTCTTTGAAATTCTGCTATGTAACTATCTACTGTCTCTTCTTGCTTTAGCTAAGAAAGTTCTTTAAAATGAACCTTTGGATCCTTTCTATCAAATTTGCCAATAATCCTTCGGTTGAACTCAACATAAGTATCAATCAAACTATGTCCTTGGGTGACCATCTCGTGGTGCCATGTGATGAGCCTAACCAAATTAGACTCAAAAACTCTTCACTTGCTGCCCTTGTA
Source organism: Sequoia sempervirens (assembly GCA_007258455.2). Lineage (NCBI taxonomy): Eukaryota > Viridiplantae > Streptophyta > Pinopsida > Cupressales > Cupressaceae > Sequoia > Sequoia sempervirens. Next base: position 46,770,296 of record VDFB02358134.1, read on the forward strand.
ATTTTGTCAAACAATTGTCATGCTAAGTCTTATCTCGCTGTTTCAAATTTTTCAGTTTGCTGGGTTTGCTTGAAAGATTTCAATTGAGTTCTAATGCATATAAATAGCCAATACAATGTCTAAACAATGAATCTACAATGAAAAGATGTAACTCTTTATCCTCTACATTGCATGAATATATCATCTAGACATCAAAATGATCATCTATGGCAAAGAGGCATTATAACAAACACTTGGCATGCATATTCATGATTGAGATATTCATCTTCGGCAATGGACAATTTGGAAAACAGTTACAATGCAACCTTTTTATCTATTGATCATCTCTTTTAAAGCCTTCAATTTGATATTCAATGCATTACAAATAAGAACGACCATACCCTAGGTATACAGTAGCTAATTGCAGGTCTGATTTTATACCAGCAGCTGGAAAAGAAGATTGTTCAGGCCTGTGAAACCCTTGAGTAATTTGCTGCAGTCAATCTACTGATTTTCCCCAACATGTAGAGATGCTGCCATCATCAAACAACACAGCCACCACCATTAAGAAAAAACAGACCCTATCTTGAGGCGTTTGGATCTAAGAGAAACACGTCCCAGGTTGTAGCTGTATGTCCCAGCAACAGATGTAATTCCTCCAAATCACAATCTTAAATTATGGCTAAAGATAGATATTGAGGGATAAATGCAACCAATCTGATCATCAACCTGCAAACCCTCCCATTGTGCACAAATACTGTAGCATTTTACTATTCACGTATCACTGTAGCGTTTCACTATTCACGAGTTACTGTAGTGCTTAACAACAATTCAGATCTACAAGTAATAATCTTCAAAACCCTTGTGAAACTTCACCAATTTGCAGAAATGAAAGGACTGAATTATCCTCTCCTCAATTGCAACCCTTCAAGAGATCTTTCACTCCCTCAGTTATGCTATCAATAGGAAGTTTTCGTTTCCTATGATCAAAGAAGGAAACTGCGAAAGCCCTAGGATCCACAATAAAAATCGATCAAAATAATATTCATCAACTAGATACCGAGAATGGGCTCTTGCCTCTCTTTTTATTCTTTCCTTAAGAGAGCTCAAACACCTTATTGGCCAATGTGGGATAAAAGATTTATTCCCACATTAAATTACTCACTTAACGCACTTTATTATATTAAAGTGACTTTATTATTATAAAGTTACTTTATAACTTTATAATAATATTAAAATATTAAATAAATCACTTAAGTCACTTAAACTTTAATATCTTTTGATGTACTTGTCTGATTGTTAAGCCGTTTGAGCCAGGAGTCGACTCTCCTTGTTCTCCATGTGATCAGATGCCCGTCTAAAAATAGAAACCCTGAACAGTGACTTACTATAAATAGTAAGTATGTGAAACTGAGTCTAGAAACAGCTGCAAAGGCCCAATCAAGGTTGACACTGCCAAAATGCTCTGCTCAGGTGTCTTTCTATTAATAGGAACCCTGACTCTCCCAAAATAGTAACTTACTATAAATAGTAAGTGTGCCAATCTGAGTTAAATAACCTATGCAAAGGCCAAAACTTGAATCTAGCTGAAGAGTAATGTCTCTAAATCACTGGTAACTGCCACAAAAGACCCTCTATCCATAACTGTTAGCCTATGAGCGTCAAATGATAGGCTAATCCTTACGAACTCTGATGCTCGCAAAATGGGGACAATACAGTCCGCCCTCACTGAAATTGCTTGTCCCCAAGCAATCTCCACTGCAAAGAAACTCGAATCTTTGTGAGGCCCAAAAGAAGAATTGTGAAATGTCCCACACATCTCTAACTGACTCCTGTTGCACCAGCGTAAACATAGTTGCGCAAAATATCCCTGGATCCCAAACCCGGAATGGAAGTTTGCCATGCCTAATACCCTTCGACTTCCTCTGCGCTACTCTGATATGAAGTTCACCATGCCAAAAGTGGTGAAGCAATCCATTGGGACCCATCCAAAACACGATACCAATCCTGTCGCCACCTGGATCCCAATATAAACGGTACTCATATCCATCCATCAAAATGAAGGATATCGGGAAGCATCTGCAACACAACATCTCACAGTAGTCCCTTTGAAACTCCCAGGGATGTGATTACTAACCAAACCATCATGTCCACTGCCACTACCACCTCCATGAAACCCAGAAGTAGCAAACTTTGTCAAGTACACACTAGCATGATGGAAATCCAACCTCTGATCCTGCAAGTAATCCCCTGCAAACGACTCAGTCGGGAACTTGCAGCCTCTAGTCTAACCTTTTGAAGATGGTAACTCTGAGCACATAAATGATTTGCTTCCTTAGACTGTGCAAAGAGAATCATTATGCGCACAAAAATTGTGCATCGAATACGAATCTTGTACAGGTGGATCAATGGCAAAACTGTAAACACTCCTCACCGTGTACACACTGTAAAACTCCTCCGTGAGCCCTGTTTGGAACCCCGATGCATTGGAAAGATCCCAAACACTGTGATCATTGCCCAATACCGAACTAGCATCAGGAGTGTGATTAGTTTCCAACTTGAAGAGTGGATTATCATAGACTAATCCACCATCAAACTCGAATAATGGATTATTCACAAACTGCACAATCATTCCATGCTGATTTGAATCACCCATCTCAGAATCCCTGGAACAATAAATTGACTCGTACTCCTAAATTGGCTCAACAAACTGATAAGCAACATCGTGTGTGCTATCGACTTCACACACAATATCATCAAAGGTACTGCTGCTATGTACCTCACAAGATGGCTCGACTGGCAAGGTAGAAGCTGCTGTTATGACAATATCTTCACACACTTCTGCTACCAAAGTCACTGCAAGTCCATCCATCGCACGATCTTGGGATTCACTGCCAATAGATGAATTTTCTGTTTTGTTTTCTAAGGTCTGATTTTTGTTGTGCTAGTCACCAATTGATGAAAACTCATTGTAGAGGTTTCTAGATACTTCGCTTGTAGAGACCTCTTGTTCCTTCTTTTCCTTTCGTTTATATTTTTCAAACCTCATTAGATATCCTTTTTTAAATTCAAGATCACTCATCAAACCATACAATTGTTGCATCACTTCATACATGGATCTGTCAAAAGCCATAATTTCTTCGTTCTAAATTTCAATGACTCACCTAACAGGATGGCAAGAAAACTGTGCTCTGATACCACTATGATGAGCCTAACCAAATTAGACTAAAAAACTCTTCACTTGCTGCCCTTTTAATTTTGTCAAACAGTTGTCATGCTGAGTCTTATCTCGTTGTTTCAAATTTTTCAGTTTGCTAGGTTTGCTTGAAAGATTTCAATTGAGTTCTAATGCATATAAATAGCCAATACAATGTCTAAACAATGAATCTACAATGAAAAGATGTAACTCTTTATCCTCTACATTGCATGAATATATCATCTAGACATCAAAATGATCATCTACGGCAAAGAGGCATTATAACAAACACTTGGCATGCATATTCATGATTGAGATATTCATCTTCAGCAATGGACAATTTGGCAAATAGTTACAATGCAACCTTTTTATCTATTGATCATCTCTTTTAAAGCCTTCAATTTGATATTCAATGCATTACAAATAAGAACGACCATACCCTGGGTATACAACAGCTAATTGCAGGTCTGATTTTATACCAGCAGTTGGAAAAGAAGATTGTTCAGGCCTGTGAAACCCTTGAGTAATTTGCTGCAGTCAATCTACTGATTTTCCCCAACATGTAGAGATGCTGCCATCATCAAACAACACAACCACCACCATTAAAGGAGAGAACAGACCCTATCTTGAGGCGTTTGGACCTAAGAGAAACACATCCCAGGCTGTAGCTATACGTCCCAGCAGCAAATGTAATTCCTCCAAATCACAATCTTAAATTATGGCTAAAGATAGATATTGAGGGATAAATGCAACCAATCTGATCATCAGCCTGCAAACCCTCCCATTGTGCACAAATACTGTAGCATTTTACTCTTCACGTATCACTGTAGCGTTTCACTATTCACGAGTTATTGTAGCGCTTAACAACAATTCAAATCTGCAAGTAATAATCTTCAAAACCCTTGTGAAACTTCACCAATTTGCAGAAATGAAAGGACTGAATTATCCTCTCCTCAATTGCAACCCTTCAAGAGATCTTTCACTCCCTCAGTTATGCTATCAATAGGAAGTTTTTGTTTCCTATGATCAAAGAAGGAAACTGCGAAAGCCCTAGGCTCCATAATAAAAATCAATCAAAATAATATTCATCAACTAGATACCGAGAATGAGCTCTTGCCTCTCTTTTTATTCTTTCCTTAAGAGAGCTCAAACATCTTCCTGGCCAATGTGGGATAAAAGATTTATTCCCACATTAAATTACTCACTTAACGCACTTTATTATATTAAAGTGATTTTATCATTATAAAGTTACTTTATAACTTTATAATAATATTAAAATATTAAATAAATCACTTAAGTCACTTAAACTTTAATATCTCTTGATGTACTTGTCTGATTGCTAAGCCGTTTGAGCCAGGAGTTGACTCTCCTTGTTCTCCATGTGATTGGATGCCCGTCTAAAAATAGAAACCCTGAACAGTGACTTACAATAAATAGTAAGTATGTGAAACTGAGTCTAGAAACAGCTGCAAAGGCCCAATCAAGGTCGACATTGCCAAAATGCTCTGCTCAGGTGTCTTTCTATTAATAGGAACCCTGACTCTCCCGAAATAGTAACTTACTATAAATAGTAAGTGTGCCAATCTGAGTCAAATAACCTGTTCAAAGGCCAAAACTTGAATCCAGTTGAAGAGTAATGTCTCTAAATCACCGGTAACTGCCATAGAAGACCCTCTATCCATAACTTTTAGCCTACAAGGGTCAAATGATAGGCTAATTCTTACAAACTCTGATGCTCGCAAAATGGGGACATTACATGCCACCATTCATGCACTACTCGTTCCAAATGGAGGGTAGTGTATTTGATCACATCTCCCTCAAAGGTAGGTTTAAGAGAAATAGATGTCTAGCTTCTAGATCCATGTGCAAATTGTAAACTTGCTTGAGCCATCAAAGGTGGTAGTAGCTTAACCAACTGATGCTATAGATCTTCATGAATGTAATTTGTGTTTCTCTCTCTCTTAGGTTGATTTCTCATTTTCAAGTTAAAGAAATATTGTAGAGACATGGCTATATGAATTCCCGTCTCAAGGATTGGTACTCATGTAGGTAATTCACAAAGTTGTCTCTATTATTATGATTTTGTTGCTTTCCTCCGCTAGGTCCTCTTGTCAGGAACTTGGGTTTGGAGTGGTCTAGCGGCAAAACCAATCATAGTTTTGTTGTGATTCTTATTATTGGTTGTACTTCCTTCACCTCCTTGATTCTAAGTAGCTTTGGCAATATTCAAGTTTTGAAACGTTTGCATCATTTGAATGTACAGATTTATCAATTGCTGTTGACATTTTATTGTAAGTTGGGTCTTTCTCCCTTGTGAGGAGTTCTCCTTTCTCTTTTCGCCATATTAATAATTTCTATTTCAAACTCTACTTTTGAATTTAAAAGATTAGGAAATTGATCTCTCCTTTCCATTGAGTAGTATCTAAACTCTCTTTCACTAGGACACATGTGGTTTGATCCTATACATCAAATGGTTAGCATTGTATAGAGGCTTGCAAGATCAGAAATTTAATACCATTGTAACATCTCAAATTGAATTTTACAATTTCAATACATAAACCCTCACACTTTTTGATCACCAAGTTTTGATGTGGGCGAGGTGAGAGCATATGGTGGTTGGGACATTAACTTTTGGCAGCAAGCCACATAGTTCTACACTATGATTGCAATAATTAAAAATGTAATAAACTATAGCTTTGTTGGCTTTGCATTCCAGACATATAATGCATAAATAAGTACAAAACTTATGTAAATTCTAGCGGTAAATTGCATGGATGAGATTCCAATAGACAAAAAATTGATTAATTTATAGCAGAAATCTCCATAAATGATAATTCAATTAGCATAAATATTAAGCCATATTCTGATATATAAACCAAAATATTATGTATGCAACATATCATGAAGAGAGTAGCTGATGTAAGAAACTATATAGAAGCAAATCCATTGAAATTTGATGTGTTTGACAACAATCACCAGAACCCTAGTATGGCCTGAACTAGCAGCTCCAAATGCATGGTACTGTAGCTACAAGTCCTCTTGGAAGGAATAGCAGTGGTATAAGACCAAACAACGGTCACAAGACACCTTCAACACTTGGCACAATAGGTAAAAATGATACAAAACTCTCACACAAGTCGCAACCAGCAATAACAAGGATCGACTTCCTCTAAAAGCAGCACATGGATATATCAGCCTGCCTTAAGCTTGTACGATTTTCCAAACTGATTGGCCAGACACTAATGAAGTCTTAGTGATAAGAAAATACAATGAAGCAGCTAGAATAAAAGTACAGCCCCTTGCTTGATCCAGTCGATAAGATTTGCCAAAGGTAAATAGATATTTGATACACTCCAAATTTGAATATCTCCAAAGAACTTAACTCAAACTCCAAAGATTGAAAGATAACTTTACACATCTCACAAATAACATTAAGTGAAAATGGTATGGCAAGTACAAGAATGTGATAAGAAATGTGTAAAAGAAAACTCAACATGAGATCAACCAACAGCATTAGATTCTATTGCATTATAAAATTTGAGCATTGTCCTAAACAAAATGACGTGAAAATTCCACATGCACATATTGAAATTAGTTACAATCTGAAACACACTAAAATTCATACCAAATTGAAACTGAAATGCTGAAGAAGCTGTGTATTTCCTAGATGAAATCACCAACGAAGAATTTGAGAGTTTCCATTCTTGAACTCCAATACGACCTCAGAGGTATGTGTCCTTGGATCTTGCAACCTCAAGGGGTTTTATCCTTGGATTGATTTTCAAACACAAGTGCTTAGAAGATGAATATCAAATTGGATATCCCTCCTTTGAGCTTTTACCTTCTTTTATAGATTCATTGAGAGAATAATTGAATATTATTTTATTTTATTTTTTCCCCATCCACTATTTTTTTTAAAATGTTTGTGACTCCTCTCTTGAAATTTCCTCCTAATTTAAGTTTATAACTCCCATCCCTAATGATAGAGAAATAATAAAATATTCTTAGGAGTTGAAAATGGCCTTATTGTACCCCATTCAGGCAGCCCATACAAAAATAAAATATTTAAGTTGTCTTTTACAATAATTTTCATATAATAATAGGACTAACTTAAATTCTAGGTATACCCCTAGGTCCAGTTCCCCAATGACATTTTTTTTTGAAACAACCTATAAGTTGTCCTTTAAAATGTTATAGCATAAAGTAACTAGGAAAAAGGGTTATTATATTAAATGATTTCCCTTAACTTACTCATAAGCCTATATAAATAAAACGATAGGCTTAGGTGTACTTGATTATCTTTGGTCCGTAAAGGGGACATGACACAATGGCACAATGGATAAGTAATCAATTTGAAGACATGAGAAAACTAACCCAATTATGCTTTTACTTACCTATCTCCCTATTAGTTGAGTTGAGGGCCATCCATTTTGTTAATACTAATGACAAGCTAGAATTGAAAACTATAGTGACTATTGTTCAATATCTTTCAACTCTTTCTTTCTATCAAGTTGAATCCCTTAACCTCCTAATAAAATTAGTTTAGGCACATTTGCATTTTAAGAGAATCAAATGAGTACCTAAAAGTACTTGATTTTGCTAAGCTTTGCAAACTAAAGAATTGTGATTTTCTAACACCCAAGATGGTATAGCACATCTTATATCTTTACTTGAAATTTCTTTCTCAATTCCAATTTTTAGTTATGAATTCATTTCTAATGTGTTTATGTTTTGAAATATTGAATGAACGAATTCATGCACATTCATAATGCACATAGGAAGATAAATGACAAAGCAAAAGAATATTGTAACTTCTCATTTCTATTTTTATCAAGAAGTTCAAGCAAAGCATCTTGAAACTGGTTAACTACAAAACAAAGTATTTACATGATTATACATGATTGAGTAAAATAAAATTGAGATCTAATGTCAAGTTCACTTCTAGATGCACATTGCAAGAGTTCAATATGGAAACACTCAATTGGTAATAAGATTGTCATTTCATCATTGTATTAAATGAATTATTCTCATCATGTTATCCAAAATATTTAATTGAGACGGGTATGAGTATGGCTTACATAATTTTACATCATAATCCCTTTAATTTTAATTCGTTATTGCTTTTTTTCCAAATCTTTCTTGTGTCTTTTTCATATTTGTTGAGTATTATTTTCAAACATTAAAAAATGAAGTGATTTGAACTTTTATAGATTCAATACTGGTATTTTATTTCACATTGCTTATTTCAGCTTTCTAGTAAAGAGATTCTTACTCTTTTTTTTTTTGTTTCCATAGTTGCCTGATATCACGAAACTTGTTAAGTGGTCTTAAGACATGCTCAGAGATAGCTGAATACATGTCCCACAATGGGTCTATTCTACAATATGGTGATGTACGAACTCTTCGGTCTGATGGCAGTGGGAAGGCTGATTGTATTGATACACTTGTAAGTTGTCCTTAAATTTTCCATGTTCTTTGTATGTTTATTGACCTTTAGGCTAGTCCTGGTTCTATTTGTATAGAAAATTAATTTCAGTACTAAGCAGGAGATAGAGGTTCGTACAAGATCAAGATTTTGGCGGAGGAGAGGAAGAGTGCGCAGATTAAAGTACACTTGGAAGTCTGCAGGCCATCCTTCAATCAGGAAAAGAATGGCAGATGGGAAAGGACAGCCCTGTAAACAATATACTCCATGTGGTTGCCAACTAACATGTGGAAAGCAATGTGCTTGTCTCCGGGGTGGAACTTGTTGTGAAAAATATTGTGGGTAAGACTATTTTTGAATTTTCAGAATTGAAAACAATTGTTACAACATTCATGGATGAGGTTTTTAATATTTTATTACTTGTACTGATTTTTTTCTTGTTTTGTACTTTATTGATTGAAAGGCTTAAAGTAAACATTTTCTTCCATTAAAATTAGTTGATAAAATCCTTTTAGAGATTTTTATAATGAGAGTCTTAATGTTTTTGTATATTAAGTTTTACTGGCCAATGATGGTAATGTTGATGGCACTGATTTTTACATCCTCCTTTACATCAAATCGTTTTGTTGGTCCTGTCAATTGCATCTTACAAATATATATTCTAATTTATATTTAACTTTTCTGTGCAATACATCCTTGATATTGCTATTTGCACCCTTCGTTGCTTTCCATGTCGTTAACTCATCAGAATTTTCCATTTATGAAGTCTTATCTTAAAAATTGTCATCGATGTTGCAATCCTTCTCTCCTTGTTTTCTGGATTTTCTTGAGTGTCTAATTTCAAGTACTCTGAAAAAGTAGAAAGGGAGAAATAAGGTAATTACCACTCATAAAGATGAGCTAAGTAGCAAGGAGACTATAGATATCTTTATAATATTGTTTATATATTAAAAAATGATGGAAATGAAGACACTTGGGTGTTTCAATTCTTCTAAGCTAAGAGGTCCTGAAGAGTAGTCAAGTTACAAAATTGGGGAAAGTTACCAGTTTTCCCACTTAAGGTTTACCGTTTTATGAACTTACATTATAAAATTTGTAAGTAGCTTAGTGTGTTGTACCTAGACATGCCTTTGCTACCCAAGTTCATTAGACTATGCAAATGTAAACAAGATTTGGGAATTATATACTGGTTTATGCTAACTATAGATTAAACTGGTTTAAGGACTTGAGAATACATTTTTGTTTTCATTATGATGACATTATCTTATTATACTATTATTGGATTTTAGCTTTCAGTTAGTCTATTCAATCACTGTGATAAAACACGCCTTGTGCAATAAGGGGCTTGGGTATCTATAGATATTAGTAACTCCATAGAAAATTTTAGTCTTATATTGTTAGAACTGTTTAAGATTTTGGATATTGTCTTGGCTACATTTTGAGACATCCTTTAGAACCTAAAACTAGCCTCATTGTATATTTATGCTGATTTCTCATGTTTGCTACTAAGGTTCAATGTTCTCTAAATTGTTTGTGTTTGTACAAGTGTGGCCATGCGTTGAATTGAATGACTTGCCATTCATATTTATAGGGTTTTTCATTTTTTGATTTTGGTTCCTTGTTAACATTTTAAGGATTAGTTAGGTTTTCATTTGGTATTGGTTTGAACTTTGAAGTGCTTCCTGTTGAGATTTACATTTGGGCAAGTGTTAGAGTCATCATTGAGGGGACATATGCTGTCCATTGTACATGTTATCTAAGTTTCCAATATAATCCATTTAAGTTATATTTATTGAAAATTGATTTGGAGTTTGTTGTACCCAAACCAAATTTTTTGCTTCATTAAGGCATTTTGCTTAAAAGAGTCTAAACCTTGCTAAAATGATGTCAAAATATAGTTTTTGGGCAATTCAAATATGGACTTTGGTCAGTATCATGTTAGTCGTCAGCAGCAATTGGTGAATACCTGGAGCTCAGAACCAAAACCTGAGACTTAGAACGAGACACGTGATGATGGAGAAACACTTCACGATGAAATTATACTCTTGCATGGTCATTTCAGTGGCTGGAACAGTGATTACAAAGATCAAACAAATGAAGATTTTCAGCAAAAAGCAGATTTGTGCCCTTGTAGCCCAAGGTCGCCCTTCTCCTTGAAGGCCCAGATCTTGTTTCTTTTGCTTGCAAATGCAGTCAATCTCTTCAGAATTAGCTCAGCTATCCGACGAGCTATCCGACGAAGTCATCCGAGTTGCAGAACTCCAACAACTGACGTCAAAAGCTGAAGGTACAAGAGGTTGCATATTACGAAGGATGGTTAGTTCACAACTTTTTGAGCCCCTGTAGCCCAGGGCGCCCTTGAATATGGCCCATTAGATGATGGTATTTGCAGATGTCGTTTTCCCAAGATCTTTTCTAATCCAGTCTAGCTTCACAACACACCAGTTTGCCAGTCAATCCAACATTCTGAGTGATCGTAGCAGAGATTCTACCAAACACGTAAATCAGAGGGTGGAGAATATAGTATTACACACCTTTACCTTTGTAGGCCAGGGGCGCCCAATCTTTAGGCCTGCCAGATGGGTTTTTTAGCATTCACAGTCTTCACGAGACTTGTGCGCAATTACTCCAGCTATCCAACGAGCCTAGCCGTCAGCCTCCGGAATTTGGCAAACGCTCGTACGTGCGAGGTCTTTGTAGAACGCTGAAAAGTGAAGTTAGCTGGAAAAATGGCCAAGTATAGAGCGTATATTTCATCTTGGAAAAGGCGCCCTTCTCTTTGAGGTCTTAGAAGCAGTTTTCTTGCTTCGTTGCCTCCATAGACATCTCTCACAAGTTGTTCTAGCTACGCGATGAGACAGACGATGCGCGAATCGGAGCACTCCAGCTCCCGGTATCGAGGGTCAAAATAGGGTATCCGGTTGAAAGTTGCACTTTTGACAAAATGGTGTTTGAGCCTTCACAGGTTAGGGGCGCCCTTGTTTTTGGGGTCCTCAATGTAGCTTTCAGGTGCCTTACATACAGTCATTGGATGCGGAATACTTCCAGTTACGTAGTGAGTCTACCATCTAGTCAGCAGGGTTCATCATTCTCCGTCAGTGACAGTTCAAAGCGTCAAATGGAAAAACAGAGAAATGGCCAAGTCTGGAGACGTAGCATCAATTTAATCAAAGGCGCCTAATTTTTTGAGGTGTCAAACATTGGTTTTAGCAGTTGCAGCTCCCAGCAGACATTTCATCCTTGCTCTGCAGGCTTCGCGGTGGATATCTCAGCTTGGTCTCAGCATCACTCAGTCATTCAGAAATTAGTGCTGAACATGGTCAACTGTAACTTTGTAGTCAGCTATAAAATAGGAAGTTAGCAAAAAATCTCATAACTTGTCCAAATGGACGCCCGGAGGGTCAAATAAGGACTTTTCGAAATCAGTGAAGTTCGCTGGGTGCATCTAGATGCCTTGCTTTATTGCTAATTGATTAAAAATAATATTTAATATTTATTTTGCATGCATAAGTATTAAATGGCGATTTTCTTCAAAGTGGTGCCTTTTTGATGCTTATTTTCAAATTCGCATGTAAAAAGCAAACTGAATATTTTATTATTATTTTGTAATCCGAACTCCGAGTCAGTATCGGTTCAACTGGAGGGGGTCCAATCGGAATCATTCTTTCGCAGTCAGGGTTTTAAAATCTGGCACTCATCCTTTATGGTGCAATTTTACTCTATTTAATCATGGCGTCCACCATTAAATCATTCATCCAGCTTCAGAAAATTGTAATTCTTCAAGGTAGAGGTGAATTTTCTTCTAAAGTTGGGCGATTTCATTAGCAATCAATTTTATAGACATCAAAATATTCGTTTTGCAGGTGCAAGTCTGAATTCATTAGCAAATTTGAAGATTAAAGTGGCGATTTTGACAGAGAAGAGCAATAAAAAACGTCTTTCTTCTCAAATTCTTCCAAATTCTCTCAAATTTCATTCGCATGTTCAAGAAATAGGCAAATTTTGGCAAAACAAATCTTCTGGGTTCATTCAGAATAGCTTCCTCGTGAAAACCCATGTGCTAGAATTTTTCAAGAAAATTTTCTCCAGAGCATCAATTCTCGAGGCTCTAATTTTCTCCACTGAAAATTCCTTGCATGGTCGAGTAGAAGTCAAATTTTCTCATTTCTGACATTCTGGGTTGTCTTAGAATCTTTTTCTCTACAAAACCCATATCTCAGATTTTTCTGTGAAAATTGCCATTCGATAGGCTATTTTTAGCTTTCCAGAAAAATTGTCAGAATATAGCTGTGTTCACAGTCAACAGGCGAGCCCTGTAGCAGGGCGCCCACCATGGGTTCGACTCTCCGGCGCTCTCGTGGTACCGGTTGGTGTGTCCTGCCAGCACTGCTGGTCACGGTAAAAAGTTTACCGGCGGTGGGGGGTTATATGGGGGGCGTGCTACACCCGATTCCCTCGTTAAAAAAAAAAGTCAACAGGCGAGTTTTTCAAAATGCAATATACTCAGCTCGATTTCAAGACCAAATCGGTCTTGACTCACGACTTTATCAAGACGGTTGATACGAATCTCCACAAGGTGCTTCCAGAAGTAGTCTTCGATCCTGCCAAGATTAGAGATTCGATACTCTAGAATATTCAACAGTCTGGGTTACTTGAGGCCGCTTCCATACCTATCTCAATTCACTGCGCAGAGTTTGTAATCTCTTGTGCTAAACATTACAACTCTGCTACTTGTGAGATAGTGTCAGTAGATGGACGATTTATATGCAGTCTCAAGCCCTTGGATGTCGAGAGATGTTTTGGTATCCCTCAGCACCCGAGCAGTCTGGTCATTTCTATGGAGCAGTGTGAGCATGCGTTCAATGTTGATATGGACAAGTGTCAGAATAAGATGGCAGAGCGATGGTTGAAGCAAAAGAAGAACAAATTGCCAAACAATGTGGGTTACGGTGAGTATAAGGATAAGTACGCGATTCTTATTACACTCTTGAATCGTGTCTCAGGTCATGTAGATTCCAACATATTTCAGCCTTGGATGTATTACATCATTGGTCGGATCATCTCCAGGCAAGAGCATTATGACTGGGCATCCTTCATTAGCGATATTCTCCATGAGCAAATCACCGGTTTCCTAGTTGCCCACGAGTTTCACGTGTTCCTACCTCGTGTACTTGATCGCTTACTAGGGTCAGTTTAGAGGGTTGAACACAGTGGGCATACTTACTGTACAGAAAGTCTATCACTACTATGATTAGCTTGAGTTCACTAAGGCTGAATGTCACTTCAAGCGTGTTCATGAGGCTTTCTTGACTTACACAGTGAGAAACTTGGACCCGGAGTTGCACATTTGTATTTCGGCGGTTGCTAGAGCAACGATGTTTGATTGGGCGGACTGGTTCATTCAGTTCCCTACATACACCTACATCCACATATACGGATTTACAGGAAATCCAGCCATGCTTCCACGCTATCCTTCGGATAGGACAGTTTTCATGGAGTTCTTGAGGCAGTTACATGATGTTCATCGTCTTTTGCGCCACAAGCATAAACAGGCTGCCACCTTTCCCATGCAGTTCCAAATCTATTGGTGCAGAACGACAATTGATGCCAAAGCTGCAGGACAGGAGTTGGAGAATTGCAAACTCAAGTATCTTATTGATACGCGCACCTATGATCCTTGGGGTCGTTATTCAGAGCATCTTGGCATTTGCTCATACCATAAGCCTACAATGGAGGATTATTGGGCAAATTGTGATGATGACTTTGAGGTGCGCAGAGGCAGCTATGGCCGCTTCTCTCTCTTGTAGATTTTTGTCTTCTTGGCAGAAGGTGTGAGAGGCTTATTAGATGATGAGGGAGATGTACTTCCTCAGTTTTTCAAAGAGCAGGTTGATACACAACCACTTCCGGCAGTTGATTGGTGCACCAAGGAGTATTCATTAGTAAAGGAGAGGTCAAGTAGAGTTATCCAAAACAGTATACTTTACCTCGACAGCAAGAAGACCAGGAGGGTAAATGTGCCTAGAGCAGAGCTGCCAGTGGTGGATCATTCGCTACCTTCCTCGTCTAATCCCAAGCAGAAGAAGAGGAGTAATCCTCCAAATAAGAGTCAAGCACCTAACAATTCAAAAGGTAAGACACTTGCTATTGATACTCACACGGAGCCTATTAGAGAGCCAGTTCAGAAGCCAGTTCAGAGTTTGCTAGAGCCTAAGATACAGCCTCGTGTTCCATCACCTACACCTGAGCAGTCTTCAGTCCCGATTCACATTGAATTGGACTTAGACTCACCACCTCGCAGCAGTTCCTCTACATATTCACTCATGTCGGAGCCTCTCATTGCTAGTACAGATCTTCCAGTGGCATTAGCCGAGACCAGTCTTGGATTGAGGCTCAACTGGGAAGGAAGAGAAGGCAACCATCCTACATCCTTGATCATTCAGATTTTGATCAGGCTTACCAGGATGCGCCAGACAAGAGGGTCAAGAAATAGGTCCATGTGTAGAGGAATGCTGATATGGAGATCGTCGTTGAGACTGCCATACCTCCAGAGGGGAAGAGTTTGGATGAGATTGAAGCTCAGGACTTTGAGGTGATCACAGTCGACCTTGGTCGTAGCACCTGCCAGACACAGGTTGATCTCCAACAGGTTGCTATAGACAGCGCAAGGGATAGGGTGCTGAAAGATGGAGAAGACAAAGCAACCCTCAAGGTTGAAATCAAGCAGCTTCGTTAGTACATTTCTAGCCTTGTACACAAGTCAGATGTTACCGCCACACTCCCATCGATGCTAGAGCCACCAGCAAAACAGGGTCAACTTGATCACTTTGTTGCATATGGCAAGCGTTTGGAGCAGTGGGAGGAGTTTGTTGCTAGAGGCCACTCTATGCTTGCAGAGTTATACCAGTTGCGGTACAATGCACGTGAACTCCGTCTTCGTCTCCAAGATGAGGAGCGAGACATGGCGATTGACAGACCACAGGATGAGATTATGATTGCTCACCGGAGTGTGGCATATGAATCAGTCACAGATGCAGAAGATAAAGAAGCTATCTACGCTTGGAAGACACAGTTGGTATTCAAGGTGGAGATAGGAGAAACAATGGCATCAAAGTTAGCTGAGAGTAGAGAGCACGTCACTAGTGTGCCTCGGTATGTGAGGACTCTTGTATCCCGCATACCATGCCGATATCAGATTGAGGGTGGTGAGTATGTTGAGCTTACTGACGTACAGTCAGAGCTCTAGGCACTCATTCGCAGTATTTTCAGTGGAGGACCATTGGCTATAGGATTTATTAACTTACAGTCATGTCAACATTGTTCGATGAAGCGACCAGGAGCAGAGGTGAACTTCAGTGTTAGATCACAGTTGGTGAAGACATGCTGCACAGACACAGTATACTTCGCCAGAGTATCAGTGCTCCAGACAGTGACGCAGTCAACAACCTCGTGGAGGGGTTGGTTGCTCGAGATCACGACCAATAGACTTCAGTTCCCACCTCTCAGGATAAACATTAAACACATGAGTTAAACTTGGCATTACCTTTTCTAGTTAATTCGCTGTCACATCTCATGCATGTCTATTATGGGATTATCTATGTTTACTTGGAGTTGCATTTTAGGGTTTTCAGTTAACTGATGGTAGTATTCCAATTAACTTGCTTTCAATAAGAACATGCATGCTTGCACATTGTCCATTTAGATTAATTGTATTGGTTAACTGATGGTAGCTTTCCAGTTATGTTGGCATTTAAATTAGCACCTCTGGAGTGCTGATTGTAAACGTTCAGCTATTTCAAATGTTTTGCAACACTTCTTCGTTATTTAAAGAGAAGTCTGTCTCTGCTGGGAGCAATGCGTAGGGAAGGGAAATGTTTAACTAAGTTCCTATCTTTTTATGCTTCAGCGGCAGGACACAAGGGTGCACAAACACAATGCGCCGTAGCTAAGCTTTTCTCTGGTTTCTGCAGATCTTAACTACGACTAACTAGCTTTTATCTATCCAATACCTTCAAGATGAACAGAGCATGAGGGTAAAGGAGCGGGAATGGAATGGTTGGATCACTTGAATTCGCCGTCTCCAGAGGATATGACCGAGGCTCTGAACTCTCGGGTATACACCGGGATAAGGTTGGTACAAGCAAACACTCTGCACGGTAAACTAGATCCGAGATCTGCCAAGGAGGAGGGACTCCTATCCGAGGTATGAGCTTAAGAAATAGTTTACTAGAAACAACAAAATCACGATGCCTTGGCCAACGAGCTTGCTAAGGAGGAGGGACTCCTATCCGAAGTATAGCTTGGAAGTCAATACATTAAACAACATCAAACGACAACTGTCAATAACAAATATCCAAGGAGGAGGGACTCCTATCCGAGGAGGGAAATGAGACAACAAGCTATTAAACACAGGACGTAGACATAACTCAAATAAGATGATCAAAATGCAAGCGCCTTCTGATATTCTTCTTCAATGCTTTATCAACGAACTACAAAAGTTGGGAAAGCAAAGGCACGAAATCATGCACAATTACAATCATCCAACGAACTCTCATCCAAGAGTGAACAAATATTCGCTTTCAAAGTGTTGGCAACAATGGCGCAGCAATTTTGCATAGCAAGTAAAGGTTAAACAAATAATGAGCCCAAGGCTCTTATTTATAGGACTCAAAGGAGTGGGCAACCCCAAAATCTCCTTGAGTTAACAATGAGTTCTTGCCAATCAATTAGCAAGATTTATTCCTAAATAGGGGGAACAAGCAGTTAACTGGAAAGCTACTTCAGTTAACTGAAAGTCAACAAAGAGTCAACTGGAAACTACTTCAGTTGACTGAAAGCAAACTAAAGGTGAACTTAAATGTAAAGTCTCCCTCCAAAATAGACATCCACATTTAGTGGAGATCTAAGATCCACAAATCATGGAAGTCAATTAGACATCCTTAATTAGTGGGATCTGACAATGCATGATTTAAGGAAAGTGGAGTTAAACTTGGAAAGAAGCATCAAGTTAACTCCAACTACATTTAATAGCATCTTGAGTTGACTTGGAAAGAAGCATCAAGTCAACTCAAGTCTCATGAATGCCACTTGGAGTGTGTATGGCGTCCTTCTCTGGTGCATTTATAGCTCGCCATTAATCAACAGTGTCTCAATCCATTGATTGACCTCATCAGCTTCTGGGGAGTTAATGCTCTGTAGGATGATGACGTGGCGTCGGAGCATGACCTCACCCGTTGTGAGCTGATTTCCGAAGTCAATGCATTGAGATGCTGCCTCTTCTAACTTGGTCGATAAAGCTGCTACCTTAGCCAGCTTACAACCCTCTGGATCGTCAAGAAAGGTGCTGCGGATGACATCCCTGAACTGGTTCTGTACAGTCACCAACTCGACGTATTCTCCTCCCTCACGCTGATATTCCATGCAAGGGAAAGATATTACCAACATTCTTGCGAAGTTGATAATAGTGGCAACCACCCTTCTGTAATCAATCATCTCTACTGAATGAGCGTCGTAGGCTTTCACCTTGTACGCCAATTGTTCCTTCCAAGCAAAAAGATGTTGCTTGTTTTCCTCAGAGTATACTGATTGATAAGCTAATTGCAAATCTGCAATTGTACTTTCGTCTTCAAGCCTCTTTTCTGCAATCCTTTGTTCCGACTGCTGGATCTCCACACGAAGTTCATGTGCTCTATCCCGTAACTGGTATAGGTTTGCCAGTACGCATCTACCCTTGAGAACAAACTCTTCCACCTGATTTCTCAAGTGTTTGCCGAATGTTAACAATTGCCGATGATTTTGTTCGGCGGGGAGATCTAGTAGTCCTGCTGGTAAGGCTGAGACGTTCGGTGTGCCATGTATCAAGTTGGTGATGTAAGACCTCAGTTTCTGATTTTCAGCCTTTAAGGCTGCCTTTTCTTTACCATCCTTAGCCATCCTTTCTTGTGCGCTCACCGAAGCTATTCCGAGAAGGTCCGCCTCCACCTGTCGTGTAGTCTTCCCGAGATTAAGTTGAGACAAAGTGTAGTCCTCTACTTGAACCTCGTGTATGCTTTTCTCTACTGGTGGAGCGGCAGTCTCTATAACGATCTCACAATCTGCATTCCTTTCTATGTGAACTTGTTTCTTTAACCTCTTCGCCGACGTGTCTTGTGGGACGTGGTCGAATTCGGTAAAGTCAAGCTCATATGAGGGTTTTTCCCTCTTCCTTCCTAGGAAACCTTCGAGCCAAATAGAATCTCGGCGAACTTCACTAGGAGGGACGTGAGGCCCTTGAACGCTAGATGTGTGAGACTGTGCTGGAGTAATGTCTCTCGGTGGCGAATCCAAGTCGATGAGGACCTGTGTTCGCTGTGATACTGGTGATGTTGGCGGCTCTGCTTCCATAACAGGCACCGTTTCTGCTGCTGCTTCTACTGTTGCTACCTCTGCCATTGGCTCAGCCACTGGTTCTTCAACAACTACTGCTGCTGGTTCTCCTGTGATAACTTCGGCTGAATCAGGGGTAGCAGTCTCTACTCTTTGTTCTGGGGCAGCAATACCCGTGATTATTTCAGGACTATGTGTGGCTTTCTCCACTGGTGTCCTCTGTGTTCTAGGTTTTGACATCCTCATCCCTTGGGGAGGATTGCACCATTGCTTTTGTCTAGGTTTCCTTCTTGAAGTGGAAGGTGGTGTAGACTGAACCTGTGGCGGCTCTGTTCTGTGAGGTATCACCTTCCTTGATTTCTTGCTGTCGAGATAGAGTTGGCTATTTCTAACCACTCTACTCGTTCTTTCTTCTATAGATGTATCCTCTTTGGCATACCAATCCACTCTCGGGAGCGGTTGGGAGTCAACTGAATCTGCGAAGAATGTGGGGAGAATGACTTCCCCTTCATCATCTGACAGGCCCTCAATGTCTGCTGACATGAAATCAGCAATCTGTGGGAGTCTGAATCTGCTGTAGTTCCTTCTTCGCACTTCATACTCGTCTTTACAATTCACCCAATAATCTTCCATAGAAGACTTATGTGACGAGTGTTGCTCAAGGTGTGCTGCATAGAGTCCTCTGGGATCATAGGATCTTCTATCAATGAGATATTTGAGGTTAAACCTCCTTGTTTCTTGACCCATCATCTTTGCATCTGCCGCGGATTCACATCTGTATAGTCCCATTTCAACGGGAAAGTTAACAGCTGTCTTCCTCTTCAAGCGCAAGTGGACATGAACCTCGGACAACTGTCTCAGGAACTCCATGAAAACTACCCTATCTGAAGGGTGTCTTGGTAGCATGGCGGGGTGGCCAATGTAGCCATACACGCGTATGTAGGAGAATGTAGGAAATTGGATGAACCAATCTGCCCAATCTGCCATTGCCTCTCTGGCTGTCTGTGAAATACGCACGTGCATCTCATGGTTAAGCTCACGAACTATGTGCATGGTGAAGTGATCACTTGTCTTCTTGAAGTGTCTTTCCGCTTGAGTAAACTCAAGACGTGTGAAAAACTCGTGAACCTTCTGCACACCTAAGGTTCCCACATTGTTCAATAACCTAAAATCGCCTTGGAAGGCTATTAGGTATACTAGGTAAGAGCACATGTGGAACCTATGAGCTTCCAGATACCCAGTGATTTGTCGGTGGAGTGTGTCACTGATCAAAGTGGCCCAGTCATAGTATTCCCTCCTGCCAATGATTTTAGCGATGACATAGTACATCCATGGCTGGAATTGACGACCATCTTCTTCTCCAGTGACTCTGTTGAGTAGAGTGATTAACACTGCGTACTCGTCTTTACATTCTCCTCGCCCCAACAACTTAGGCAAGCTTGCCTTTGTCACTTTTAGCCATTTTTCGGCCATTATCCTTTGACATTTGTCCTTGGCTGTCTCAAAAGCTTTCTCACATTCCGTCAATGATATGACTTTGCTGTTAGGATGTGAGGGAATATCAAAACATCTTTCGATATCCTGAGGCTTTAAACTGCAAACAATTCTTCCATCTGCTGCTCTGATTTCTCTGGTGGTAGGGTTGTAATGCTTGATACAAGCGATTACGAGCTCTACGCTTTGTAGTGTGATGGGAATTGATGCGGCTTGCAGCAATCCGGATTCTTCGATATTCTGCAATGTTATTTGATTCATGCCTTCTAACTGCTCCAAATCGACCACTGGATTTACTTGGTGTAGATTTGTGTCAACTGTTTTCAGGTAATCATGGAGTAAGACCGTCTTGGTCTCGTATTGCACCTGGGAGTACTGCATCCTGAAAAACTTGAAGATTGACTGTAAGCTTGACCTAGTTCAGATGATTTTCGGAAACCCTTAAAAATAGCGCCCTGCCGAGAAGTATTTTTCCGGAAAAAATCTGGCACATGGGTTTTGTTCGTGCTTCAATGCTGAACAAACCCAGTTCCTCAGAATTTGGATTCTGAAACTTTTTCGGAAAAAACCCCCAAAAATAGGGGCAGCAAGTTTGCTGATTTTGTAAAATTTGTTGAGATGGGTTTCTCTGGAAAATGATGCTGAATCTACCCAGTTGATCTGATCTGATGTAGCCTGTTGCTTTTTCTGTCAGATGCAAGAAACCTAAGACAAGAAGAGAGGAAAAAGACAGAAGATGGATTGGAAGTTTTATCTGATCTTCTTGAAAAAATCTGTCTCTGGTCCAATCCTCAAAAATAGCAACCCTTTCCTGCTTCAGATCTGCAATAAAAATGAAGAACGGACGAAAACCTCTTTCAGATCTTCAATGGCGTCCTTTGAGAGCTTTGTGGCTGTTTTTTGTCTTTCAACCTGCAATGAAATAATGAAATGGACGCCTTCACCTTGAATATATATGTTTGGGCTTCAGATCCACAAATTTGGGGACCTAACACAAGCTCAAAAGGTGATTTGAGTTTGATCTGAAGTTAAAAAGGTGATTTCCACCAATCGTGGAGCGTTTTAGCCAACTTTAACTCAAAAAGCTTTTGACTTTAGTCAACAAATGACCTTTGACCTTTTTTAGGCGTCCCTTTTCATATTTTGCAAGTTTTTTGGTATTTTCTCTCCTGAAAACCCCCTGTTTGATCCTGAATCTGGCGTTGTCTGTTGATCTTGAGACGTCACGGACACATTCACTGCGGAGCAGAATCCATACTGGAAAGAAGTGCCTGGGAGACTGAATGATAAAAAGCTGAGTTAAGGGCTCCAAAAGACTGGGCGCCTTTCCCAAGAAAGGGCGCTTTTGCCAATGCCTTAGTGATTTTTCAGTCTTCGTTCTTCAGCTTATTTGAAATGACCTCTCGTGCCTTGAACTGGATTTCTCGTTGATCGGAGAGTCAGATGTTTTCACATGACGTTTCATCAGGTACCAGCTCTGTTCTGCTAAGAATGACTGTCTTCGGGAAATCTGGATCTCAAATTAGGGTTCCTTTATCCAAGGGCGCCCCTCCTTGAAAAGGGCGCTTTTGCCTTTTAGCTTGATTATTTTCGTCTGACAAGTTGCCTACTTTGATCCAGATTATCCGTTGACTGCTCTGTCAGACATTGATGCTTGCAGTTGCGTTTCCAAGATCTTTTTGAGCTGAGAATGTTATCAAAGGAGGCCTTTTGTCATTGGTCAGCATCTGGAAGTCCAAAAGAAAGGGCGCCTTTCTTTAAGAAAGGCTCTTTTTCTTGCAACTTTGTCGTTTACCTGTGATTTCCTGATAATTCCTTAACTGCCTCTTTTTGCTTTGTCAGTGCTTATGATCCATCCATCAGATGATCTGGATGTTTGTTTCACTGTTGAGCCAGCAACCAAACGTTGAGAATGACTGCTTCGGATGATCTTACTGACTTTGTTTGACCTTCAAAGACCATGGGCGCCCCTGCTTGAAGAAGGCGCCTTTTCAACATGTGAGCAATCTCCCCTTCGTAACATCTCCAGAGTTAGTCAAATTTTGACCTTTTAGTTTCAGGAATCTCCTTCGTCAAACGGCATCTTTTTCGACCTTTTCCGCCATGGTTGTATCGTTGAAGCTTTTGAAGCTTAGCTTTTCGGTACCTGGCCCAATCTGCCATTAATGGCTGTGGAGCTCCTAACTTCGTTCCTGAAAAAGAGAAATAGACCCACCAGAGTAAAACGTGTCTTTTGATGATTCTGACTTGACCAATGTGATCGTGAAGCCCTTTAAGCCTATCAAAATCATTTTCGATCATTTCTGGGAAGGTCCTATTTTCGGGGGATTTCCCTGAAAATAGGGGAAAAAAACCCTAATTTTCAATTTTTCAGAATTTTGTACATGTGTTCCTTGACAGAAACCCACCAAGATTCTATGATTGGTTTGACCTAAAACAGACCTTTCATGGCATTTTAACAAGATTTAGCTCAATTTACACAGAATGCCAAAAAATTTATTTGGGGTACAACAAGTTAATTGTATAGTTTTCTTTATTAGGGTTTAGTAATAAATCTTGCATGCATTGCAAGATTGTAGTTGACTCAAGGTGATTTTAGGGTTCCCTACACCTTTGATATCTATAAATAAGAGCTTTTGCTCATTTGTACATGACTTTTGCATGAGAGAGTAATATATGTTGTGCCCACCTTGCCTGTAATATTGCTTATTCTGTATCTGTTCACGAGTATTTGTTATAATGATGAATTGTTATGCCACTCGGGTTTCATGCAATTATTATGGTGAATGCTTATCTTAGTTAGATATAGTGGCTAGTTCGATCGTAAATTGTATGCGTGTTTCATCTCTGCAATTTACTGTCCTAGGCGGCTATCCTTTGTGTTGCGTTTCTAATAAGCCTATTCAGATTGAGCAAATAGTTGTGCCCACCTTGCTTCAAGTTGAGAATTTGTACTCAAAGCTTATCGTATGATGTGTGTGATAATAAACTTATTCAGACAAGCAAATAGTTGTGCCCACTTTGCCTTCACATTGTGAATTTGTACCCGGTTTATCGTGTAAGCTCATTCCCTCTCCGTTTCCTCATGCTCTGATATCTTGAGGGGATTGGATAGTTTAAGTTACTTAGTTTTGGGTTGTAGTTAAGTCCTGCGAAACCAGAAAATACTTGGCTGCAACGTTTGAAGTTTATTGCAAACCTTGTGCCTCTTACAGCTGAGACAAAAAGACAGGAAATAGATTAGTTTATTTTTCAAGCATTTTGTCCGCAAAACGAGGGAGCTTCCCCTCCTAATTTGAAGAACACTCATTGCGTAGTGTGCATAGCTGTCCGTACCAACTTGCACTCCAGAGGTGTTAGTTGTTACGCCAACAGAGTTCTCCTTTGACATGCTTATATTTCATTGTGGTATTATAAGTACATCAAGTATGGAAAACATGTATATTACGGATTCACGAATACATTTTTAGGTGAGCATAAAAGATGAATATACTTATGAAATTATTTAGACCTCACCATGAGCATTCATTTATCATTCTGCTGTTTAGGCATTACATGTAGGCTTTTATAAAGGAATTGCATGATTGCTTGGACAATTTTATAACATAATGGACATCACACTCATTGGCAGGTGATGGACTGATGGACATTCATCACCATGCAATCTTCAAAGTTGTTGATGCAATGCCATTGACACTGCATTTTAGTGCATTCACATGTCAATAAAATAATGTTACCAATACTAGATATGTCTATTCAAGGCATACAGTCAAACAAAATGTGTACTTGTGGAAGAGGTTTTCTATCCTCATTGTTTATCTTATTTAAACCTTGATAATCCTCCCACAACATATCATATCATCCTTCTCTTTGACAATAAGTACAAGAGCTCCATAAGGTAATTTTGAGGTGCAAACAAGTTCTTATAGGAAACTCCCATTCTTTCCTTCTCGCCTCATTATCTACAGATTTACTAAGGAAGGAAGCCAATCGATGGACTGAAGTATGCTTCCACTTGAACCTCTGACATGGCACTGAGGTGGGAGACCTGACATAACAGGAGTTCAACAAAGTAGCCTCACAGAAATGCTTGATAACCTACCTGCAGTAAGGCAAAAGAAAAACTATTTCTAAGCTGCAAGTCAGAGGCAGCCCTACACATGCCGTAGCACAACTCCTCACTGGCAGTTACAACACACAGCATAGTAGAAATAAAATGTTGCCTTAAACAGATCCCTACTTGCAGCTTGCACTAGCACACATGAGACATTAGACAAACACAATAGTTGCTGCAAGTCATCACACATCACAAGAATGACTTCTTTATGGTTGCTGTAGGTAACACAACCCAATCGTTACAAGTTTTATGTTGCTGCAAGTACATCTGATGGTGACTGAGAAAACCCTGCTCAAGGCTGCAAGTGAAACTGACACCAAAGAATCTTTCCACCACATACATGCACAGTAAATCAGATAACCGTTCTTTCATTACCAAAATAACAAGATACAAGTTAGTTGGTAAAGTCAGAATAAACCCAATATCAAGACAATGTTTTAAAACTAACACATGGGGCCTGAATTGCATACATTCACAGACAAATTTCACACAGATGAAAGTTGGTAGCGGGCACTTAAATGACTCTTTTTTCACTATTATAGCTGGTTCCCTTAAGGTTGTTGTAGGTAACACAACATAATCATTACAAGTTTTATAGTTGCTGCATGTACATCCAATGGTGACTCATATCACACTACTGAAGGCTGCAAGTGAAATCAACATCAAAGAATATTTCCACTGCATACTTGCACAGAAAAACAGATCAAAATTCTTTCATTACCGCCATTACAAGAAGAGACAAGTTGGTAAAGCCAGAATAAACCCAATATCAGCACAATGTTTTAAAACTAACGCAAGGGGCCCGAATTCCATATATTTGCAGACAAATTTTACACAGATGAAAGTTGGAGCAGCAATTAAACGACTCTTTTTCCACTATAATATCTGGGAAAACACAAAATTATAAACTTGCATTTTGCCCTAGACAGTAGAAAAAAATAAAATTTAACCTCCCCTGTTCTGGTGCAGATTCCAGCCTTTTCAATCTGGATAAGGTGCCTCAAGTCTGGTGATGAAGTCCTCAAAACAGTAAATTATATAATATAAATGAACCTCTAGCAAGCTCTTTCCCTTCCTTTAACTATATCTTACACGTGCTCAACCAAAGATATCTTTTATCTCTTTCTTCAAGGAAAGACCTGGCTGCCTTGTGACAATAAGACAAATATCTCCTTTCTAAAATCTTTCTTGTGTTGTATGCTCCTTGTTCTTTTCTTCTTTTCCAGATTATTCATTTTATTTCTTTTTGTTCCCCATTCTCCCCCATACAGTTTCTTTTTGCCTTTTTTTTTTTTTCTGCCCCTTCAAACTTTGGCGCCTCTCCAGAACCTTTGACTCTCTCTCCAACTTCCCACATGGAGGCTCCTTGGTTGCCTATTCCTCAGCAAGAAGGCAAAATCCTCTCCAAAAATGGCGTCCCCTTCTTAAGAAAAAATTATCATTATATTTCAGCTCCCTTTCCATTTATTATGTGGTCTATGTTGCACTTTTATGCCAGGGTTACCAAACGAATTCCTTGCTCACGTGAAGACAAAGTCTTGCCGCCAAATTCTCCCTTTTCTTTTTTGCTGTGCACCTCTTTCTCCTTTTCAATTTTTGTCCTCTTGCTGTTTTGATGCCTTATTCTCTTTCTGAAATTGCTGTCCTCTCTTTTGTTTTGATGCTTCTCTTCCTTTATTGCCACATGCTTATCTGCACAGCTCCAAAAACAATTCAAAACTCACAACTCCCACTCAAAATGAATTGGGTTTTTCCATGAGGTGGCTGGGCAGTATGGGGTAGCTGGGTGTGAATATTAAATAATATTAGCCTCCTCTAGGAGCTTTCAGCCTATACACATGCTCAATCAAGCTCCACAATCACTAAACATGTTAATAATAATTTTTTTTTCACATGTTTGCTTATTTATGAGGGCAGATTGAATGGTCCAGAGATGCTCCTGCATCAACCTTATGGTCCTCTTTCTCTAAACTAGGATTCAATGCAAAAAGATTATTCTACTATCCCCAATTTGGGAAATTATGAGAAAATCCTTCTAGGATGCATCTACCTATTCTTCAAAAGAAGTTGCAGTTCCATACACATTCTTGGCTTTGTTGCAAGTTTTTGTAAACAAAAACCTGATAACAATTTGTTACACATCTGCAGGATTTTCATGGAAAAAACTCTTTAACTGTTTAAGGCTGACATGCAATCATGAAGGGATTAAGATCAACTGGTTTTGGCTTGAATCAAGCATTTTTATTCCTTTATATTGACCTCAACTTGTTTTTCTTTCCTCATTCCTTCTGAAATCACTATACAGGAGCTGAAGAACAGTGGTTTGAATCAGTTAAAAACAGATTCATAGTAGAATATAGATTTTTTGTAATAACAGACCCTTAATTTTTTTTTTTCAAAACTTCACAACTTGTTAGCGTTAGCCAATAATCAAATATAGTCAACTGAAGTAAACTCCTTCCCACTTTTTGATCACCCAAATTCCGATGTGGGCAAGGTGAGAGCATACGGTGGTAAGGTTACAATGCTACACTACTGAATGAACCACTTGTTCAGTGGGGTGAATATGAAAACTTCAAACATGAAGGAAATATCCACTTCTTTAGTGGGAATTACAAATTGCGAAAAAGCACTTGGTAGCAAGCCAACCAAGCCAAAGAAAGGTCCATTATTTATTCAACGGCCATAACATGAAAGTAGTGTTACCCCAAGTTTCCGGGATGGGAACGACAGGGGATGACAGGACGAGTCCCCAAGTTTCTGATTTTTGAGGCCAAATTTGGGGACGGCGGGGGGACGACTATATAAAATATAGGGAAAATTTAAAATATAAAGGGAAATTTTAAATATTCATATGAAAACATTGATAAAGCATGCATTATATACATTATAGAACCTTAACATATAACATTTGTGTTCAACATTCTTTGTCAATACTCAATACGCATTGAAAATTCAGAATTAACATACATGAATCATGATACAACCTCCAAGTTATAGTTTATAAACTTATATCAAATTACATAAGGTTATTTCCAGCTCACAAATTGGGCAAACATTTGTGATTACAGTGAACATTGTTTCACCTAGGTTAATGATTACTTGGCACAAAACAATAATGAATCGCTGAGGCATTTGAAGGCAAAATTATTGTAGTTTGGTGGGAGTGTGGACTACTGGAAGTAAATTCAATGCTGGTGTATTGTCTAATATGGATTTGAGTAGTTAAATGTTGGGACAATTGCTGCACTCAAGGAGTTTTGGGCATCAAATTACCTTAATATTCAACTTATTTCCAATTGTGAAGAACTATTTAAAAAGGTCAAAATCCTAAGTCTTTGTCTCTAAAACTTGTTAGTGAACAGCAAGCAAATAAATTAAAGTTTACACTTCTAGAATAAATTTTTTGTTATTTTTATGTATCTCTAATAGAGCAGCAAATATTTATCTTGTGAGTGTTTCAAATATTGTGAAAGATATATGAACATAATTTATTTATACCAACAACTCAAAAACTAGAAAACTGAAAACTATTATATACTATTTTTTAATTTTAAGACATGCTTTGACGCATCCTCGAGATAGTCAAGGGACGGCCTAGGCATCCCCTGGTCGTCCTCGGAATGGCTAATTGTCCCCCTTTCCCCGTTGATTGTTTCCCCGTTTAGGGGACGTTTCCCATCTTTTGAAAAAAAAGGGGACACCAGGGGACTATCCCCCAACTGTCCCCCTGTACCTAGGATGTCCCGGGGATAGGGACGGGCCATTTTAAGGGGGGGACATGTCCTCGGGTTTCCCTGCTGATGAAAGTAATTGAAACTCATCCGCTTATTCAGCGGGCATAACATGAATTGTAAAGGAAGCTCAATCACTTATTCAATGAGAGCGCCACTTATTTAGTGGGGTTAGCAATGGAAACCAAAGATGAGCAATTCTCTGAATGGTACTACCAAGTCAGTGTTATAATGAGCTCGGTATAAAGATATCAATAATCACAACCAGCTGCTATGAGTTAGAATTAGATAACAACTTCCCAAATACAATCAACCTACTGGAAATGAGAACCCCCAATGAAAACATCAATGGAATACCTGAAAGTGAAAGCAAGAAGAGGTCTGCTCTAACTCAGAAAATGAGTTGCAGCAGGTCTGCAACACTCAGAAATCCCTATTAACAGGTCTGAAGCTTCACCAACCAGCAAGCTTCAAGTTGGCACTTCTCCCAAGGTCTTCCCCAAACATCAAAGAATGTTCCCATGCTCATCAGCCCCACTTGGAAGTCTGAAAAACAGACTGAACAGCCACTATCACAGGTCTGATATGGATTTTGCAGAATTAAAACCCCAAAACCAGCAAGTTGCACTCAACATGCTACCCAAGAAGCTCTTCCATATGCCAAAGGACACTTGTAAAGAGATTGCAAAGGCCTAGAGAGACCTAGGCGCCACCAAATAACCCATGAAGTGCAGGAAAAGGAGGGCAAAACATTCTAGTAACCCTCACGCTCCCTTCTCAAGGTGGGATGGCCAGCCAATGGGGCGACTTGCTCCAAGAAAACAAAAGCTTCTTCTAAAATTCTGAAAACACACCCTTCTAGGTTGTCTAATGCAAAGGGAAACAATGAGCCAATACCCAGAAGCAATCTACAAGTACTTCAATCTGCAACATCAAAGAGGTTGTACAACTTATGTAGGAAAGTGGTACGGCCAACAAGTAGTAAACCAAGGAAAATACCACTCCAAATACTCCCAACTTTGCAAAGTTAGTAGCCACAACAAAACATGCATTTAGAAAACATCAAAATGATGAAACCAAAATCTGATTACTCTGCTTGTAAGCTCCATGGTGATTATTGAATGTAATCATACTCCACCAGCAAGGGATTATCTTCCAAATCCAAAACCAACAACCTAGAGAGGGTTTTCGTCCTCTGAAGATTCAAGAAAGAACACCCTGGCTCCAATTCGGTGGCATAACATTATCTCCAAATTGCATAATAATCAAATGAGACCTCAAGTGCATTTAAATAGGAAATGAGGGAGAAATTAGGGCAACCATTTCAAATTTCCCTTTTCCCTCCAAATGGGATGCCCACCCTACATGAATAATGTTTAATTTTAATTTTCAATAAAGCTCTCAACTTGGGCCTCCAACTTCATGGTCCCCCTTTTAAAACAACTTAAAGTTCTCATCCCTAGGCGTGGGGTACAAAAGTGAACTTAATAACTTAAATTATAACTTGACTTTTTTGAACTTACAACTTTATAACTTAAGTTGCAATATTTTCCTTTTACGAACTCCAAGGATGGTGGATGCATTGAACTGCCAAAATTGACAAAGGTCAATGACAAAAACTACCATCACTGCCAGAAATAGAAACCCTGCACTGAATTGTTGCCAGGACCACTGCCAAAAAAATTACTTACTAAAAATAGTAAGTGTGTCCAAACTCAAAATTAGCCCAAATTGAGATGCAATTCTAACTAAAAATAGACATTGCTAAAAACAACAGTGATTGCCCACCAAGGACCTCAAAAAACCCAGATAAACCTATGTTCCATGGAGTTTCTTGATGTGGAGACAGAGGGACGGGTTTCGGGGACGATGGGATGGGGGTTGATGGGGGAGCGATGTTGAAATACATTTAGTGCTTGGAAAATTAGTTATAAAAAGATGTATAACCGTAGAAGCCTAAGGAATAAGTAAAGTTTCAACACATTGCAATGATTGTATTGAACTAGTAATATTTTTAAATTTTAAAATTAAATTTTAGTAGTGGACACTGAAAAGTGAAAATCAAAATATAGACATTGGAATGAGAACTAAAAGTTCATAATTTCATAATATGATTCATAATTACAATCAACAGTGTTCAAAGTTCAAACTTTGAAAACAAAATAGTAAATACTAGATAGCAATACTAATGACTCATGACTCATGAGTCAATGGCTAATGGCCTGATGCCTCTAATCATCCCCAAGCTTCATGTCAATCTCCTCATCATTGTTATTGCTGGACCCCACATGCTACCCTCTTCCTCTTGCAAGAATGAAGAAGCTCCTTTTGGCTTGCTCTCTCCTAAGCTTGCTCCTAACTTCGTAAGTCTCATTGCAAGGTGTATGCTCAAAACCTCAAACTTAGACTTTCAATTCAGTCTTCCTCTTCAAGTTCAGACTGTAGCAATGAATTTGTGAATAATATTGAGACAATATGACTCTCTTATAACTTTTTTGAGAGGCCTTGGGGGTTGGGGTCTACTTAGGGTTAGGGTTAACCCTTTGAAGTGACCTTTTTCGTTTTGTTTTTTGAAAAAAATCATCAAAATAAACACTGCACCAGAGGAGTCTTCTACGAGTTTCCTAAGGTGTTGAGGAACGTTTGGGAGTCACGGGGACGTCT
Organism: Sequoia sempervirens; assembly: GCA_007258455.2. NCBI lineage: Eukaryota > Viridiplantae > Streptophyta > Pinopsida > Cupressales > Cupressaceae > Sequoia > Sequoia sempervirens. The sequence goes on from VDFB02358134.1 coordinate 46,801,270, forward strand.
AGGAGTCTCATGGACGTCTGGGAGTCTTGGGGACATCCCAAAGTCCCCTTTTGGAGTTTCTTGGGAAGAAATGTCCCCCTTTTAAGGAAATGTCTGGGAAACGACGGAGGAAACTTGGAGGCGACGGAGGGACGTCGGGGGGACGTTTCGCAAGCATCCCCACATCTCAGAGACGTCCTCGTCTTGGAAACACCTGGTTTTTCAAGGTGGTGCGTCCTCGTGGAACACTGAGAAAAACCCAAAAAGCACTAGCAATCCTTTGCAATTACCCCTTGAAAATCCAAGCAAGAACCCTCCAAGAATCTTGGAATCCCCTGAGACGCCTTCGAATATCCTATGGGACTCAGAAAATAGGCTATCAGTCACTAAAAATCTTAGGGATAAAAAAAGGACATTACATTTTTGTTTGAGCTTCCTTTTGGGCTAAATAGGAATATTAGCAAGGTTTGTAGCTACCTAAGGTTTGGAGTTGTGAGCCAACTTTTAGTAGATGAAACAGTCAGGACAACTAAGGAAAGTTGTAGTTAGATAATTGTCCTTTGCAAAAGATCATATTCTAGGGCATCTGATTTGTCGGTAGAGATTTCTTGATTTAAATGCCTAGGGTTTTCCATTTTTGTTTTCCTTTCAAGCTGCCTATAATTAGTTTTTCATATGCAAAGGTGGAGATGAAATCTTAGGCATTGGTCTTTGTTTCCTGAAATATTCCAAGCCAAATTTTTTCAAATTTTCAATTACAATAATCAGAGCAATACACAATCGTTAGGGTTAGCTCTAAACCAAAACGATGCTGAAGCAACTCTAACCAGAATGTACACCAGGATCCCGATGTGGGCAAGGTGTGAGCATTGGTCAGAGGATCTGAAATGCAGAACAGAGCTGGAAGGAACTCTAACCAAGAATGGCGCCAGTGATGGCGAGCATATGGTCAGAGGATCTTAATGGAAATGCTGATACATGAACTCTAACCAAGAAATGCGTCGGCGAACGACCAGCATGTGGTCAGAGGATCCCTACCATCTAATAAGCTGAAAGCAAACTCAACACCAAGTATGTGCTACTCAATCCAATACGGAAATGAGGCGACCATATGGCGGAGATAGAAAGAATTACAATGCAGTTTCAGAATGTAAGATAAGCATTACAACTCAGAATTAAGCAAGATTAAAGAACTGCTGTCAGTACTACTGTCAGCTTACAATATGAAGAGAATTCGCCTGCCAAAGCATATGAGTATAACAGATTAGCATTACATCATATAAAAGAACTCTCTTTTGCTTAATCAAGGATGCCAAGGCCAATAACTTCTCTCAGAGACCAAATGATAATTCTGATTTTCAACAGATCTGCACTTTAAATTAATAACCAGCAACTTATCATCCTACTTAAATGATCATATCTCCCTCACAACTCATCCAATTGACATGAAACGAAGTGCAAAAGACCCTAATGATGAAGGCAACCAAGATAGGATACTGAAAACTGATCAAAAGACCCCAACTTAAATATGCACGAATTCCAAGACAAAAGCAAATGGTACGGCCCAGCAAGAGGGCGGTTTCTCTTTAAAAATTCATTGCTTCACAAAAAAATCTGAAACTTACAGAAAAGGTTCGCCCTTCACAGACAGAGAGATCTAAACAATACCCAGAATGAATCTTTTTGTATTTTTTGACTTATGAGTAAAAACAACAATCTGCTATGAAGAATATGCAATTCCTGAATCTCTCTAATATGCATAAAACTGATCTACAAAGCCACACACTGACTACAATGCACAAATCCCACTACAAATCACTCAAACTACTCTATCTCACCACTAGTCGCTATCTTTCAAGTGAGAAGCAATGCCAAGCTAGGAGGCTTACATTCCTTGAAGCAATCCCAAAGCCAATCTAGCAGCATAACATTCCTGTAGACAAAAGATGATCCAAATGAGAACCAATGGCTTCCTTTTATAATTTCCAGTTGACCCTTCTCGAAACCCTAATCTTCTTTTTTTGAGTCAAACCCTAATCCTCCAATAGATGGCGTCCCACTTTCCCAAGCAATACTTGACTTTTAATTATAAACTTTATCTCTTCCTTGAAGTTGGCGTCCAACTTATGCTTGGATTAAATCTTTTAATAAGAAATATAATTAATTCCTTCAATGAAGCGCCACCCAAAAAGAACATCTTTTAAAAACAACTTAAAGTGAAGTTGCTAGGCCAAGGGGGGGTCAATGTTAAAATATAACATTAAAACATGACTTAATTAAAATAATTCGAACTTATCTCTCTAATTGTGCCCCGAAGCCAAAAATGAGTAAGCCAACTGATTAGTCTGAAGTAGAAAGCCAACCGTGCCAAGACCACTGCCAGAAATAGAATTTACTAAAAATAGTAAATTCCTGAAGATGTTCAGAATGCCAAGAAAAACATATCACTGCGAAGCTCTCTGAAAACCCAGAAAGAATCCGTCATTAAATCAACCAACCTCAAGCGAGAGCATTCTTCAAAACAAGAAACCCTAATTTCACCTTCTGAGTAGCCTACGGGTCTCCGGAATAGGCCAACGGTCACTGGAAAGATCATGCTCGAGAAGGGGACATTACATTTCCTAAGTTGTGTCATGGCCATGCTAATGACAAATATTTATGCTTTCCTTACCTTTTCTAACAATGTCATTAAAATTTCCAAGATGTGAAATGATAGTTAGGGAATCACTATTCATTCAAAGTATTCAATTATAGCTTTTCAACCTTATCAAAACCCAAGGAAATGTTTTTTTAGTTGCTTGGAAATTGGAATAGACAATTGGGGTTTCAAATTCAAGTGTTTGGCATATCATCATGCCAGGGTTTCAATTCTTTGGAAGGTTTGTGGAGTTTTAGGTCAAAAATTACTTCAAAATCTCAAAGAATGCCCATGTGCAAATTGTTATTTTTAGTAGTGGATAATTCTAGTAGTGGTTATTTCCAATGTCCTAGTTTTTGGGTGATAATGAGGGCCTATTTTTAGGTCTTTATAATTAGTTTTTAGTTGTATAGATTAGATTTTCTTTGAAGTTTCTTTCCAACTTTTTAGTAGCCTTCAAACATTTTACTTTAAAACTCAGTTTTTGTGATCAAGATAAGATATTTTTTGAATTCTACGGATTGTGCATTTGTATTTATAAGTAAGTGCTTTGAGCAGATAAAATTTAGAGAATAATTGATGCTAGAATTATGGTACAAAAACTATTGTTCAAGCTGAAGTTATTGTTGAATATGTGTGTAATCATGTTAATTGAATTGAAAGTGGATTTTACCACCAAGCTTTATATTGAGGTTATCTTTCTACTTAAGTTGTGGCTTTGTATATTAACTAATTGTTTAATTCATGGCATCATGTGTCAATTTTTTGTTGTTATTCCTTTTAATCTTGATTATACTAAATAACTGGTCTTTGATTTAGCTAGTTAGAAGGTGTTGTCTATGTGTGTTTAGATGAACTATTTCATCCTTCAATATTTGAAAATTGCATTTTGAAGCCACACCTATTATTAGTCTTGTGCACGTATTCAAGCCAAAAAAGTAGGCATGAATCATTTTCATTTATGCAAAACCTCCGTAGTGAATCATGTATTGTATGCATTATATATATCTGGTTGATAGTTTTTAGTCTAGGGTTAGATTAAGGTAGGCTTAGGTCAATTTAGAACTCAAGGAGCTTTCCCTCTGAATTTGAAGACCAATTCTATTGTACACTTTGTTCCGTTTTGTGTTGTCTTGTGAAAGACAAATTAAAATGCTTACAATTCTTGGTGGCTTCTTTGGGGAACGAGATATGACAAGCTGATCTTTGAGTTGGAAAGTCAATCTTATCACCTTTGAATGAAGTTATTTCATCCCAGCTAATAAGGTCTATGTAGATGGCCGAGAGTGATTATGTGTTTAGTCTGCCAATTAAAATAATTAAATAAAACTTTAATGTAGGAAGCAGATATTTTATGTTATAAGTTGTCGGGAATTAAGTCCTCGACCAGTGTGATAAGTTGTAATGGGTAGTCATGATGGTTGGTGTTCTCAATCACTGTCAACAACTATATATATGTTTTGTTCATTGTAGTTGGGGATACGACATGACATAGCAAAGATGATTGTATATTGTATCTATTGCATTAATGAATGGAAGTACCATTATTCTATGCACATTGTGCATTCATGAATATTTCCTATATATGTTCTACAAGTCACATTCTCGTTTACTCTAGTACATTGTCAAGTTATTCCTGTAAGTAAACATTTGGCGTCGTTGCCGAACTACATAGACAGTATAATGGCATCGTAATGGATCAACCAGTCAAAGAGCCGGTGCAAGCCAACAAGGAAAGAGAAGACGTATTCATTGAGAATCTCATAAACTTGTGGAACATCTTGTTGAGGGATTAACGGGTCGAAACTCAAGCAGTATAAGGAGAGAAGAGAAATGATCAACATCAATATGCTGGGATACGCAACCGTAGAGGACGGGAGAATAAGTGAAAGAAAAACTAGAGAGGAAGAAGATTGGGGAATAGGAGGAAATTAGTATGCACTAGAGGAAGATTGGACCACACCAGGAGGTGAAAAACTAGTTGAGGAGAGACTCATCAAAAAGAGAGTGGGGGGCATTGCAATGCCCCGAGTCCATAAACACATGACCAATGTGTTGTTCGGGACACTTGCTCTCAGGAAGAGGATATGGGGTCACTAGAAGTACCACATGCCGTATGAAGGAGAACAAAGGGATTACTTGTCCTATGAACTGGATGAAGAAGCACAAAAGGAGAAAGGAAAAAGTGGAGAGAGGAAGAAAAGAAAGAGCAAAACAGACCGAAAGTGATGAAGATGAATGGTGGGACGAAGATTGGATCGAATACTAAAAAAAATTGGACCATGTCTAAAACCCATAATGATGATGGAAGATATGTTTGTTGGTGCTTAGACGGATGGATACAATGACGACCTAGCCAAATATGCCAAGGAAAATGGTCGGGAGCCACCTACACTAGTTACCTCGTACGGATTGTGGTGAGTGATACCAAATCCTGTGGGCCCACCGATTGTGGATGGAGAAAACATCACTTGGTACCAGCAATATGGCAGACGATATGTGGATGAGAGTTATAAAGGTATGGGCCCCATGCTATTGGTAGACAAAATTTTTGATTTGCAATACTTAGGAACATGTTGTGAGGAGTGTTATGAGAGGTCGCCATTTTCTTGCAAATGGCGGTATGCCTTGGAAGTCAAAGTACAAGGCAACGAAAGAAAAATACAAAAAAGAAAATGTTATGGAGGAAATAAAACTGGAAAAAAGCAACAAATTTGGGTGATGTCAGAAAATGAAAAAAGTGAAAAAAAAATGAGTTAAAAATTTCAAAAAATGAAAGAATTGAAAAGAAGGGACGAAAATCAAAAATTGAAAAGATAAAGGAAAAGAAGAAAAAAAACAAGGAGAAAAAGTTCAAAAAAGTGAAGGGAAGGAAAGAAATATTAAAAAATTCAGAAATGAAAAACAATATTAAAATAAATTTATTATTAAAGTGAAAAAGATTATTAAATTAAAAAATATATTGAATGAAGCAAAAGATGCTGTATGACCAAGGAGAGATTACAAAATTCGGCAAAGGAAATAAACTCACACTTAGGGCAATTTCGTACAGAGAGAAAAGGGAAGTGCACACAAGAAATTGCACGGTAGAAAAAAACCTAGAGGCGAGGGATAACAGATCCGTACACCATACGGAGGGGGTTGTTGGAGAAGATTGTATGAGCAAGAAGTGAAATTGCAAGAGAAGTTACATCAAAGATTACATGGCAGAGTTGGGAGAATTTTGTACGGTGACACTATGAAGACATTGTATGACAATATGATGAAAACATAACATGGTGAAGTTTTCATTTCATCGTACGCTAGGACACCGTATGACAGCTAAGGGAGGGTGTCGTACAACAGAACCAACTTGCACAACAAAGAAGAATCACAAGCCATACAACTTGATTTCGTACAGAAAAAATCACATACTATATGCAAGTTGTGCATCATACAGGGTTGGAGAGCACGGGAAGGAGTAGAGATATACAACAAGGAATTCAAGATGAATACTATATGAGAATTACCATATGGCTGAAATTCCAAAGGGCATACGACTGAAGAAGAGAACACCGTACAGGTTAATAGAAATAGAGACAGTGTTGTAATGTCCCCTTCCAGTTGACATCTCTCAGATCTTGAGATTGGCCTATTATGTGACCCTCGTAGGCTGATAGGGTGGATAGAGGGTCTTGTTGAGGCTTGGCTTGGTTTTAGTTGGCAGAATCATTCAGTTTGGCTTTCGTTCGGAGTCGTTTGGACATCAGTTGCTTGACTTGCTATTTTTAGTAAGTGGAGACATTCAACGGAGCACCCCTGCTATTTTTAGCAGTATGGTTTGGTCATATGCAGATTCAGTCACTTATCATCCGACTTCAGATGGTTCGTTAATTGGACTTATATTGAGCGAGATATTAATATTTATTTGCCAAAATAAATATTAATTAAGTGAAGCTTATATTATAAAGTTATAATATAATTTAATATTATAACTTAAGTGACTTTATGGAAGGGGTCGACCATCATGAAGAAGGGGCCACTTTTTAATTATTAATTATAATTAAAAGTGCGTCCAAACTATGGGAACATTAAAAGAGAAATTTAAAGTTTATTTAAATGATGCTTTTTTTTTAAGTTGACCTAAGTGAGAAATTATAAGTTTTCCTTTGAAAAGAATTGATCATTATGTTATGAAAATCGATTTTAGCCGCTTCTTCCTTCAGAGAACGGAGCCAAGGGTTTCAGTTGTCTTTTTGCATTGGAGAACAAGCCATCTTCAGTGTTGCAGTTCAGAGGTTATGAAATATCAGCTGATTTATTGCCTGTCAGTGAAATAGCTTCATCTAGTAGTTATTATAGAGCTTATTGAGATGTTATCATTCAGAGATTGATTCATATTTGTCAAAAAAGGGAATAACTTTGAGCGGCTGGTTGGGATCTTCACCTAGAACGAATCCCAAGGTTGTACAAATTGATTTGCTGCTGTTTTGAGGGCCGTACCACTCAGTTGGAAGGCCGTACTTCTTAGGCGCCTTGCTTTTTGACCTTCTGTCTTCACAAGATGGGACGCAATGATCTTTGGATTGATCTGCATCAATCACGAGGCTGGAGAAATGTTATCTAATGCTGGTAGTATCAATTCTTCATCATTCTGGGGCGGCTGCAATCAACAAATCAGGTTTTTGAATAATGCAATCAGCTTTGCTTTTTGGTCTGCATGTTAGGCTTTCAATATTGTAATAGCTGAGAAAAGATAATACAACTATTTGCTATTGATTCAAGAATCTATTAGCATCAGTTTTTACTTTATTGTATTTATTAAAGATTTTAGTAGCATTTCTTTCAAAATCGCATTATGTTCTTTTATGCAAAAACCTCAAAAAAATCATAAACCTACAAAACACAAAAATAAACAATCAGTTGAGCGTCAGTATTGAAGTTGAGCCAACCAGGGTTCTTCACAGCGGCGTGGGGGTCTGATCTCATGAAGAGCCTAGAAGGTTGGCTACCAAAATGTCGAGCAACACAAAGAAGCGTAATAAATCCGTACGATAGAAGAGGAGGAGGAGCAGGAAGTCTGAGTACTATGAAGGTGTACGACAAGGGGAAGCCATATAGAGTGGGGCCAAGACAAAACCGGGCAATTAGTTCTTGTAATCGCCTCTGGAAGACGCGCATTTATACCGAGAGTGGTAGAAGTTCAATTGATAGACATAGAAGTTGCAAGCAACAATAAAGGAAAAAGGTTGCCACCATTCCGCCCGAGGATAGCAACAGGAAAAATGGAAAAGGGTAGTGATGATGTTGTAATGTCCCCGAATTGGAGGTGTAGTGATTTAATTAAATTAATTGATTAAGTTGTCCAAAATTAATAATATATCAAAAGGATTGCTTAATTGATTATTTTAATTAAAATAAATTGGAAGTATTAAATTAATTATTTATAAAGTTATTCCAATAAATTAATATCAAATGGATGACTTTATATTTAATTAATTTAATAAAAGTGACTAAATAAAATAATATTTTATAAAGTCACTTTGGAGAATAAAATAATATTATTAATAGAAGCTTCGTGGAAGTCATTGAGAAATCTTTATAAGGAGTTGTTGGATTAGCATTTGGGCATGTCTTGGATTATACTTCTCATACTAGATTGGTAGAAGCTTGAATGCTTTGCTTGTCCGAGGGTTTGAAGACTCTAGGATACTAGGTTCGGTTGTGAAAGATCAACCCTAGTTGGAAATTGTGGAGAAATCCATCCAGGGTTTCTACAGGTGCTTCATTGGAGAGTTTTGACTGGTGCAATAGCTGATGTATTATTTCACTTCTGTTAAGGAGTTTGATTAAATGCAATAGCTGGTTTATTATTGCATTATTGAGTTGCAGCAGCTGATGTATTGTTGCAATCATCATTTCATCTGAGAAGGATTATTACTTGCTGGTTTGCTTATTCCAAATTTAATGGTCCTTGACCATATTCGGAAAGCACAAGAAATTTGATTTCTACAGGTTGAAAGTTATTTTTCAGTTATATAAGAAAGTTCGATTTGTAGAGTTAAGGAAAATCGATTGTTGGAGAAGAAGCTTGGCATTTGAGAGAATCGATTTCAGCTTATAGATATTTCGGTTTGGCACATTGAATACATCTTTGAGGCAAATAAGACGAATTTGAACAAATACAAATATGTCAAGAAATATTTGCCAGAAATATTAGAAATCAATATTCTGGAAGTCGCTAAAGACAAGCTTAGTCAAGACAAAAATGCTAGATCAGCAAGTGAAGACAAAAGCTAATAAAGGAGAAATCATAGATAGTATTCAAGGAGGAGATTGACTATCTTCATATTACCACCAGGTTTGAAGAGGTGCCTCAGCTTGTTTTCATTTTTATATTTTCCAGATCATCAAATAAAGACAAGAGTCAATAAAGGGAAATCGAGCTTTAGGGAAGGAGATTGGGATACAATCGGACAAAGAAGAATTGCATTCCCCATAGATCAGTATACTAATCGGGAGCTACTTGAAAAGAGATATCGTGGCCTTGCTATTTAAGTCGACAAATATTAATTTTTCTCAATTGAAAGCATTTAGTATTATTTTAAGGGAGCTATCAAAATTCTGGGGGAAGTTTGAAGGCATCAGAAGATAAAGACAAGCACAAGAAGGTGATCGCCAACATTAACGGAAGACTCAGATGAAATCGAAATACCAATAGAGACAAATGGCTGCCAGTTTAATATTTGAAGAGTTTGGACAATAGTGCATAAGCATTTTGGAGCTTTCTCAAGCTGGGACGTGTTCATTTGTTGGAGATATTAGAAAGTGACTTTGTGGAGAAGCATAGGAGAACATTACCATTGTACATGGATTATTGAAGCCAAGTTCGGTTTGCTGTGTATGCTCCAAATTACTACCATTGCCGTGTTTCTCATTATTTCTGAGTCCTTGTAATTGTTGTTATTAAATTTGAGCATTGCTCTTGTGATACAATTCTGGGCATTGTAGAAGGTTATTTTTGTTAACAGTATGAATGTTTAATGATGTTGGAGTTCACATACCAAGTGTTTGTGAAAATTCCTCTTGACTGTAATTGAAAATTACGAGTGTGATGACAGCTACATTTATGCTTTAGTCTCCATATTGTCTTGAAAAGCAGAAAAATACTTGCATAACATCTTTTATATTTATTTCAATCAATAGCATACTTCAGTTTGAATCTTTTATGCATATGAAATCATTATATAAACCCAAAAACAAAAGGAGAGAACATATATCTGATTGCACAACTGTTTGACGAAATTCCCAAGCACCAAAAACAGAAAATAAGGGACAGAATTGGCAAGGGTCCTTATAGATGTGGTGACAGTAGAGAATATCATAGGGAAAATTCTCAATGGCATGGAGTGCCGCTCTTGGTGGATGGCAACTTAAGATGATCACATCTTGAAATGGTCATTGGAGAAAGAACAAGTAGACGAAGCAGCATAGATGTCGTTCTTTAATTTGAGGTATTTTGAACCATACCTCAGGGAGATGATTATACACTATGATTGACATGGCCACAAGTCAGTCATCAATTACAGAGTATGCTAGGTAACCATTTCATATGGGTCGCCGGAGTTTACGAGGGTATTCGAGATACCTTCTTGAGAGACTTTAGGTGCAAAGCCCTCAGGGAAGATGCCATGATAGATGAAGGAGAACCTGGTGGTGATGCAATCTCATCTAGCAAGAGAGACAATATCTGGAGCATCAATAACAGAGGGCTGCAAAAGAACTTCCTTTGACAATGCCGAATGGAAGTGCCTAGTGGATTTAATTAAGAGTTGGCTGATTGGTGTGAGCAGGGTGTCAGACATCGGCGTATGGATGATTACCTTGATGATGGGGTTGTAATTAGGCAAGGTGTACAATTGGTTGACATTGCTCTCAGAACGAATTCAAGAGTTCTTGTGCTTACGACACAAAGCATTTTACATGACGCAACACACCATTGGGCTACTGCTGGATGCGATTTACATGTAGGTGTCGACTGACAACTAGGGGAGATTGCAGCCAATCAACCAACTGGATGAGGGTTGGCCGACTGTGTTTTATTGGGAAAACTTGGGGTGCAAACTGTAGGCGAAGACATACCTCACTCGATACCACCAGCGAAGAGGAGGCAGACATATATCTCATCACCTCGATTGAGTGGAGACAACTTTGAGCAGAGTGGAGATGATCGTACATCGAGTGTAGATGAGGCCATCGAGTTGTCCTCTTCGAAGGAGGAGATGAGCATGAAAGAGGCCTCCCTAGTGGGGGACATGGGTTCACAGGAGGTGGAGGAAGTGATACCTTTGGAGCTAGTAGTGGGGCCACAGCCAACCATACCGATACAACTAGCAATAGTGTCCCTACCCATACCACCACTAGTTGTATTGACAATAGTGCTTGTACCATTAGTAGTAAAGGACGCAGAGATTGATGCGTGATTGGAGGAGATTGGTGCTCCGGTTGACACCCCTTCACCATTGTCAAAGCCCACCTGAGAGCCACCCCTTGAGTCGATTGAGATAGAGGTCACTCACCCACCCTCATAGTCGAAGTAGCCAAGTACATAGCTAGAAATTACACAGCTACAACCACCGGCCCCATAGTTTGCTTGACTCATCATGAGGCTATCCCGGCCATCTCCACGATCAACCCCATAGCCAACCCAACCAGCCCCATGACCAGTTTCATAGACAGTTTAGCCACTCTCATGGCTAGCTCGGCTAGCCTCATGGCCTGCCCACATAGCACCTTCACAGCCAACACGGAGAGAGGCACATCTAGGAGAGCCAGGGGAGGAAAATTCGAGTGAGGACGAGTCAGAGGGGCTCTTTTAGATTAGCCAACCAGACCCTCATGACCCCCTTTATGTGTAGAGATATCTGAGTGAGCTGTAAGGGATGGCATGGGTCATGTATGAAGTGGGAGAGATAGGACACAGTTGGTCACAGGGTTCAATCCTCTGGTGGCATAGGAGGCTGAGAGGATCTTGGCCTTTATGTAGCATGGGTGCAAGAGTGAATTCTTCTAGTGCTTTATTTCAAGAGGATGGCTAAGGGTGGAGACTGGGGAAATGTTGGCTGCTTGGCAGCCAACCCGACCCACTGTAGTTGAGAGGCACGACATAGTACTCACAACACTCCATGGGATGAATAAGAGTTACAAAGGTGTATTCCTTCGATGGCGCCACTAGACGCTTTCCATAGAAGAAGCTACTGAGGTGAGAGATGAGCATTGGCGTAGGCGGAGAGCAGCAGAGTGGAGTTAGTGGATCAAATCTACAAGTCATAGGACCAGGTGGCTCAAGTGAATTCCACCGAGTGAACGAGAGTCACAACTCTCGAGCAGATAGTGGCCGAGGAGAGATTGCTGGCAGAGCATGATGCACAGTTGGGCGAGAAGGAGAGATTGTTGGCTGAACGTGATGCAAATTGGCTAAGGTAGAGAGACTTCTAGCTGAGAGGGAGGGCCAATTGAAGGAGAAAGACAAGGAGTTAGAGGGAAGGAGCCAGGAGCTTGAGAGGATGAAGGCCAAACTCTCAGAGGCAGTGCAAATGGTGAAGATAGCAAGAGAGAGGTAGTTGGTAGCCAATCAAAAACTTGAGTGTCTGCAACAAAAATAGTCGACAACTGCTACCCCTATCTCATCAGTACTTCTAGGGGCGCCCTCTCACCCTCCTTATCATTGATATTTTCCTTTTTGTAGTCCCCATTTGGTGTTTTCACGTCTAGAAGACAACATTGTTTTGTGGGGGGATGATGTAGACGGTCGAGAGTGATTGTGTTTAGTTGGCCAAGAGTGATTATGTGTTTAGTCAGCCAGTTAAGGTAATTAAATAAAACTCTAATGTAGGTAGCAAATATTTTATGTTATAAGTTGTCGGGAATTAATCCTCGACTAGTGTGATTAGTTGTAATGGGTAGTCATGACGGTTGGTGTTCTCAACCACTGTCAACAACTATATATGTTATGTTCATTATAGTCAGGGACACGACATGACATAGCACAGATGATTATATACTGTATCTATTGCATTAATGAATGAAAGTACCATTATTCTGTACACATTGTGTGTTCATGAATATTTCCTATGTATGTTTTGTAAGTCACATTCTCGTTTACTCTAGTACATTGTCAAGTTATTCCTTTGAGTAAAATTTCTACACTAGATCATAGAGGAAGGTAGGATTTCTTGATCCCATCTTATAGACTCTCCATCAAGCACCTTTAAGCAAAGAGAGTGTTAGACGCATTTCCTTGTTTGCTCTTTTTTTGTAGTTGAGCTTCACATTTTTAACTCTCATTATTGATAAACAATCTACAATATTTTAATTCAAGTCTTTGAATGTGTGTTGTTCTTCAGGAACATGTCTCGTTTGTCTCTTGCCCTTGCCAAAGTTTTCCATGTTGTAGAGGTGGACCACAATTGTTGAAGTTGATGAAGTTGTGGAATTGTTACTGAAGATGATAGCTTGGTTGCAAAAGTTGGTGTTTGTCTCTAGTGCCCTAAGTGTTTAACTATTTCCAATGAAATTCAATAGGCCTCATTGAATTGCTTTATCTTGCTCATGCAATGTTTTTGTGCACTTGCTTCCATGATTAGGGCCCTTTGTATCTTCATTCTTTTCCTTTGCTTCTTTTGAGCTCAATTTGTGTGGTTAAACCCTAAACCCCTAGTTCATCCTCCATTGCTCATCATGGTGTTAGAATATTCATATTGTCCTCCCTCACACTTTTTTTCTAATTTGTGGCTAATTGCTTATCAGTTGTCATTAGCAACTTAAGTGGCAATTTCCGTGCTAAGCGGTGACTTGCAACCAGCTTAAGTGGTATTCTTGTTGTTTCCTTGTGTGTTAATGATGTCAATGTAGGCTATATAGTATTGTTGGTAGACTAGTGGGCCTATGCATTTGTGTGGGCTTTGTTAAGAGGGTTATGCACAAGGAAGATGCATGCTCGTCATTTATTTGATGACTTAACTTGCCTTTTGCCTTAGTGTGTAATCTTCTCATGTGCAGTCTATTTTAGCTATTGTGTACCTATTGTTGGTTCCCCCTCCCCCACATGTGCTTTCCATAAGATCTTACGCAAGACACTTGAGGTATAACTTGTGTATTCGTGCATGGGTGGCTACTTTTGTGTGCACTTGGAGCTATCTCATTGGCTGAAATGGATGATGTAGATAGCTTGGGTGGCTTTTGATTTATGTGGACTAATTTCTTGGTGCTACATGGTTGTATGGTAGATGATGGTGGGCCCTCTAAGCAATATTGAATGAGCTATGTTGTAGCCAGTGTAGGTATATGTTGCAAGTGGCACATGCATGAGAGATTTCTATTGGTCTTTTGGCCTAATGAGTGACTAAGTTGAAAAGGACTCCTCGTGCACAAAAAATGAGTTGGTGCCATATATCTTTTATTGGTAGTTGTGGCGACCCTAAAGATGTCTACTCAACCAAGGCCTTGAATTTTCAAAAGGGAGGTCGGTATGCTTTAAAGACATCGTAGGTTATGTGGTTTGTCATTGGCAGGTAGCTAAATTGATCCTAGCGTTCGAATGTTTCGTGTGCACCTTCACTTTGGTTTTCATGTGCTTACTATCAATCTCAAAGCTCATCCAATGGAAATTGTTGATCTTCGTTGTGGTTTAAAATAGTAAAGCAATGATTTGTGCCCAAAGACGTTTTAAATTTTCTTGCACAATGAATTAAAGAAAATATGAATGTATTTTGTTGAGGCTTGATGGCATCCTCTAAGTTTGATGGAAGACTATTGGCCATTGGCACTACTATTGATGATGTAGCATGGCCTTGTGTGGGAAAGCTTGATATTTTGTACCTTTTGTAGTGTGCTAAATATTTTTCCCTAGAGTGAATGGAGTGCAAAATATTGGAGCCTTGTGTAGTGGTATTTCTAGACAATGATGACATGAGAATTGCTTGTGCCATGTACTAGAGTCAATCTAAAACTTGTGTATGGCAATTGCCCCAACATTGAATGAAGGCCAAAAACTAACAGATAAGGTATGTGTAGGATGATAACATACATAAATTAGGAATTTTCTCCTCTATTTCTACAAAGCCAAATCCCAAGGGAATGCCCCTTTTTGTCCAAGATCATATCTAATTGTCTTGTTGCTAAAGAGAATTAAATTCTTGATCAAAGAACTTGGTGTACTTGGTGGAGCTCTTGATTTGTGCCAAATGTCTTCATCTTGTGAACTCTAGGTTACTTTTCTTGTTCAGTATATATGAATATGATATTGTAGATGTTGGTTAGTGAACAAATTTGCATAGGGTAGTCCTAAGTTTCTTTAGAGAATCAACTGCATGTTATTGTTTGTAGAGGTTGGTAGTTGTTTTGTAGGACTTTGAGAAGGTATTGTAATGCCAAAATCTCTTAGTAGGTGAATGTCTCCATGCTTGAATGGGATGTTTCAGGGGATCTTGTATCTTTGGGGTTACAATGAGTGTCTGAAGACCTTGTCTTTGTGAAAGATCCAATAGACTAATCGAGCCACCTCTTCATTAATTTGAACTCTATTTTCTACCTTCAAAAATGTATTTAGGAACTTCATTATTGATCTGCAAAGATATGAACAAGAAGTACTAAAAATGACACATACAAACTAAGATAGTGCAGAATATGACTCATACTTGGGCAAAATAGATAAGGGTTTAGTTTTGAAATCGGGCACAATATGAAAATTTCGTATGGTTGTGATAGAACCCCAAATTGACCCTTTAAGGAATTCTTTGCAACCAAAATCAACACACTTAGAATACATCAAAACAAGTATGCCAAATTTGATATATGGAATCATGTGGCGAAAAACAAGTATGAGCTTCTTGGAGGATAATTGAAATGGTTACCCTTATCTCTATTTCCCAAAAATCAAATTGCTCCAAGAAGAACTACAAAAGCAAGGGCTTATGATGGTAAGAGATTGCACTATTGGAGAAATAATCAAAGAATCTTGGAATCTACACATTATACTGCAGCAACCACAGAGGCTACAACTTCAATATGGGATGGGTGGCCTACTTGGAAGTTTTGGTGCCTGTAATGTCCAGGACATTCAAAACGGGTAAATATTAAACTATTAGATTAATTTTTTATTATAAAGTGACGGGAAGGAAATATTTAAAAGTATGTTATAATGTCACCTTAGTAAAAGGGAGTTTAGTGTTTTGGTGGGAAAATATTCAAGTGGGGTTTTGAAAAGTAATAAATAGAGGAAGTGAGCTCATTTGTGGATATGCTGGTTTATTATTTTATTTGGTCATTTGATGGAGCTCTTCAGAGACCAAAACTCTAGGTGGGAATTCCTATGAGTATCTAGTTTCGGTGGTGAAAGATTCTTCCCTAGCTAGTAGCAGGAGAAATCATCTAGATTTCTTGCATTTGTAATTCAACGATTGGTTTCAAAATTTGTGAGTCTTCATTGAAGAAAAATTTCAGGGGTTTTGAAGTTGTTTGGTTAAGTTTTGGAGTTATTCTGTGATCTGGCTGTACCACCTTGCCAAGCAGGTCATCCCCTTCTGAAACGGACTCCTAGGTTTATATACTGAGATTTGTAATATGCGTATTGGCTCAAAGGGTTTCCAAGTGCTAGGCGACCCTTCTTGCATAGAATTTGAGGACTTAATAGTGGTAGATTATTTTCCTAAAGAAATCATTCCCCCTGGCAGGCCGTCCAGGCCTGTGGTGACTTTCTTTTAAAGTTTGATCAGACTTTGGCTTCTTTTAGGACAGTAAATCTGTTCCATGGTGATTCCCAGATTGGATAGGTGATTCCCAAGAGCAAGAACTCATTAATGATCATTCAGAAATTTTATATAAATCATTCTTCAAGTCACCCCTGTTCTGCACCAGGCACCTGGGTACACTCCAGCACATCTGAAGCTATTTGGTGGAGATTAGAAAGGTCTGTGAGCTGTTTGAATATGCAGGACTGAGTGTTTGGGCATTAGTAATGAGATTTTGAATGCTTGGCAAAAGATATATGGTTGGTGGAAGGCTGCTGTGTGTTTGGCATGAAATCTGAAGCAGTATTGAGACCCCTATTGACTGTCATTACACAGAAAAGATCATTGCAGCAGGTCTGGAAAGACTTATCAGCTCATCTCTCTTTGAGAAAAAGGATTATAAGCTCATCTCTCTTAGAGTGTTGACTTGATTAAAGATAAGAGGGAGCTACTACAGTTTGGAGGCACTGGATTATTGAATGAGCAGATTTCCAGGAGTTTAACTGTGGACTGTCATGACTATTACCTACAACAGACCCATTCCTTGTCAAGAAGTGCCCACTAAATGCTCTAAACTTCCAGATTATGCCCGAGGATACAGACTTATATTATCTGCAATATCCAGGTCTGCAGTAATCTTTGTATGTATTGGCTTGGCATTAATGTTATGAACTGATAAATATTATTAAATATTGGTGCATATTATCAGTGTGGGTTCCTGTCAATTTATTCCAGCTGCTTATTTATATGAAATAAGTTCATTTTTAAGCTGCAGTATCAATTATCCTGTCTTTGCAATATAATGTCAACTGTTCAATGAAATGCCTGTGCAAATGAATTGAGATGTCGGAAAAAATTTTGCATAAGAAATTAGCTGGAATATTACATTCACCATTTCGAGTATCACCTAGATGCAATGAGTGCTAAGTGGACCAGTCATTGTTAGGAGAAATGGGATCTTGTGAATCACTTCTCATGTATTATGGATCAATGAAGATTGATTCTAAAATACATAGTTGAATCTGATAAATCATCACGCTACTTCAATATAGGAGACTAAAGGAGTTACTAAACTTAAGTTTTTCTATAATTAGGATGTTATAGTATGGAAAGAAACAAACATTGGGGAGTGCACAATAGCCTCAACTTATGAAGAACTTATAAAGGGAAGGCACCACCCGAAAAACAAATGAAAATGTTTTTAACTTTTTGGGACCTACAAATATTTCAAAAAATTCAGCACTTCCTATGACTTGTTATTCATGAAAAATCCTCATATTGTGTCAGTTATGGAAAGGAGGGTGGATAAGACCAAATGTGTCTTTGAATTACAAGATGAGATCATTTCACACCTTTTTTTGTAGTGCAGTTATGTGAAGGCAATATGTAAAGAAATAATATTGAGTCACTTGTGCAAGCCTTCTCAATGGGACTCCAATTCTGATAAAAAAATAGAAAGGAAAATATCTAAGTTCCAATGCATGGCTCTATCAAACTGCCTAGGACATATTTTGTCAAATCTGAATTGAATGCAGCCAAGGAATCTTCTAAAACAGTAGCCATAACATAGAGCAAGCAGTCAATATAGTAATAGTCCAAATTCACAGTATGGCTATCTTATACACTTGAAAGAGGGCTGACAAACTTGACTCATCATAAATGTGTGACCTACATATTGCAAAACAATGGTATGTACAGTTAATGGAAAGGGTATTGGGAACTACTCCTAGAAGGATGGTACACACTATATTTGGGTGGAGCTTCCATGTCTAATCCAAGACCTGCAGGAATAGGAGTTATCAAAAAATCATTAAGGTAATCTAATAATGGCTTATTAAGAAGACATCAAATGCCAAACAAAAAATGTAGCTAAGCTTCAAAAACACTAGCCATAACATAAAGCAAGCAGTCAGTATAGTAATAATCAAAATTCGCACTGTGGCTATCTTATACACTTGAAAGAGGGCTGACAAATTTGATTCATCATAAATGCTTGACCTACATATTGCAAAACAATGGTAATTAGGGTGTTGGGAAGTACTCCTAGAAGGATGGTACACACTATATTTGGATGGAGCTTCCGTGTCTAATCCAAGACCTGCAGGAATGGGAATTATCAAAAATTCATTAAGGCAATTTAATATTGGCTTATTAAGAAGACATCAAATGCCAAACAAACAATGTAGCTAAGCTTCAAATCCCTCTATGGAATTACATTAACTGAGGCAACTGACTAATAATGCTCATCATTGAAGGCAACTCTAATCCAATAAGCCAAAATTTCAGGAATATATAAAAATGAAAATGGTCTCTAAGCTAGAAAATAGAAAATTTTGTAAACTATGTCAAAGAAAATTTTGATTCCTTTCATGAAATACAATTATGACAAATGGAAATAAACATTAACTAGGGCACTGATGAGCTAGCAAAATAGGCAGTAAACTACATGTGGAGAGATAAAGCAATTTGTTTAACACACTGCAATCATTACCATTTGAAGTGAAAAAAACAATTAACAAGGATATCATGGAGTCTAGGAGTCTCCATTCCTACCTCCGTAATGATAATTAATGATCTGTAAACTGATATGGAGATTCCAATATAAAGTGGATCAATTACTGAAAAACAAAATACAAGTACCCAACAATCTATCCATGCTTGCAAATTAAGGGAAAATGATTGAAAAAAATTCAATACGGTTTGCAAGAACTTCAAACAGGTTACAGAACTATAAATGCACAGGAAAACTCAAACACACCAAAAGCAATATGGCAATGGCTCTAACACCGTGTTTTACCTTGGAGAAATCAAATTGTTAAAAAGGACTAGACTGAAGCTCATGGCCTTTGAATCTGAGCTCTGTGTCCACCAATGTCTGTAACTCTATGGAAACACTATTCTCTAACTAACAATTCCAGTTTTTAATGTAAAAATGCATCAAATCCCAAAAGTGCCGGACTGCCAGTCCCAGGAGCATTTGTTTTCCCTTGTTTAATGTCTTTTGTGCTTCACATCAGTTGGATTCCACGAAAAAGTCATGTGGGAGTGGAAGAGACTATGATGAAATCATCTGTTCTTGTAGACTCACTCTTATGTAATCATTAATGCGAATATGAAACTGTCAAGGTGGTTACAAAATCACCTCCCACGTGAACAGTGATTGCAGAAACTGCTAGGGGGATTAATAAAACTACCCCATACTGCAACTGGTGGCTTCATGACCAACTGTAAAATACTCATTTTCTTCATCTGATCCCCTGTTTTCTAAATTCCTAAAATGTTCGAGATCATTCTGAGGTCATGTTCATCAATGAGGAATGATTGTTGGCTTCAAAACCATTATGGCAAGGAAATTAGAGTCTTGATAACTTCTGACTGAAAGTGACAAACATTTGTTGGTCCAACACCTTTGTGGATCCAATTTACTGATCAATTAAAAGCACTAGGGAAAAGAGACCCCGATGCACCCATAGATACAAACAATTTTGTTTGTTTCAATGACCCTTTCCTCCTTCATCACTCCACTGTGCACTCCCCTATATATGTTCTTCCATACTTGTCTTAGATATCATATCATACTACCCACTTTTACCTAGTGATCAGTATTCTTTCTAACCCTTCACCACTTGCCATAACTATGATTTCAAGCCTATATTTAACATTCCTAGCATTTTGCACCTTCACATGCAAAATTTCTCTTGTTTTTATCCTACTTTCTATGCACATATACCAACATGTTAAGCTTGCCTGGTGACAAAGACCCATTCACAAATAATATGGCAACTTTACTCATTTACTTAAGACAGACAATACGTTTTCCAAAAAAACTGTAGATGTACTTTCCTTACAACTCGATTTGATTACCACACACTGCCATATAACACAACAGTATCCCAAATTTTCCCGACAAGTAGTAAGCAAAGGATGAATAACAAGAAGCCATACAAACATATTTCACTTTAATGGTCATTAAATTTCAAGGATATACTTAACACTCTTAACATCTCACACCCCTCACATGCAAAATTTCTTTTATTTTTATCCTACTGTCTATTCTCATACACCAACATCTTAAACATCCTTAGTGATAAAGAAACATCAATGAACAATGTGAGAATTTAATCATTAACTAAAAAAAGACCATGGATTTCACAAATAAACTGTAGGTGTACTTTCCTTACAATTGGATTTGCTTACCACACACTGCTATATAACACCATAGCATCCCAAATTTTCCTCACAGGTAGCAACCAAATGATGAATAACAAAGCAGTTGTATGGACATATTTCACCTTAATGAAGGTCAATCTTTGCAGCGTATCCCTTAGAAATCACTCTTCTACAGAATGGTATGGTGCCCATAACTTGCAATGATGTCATGACAATTGCAATGAATTTCTAGGAGAGAGTAAGTCAAATACACATAAAAGTAGGTGGGATGCTGTGGAGGAGAGTAGTGACTTAATTGTTTTTAATTTTCTATGTGGAGTTCCACATGAGCAAGGGATGGCTTCAAATACCTTAAAATCCTTGTTTATTCAGCCAATCAAGACAAATCCTCCAGAATGTAAATTTTCTGAATGCAGTGACATTAGCTTGAATCATTTCATTCTACAATGCTTAAGTCAGAGTCAGTCATTGTAAAAATTATATAAATGCAAGCTGATTATTAGATTCTTCCAAGATTTTTTACTCCATATAGGCTGTTATCCCTAAAATTTATCTGCACAAATTGTTTACGAGCAGTATGGGTCTAAACCCTTTCTCTATTTTCAAGGGAGATTTCCCCTGATTAAACTACAGCAGAAATGTTACAGATGATGAAACATACAAGAATATTGACATACGCACAAGGATTATTTGTGAGATGGATCATTCAAACTACATCTAATCACAAGATAAAATTTACATCATTCAGAGAAATAAAGACAAAGTTCCTCCTAGTTCTAGGGCATATAAACTATTTTTTAATAATGTACAGATGATTTCATTTGCCTTTCTATAAGAGCACAATCTGTTTTGATTTCTAAATGGTTTATTTTTCAAGGATAAATGTCCATATTTTTTTGTTTGTTAGAAATGTTAATTCAATAATCTATACAATTTGTTGTGACTGGGCGAGTTCATTCATACACTTGGTTAATTATTTCTTATATGCTTAGCATTTTAAGTGAATGTTTTTTAAGAAAATAAACTTTTTATTTGTGTTTGTAGGTGCTCAAAAAGTTGCAAAAACCGTTTTCGGGGCTGTCATTGTGCGAAAAGTCAATGCCGAAGCCGGCAATGCCCTTGTTTTGCTGCTGGACGTGAATGTGATCCAGACGTGTGTAGGAATTGTTGGGTCAGGTATTATTATTTACTGATGACTTATATATTTTATGCTTTTAATTTCACTGAAGATGTGCATATGCCATGATATTAGGACTGTTTCTAACAGTTAAGCATATTTCTATCTTGTGAAAGCAATTCCTCTATCTTTAGCAAACTAGATTTTTGTATTTCAGAGAGAATGATGACCTATCAATTAGTTCAATTGGAAAAGTGATTTAAAGTAGAAAGATGAAGATACCAATCAATGTGTTTCAAAATGGTAGAAAGCATTGTGAATACATGGAAATTTAGTTTAAAGATTTCAAACTTCAGCATTAGTGTTCACTTTGGCACTTTCAAATGTCTGCTATGCTTGAGCATCTCATGCATGCCCTTATGAAGTGTAAAATATTATGGGTGAACTGGTAAGACATGTCAATGAGTGCATCTTTTCATTTTATCACATGGGAACTGACTACATTTACTGAAACAATCTTGTATCAAAAAGCTAATTTTCTTTGGGATAATGCTTTCTAGAACTTGAATGTAGTTTCTGCCTCTTTCAATTTACATTCTGCCACTTGCATATAGAGTTTCTTTTGCCTTTCATGCTTTTCAAGATAGGAGTTCATTGTTACATTAGGTCTTTACTAAGTTTTCTTTATGCACTCTTTTCACACATCAATTATTGGATTTGTCCATTTGAATATGTTTTTCAGTTGTGGAGATGGGTCTTTTGGTGTTCCACCTCAGAGAGGAGATAACTATGAATGCAGAAACATGAAGCTTCTCCTGAAGCAGCAGCAACGAGTGAGAACTTCTCCTCCTCTTGCCTTTTCCCTTGCCTTGTATTTAGGTATTCTATCATGGTTATGTATTAATGGTATCATGAAGAGTTCCTATGATAAGGATAGTTGCTTCATCTTAGTCTCATTTTAGCGGTGGAAGATAGTTATTGAGAAGGAATTCAAGTACTTACAAGTTACATAGAAGATTTGTCATTTATATCTAGTGTTGAAAATGCTGCTTGCAAATGCTTCTCTTTCAAGCTTTGGTCATTAACTGTGTCAAAGGTATCATTTATGTGCTTTTCAAATGGTCAATGTTGGCAATGTATCAGGATTGCACTCATGAATTAAAATCTGTGTCAGGTGCTGCTTGGAAAGTCAGATGTTGCTGGTTGGGGTGCATTTTTAAGGGTATATTCCTTCAAATACAACTTCAATTTATTTGCAATTGTAGAGATGAATTTCACTAAAATATTTCTTAGTTGTTCTATTTACATGTAATCTTTTGAACAAAGTGTCTGAGATTCCACTTGCTTCAGAATCCTGTAAATAAACATGATTACCTTGGAGAGTACACTGGAGAATTGATTTCACATAAAGAAGCTGATAAACGTGGAAAAATCTATGATCGTGAGGATTCTTCATTCCTATTTAACTTGAACGATCAGGCAAGTTGTGCACTTTCAATTTTTAACTTATTCAAGTTGCCTTTTGTTTTGATTCTCTTCAAGTCAGTCTTAGACATAGAGAACAAGTATTATGGCAGGATTGTTTCACATGTTTCTCTCCTGGTACTTTTACATGACATACTTACAGTTTAATCAAAATGTGTGGCTTTAATGATAGGCCCAAACATGAATACAGCATTTATGCTATCTGCATCCTGTATTGATTGTTTTAGATGAGATGTTTGTATTGTCTGAGAACCTGCTTCTCTACCATCTTTCCAGATCCTATACTTTTATTTTTTCATTAGGGAAATTTTAATATACATGGTAATTATATGGGCTTTCCTTGATTGTAGTTATCATTTTATCCAGTCTGGCCCATGAGCTGTAAGCTTTGCCAATTTTGGCCATACTGGTTGATTTGCAATATATCTTAAAAAATTAAGCAAGTTACATGCCAACTTGTGTGTCAAATGCCTCAGGATAGTTACTTTCCCAGTAACTCATTAAGTTTTTCTGAATTCTCTCCAAAAATTCTCCAGCTAGCAGAAAAGCATATTTTTTTCAAAAGTTTCCCTCTTCTTTTTCATTTTTGCTTTCATTCTTCTGTTTATGAACAATTTTATTACAATTTTGCTGGCTATGCACAAATTGAATTCATTCTTTATTCTTTTAACACTATTTTGTATGTCAGTTAAATTTATTTTATGAATTTATGTATTTTTGATATGCTGAGTTTTGGCCAAATCCGAAGTCTGAATCCAAATTTTGGGTGAGTAAGCCTCTGAACTATTCTCTGCACTACTGCCCTGACTAATGGGGATGGAATATGTATCGTATACTCATGGAATTATTTGCTGTTCCTCTGTGGGCTGTTCAGTTTGTTCTTGATGCATATCGAAAAGGAGACAAACTGAAATTCGCCAATCATTCACCGAATCCAAATTGCTATGCAAAGGTATGAAACGTTGGCAATGAAGATTAACACTACAAAGTCCTCTACTAGGAAGCTTGTAATGGCATGGAGGGGATTCCTGCAGCTACTTTAACATATTTATATGCTATAGGTGATCATGGTTGCTGGAGATCATAGGGTAGGCATTTTTGCCAAGGAGCGAATTGCAGCTGGGGAGGAGCTCTTTTATGACTACCGTTACGAACCAGATCGAGCCCCAGTGTGGGCCAAGAAACCAGAGGGTTCAAATTCAAGGAGAGATGAAACATTATCTTCTCATGGTCGGGCAAAAAAAATTGCTTGAAGTTGATATTGCTGTTACTTTTGAGTTAAATGTTACATAACACAGACAATGCCCCATAATCATTGCAACTGAAGGTTAGTATTATTATCTAATAAGATTTCAATTTGCCCCAAGGTTTTTAGATGTTTCTAATGATCTGATACTATAATTTTGGTAGTGATAGGTTTGAGGCATTTATTGAAGTTTAAAGAATTCAATTTATAAAATAATATGCAATACATATGTGTGTGTTTGTGTGTGTGATGTCAATTTGTTAAATAATATGCAATAAATATATATGTTCTATGTCAAACTGATGTAGGTAGAACTTTAACAATTCAGATAATGAATCTCTCGTTTTATGATGTTAATGGTTTGGACCTCATCATGTTGTCTTTGTTTAGATAAATGGATCTTCCATATTATGTTTTCATGGTTTAAAATTTTCTTTGGTTTTTCTAGCATGGGAATTAAAATGCAGTAATTTCAGAGGACATCTTAATTCCTCATCAATAGATACACAAATTTCTATCCGAGTTATTACCATTTTGGTAAAAAATTATAACCAAGGTGGTTGCAAATTTTTGAAGGTAAAGTCAACCTGTCCATCTATCTACATACTTTTTATATATTTAGAAAAACCTGAATTTTCAAAAATATTAGTCCTTAATCAAGTGGGCCTTTTAATGTTTATTTTAATGAATCCTACAATTTTTGAAGTAGGAAATATATGGATAAAACTTTTTTACATGCACATTTTCTCATACATGCAGGCACATAGAGATGCATGCACAACATGCACATGTGCATGTACACACATGCATGCTCACATGTACACATACATGCTCACACATGTACACATATGCACATGTGTGCACACACATGTAGTCAGTGTACAATGTTTATTATTATGTTTTGATAATATTGGTTATCTGACTATGTATTACTTGTTTGTCGGTTTTGGTAGTTATAAGTGTTGGTTGGTTGATGGTTGTGTTCCTCTTGGCAATCGTTAGGTTATTTAAATAGATTGTGCATCGTCAAGGAAAGTGGTATGATCTTGTCGGATTGACTTTGATCCTTGGCTGACCATCTTTGGTCTTCTTTGTAATAATTTCATGTGCAAATAAAGATATACTTTACTTTTGTATCTAGTATGCATTGTTATCTCTATTATTAATTCATGTATTCATTTTATCAATAGAACAATAAACAACACACAAGCACATACGTATGTGCATATGTGGACACACAAATACATCTTAATTTCTCATCAATAGATACACATTTTCTCTTTGAACTTACCAATTTCTATAAAAAAAATTATAACCAGCTAATTGCAGTTTTCTAAAAGGAAAGTCAACTTGTCCATCTATCTTAATGCTTTCTAAATATTAACATAAGTTTTCTAAAAGGAAAGTCAACTTGTCCATCTATCTTAATGCTTTCTAAATATTAACATACTTGTTGGTTAAGTGAGTCTTTTGATATTTATTTTAATGAAGTCCATTTCTAAAGTATGAGCTATATGCATAAATTTTGTTAGATTCACACATATATAGGCACACATGCACACTGAAACATACACATGCTTATATGTGCATGCAAAAAACACATGCCCACATTCACACACATGAAAAGTTAATGCATAGACACACCCACACATAACCTGATACCCCTTCCCCTTCAGCTCCCACTCATGCCCTTGGCCATTCCCATCCTCTACCGCCCACAAATCCACACACTTTCTGAATTTAGCATGTTTAACAAAAATGAAAAACTTGTTAAATAAAAACCATGTATCTCAAGTGTCATATAATCCCTATGCTCCATGGAGTCATAGAATGGGGAATGGGTCTTGGGGATAGGGGAAATAAAGGGTCTAAATTTGGGGACAACAAGGGGATAATAGTGCAAATATATATAGTATTTACAAATTAGTTAATAAAAAAATGTATAAGGAATAACAAATGAAACTTTGTAATACTAAACATATTGCATTGAACAATGAAATGTCAAATATTAGTATATTTATATTATATTCAAAATTTCAATACAATTGGCCATGGAACCGATGCCTTTAATCATCCCCAAAGTCCATTTCAAACATATCAACATTTGAATTGCTAAACTCCTTGAGGTCAAGTTTCTCCAAACAATGAGACACAAGTTACTATGTTTAGTTTCAAGTTTCTTTAACCTTTGAAAAGTAAGTTTATTTCTCTTAAAAAAACGGATGAAGCCATGAGTAGACTAGTTTCTCTCAATAATAGAAAAAGTAAAAACTTGGGACAAAAAACAAATGATTAATGTTGTTTCAAAGTAGGTCCATGCATCCATGCATAGTCCATCACACAATTGGATCCTCCTTTGCCATGCTCTCCCTATCTAGCTTGGCCTCTTTTGGATGTCCCCTAAGAGTGGCAAATTTTGTTCACTTAATGCAAATTATGATGAGGACAATTGTAGTATCCTATATCTATTAAATAACCTTCTTGGAATTTCCCTGCATCTTAGTGTCTTGTATAGGGATAACTTTGCCAAGCCTTTACATGCACCATTTTGGGTTCAATGCATAGATAACCATGTGCAAGGGAGTGTTGAATTTCTCTTATCATTGATGAATGATTGATTGAATATGCTCATTATAAAACTATAATGTAGGATATTTTTATTATTAAATAGCCTCCATTCAACCAAGCATTTTGTTAATGCACTCATACTACTCTCCAAGGTGAGGGTGCATTAGCATACACATATCTAATTATTGAATATTGGAGTAATTATGGTGACAATGTATAGCACAAAATTGTTAGTTTTCACCATCTTTACCCTTTTTCCTTGCTCTTAGTATCATGCCACCAACTTCACTCTATTGTCACGACTATTAGTTGTAGTGCCTCTTGCAACTCAAGCATATTATCCAAAAGAATGAAGTACAATGCATGTCTAGTCCTTACAAATTTTAGAAACTTCTTGGAGGTCTTGAAGAGTGCATATGAAGTGTGGTGGTTGTAGATAAATGTTTGTGCATCTCTAGCATCATTGACTACCTCTTTAATTCAACCAATTTTTCTCATGTCTTTGAGTGCATTATTCATGGCATGCACACAATAAGGAGTGCACCAAATATGTTTGTAGGCTATTTCAATCAACTTCCACATAGATTTGCACACATACGTTGCATCTATCACTACTTGCACCACATTCTTTGGCTCAACACCAATACCATCTCTTAGGATTTGGAATAAAAAATTGGCACCCTATGGTTCCATGAGAAATTGATAGCCCTAAAAAATTAAGGCCCCTTTGTACATGTCACCATGATGATGAGTAGACAATTATTGATATCTACCACCCATCCATGATTATGCTGCTTCTAATAGGGAAATAGATAATGCTTGCACTTATGTAAAATTTGAACCATGGTGTGGGATTCTTTGTTGTAGACAATATTTTTTCCTAGCCTCATTCAACTTTTTGTTGAAATATGTGATTGATCTCCCCTCCCAACTTAACATAGAATTATTCGTGTTATTTTGACATTACAATTCACTTGGAAAACCTTTCCATAGTCTACGAGAACCAACATAGGCTCTTTATTCACTCTTTTAGTCGAGTACAAAACTCTTGGTAGTAGTAACTTTCTAGTTGAACCCACCCTTCCTCATGTAATGAGGTGAAGGTGCACAAATCCTATTAAAGCTTTTGACGAAACTTTCTAGCCCATGGGAACTTTAGCCTTTGTTGTGCTTCTTGGCTTTGACCACTTGATGATTTCCTTGACCTTCTTTAGGTCCTTAAATCTTTGTTTTTACATCATTTTTGTACACTAACTTTTTTGTCTTGACACCATCAATCATTAACTTGCAATACTTTCCTCTCAACTTGCATCTTATTTTGGGAGACACTTTCTCAACCATGATTTAGTATCTACACGTGTGGGATTCAATAAAACTTTGCATATCATGAAGTTTTCTCTAGCCTCTAGGGATACATTTTCTTCTTCACTCGTCTTGTCTTTTTCAAGTTGTCACATGCAAATGTTTATTTTCATGACCTTAATGTTGTGTGACATGTCGGGTCCTAAAAATGATACTTCTAAAGAGATCAATCCACTTCAAGGTAAGGGAGATGTCATTCTTGACGTTGGATGTACCAACTCATCAACAAAGAATGACTGAGGATAGACTAATTGTTGAGAGTGGGAATCCCCTTCACTTTAGGCTTGGATAGACCCAAGATGGTGTCACATGCACATGTTTATTTTTATAACCTTAATCTTGTGCAACATGCTGGGTTTTGAAATTACTTCACACTTCTAGAGGGATTAATCCACTTCAAGGAAAATGATATGTTGTTCTTGAATTTGGATGAACCAGCTCATCAATAAAGAATGAGTGATTATAGGGTAATTATTGAGAGTTGTATTCTCTCCTTCATTTTGGGCTTGGCTAGACTAGGAGGGTGTTCATAGAGGTATCATAAACATGATTTGATCACAACTAAATATATTGGAAATAGCTAAATTGTAGTAGTATTTAGTGTATGCTTGGCCCCAAAATTTGTCACTAGACCAAGGATTAAAAAACTACATGTATAGCCTCTATTAAGCTAATGAAGATATGCAAGACATGATTCTCTAAGGAAAAAACTCTTAAATCTCATTGGGGGTGCTTCCTTAGATGTAATGCTATATTATGAAATGCATACAAACTACTTTCTACTCCTAAACTATAAGCATATTGTTCATTTTAAGGTGCACAAAGGATTACACATTTGCAAGACTAGTGCCTTATATTGACTTATAGAGTGAAAATCAACCAAAATAAACAACACATATAAATGATAAAAGAGATGATATAAATAATTGAATAGATTTAATTTAATCCCTCTCCAAACTAATAAAAAAATGCAACAAGGAAATGACCATTGCAAATAATAATTTACAATGAATTAAAGTGTTGTGAATTTTCATTACATTCACAACATTAAATGTATTGGGAGAAAACCCTAAGCTAATAACTTATCACACTTGGTTGCTTGGAAATTTCTTTGAAGACCCAAAAATGGTCAAGAAGACATTTAGTTACAAATATATGTTGCGTATTAGCTACCTCTTTATGCTTCACAAGACGAGCTACTCCAATGGTAACTTGACATGGAGGATTTGGAACCATAGGAGTTGCACAACATTGTAGTTGCATGGAAATGAGAAAATGACTGACGGTTCAAATGTCAAATGAATTGACATTTATAGCATTTGTTTTGTTTGTTGAATCCTTGTGTGAATTTGATTGAGAACTATATCTCATTAATGTTGTGTGTATAATGAGTTGAAATCCCATAAACTCGTTGAAATGGCAACATAGAGCCTATATGGAATTACATACATCTAATATCTGAATCGTTGCATTCATGGTAACATGGCATTCTTCATCATCCATCATTGATTTTGAACTTTGATTTGTGCCATTGCACAATGCTTTTTGAGTAGGAAAATCAATATGGCAGTTGTAGGAGTCAAATCGTGCATTGATGGTGTTTCTTTTAGGGGAGTGGTGATATAAATATGAAGAAATGTTGAATTTTAACGTGGGTTAGGTCTAAAAAAGGTGCATGGTTTTATTATAGAATGAAACATAGAACTAGACATTGGAATGAAAGTTCAATGCACTTAGAAAATTTGCAAAATAGGTAAAGGAGTGGATGAAATGAATAGGAGAAGATATGGGGAAAAAATTGTGGGAATGAACATCAGGACATGTCCAAAAGGAAGGAAGAATATGTAATAAATATGAAAACAAATTAATTAACTAGGAATTTTTTAAGAGAGTTTCTAAGCTATAAAACTATAAATGAAAACTTTCGATTTTGAAAAATGCAAATATCAATATGACAGAATTACATTAAAAATTTCTCCAAAAGAAGCTACAAGAGTGTGTATAATGTACAATGAGAGCCTTTCTTATATAGGCAAGGTAGAGGAGGTAGGAAGGAAGGACAAAATGATTGATTACCCCTCCAAAGGTGCAACACTTGTGAGCTCACTTGACATGTGTGTAAGTGTTAACCATGCATGCAATAGGTGTCTCAAAAGGGTGAGTACATGTGTTTCAACCATGTGAAGTGAGAAAAAAGGTGAATTTACCTAAGTGGAGAATTAACTAATGCGAATAAGATTCTCCTAGGTAGGCTAAAATCTAGCTAAATAGATAATGTCTCTATTTACACCAAGACCACCCTTAGTGCAACTTAGGGGGCAATGTATGAAAAGATGATGAGTCTCAACTACTAAGAAATGTTAGGAACTAATGTATAAATTTCTCATTAAGTAGAGAAATGAATAAAACCTAATGGTAAGTAAAACTCCTCTTTAATAGAGAAAGGATATAATGTGAATATACATGTGAAGAATAAGGAGATAGAAGGACTTAACGTGACCCCCAAGGACTAGTTTTAACACAATGTACAATGAATTCCCCCCCATAGGAGAGAAAAGAAAGGTCCATGTGACCCCCCAAAATGTGAGAAGAGAAATTCATGTGAGAAAATGCTCCCTCCCAAAACTAAGATGAGAAGTGAAATCATCCAGCCTCCCCTCAAAATGATGCTTGTAGTGTTGGTAGATGCTTGGCACTAGATGTTGAATATGAAACATGATTGTTGAAGAAAATTTCTCCCCTTGGGAAGAAACAACACCACAAATGTGTGCAAGATGACTTCCCTTTCTGAATAGGGATATGTATGAAGTAATATGCACACGATCCAATGACTTAAATGATGTCTTCAAATGATGCTCAATGATCTTCAAATCAATGCTAAACTATGAATAATGCTAATATTATGATGATTGAGTTGAAGATATGGACTCATGAATGAGTACCTACATAATCAATCACTATAGAAGATGATGTAGGCAAGGCAAGAGATAGCCTAAGAATCAATGTATGGAATGTCGATGTATGCCATATGGCTACAATCCAAATCCCACATGAAGTCTTGCAAACAATATTTGGAAGCCTTCATTGAAGCCTCTCTAAAATTTGTAGTAGCACAATAATTATCATGAAAGAGAAGACTTATGTCTTCAATGGTGTCTTCCAAATCAATAAAGTGGGACTCTACAAAATAGAGATGATGTCTAGTAGAAATCTATCATAATGTGGTGGATCTGGAAATATGATATCAATATCTTGATGTAATGAATCTCTAGAAGTTGTCAAGGAAGAAACTCAGTATTCAAATGTCTAGCAATAGGTGAGGAGATCACAATGCATGTCACCAAACTACATTGTTCATCTCAAAATGATTTGGATGTCTCACAAGATGTCTGAGTGAGACCATATGATGTTTTTGCATGTGCTAGAATAAAATAATCTGACAAGTTGATTCTATTTGTAATGCAAGGTTGTGTTAATTGACGAAGTTTCCAAGAAAGTTCCAATTCATCAAGTTTTTTAAACATCCATTCATCCATGTATGTATTTTCTTACAATAATCACATTTGATTTCCCTTGGATTTGGAGACATGATTACAACCAACAAGATCAAAGGTAGAAATGAAGTGCAATAAGAAAATATGCTTAAGGGAAATGTGAAATTGTTCAAGACAAAACTCATGAAAGTGCTCAAATAAAAAACTCAAGACAAACCCCTTGATTATTATTGATTTAGGCCCCCCCATAATGATGTGCAAGAGAAACCACATTGTTTGTTAATTTTGAATGCTGAAATCAATCGTTTATAATTTATGGTGTTTTTTACAAAATGGGCTATCCAAAACTTAAAATTGCATGCAAATTTTAGTTTTTTGTGGAATTTTGATACTTGTCAAATTTTTTTTGCAAAATTATGACAATTAGGGTGCAAGTTATGCCTTGTTGAAATTCTCTTACAAATATGACTTCAGAGGTAAAAAACTAGTAAATTGGTAAAATTATAAAAAAAATGAGGACACCATTGTGTCCATAATGGAATGAGCTTTGTGTCAATTATTCATTTACAAAAAAATCACCATTTGGGGTAAAATTTATGCAAAAAAGAAAAAAAGGTTGAATTTGACCTACAAAATTGACCCTTTTGGCAAAAAAAGGCTTTTCTTCTAATTTGATTTCTATAAAATTTACTTATTGTATGCAAAAATTAATAGACCTTGAAAGAATTTTTCTTTCCAAAAAGCAAAAGATGAATTTGTGATGTAAATTCAACTTCTATCTTGTAGGAAAATAGTCATGTCATGGTTTTTTTATAGTGTATTTTGCAAAATTTATTATCCCCAAAAATAACAAGTACCTAGATAGATTTTTGTTGTGAAAAAAACCTAGAAATATTTTTCCTATCCATTATGTATAAGATGTGAATTTGATTAAAAAAATACCTCCAATAAAAAATTATTTATCAAATTTTAGCTTCAAACCCTTATTTGTTGTCATGTCATATAGTACTAAAGTAGATGAAATGAAATCCAATCCTGACTTTCTCAAGCCTTCTAGATGCATTGGATTAGCTAGAAATATTGCCAATATAACTGAAAAAGTTGCAATCATAAGGTATTACCCAAAACACATATGAAAAATAGGTTAGTAGATCTTCATAATTCCCTTTTGATTCTCTAGATCATTCAAAATGCAAGAGAAGAGCATGCAAGAATTCACAAGATCATGAGAAAACTCTATTATCTCTCAATCAGGAGTCGTTGAATTGGAAACTCTCAAAACTAACCTTTGATACCGAGTTAAAAATATGAAATTATATGAATTAACCAATAACTTTTTGAGAGAGTTTCTAAGCTACAAAATTTGTAAATGCAAACCAATGATTTCAAGAGATGTGCAAATTTCAATATGAAAAAAATGCATTAAGAAGTTCTCCAAAAGAAGCTACAAGAGTGTGTATAATGTACAATGAGATACTTGCTTATATATGCAAGGTAGAGGAGGTAGTAAGGTAGGATTGAACAACTGAGTACCCCTCAAAAGGTGCAACAGTTGTGAGATCATTTGACAAGTGTGTCAGAAAGTGGCAAGTATGCATACAATAAGTGTCTCAAAGGGTGAGTACATGTGTCTTAACCACACAAAGTGAGAAAAAGGTAAAAAATCCCTATGTGGAGACTTAGCTAATGTGAATAGGAATCTCCTAGGTAGGCTAAAAGCTAGCTAGATTGATAATGTCTATATCTATGCTAACATAATATTCAAAAGTTAGGTTGAAGTTCACATAGGAAGATAGAGTGGGAAAAGGAAATTATAGCCTTTGTGAAAATTAGATGTGGAAGTGGATGATCGAAGTGGAGATTGGGATGGAGGTCTAGATGTCTACATGTATGAGGGAATTATGCAAAGAGGCATGTGGGGAAATTTTGTGGAAGTGGACAAAGGATTGAGAGAATGGTAAACTATTTGAATCCCTATCAAGGTCCCACAAAGAATAAATAATGAAGGAATGGCTAAGGGAAAAGTCTCTATAGAATCTTGTGGCATATCTATGCAAGAAATGTTTGATGGGGTGGAGCATAGGGAAGTGAAAGAAAGAAAGGAGTGATAAAATTTGCAAGACTAGACACCAAAATCATATATTGGAATGGTAGGAAAATTTTAGATTTCTATTAAAGGTTTACAACACTACATAAACACAAGAAAATGTAAAAACCACCTCACACTTGTAATTTTATTGGATATTTGAAACTTCAAACACATGATAGGAACATGGGGGATGAAGGATAACAACATAGTAAAATTTGAAAAATGAAGGCCCATAGCCCATACAAAAATTCCTTAGAATAGCAATATGTGATAGGAAAAGTGAGGCCTAAATTCAAAAAGTAAGGCCTTAAGAAAATATTTGCACTATCAAATTGAGTCCCAACATGAAATTTGGATACTTAGATCCCTGATGACCCACTTTTCCACATTCGAGGAAAGTTTGTTTGAAGCCTTTGCATCAATCTCTTCCTCTATGTCCTCTCCATCTATTGAAGGTTTTCTCACCCTTGAACCTTTGTAGTCTATTTGTGCTTGTAGGTTTGCACTTTACCACATAGTTTGTTCCTTCCATTATTGCTTCTACCTTGCATGCTCTATTGTGTATGGGAAACATTTCTTCTACCTTAAGTGCTAGTTGGTAGGTTCTTCTAACAAATAAATTTTTAGTAGATATTTCATCTTGAATTGAGATGTACAACCCATTCACATACCTAGAGGCCTTATCTTTACCACCGTCCACATGTTTAACCAAAATATTGAGTTTGTAGAGCTTCTCTATGGACTTCTTGTTGAATATGTTGCTTTGTTATAGGTTTTTTATTTAAAAAAAATAATGTGTAGGTGGTTGGCATAAATTTCCTCTTGAGCAACATAACCATATGATCTCACAATGAGTTTTTCTTATTCATGGTAATGTGACTCCTCTAGATAGAGTATCATTACAAGGAAGCATGCCCTTTCAAATCCATGGCAGCACAATTGACTCTCTTGGGGTCATTGATCGACTCAAACTCAAAATATTTATGAAACTTAACAATCCAATCTAACAAATCTTCTAGATGTAGGCTTCTAAGTACCTTGGGAGATCAAGCATTAGCTTGCTTCTTCTACAATAAGGTGATTGCAAATATTTCTTCTATAATGGTTTCCTCAACAATAAGATTTATGATACCTTCCCTCATTGTCACTAACATCTTCCATATTAATAAATCTCTTTTGTAAGATCTCAATGAATTTGAACCTCACTTGAATAGATTTCAACATGTTAGCTAGATCAACAACACACACCTCTTGACTATTTCTTTCTATTCTTCCAACTCTATGAGCCATTTACTATGGACCGCTTGTAATGTGAAACACAAATGTGCTTATAGCTAAAAATTCTTGTAATCTCACCTGTAGGACTTAGTATGCTCATTTTGATATCAAGTAGTGTAATGATTATATCTAATTCAAACACAAAATTAATGAAAATGAGCATAAAGAACACAACTGGAAAATAACACAAAAAACTAATGGAGGAAAAAAATGTAAACAATGTATGAACTTTTGGAAATGGCATTATTTTAATATGTTCTACCTTCAATAGGGAACCTATTAGTCTATGCTAGCCAACCTAATTAGAAAGATGCAACTTAAGTAGATAATTTTCACATTTACTATCTACCCAATTACAATTTGATTATGCATTTGCAAAGCTCTACCCAACACACAATTCTAAAGATCATTGACCCAAAATTATTCAAATTAAACTTGGTTATGATGGATCTATCATAAATATGCACCCAAGAATATAAATAATTATAAATGTATTGGACCCCAAGATTGATACATGCCATGAACCATTGATGTGTTCTTATAACTTCAATTTGATCCAAGGGATAAACAAAGTATAGTTATTAATTTTAACCTTTAGGGAATTTCTTATTAACTTCAACTTTTGATGCCTTAATAACATTGTAGGTTTGAAAAGTTTGTCATAACATCTTGTAAACAATTTTATCAACTTTTTTCTATTATAAACCAACCCAAACAATTGGCCACATAATCTTGCAATTTGACACTCTTGAATTTTTTGTGGAGGTGTACCATTCAATTTTATGGCAAGGGGAACTCGTGTGGGTTTCTAGATAGCTACATAAATCATACATGAAAAAAGGGTGTGCATGATGAGCAAGGGTCAAGAACTAAAGTGTGCACATAATATTGTAAATATATAAAAGGGAATGCATTATTGTGTGGGGTTGCACAAGATAGAAAGTGCTCAAGAAATTATTTGCATAAAATCCAATAGATTTTGCACATGAAAATAAAATAAAATCAAATAGAGCTAAAGGTTTGTTGGTTTGTGAAAGCTACTAAATACAAGAAAACACATGGGTACACAAAAGTTAAGCTTGTGCACAAGGATCTAGCATATTTTTTGGTGATGCAAGATATGTCAACCCCAAGATACTCCTATATCAACTAGTCACAATTTAGCAATTTTTTAAATCTATTTGAGTAGATATCTTAGTTTGTCATTGAACTAGCATAAATTAATTTGAATATGGATGTGATATATATTTGGATGCATTCAAAAGAATTGAGGTATGAATCCCATAACAATGTCAGTGGATGAACATAAATATTGTCACATCAAATCTTTTGGATATCTCTTATTGTTAATATAGATTCATGTTAAATTGAATCTATGCTAATAATAGAGAAAATAAAACCTAGCTATTTTTTATTTACAACATGGTTCCATATTGTAAGATAGTTCTCTTAGATTTAAATTTTTATATATTCATATAGAAAACTATGAATATAGACAAATTATAAACCACTATACAACTCATGTCATTCTAAATTTATCTTATGCATATATTTTTATATTTAACCTTGAAATGCTTATAACCAATGTATTGAAACATAAATAAATTTTTTAGTTGTATTAGATTTTGAGTACTATATCATGAATGCACTAAATTTGTAGTCTATATGATTGTGAAAAAAATATTTCATAAATTAGAATTAGAGTGAGAAGATAACATGTGATGCTTTTCCTTTAAAAATTTAGTTGTTGAAATATTAGACATAAATGAAGGCTGAATTTTAAGTTTAGATGAGTTCCTTTTGATGTAAAATAATACTAAAAAGAGGCGGAAAATGAGAAATATAATAAAATTATAAGGAATTAGATGAGCATGCTAAGGGTTAGGAGAAGATGAATATAAGTAAACATAATAATACTAAAGGAAAAGAGAAAGAAAATGCTATAATATCTTAGTATGGTTGAGGAGGAAAGGAGGCAAGCACTTCTCAACAATATATGAATAAATACAATAGGACACATCTAGGAAAATTTTGATGAGGATTACAAATATATAGGGGTGGATTTCAAGATATCTATTTTAAGAGGGGCTAGAAGGGTCACTAATCTATCGAATACCATTAGAATTCAAATTTGAGTGTTATGAGAAGGATGCAGGTGTACATGTGCAAATAGATGAGGAATTGATTGAATCATGAATAAGTGATAAAGATCTAGAGTTTGGAGATATGCTTATGATGAGGAGAGCATTGTTGAAGCCACCTTATGTTAAATGGGAATCAAATTACTATAGAAACTTATTTCATGTGGTTGCATGTCCATGGGGAAGTTTTGCAATGTGATAATTAATATTAGGAGGGCCAACAAACTCATGTATATATAAATAGTGAACATGTTGGGTTGAAGAGAATGACTCATTTAAACTCTTACAAGGCGTGTTTGTTGTAGAAAGGTCACCAAATGTAATTATAACCCTTATTTTTTTGTTTTTGTTTTGGTTCTTTGATTTTTGGCAATAAGGAATCTTGGCATTGATTTTCAAGATAAAGACTAATTGATGTATAATTATATTGAAAGATATCATGCACTAATTCATTATCTAATAAAAATATTGATAGAAAAACATTCATAGAGTTACCAAGTACAATAATTAATCATTCCCATGACATTCCCATATAAAAAATACCTGAAAGGATGGAGATGAGATAGATGACAACAGGTTTGAGATGAAATGAGGAGCCTACAACATGTCTTCTATGGTTTTTTTGGTCTAGGAACACTCAAATCTTTAAAAACCACTTATAGATATTGGATATGATACCCTTTCCACTCCAAACAACATACAACTCACCCAAAAACCTTGAACAATGCACTCAACAAGTCTGATAATTGTTTCCAGCCATACCCAAGTAGGTTCCACTCATCATATACCTCCAAACACACCTTATAATTGATTTCCCTATGAATTAGATTGATCTGTTAAACTTTTTTTAGTAGCTATCAGGTTTGATATGCCAAGTACTATTGGTATTGTGTATAATGTAACCTCCCTTTATGCATCCACACTCCAAAGTACACCTCAACATGTGCATAACCTATCATATGAAGAATAGGTTCCATCAAAAGACACCAAACTTAGTATGAAAGGAAATGCTTGGGTTGGAAAGGTGTCATGCCTAACTACAGGAAAAATTGAATTGCCTAGTACAATAGGTTGAATTTCCTTTGAATTTGTGCTAGCTCCTAAATCACTTCAAAAAACCCTCAAATAAGGTCATCTAGGCACACAGAGGTCGAAAAATTTATATCACCTTAATTGTTGATTCCATTTCATTTACCTTTCAATAGGATATGATAGTACGATCCCACCTAGGGCATCATTAAATAGTGGAAATTCACCTAGCTAAAACTTCCGGTTAAACACCTTCAAAGACACCACAAAAACACTATGAAAACCGCTTGAAAAAAAAATTCAAAGCTACAATCAAATACCTTGAAAACCTTTATATTTTTTGAAACCCTTAAATCCAAACTTCATGAAAATCAATGTGTTTCCTGGGTGAAAACACCAGACCAACTAGGATGGATCTTGCACCATAAAAACTAGTAAATGTTGTCGATGGTTTTCATCCTCAATCAACTCTTGGAAGAACCCAATGTTCACTTCAACAACATCTTGTTATGTGTGCAAGCTTAAATAATCCAAATGAGAGCCCCAAACCTCTTATAGATTTTTCATTACTTTTTCAAAAAACACTTTTTTGCTTTTTTGAAAAACATTTTTTTCCTTTTTGTTGCTTTTTTGAAAAAGCATTTTTTGGTTTTCACTATTTTTTGAAAAAAGAATTTTTTTCTCAAAAAAAGAACTATTTTTTTTAAATAACTTTATGTCTAAGTCCCCTTTTCCCCTAGGAATCCACTTGAGGAGACATAACATAAATTTATAATATTTAACACTAAAGTAATATTAAAACATCACTTTACAAATTTAGTGTAAATATTAAAAAAGATCCAATCATATTACAAAAAAGTATAGCCAAGTTATCCAAAATGAAAATTATCGCACCAAGAAGTTACTGATGATGAGGAAAGATGTTAGATGCCAAAACAAGTAGTTACTAAAAATAGCTATGTTCTCCAAGAATTATGGAGAACAACCTAAATGGCCAAAAAGCAACAAAGAACACTATCACCATCCCAAGTACCAATTGAACATCAACACACCACTAGATAATAAGAAACTCCTCTATTAAGCTCTCCAAGATATATGGGGTCCCCCAACCACCTCCAATTAGCCTACGAGAACTTTGGAATCAACTAATTGATGCAACAATTTACTAGGCTTGAGAAGGGGATATTACAATCTGCCCTCCCCAAAATTGCAACTCAAGATGCTGTAAAATATACTCACTCTCCCAAGTAGCATCCTCCACAGGTAAATTTTTCCACTTAATCAAATACTCCTTGATAGTCCTCTTCCATAGAGTACACTCCTTGAAATCAATCATTGCATCTAGAACTAACACTAGCTTACCTTCCTCATCCAAAGGACGTAAATGAGAAGAGGGAACCACGTTATGCCCAAGTGCCTTCTTTAAGTGAGATACATGGAAAATATTATGCACTCCACTACTCTCCAGTAGCTCCAACTCATATGCCACTTCTCCAATCCTCTTGGAGATCTTGAATGGGCCATAAAATCGTGGCTTCAAGCTCTCCAATCCACTCTTCTTGAGAGTGAACTATCTATAGGGCTGCAAACACAAGTAAATGATGTCCCCCATGTCAAATGCATGCTCAACATCTAGTGTTGGCCAACATATAACTTCTGCTGATTTTGAGCTTGATGAATGTTGTCTCTCAAAGATTTCATAATGTCCTGACTTTGTTGTAACAATTTTTTGGCCTTAGGAACTTTTCTATCACCAAACAACAAAACAATGAAGTTGGGTTCCTCATATCCATACAACCCCATGAAGGGATACATATTAATCGATATGTGATAGGTCTAATTATAGCAATAATCACCCATATGTAGCCATATCACCCATGCCTTCTATTGTCTTGAAACATAGTTATGTAGGTACCCCTCCACCCATTTATTGGAAATTTTAGTTTTCCCATCTACTTATGCGTGGTAACTTGTACTAGGAGTCAATTAAATTCCACTCAATTTGAATAACTCCTGCCAAAACAAGCTCATAAACTTGTTGTCTCTATCACAATATTTTTTGGCATCCCATGTAACTTGAATACCTCCCTGAAGAAAAAATTTACCACCTGAACTGATGTATACACTGTTGAAATGGCATAAAAATGAGCAAATTTGGTCAATCTATCCACTACCACATATTGTTGAACATAGTGTTGTTATTGATGTCAAATATATCTCAAAAGTGATGGAAAATATAATGTTTAATGTCAGTTGTAGATGTTATAGATGTTAATGTTATCATTATTATAAAAGGAAATATGGGAAGTTTAGGTACATACATAATGGGTTGTTCTTGTATGTCTACTACATTTGCGGAAGTTTGGAAATGTTTGTGGTAGCATTCTAAGGTTTGTTGCTCAAAATATGAACATGCACTATAATGAATTGTCATTGTTGTTGATTCCACATTCTACTGGTGTTCATAATTATTTCTTGTAGTTTGGAAGACAAGTAAAGCTTCTCAGGATGTGCATTAGCTTAAAGTTTCATTAGAGTTGGGTTTTAGTTGAAACATCTAGAAATGACAGTGAAGACTGTAATTCTTGAATAATTGTTAAAGGTGGTTGAATGCTTGTACGAAAAAAGGGAAGCATGTGCCAATTGAAGGAAGCATGTGAAGGTAAATTAGGACCAGTTAAGATCACAATAGGAAGCACATGACATCATCTTACATGCGTGGTAACACATTTGATTTGGGGTCAAGCTTACTACATGTTTCATGTCATTTTGATTTAAGGTTTTATCTTTGGTCGACATGGCTAATTGCAGATAGTATTAAAGGGTTCTAGGTCAACATGAAGGCATTTATAATATAAAACAATGAATATATATTATCGATCATTTCATGAAAATTATGTGGAAATTTTGTGTGTGGATGAGGTGTGTATATGTGTAATGTGTGAGTAGAGAAGTTAATGATGCAAAGTGAAATTACAATATCATATGTGTTCACCTATTGAATTAGAGTAGATTGTTTGAAAGAAGATTTATATTCCCTTTTGTAATGTGAGGTTGAAGCCTCTTGATTTGAGTTGGTGCTCAGTGGTTGTGTTGAAGTTCAATTTGAGGGGATTGGCGTCTCATGTAGGTTGGTGCTTGCAAATTATAATTCAAGGGGATTGGTCTCTCTTGTAGGTTGGTGCTTACAAATCACAATTCAAGGGGATTGGTGTCTCCATCTTAACAATAATTTTCCTCCAATAAGATATTACCTAAAGTTTTCTAAGACATGCATAATGCCATATCTTTGTCATAGATGGAATAGCATTTATCTCCACCTTTCAACTTCCCACTCTCATAAGCTATTAGATTCTTGTCTTGAATTGGGACAACACCTATCCCTTCACCTGAGGCATCACATTATAGATCAAACGATTTAGAAAATTTAGGAATAGCCAACACTGGACATGTGCTCATCAATTGCTTAAAATTATCAAATGATTGTTGCATTGATTCAATCCATACAAAAGTTCCCTTCTTAGTCAAATCTATAAGAGGGGTTGCTATCTGTGAAAAAACCTTGACAAACCTCCTGTAGAAACCATATAAACCAAAGAATCCCTTCAATTGTGTAAGATTTATGGGTGGAGGCCAATCAAGAATTTCCTTAATTTTTTTTGGATCAACACACTCCCTTGGAGCTAATTATGTGACCAAGGTACAACAACTTTGTTAACCCAAACTCGCATTTTCTCTCCTTGGCATACAGAGACTCTGCCTCAAGTATACTCAACACCTCATCTAAATGTTGCAAGAACATGTCCCAAGTCCTATTGAAAATCAAGATGTCATGAAAGAATATTAATACAAACGTATGGAGCTACCTACGAAACACCTGATTCATACATGACCAAAAAGTAGTAGGAGCATTAGTCAAGCCAAAATGCATAACCAGGAACTCTAAGTGTCCAAAATGGCATCTAATTTTTTTTTCTCTATGTTATCCTCTCTAACTCGTATCTGGTGGTAACCATATCTTAATTCTATCTTAGAGAAATATACAACTCCATGTAGCTCAACAATAAGCTCATCTATTCAAGCAATGGGGTACCTATTTCTAATGGTCTTATTTAAGGTCATGTAGTCAATACACATGCACATGGTTCCATCCTTCTTGATGAAAACCATCGAAGAAGAAAATGGACTCTTACTTGGCCTAATATGCCCCATCTCCAAAAATTCCTTAATAGAATTTTCAATCTTATCATTGTGCCTATTAGGATGTCTATAAGGAGTAGTTATAACTAGCTTGACATCATCCTCCAACTCAATTACATGCTTAATGCCTCTATCAGGAGGCCTCCCTAAAGGTATAATGCTCAAAAAATTTTATTCATTTGGATAGAAAAGCTTGAATATATAGATGGTAACTCCTATTCTCCTCCTTTGTAACTGTGGGAATAATCACACACTATGTTGACTACTCAACCTAATCATGTCTAATTAATCTTTGTGCATTTGAAAGACACAACCTTAGGCACACCATTTGAAATTCCCCTTAAGATCACATTTTCCCTTTATGATTTAAATTTAAGCTCCATGGTCTTGAAATTAATAATGATCTCACCTAAAGATTGC
This sequence comes from Sequoia sempervirens, assembly GCA_007258455.2. Taxonomy (NCBI): domain Eukaryota; kingdom Viridiplantae; phylum Streptophyta; class Pinopsida; order Cupressales; family Cupressaceae; genus Sequoia; species Sequoia sempervirens. Next base: position 46,844,255 of record VDFB02358134.1, read on the forward strand.
AACCACTGTATACCCAACACTGCATTTGTGTCACCAATGCTAACTACATAAAGTTCATCCTTGACTTCGTAGTTACCCAAATGAAGTCTTATTTGGAGAACCATCCTAGTAAATGTGATATTAGATCCATTTTCTATCATCACCTTGAATCCATCCACATCCTCCATCTTAAGCCCTATGTATGCCACAACTCCCTCATTAATAAAATTGTGTGTAGCACCTGTATCAATCAAAGCCACAAGTTTCCCATTAAGGACTCCATGAAATTTAAAAGACTCATTCTTTTGGAAGTTGGAAAGTTGTGCAAGTGTGCCTCAATACTCCTCTTTTGACTCTTATATTGAGTTCTCTTCCTCTTTTTCCTTTGAATTAGTTTTCTGGTCTGAATTTTCTATCACTGTTTGATTTGGTGAATAACATTCTATTTGATGTGTTTTTATTGTAACTACACACTTATGACCCAGGGCCTATGGTTCCTTGTAAGTGAAACATAGTTTCTTTCTTCTTAGGTTAATCAAGGCCTTATCATCCAATCTAGATGATGTCTTCTTGGTATGATTGGCACCCCTATGAAAATTTGTTTCATCTTTTTTGCTTTGAAAGGACCTTGATTGGAATTTTATTCTAGGGGCAATCAAATCCATTCTTCTTGCTTTCTTCATTGCCTCCTATAATGTGGGTGAGTCAACATATCCTCTAATGGGCTCCATCAGTCCTTCACTAAAGAGGACTACAAGTCTCCTCTTTGTGATTGAAATCCTTTAAAAATCTGAAATGTATTTGCAAGATCTCTGAATATTGACGAGGGTTTTCCTCAATCGACTCCTAGAAGAACTTGGTGTTCACTCTAATAAAATCCTATTATGTGTGCAAGCCTGAATAATCCAAATGAGAGCCCCAAATCTCCTTTTTTAACTTTTTCATTTATTTTTATTTTTTAAATTATTTTTTCTTTTTTGTTGCTTTTTTGAAAAAACATGTTTTTTTTCCTTTTTCACTACTTTTTAAAAAACACTTTTTTTTTTTCTTAAAAAGAACTATTTTTTAAAATAAATTTATGTCTAAGTATCGTTTTCCCCTAGGTTTCCACTTGAGGAGACATGACATAACTTTATAATATTTAACACTAAAGTAATATGAAAACATTACTTTATAACTTTAGTGTAAATGTTAAAAGAGATCCAATCATGTTATGGAAAGCACAACCAAGGCTTCTACAATAGAAACCAATCACACCAAGAATCTACTAATGATGAGGAAAGATGCTCGATGCCAAAATAGGCACTTAATAAAAATAGTCGTGTTCTCCAAGAATTATGGAGAACAACCCAAATGGCCAAAAAAAAAGGAGAAAACTATCACCATCCCAAGTACCAAGTAAACACCAACACACCACTGGATGCTAAGAGACCCTGCTACTAATCTCTCCAAGAACTATGGATTCCCTCAACCACCTCCAATTAGCCTACGAGGATTCTATAATAGGCTAATTGATGCAATAGGCTTGAGAAGGGGACACTACAACAAATAGTTTTGGAGGAACAATGTTTATTGATTTTCAATATTGACTCATATAGATATGAACTATTATCTGAGATCATGCCCATGGATGTTTGTTGTTTGCTATTGAGAAAGCCTTGGAAATTTGATAGGAACACCATGCATGATGATAAAGGAAACATTGATGTTCTTGGTAAGGATGGAAATTTATTTTGTTGAGTCCATTGAGGGATTAGAAATAAGAGTATGAAAAGTCTAGAGTGATTTTGGTCTTAGGAAAAGAGGAAGTGAGGTAAGAAATAATTGCTAACCCTACAAAATAAGTCATGGTAATCTAGGAGGAATTACCACTAGAAGTGAAGATTTTACAAAAAGAGTATGCATACATTATCTTAAATGGGATACCAAAAGGATTATTGTAGCAAAGGAGTACCAATCATTGAATGCAAATGATACTTGAAGAGCATTTACCAACAATAATCTATATTATTTGATGTTGAAGGAGAATGAGTATCAAGTGTAGGAGATACTATTGTGAATAATGGATCTAGACCTGTACAAACATATTGAACAAAAAACACAATATTAGTCAATTATGCAAATCAAAACCATCATTCCCCATAAGATTCATTTGAAACATGATGAACAAGAAATAAGTGAAGAAAACAAGTAAAATCAATCTAAATCTTATTCAAATGCTCAAACTCTCAATCCCATGGGGGAATTGGTGCTATTTTGATGTGGAAAATAGCCCTTTCCCAATTCCTTGCAAGCTTGATGATGACCAATGATGCTCCTTGATAGAATTTTGCAATAACCTAGCTATGATGGATGAAAAACTATGGAAATCTTGATGAACTTGGATGAACTTGCTAAAAAATTATGGATAATGACTTTGCATAAGTTGTGGATCCAAAATTAGTAAAAGAACTCTCCATTTATAGAAGAGAAGGATGGGAGAATGAGCAAAAAGGATGAATGTGGGATTAAAGATGAACCAATAGCAAAATGCAACTTGTCAACATGATAGTGGAGAGAGGTGGAGCACATTTTGATGAATGTGCAAATAAATGCTATTAGGTGGATATTTGAATTTGAAAAAGTGACATGTTGGAGGGAGATGTGGAAGAGGAGTTAATGCCACTTCGCTCAAGAAAAAGGACTTGTAAGAGTCATAAATGCCAAGTTGGAGGATAAGACATTTGGGAGGGAGAATTCAAATTTGAATGATATTCCAACTTGATGCCTTTTTGAATGAAAATAGAGGAATTTATAAATCAACTAAATTGATTTACTTGCACAAGTTGCAAAATCTAGAGGATTTGAGGGATTAGTGTTAGGATTAATCATGATTTGATTAACTTAGATGAAGATTTAGCTAATTTGACATTTTGACTTAGATTTTTAGATTTATTTAAATCAAAATGAGAGGAAAATGAATATTAGATTTAATTAAATAAAGTTGGATTTATTTAATTAAAAGGGGATGGTGTTAGAATTAAATCAAATAATGGTTAGTTTATTTAATTTAAAGGAGATGACTTTAGAACTTAATTAAATAAAATGAATTATTTAATTAAAAGAGGAGAATAGGATTAATTAAGCAAAATAATTTATTTAATTAATAAGAGATAATGATTTAATCAGATAAAATTGATTTATTTAATTAAAAGATGAAATATAATGAATTTAATCAAATAAATATTATTCGATTAAATGGTTAGTAAAGGAAATGATTTAGGATGAGCTGGTGTTAGTAAATCAGGATCAGGTGCACAGGATCAATCAGTATATTTTACGTGTCTACATTTTCCCCCTCTTTGAAGCAATGTACTTGTTGCGTTGGTTCAAATAATAAACTTGTCGAGATCAAAATTCAAAAAAAATTCAATTTTTTGGATGCCCCACTACTTCCATAGTGAAAGGATTACACTGGTATATGGCACCCTTGAGAGATTGGACGAAAATTTCATTTTTTGGGTGATTTCTTGAAAAAGGAGGACAAGCTGCCCGATGGGTCCAGAAAGGCTCTAGGATGCTAAAAATGTGCCAAAACGCGAGAAAAAGACCTAAAATGAGCTTTGGTTGGGAAAAAATGGGGTCGGGGGCACAAAACCCTAGTTTAATAGCTAAACAGGGTCAAAAACCCTAAATTTCATGATTAAATAGCCCTTGAGGGGTCACTTTCAATTCATTTGCACACTTAGCCTTTAAAATTTTTTATTTTTTGAGCTCTGACCTTCGTGCGAGATGGCACAAAGAGTGCTTCCCTGACACATTTCTGAGCGAGTGTGAGTCTACCAGCGACTTCTAAGCGCAAGACCATTGGTATGTGAGCCTAAACCAACTTGCATTTTTTATTTTTGTGCGCATTTATTAGTGTTTAAAAGTTAAAATTGTCTAGGGGTGTTGTTTAGTGCTCCTAAAAGGGTAGAATCAGTGACACTAGGCCTCATACCACGTCGCCTTTGCAACTTGTGACGTCACGTTGTAGTTTAGGATTTAGGGGGAAAACTCCAAAGGATGACACATATGCAAATGGCATCACTGTGGTCTAGTTAGGTCATTAGGAATTTTAGGTCAAATAGGCCCATGGTTAAACATCAACATCACGACTTAGTTTGCAATTTTAGGGCTTCCAAAGGCGCAGTTTGGATTTTTCAAACAATGACACCTTTGTTTTTTCAGTTGTGAAAAATTCAAACAGGATCTAGATTTTTTATGAAATTTGATGTTGTGTCTTTATTGGTACAGGAGGACAAAGAGCCTATACATTCACATGAGCACTGATCCCCGATGCTTAGTAGATTGACCAGATTACATGAGTTGTTGCAGGAGAACCTTGGAGTGATTGGTCTATGGTGAGTTGCATATGTGCCCACCATCAAGACTCACTTAGCCATGATGACTGCACTAGTCGAGCGATGGAATAGTGAGACATCATCCTTTCATCTTTACATCAGTGAGGCGACTGTCACACTAGAGGATGTCTGGTTGATTTTTGTGATTTCCCATCCATGGTAAGAGGGTGATATATGATATGGACGTTGACACGGATGCATGCTATGAGATCATGGGGATGGATGAGATTGTCTTCACCGAGGGTCAGATCGATATTGAGCACTATAGAGGTTGGGTGTCAAAATTTTGACTGATTGTGGCAGCCATTATTTCAAGACTTGTAGCTCCAGATTGGTGGGCAGACACTTTAGTCCAGGATGGGGTTTGGCTTGGGAGCGGATGCTCTTTAGGAGACCTATTGCTTTGCTTGGGGACCAGTGATGTTGGCCTCACTTTACCATGATTTGCACGAGTTCGCATATTGCGACAGTAGAGCCATTGGTGTCGGGGTCACTCTTCTACATATCTAAGCATGGGAGCACATAACTTTGCTTCGTCTGAGAGTCATAGTGGTCAACGTGGAGCCCGACGACCCAACAATTTGGCGATACAGGGGTGGCCTTACCTTTACACACATAGGACAGGCTGGCATTCCTCACTGGCGGAGGGTTATTGATGAGATGACCACATTTACCTGGAGACCTTGGCTAGGGTTGCCTGCATGGTATGATGATGTACAACAAATTTTCTATGCAAGACAAGATTGGTTCATGCAGGGACGTGAGCACATAATGATTGAGCACTACTTGTTCAATCGAGTAGCTAGATAGTTTGGAGACGTCCAGGATAGGTCGGACAACCAATATGCGGCCATCTTTGCTTGGACCACCAAAGAGATGACATGGGGTTAGCCGATCCCAACAGTAGATGCAGTGGATAGTTTTAGATAGCTAGTAGCCAGACCTTGGGCTTATGATTAGGGGCAAGTAGACCCATGTACCACATAGGCCTACAATGACTAGTTTAGGCCTCTAGTCCAATTGACAGTACTAGGGACAATACTACCATGACAGAGACCCCGAGGCTAGACAACAAGGTAGGGGCGGGGATGAGGAGGAGGAGGAGATGGAGATAGAGATGGAGGAGGAGGGCCACCTCCCCACTGTCCAGAGCAAAGAGACTAGGGAGACAGGCACCAGCCAAGGGATGCCCCTAGGGACCAACAACCCCCATAGAGAGATCAACCACCACCACCACCTTTGTCACCTCAGCCTGATCAGAGGGATGTGTTGATTCAACAACTCCAGGCCCAGGTGCATACATTGATGACAGAGAGGGACTAGGATAGGCAACAAGTCCATGCCCTCACAATAGAGCGAGATCATGAGAGGTAGTAGCAATAGGCCACAAAGCTACAACTAGCGCAGGAGGTGGGAAAATGACATCAGTTGGAGAGTATGATAGCTATGGCACAGGACAAGACTGTCCCCGCGTGGATGCACCTCGAGGCCATGCGAGAGGCTGAGTATTATTGGTTTTACTATCGGTAGGCAGTGCCTCTCGTAGCTCGGGTGGCTGAGTTTTCCTAGTAGATAGGGTACAGACAGGACCAGCCTGAGAGGCAGGCGAGTGAGGGGAGCAGCCATCAGAGCTAGCTCACACATTTTTGATCAGCAACACTATTCTTTTTTAGATCTACGGGCTCCATTTTTGATAGCCCCATGTGTATTGTATATATTTGATTGATACACATACATTTGATCCTGATTTTGTACCATGACAGTTCCATTATTGATATATATATGATATGATTCGATTATGAGATGTGTCCTATTTTATTTATGCATTATGGATGGATGTATTTACTTTTCTATATGCAATGTGATGACATGATGTGATTCTATATTATGTGATGTATGTATGATTATGCAGATGCTTATGGATGCATGAATGCATTTGTTTTTCAGTATCTTTTCTATGCTTTTTTTATGATGATGATGTATGGATGATATGGATGCAAATGTTGTGTTACACAAATGATTTTTAACATGCTTAGACTAACAGATCTATATTATGCCCCTAATGGATGATGATATATGTTATGTGATGTACATGCTGTTTTCTTTTTTAGTATCTTTTTCACGTATGATATGGTGATGCATATATGGATGATATGATGATGCCTATGTGGATGATATGATAAGGTTTATATGATGATTCCTTTTATGATTATGCAATGGATAATATGATGATGCATATATGGATGATATGATGATGCTTATGCGAATGATATGATAATGTTTATATGATGATTCCTTTTATGATTATGCAATGGATGGTATGATGATGCATATATGGATGACATGATGATGCATATGATGATGCTTTTATGATTATGCAATGGATGCAAATATATGGTTTATGAGATGCTTAGAATAACCAATCTATATTATGTAATGATGAAATGCAAAGTATGTGAGATGATCAATGTTTCCTATATGATATGATATGATATGATATGATATGCAGCATGTTGATGGTTTGTGGATGCATAATGGATGCATTAGTGATGTTCTTGATTAACTATCATGATACCATGTTAGCACATAGAGAAGAAAAAAGAAATGAGGTGAAGACAAGAGGATCCAACAAGTCCATGATCTACGAGATTTTATTAGAGATGACGATGATGATGTTGATGATGATGATGATGCTTTGCTTACCAGGAATTGAGATCTTAAAAGGGATACTTACCTTATGTTTGATAACACATAGGCATGATGCATCGAGATATAAAGAACCAAGATGGTGTTGTACCTAGTGTGATGGACTTTGAATCGACAATCGGATAGGAGTATTCTTGTTCACGCCTAGCATATAGAACCTCATTTAGAATGCAATTCAAATATTTTAAACATCTCAAACCAAAACATAGAAATACAAGCCTTCCTATGTGGTCAACAAGACACCTAAAACACCTTCCCTACAAACCAAACAAAGTAGGCATGACCGAGGTTATATTACAAGAATATCCAACAAGCACAACAGATAAAAAGATAATGATTGTTGCCTCATTCCTTTCTCTCTAAATCCCTTTGTTTGGACATCATCGAGAGGTCATTGAAATGAATGCAATAAGATAAATCAACAAGAAAAAGATCAAGTAAACAAACAAGCTAATGTTCTTCATACTGCTAGCCAAGACTAAACTATGGTGATGCCTGATGTTGATGTCCATTGTAGGAAGAACGCATCTAGGACCTGATGTTATCAGGTGATTTGAGACTGACTAGATAATAGGCTATTAGTACCAAGAGTTGACCAACTGGTTTACCTACTGACCTAGACTTGAGACCTTGATGCTTAAGTTTTCACTTTTAACCTGCTAGACTTGTTTCCAAATATTTCACCAAAGGTTGAGGTTGATGACTGTTTATTATGAGTGAAATTTTATTGCGGGTGAAACAGAGCTGGGATGGATGGATTTTTTCAAATATTTGAATATTTTTTATGTTTTGAAATGTTTTGAGGCTATTTTTGGTATTTTTGAGGTTTTTGCAAATGTTGTGATTTTCAAATTTTCCAATGTTTTTGGGTTTTTATGATATTTTGACCAAGAGACTAACCTAAAGACCTATCCTAGGGGCCTCAGGGGTGATCAAAGATTATCCTTTCCTACGTTATACACATAGAGACCACATAGTTTGACCAACATAGACTCGATTACTGATGAGATATGAGCAAATGGATTGTCAGTTTATTGTGACAGGCTCCTAAAGGACTGACCTAAGTGTCTCGGGGGATGATCAAAGATCAACCTTGCCTATGTTCAGAGCTCAGAGACTAGTAGTTCGACAAGACCACTCTATTTTTCACCTTTTTGACTGACTTTTTGACCTATTTTTGGATTTTGATATGTTTTGAATGTTTTTGGATTTTTTGGATTTTTTGATTTTAGGGAAGACTTTTAGAATATACACAAATCTAATCCGATGTAGGTCTAACAACATGCCCCTAGCGTGATGTGATAGACTACTCTAATATAGGTAGTACAAACTGACCTTAAGAATGGGCTGAGTAATACTAGGAGGGATCATGATACGAACACAGGATCAAGCTATGATGCAAACGCGGATGGGTGATGAAAGGATGATATGGAAGCATGATGGATGGATGATGCAGGATAAGCCATAGGGATCATGGTAGACAAAGAGTGCCTATTTACACAAGGCATGCCTATTTTCCAAGTTTTCACCAAGGTACTTGCTCAAACCACTACCAAAGTGGTTTTCACTAGAGGATGATTTTTTCTTTACTATTTTCAATCCTTTTTCTGATTTTTTTGGATTTTTTTGGATTTTTTATTTTTTTATTTTTTTGTATTTTTTGGTTTTACACCTTGAAAGATTAGGCATAATTTTTTTTGAGATGGGAGCTATTCATGGGCTCCTGCAAAGGCTCACCTTTGGGTGTTGATAATTGATATGCCCCTGACTTGTAGCATGTTGTGATGATGAAGGGTCCCAACCAATTAGGTTCAAACTTGCCCTTGCTATCTAGATTTGGAACATTCTTCTGATTCTCCTTCAACACAAGCTCTCCAACTTGAAGGGTCCAACTCCTAATCTTCTTGTTGTAACTCCACTTGAGACGGTTTTGGTAGACTTGCAAATGGTTTAAGGCATCCATGCGCTGCTCATCCAGTAGTTCCAGCTTGTTCAATCATGATACCCGATATTCTTCATCTGTAATGAGATTCTACAATGATATCCTCAAGGATGGGAGCTCGATCTCAATGGGGCTATGGCTTTTGATTTGTAGACTAGGGAGAAATGGGTTGCACTTGTTGGTGTGCGGATACTCATTCAATAGGCCCATAAGGTAGGATTCAACTGTAGGTGCTAGTCACGAGCAACATCAATGATTGTTTTCTTAAGGATTTTCAAGATGGTCTTATTGGCAGCTTCTGCTTGGTTGTTTCCTTGAGGGTAGTATGGTGTGGGAAAGTGATGTTGGATATTTAACTTTTGGCATAGGTCTCGAACATCTTGGTTTTTGAAAGGTGTCCCGTTATCTGAGATAATGGCTTGAGGGATACTGTAGAAACAAATTAGGTAGTTGAGGATGAATTTGGATATCTACTTTCCTATGATATAGGTTGTGGGAATGGCTTCTACCCACTTCGTGAAGTAATCTATGGCAGTGATGATGAACTTATGTCCTCTGGATGAGGTGGGAGTGATTTTGTTGATGAGATTGAGCCCCCATTGCGAAAAGGGCCAAGATGTAATGATCAGGTGGAGCTCCTGAGTGGGTGCATGGATGAGATCCCCATGCTGCTAACACTGCAAACACCTTCGGACATAGTCATGAGCTTCCCTTTCCATTGTAGGCCAATAGTACCCAGTCCTCAGTAGTTTCTTAGCCAAGGTCATACCACTCGAATTTGAACCACAAATGTCGTTATGTACCTCGATTAAAGCGGTCAAAGCTTCCTCAGTGTTTAGGCATCATAAAAGGGTTCCTTCAATGCTCCTACAGTATAGGGTATCTCCTAATATGACAAAATGAGATGACTTCTTGACAAAGGCTCTTTTAAGATTTGGGGTTATATCAGCGAGGAGGACTCCTATTCTCAAGTAGGTGTATATATCATGATACCAGGGATCATCGGGACCAACAATTTTACACACAAATTCAAACTTTGGTACCTCGAATGCTGGTACGAGAAGCTGCTCTACAAGAAATTCTTTCTTTGGGATGTTGTGTGGGATATCCAATAGTGATCTGATTGTAGCCATAACGTCTATTGCTCTATTATTTGCTCCAGGTACCTACTCAAATGTGACATCAATGAAGAACTCTTTGAGGCTTTCCACCAGTTTCTTGTAGGGGGTCAACTTTTTTTCCTTTGTTTGATATTCATTGTTTACTTGGTTGATGATAAGTTGTGAATCTCCATAGACCTTGAGTGCCATGATATGCCACTATACTGCAATTCTCAACCCTATGACAAGAGCCTCATATTCTGTAATGTTATTTGTGCAAGGAAATGACAGCTTGTATGATTTAGGTATGCAATCCCCTTGTGGTGTAATAAAGAAGACTCCAGTTCTTGACTCGTGTTGTGTGTAGGATCCATCAAAATACATTTTCTAGTGATCTTCCACACTTAAGTTGAAGATGGACTCATCGGGGAACTCTGATACAAGTGGATTCTCTGAATATATTGGTGCTTCTTCCAATTGATTTTCAATTGCTTGTCCTTTTATGGCCTTGTGTTCCACATACTCAATGTCGTGCTTTATCAGGATCATAACCCATTTAGCTATTCACCTTGTGAGCATTGCTTTAGAAAGTAGATACTTGAGAGGGTATATCTTTGCAATGAGCTTTATCTGATGTGTTAGCATATAGTGTCTAAATTTCTATGCCATGAACACAACTTCCAAGAAAGCTTTCTCAATGGATGTGTAATTCAGCTTGTATCCCACCATGGTTTGGATGATGTAATAAATAACTCTCTCTTTCCCATTTTCATCATGTTGTGCTAAGAGAGCACCAAGAGCTGTTGTTGTTGTCGATATATACAGGATCAAGGGTTTTCCTAGAATTGGTGGCATGAGAACTGGTCATGTGAGCAAGTACTCCTTGATTTTGTTAAAAGCTTGGTCACACTTCTCGTCCCATTTGTATTCTACCCCCTTGTAGAGTAGATGAGAATATGGGATGGCCTTTTCTGCTAGTTGTGCTATGAATCAACGGATGGATTGGAGTCTTCCTTGTAAGCCTCTCAACTGCTTCAATGTTTTTGGTGCCTCCATTTTGAGGATTACTTTGACTTTGGTGGGGTCTACCTCGATTCCTCTCATGGATAAAATGTAATTTAGGAGCTTGCCTAATTGTACCCCAAAGAAACACTTCTTTGGATTTAGTCAAACTTTGTACTTTTCTAGCCTGTCAAAGATGGAGCTTAGAGTAGATATGTGATCTCGACATTTCTTTGACTTAGCCAATATGTCATCCACATAATCTTCCACAATTTTGTGAATCATATCATGGAAGATTAGTGTCATGGCCCTTTGATAGGTAGCTCCTGCATTTTTTGACCTTAATGGAATCATATTCCAGCAATATGTCCCCCATGGACAAGTGAAGGCCATTTTATGTTGGTGATCCTTAGCTATCATGATTTGATTGTAACCTGAAATCCATCCATTAATGATAGCATCTCGTGTCTTTCCGTCATATCCACAATCATGTTAATGTTTGGGAGAGGGAAATAATTCTTGGGACATGCTTTGTTCAAATATCTAAAGTCTGTACAAATACAGATTCCCCCAGTGGGCTTTGAAATAGGTACAAGATTTGAGACCCACTCTGGATAATCAATTGATCATATGAACCTTGCATCTAGGAGCTTTTGTAATTCCATCTTGACTAATAATGTAATATGGGGATGCATCTTCCTTAGCTTTTGTCTCACTAGCTTTGCTTCAAGATATACTACTAGGTGGTGAACCACAACCTCTGGATCAAGGCTAGGCATGCCGACATAGGTCCATGCAAAGTTTACTTTTCTTTCTCTAAAAAACGCAACTAGGAGTTCCTGTTCTTATGCCAGGAGTGATTCTACATAGAAGGTTATATGTGGCATTTCTTTTGTTCCTAGGTTGACTGAATTGCATTTCTCTACTAAGACTATTGACTTATCTTGATGAATAGCACTAAGGGGAAGATTTAATCCCTCATCCTCTAGTGCCTCAGAGAGGTTTTCACCATTGGATGTGTCCTTTATTTTTACTATTTTTGTGTCAGAGAGTGCCACAGTTTGGTTTTCACTCAAATACCTAGAGATTATTCTCAGATTTTCACTTTTGGGATTGAAGGATCATTTCCCCATAGTAGGCACATGTGTCTAGCACAGTGTCAAACCCAAACTTGCAATCCCATGAATTCTGAGAGCACCTCATCATTTTTGAATGTGTCCAAAATTGGTGGTCGTCGTTGGTCGTAATCGATGAGTTGGGGATAGACTAAGTTTATCTCATGAATTTGGTTGTTTGACTCAAAAGATAGGGTACTAACCATGAGAAGGGAAGAATCCTCGAATAGCATGGGTAAGTAAGTTACGGTATCCTCATCACTACATACATTGGTTATGTCAAAGGTAAAGTTATCTATGACTCAACCTATGGATACTGGTAACTGAACGAAGAATTTTGATAATTGAGGGGGAGTTTTGACCTTTCTAACTAGGGCACATTTTGCAAGTATGGTTACCTTCAGAGGGGTACATCTAAGGCCAAAATTTCTCATAAGCTTCTTTGGAATGAGAGGTACTAGAATGCCATTTTCATTTTGTCCAATTTTCTTGTTTCTATTATAGCCCATACCAAACATCATTTGTAATACTTTGTTGCTCTCATCCATGGGAAGATCAGGCATAGGTCTTTCATATTGGAATTGTTATCAATAGTTTTGCACCCTGCTAAATGAAATATTCAGTAAACTACTGAAACATGGAAACCTCTTTCAGATGTGGGTGATCTGTGTGAAAGAGGAATCTCCAAAGCGAGCTGGTTCTCCGAATGATGAATTCTATTCTAAAACAGCTTCTGAGGAAAGTGAAGAAGAATAACTGAACATAAAAACCTATTTCTAAAAGATGATTCACCAAACTTAAGAATTCAGACCTAGCCACTCATAACAACTTCTCTATTGCAGTAATCCTCATAGTCTCATTGGCACATATCCCATCAGTGATTCGCATGAAGATCTGGAAAACAAATACAACATACAACCTGAAACATGTAATTCTGAAACACCACCTATAACAGCAAGACATAAAAGGATTTCAAATTGAAAACACAAGTACATCAGATTGCTATTACAAAATCTAAGATAGAAAATAAGGAGAAATTTGCTACTCTATTAAAACTGGAAGAGTGTCAATCTGTTCAAACTGAGTATCAAAAGGTTTACAAGCTCCCCGAAATGAGTAAGGGCAAGAAACTGATCTCTACTGTTGAGAATGGAGAGTTGAAAGACTAAATCTATCAAAAAAAAACTCTCAAGGAAACCCTAATCCGAGCTCAGAAAAAGCTCAAGGAAAAAAGGCCTCAAACAAACTCAAAAACCGCTTTAAAGCAGAAAAAAGCACAAAGCTTTTATGATTACACTGTCAAGCCTCTAAAAATACGCAAATCCTGCTTTAAAAGTTCAAAAAACACCTATCTCTCCAAGATAAGTCTGGAATCCGACCAAGAAGAAAAATCAGTCAAAGATATGCTAAAAATAGCAAGAAAACATAAAGCAATTTATAAAATATCGCTTTTATGCTTCTGCTTTACAAGATGCAGATTTTTTCAATTTTGTCTATTTTTGCAACTCAAAGATTGGAAATCTTTTACAAAAATAAAACTGCTTATTTCTCCAAGATATCATTATGATTTTCTCAAAAAATCATAAAAAACATATTACATAATCTTCCTTTTATCAAAACTTCTCATTAATTTCTCATAAGATAAAAAATGAGAAACCCTAAAAATATTGATCCAAGGCTTAAGGTATTCATAATTCTCTCTAATTGCTCTTCATTTAACACAAAACCCTAAGGCAAAAGTCCATATTTCTCTAAGGCAAAACAATAAGTCTTAAATACTTAAGACATCACCCTAGCATAGAATTTCGGCCTTACATAAACATTGATTTTAAACTTAGACTTGAAAAAACATAAGGCATAACTTAAAATTTCAACCCCTCTTTGAATTTCGACATATTCTCAAAGCCGAACAATCTGGATGATGATGACATTTGAATTAGGCATGAGGAAATAGGATCAAACCCTAATTATCATTCATTTCACCCGTGACTTGAGAAGAAGGAAATTATGTCTGAGAGAAAACTGCCGCCATGATGGTGTCGGATTCGAGCTCATGTGCACATAAATCTTCCCTTGCTCTCTAGTTGACCGAATCTTCAATGGGTAAGCTTCTTTTCATGGCGAAATAGCTTCTCCACTTCATTATTTCAAGTATCAAAAAGCCCTAAGGGTGCGGCCTGTTCATTTCTGACTCTCTCTTACTTTGATTTCTCCATGCCTTTGTGAGTTTGAGCTTGACTTCTGCAGTCCACTTCATGAAAGCTCGACTTGTATTCTTATTCTCCTTCACTGTGCAAAGGTAAGCTTAGTTTAATGGTTTTTATAGCCTCTATTTTGGCCTTGAGGCCGTGATGAACTCACTCTGATGTCTTTATTCTACATTTGTGTGTGCTTCTCGTGCTCATTGTTGCGCTCCATTCACCAGTGAGAACTCGGCCATTACTTGGGAACTCGAACCCCTGCATTTGGAAACTATCTGCAACCTTGGCCGCGGCTTTAGAATCTATCAGAAATTTAAGCTGGTAACTTTCTTTGATCTGTAGAAACTCTAAAAAACTCTCTTTACTTCATAAACTTCTGGCCATGTACAGGCCGTGCCAAAAGAGCACTATAGAAAGCATTATTTCAAATTTTGGGCTCGACCCAGAATAGAAATTATCCATTATGTCAATTTAATAACATTTCTGCATATGGGTATGACAAAAACTAAAATAAATTTGCATTTTTCCCTCTCTATATTTCGGCCCAGAACAAAAAGCTTGCATTGGTTCTATGTTCCTGCCATTTTACTCCAGATTTCACATGGGTATTTCTGTAGCTATCTTTTTTGGCATTTTGAAGCTAAGCTGAAGATGGGTACTTGAAATTTTTAAGGAAACTCCATTTTTCTGTAATTTGAGAATAAACCCACATGTGGGTATTTAAAATTTTGAAAGAGAAATGCATTTTCTGTCTTTCTTGAGCTCGATTTATCACATAATTTTTCATATTTGTAGTCATACTATTGTTTTCATGAAAAACCCACATGGGTATCATAAATTACCATACTTTTGTACCTTTCGAAAGCAAAACCTCATGAGGTTATTCAAAAATTTTTGAAGAAAAATGCATTTTTCTGTATTTGAAAGTATTAGAGACTATGAAGTAATTGTTATTTGTTTTATTCATATGGCTCGAGCTAGAAAAAAAAGTCATTTACCCCACACTTCTGAAACAAAACAATATCATGGGTTTTGGAATTTTTTCAAAGCAAAAGCATGTGTTTAATTTCTGACAGAACTTGATCTCCCATACTTGCTTGAAATGGTGATAAACTATTTACCTGCTTGCATTTCTTTCAGGATCTGGAAAGCTCACTTGCTTGACACTTATAACTCCCTCCAGCATGGCTATACTCAGGAATGACCTTCTAAATATACTGTATCTATGCTTACTCACTGTAAACACAGCAGTTGTTTCTCCTTGTCCCTCCTTAATTTTAACACAACAGCTTTCACCTTTGTAACAAAAGATATCTTGAATGTTTGTCCTTATTTTAACCTCATTAGCATACTATTCATTTTTGAAAGAGAGCCACTTACTGCATCACTGTTGCCTGATTAAAAAATGCCTTCAGAAGTATATATAAGAATGTGATGGAATAACAAGAACTTGTGTGTTTGTTTATACTCGTTTGACTCATACACCTAGTTTTCATTTTGGCATTTCTGTACATCCTTTGATAGTTGTATGACACCTAAACTTGATTCATAATCATTTTCCTCTTTTGATAAGAGCAACTGACCTCTTGTTACAACACTGTCATTGACATGGATCTTGAGAAAGATTTGTATTTGTTCATTGAGAAGAAAAGGATCCCCCTGTTTGTAATCTGTCTGTATTTTAATATCCGTCTGACACTCCTTATCCTTATCATGGAAACTCCATAGGGAAACCAAAAATGAATCATTATAACAACATGACCACATGCTGCTCACTAGCTCATATGTATAGCTTAACAACTCATAACTTATTTTGGAAAGAAAAAACTTACTCTTCCCTTATTATCCTGGAATGATCTCTTTATCACTAAACCCATTGATAATGCAGTATTTCTTCACCAGTCAACTCAGAATTAGAAATTCAGCTAACACTCAGGTGCACTGTCTATATTTGTATTCATGAGCAACATAGTACTCTTCATGCATTTTAATATTTCACTACACAAACTGCTCTCATAAATTGTTCTCTTTGATGATGAAAATTAGAACAAAACATTAAGGCATATGTATGCCTGTTCACTATCTGAAAGAGAAATGATGAATTGAAACTCACACGACATATGATTATAATCAACATAGAAAATGAAGTAATTCAGCAATTTCTGATGCAAATGCACTTAGTTAAATTCCTTAAGTGAACTAAACTCACTGTTCACCTGTAGCCTTTAGAAAGAAATGCTAATCGTTATGAATGCACAGTTGGTTTCGTTACTTGATGGATAACTCTGTTTTACTCTTTCAGTTGTACTTCATTTTGTTTGATGTATCTCATGAAATATCTTTCAAAAACAGCCCATTTAATGCATAGGGCAGCATGCCGGGCTCTACCCTTGTGGGAACCCATTTTACTCCACATGCTCAGTCTTCAAATAATGTTCAACTTCATGAATTTACCTATACCTGCACAAGGAAACAAAGAGTGTTAGCATAAAAAATGGAACATGTTGATTATGATGTTGATACTTCTCCTTCAGCTCACTTCTTCATACTGCACTTGACTGAATTTGATTGTTTCAATGCATTGCTAATAGTATACTGTACTATTGTAGGTGCATCATATGAGTTATGTCATAGTCGGAGCCACTGACACCCCTCTTTTCTTCTTACAGGTCGATGAATCTCGAGATGACAAGGTGCACCATTCAACATCAAGCGTTGATAACTAGGCAATGATGACTATGTTGTTGCTTATGTGTTTTCATTTTGCATCTTCAGTAGTGCAATGTGTTGTTAGAAATACATTGTCATAGTCACAGTTATATCCACGGCTTGTGTGGATCTTTGATTTCAATTCTGCTTTTCAGTTGAAAAGAAAAATGCATTTATGCAATGTTGTAATACTATTATGATTGTGAAATCAAATGAAGCCTTGTAAAAATATGAATTCTTTTTGAAATGAATAAAAGCATCTGAAATGCTATTTCACACATGTACTCGAGTTTGTCTTTCTTTTAAAACTGCAACATCTGAATGGCACTCTGCAACTCCATAACTTCACTAAAATGCATAACTGATATTTAATGGAAAAAGTAATGATAATGATAATGCGAAACAACATTTAAAATACGATATGCAATTCCACTTTATGGAAAATAATAATCAGATAGCTCCTCCATTTGAGCTGAGGCAAAAAATATGTAACATTTTGGCGATTTCTGCTATATGCTTGCCTGCTAAGCATAGATCAGTGGCCTTTAAAACAATTCATTGTGTGCAGAGTCAATTCTGCCCCTTCTTGAAACTCAGAAAACATGAACATCAACACTCCAAACAGCAGCAAGAAAACAAAACAAAATTGAAAGCAAATAAAAAGGCCCTGGTGGCCAACAAAACAATGCACAGTAGCGCTTAAAGAAAGCAAACTACTGAAATGAAATGTGCGAAACACACTTATTTGCAAACTACTCTACTAATAGTGAGATAACTTATCTCAAAGGCAGTGCTTGAGGTGGATCCCATTTACTGGGATAGATAGCACCTCACCAGTCATCTTGGAAAGTTGGAATGCGTTGTGTTCTTTGCATTCCGTAATCACATAAGGCCCATCCCATATTGCATCGAACTTGGAATGTCGTCCAGGTCTACTTTTAAATTCATTCCACTTGAAGACTAGATCTCCGACAATGAAATCACGAGGCTTCGCCCTCTTGACAAAAGTATTCTTCATTTGCACTTGATATATGTCTAGCTGTCTCAAAGCTTCTTTTCTAGTTTCTTCGAGCTCAACCAGCTGTGAAAACCTCACTTCAAGAGGTTGTTCATTCAGCAACTCCAGTTCTTTAACATAACTCAATGTTGGTAACTCAATTGAAATAGGCAACTTAGCCTCTCTGCCATAAGTCAAAACAAAAGGTGAACAACCAGTGGCTCTTTTAGGAGTTATTCTATCAGCCCAAAGGGCTAGCTTCAGCTTTTCATGCCACGTTCTCTGGTTATCTTCAACAGTCTTCTTGATTATCCGAATCAGATTTTTATTTGTGGATTCTGCTTGGCCATTACCTTGCGGATAATAATTTGATGAAGTGTTCAGATAGATGTTATTTCTGACAGACCAATCTGAAATCTTTAATTCGATGAAAGATAAACCATTATTTGAAATGATTGAATCTGGAATACTAAATCTCGATATGAGATCTTGATAAAAATTAAGTACCGAAGTCTCATTTGCTTCCTTTAAAGCAACAGCTTCGGTCCACTTTGTAAAATAATCCATGGTAGTAAGAATCCACTTATGACCTTGCATTCGAAGGTGGGTTTATAGGGCCAATAAAATCCAAGCCCCACTTAGCAAAGGGTTGTTCTACCTGAATTGGGTGCAGGGGCAGCGACACAAGCCTCTGTTTACCAGCAAATAATGCACATTTATCACATTTTCTGACCCATGCAATAGCATCTTTAAACAGATCTAGCCAATAATAACCAGCTCTCATAACTTTCAGAGCTGTTGTTCTTGCAGCAAAGTGACCTCCAGAAGGTCCATCATGAAACTCTGCCAGCAGCTTGTCAACTTGATCAAGCTGAATGCAACGTAATAAAACACCTTGGAAATCTCTTCTATAAAGAACACCATCAATGACTACATAAGGGATGGCTTGTAATCTGAAGTACCTTCTTTTTGCTCGGTCCAAGCCTTCGAGGCATTTGCTAGTTTGCAGATAATGTATCATTTGCTGCAACCATGTAGCAAGAGGTGCTTGAACAACACTTAAGACATCATTATTTAATACTATTTTTGTATTTGTAGCCTCTTTTAAACTGATGTTTTTACTTCCAACATTTTTTTCACACAATCCCTTGCCTCTAACGAGCTTGGTTACTTTAATGTCAACATCGAACTCCATCACTTTAGTAATCCAATCAGCACGCTTATCATTAATATCTTTGTTAAGCAGAAAATCTTTAACAGTCGAATGCGCTACCAGCAAATGAACTTTGTTGTTGGATAGCATATGTCTAAATTTCTTCAAGCTCCTTACAACAACAAAAACATGTTTCTCCACAAAAGAGTACTTTACCTCATAATCATGCAAACCTTGGCTAAAAAACGCAACAGGCTGTTCCAAGCCTTCCTCGTTTTGTTGGCATAACATGGCTGAAACTATATCCACTCCCCTGAAAGCATACAAAATGAAATCTTTGTCAAAGTTTGGATTAACAAGAGTAGGAGTGGCTGCCAGTGCCTCTTTGATCTGCTCGAAGCTCCTCCTTCCTTCCTTGGTCCAACTAAATGGCATGTTCTTCTTCAGCAAAGAAGTGAGAGGTTGCAGCAAAGCTGCGATATTTGGTATAAAGCTCCTTACGAAATTTATTCTCCCAAGAAAGCTTTGCAAGCCTTTCGTATGGGCGGGTAATGGAAATTTGAGGATTGCAGAAACTCTTTCAGGATCGATTGAAATACCTTGCTTTGAGACAATGTGCCCCAACAACTTTCCCTCATGTACTGAAAATATACACTTCTTTGGATTGAGATGTACTTCGAACTCTCTGCATCTCTGAAAAATTTGTTCCAAGTGATCCAAGTGTTCATTAACATTTCTAGAAAAAATAGTAATATCATCTAAATATACCAGAACAAATTTGTTCATAAGGCTGTGAAAGGCCATATCCATAGCACGCTGGAACATTGCTCCAACATTTGATAAGTCGAAAGGCATCTTCTTGTAGGCCATTGTGCCCCACTTGGTTGTGAATGCTGTCTTAAACTGATCCTCTTGTTTAACCAGAATCTGGTTATAACCTGAGTAGCCATCTAACAAAGAAAATATGTTAGAACTAGAAACTACCTGTAAAATTTGCTCCATAGAAGGGAGCGGATAATGGTCTTTCAAAGACGCTCTATTCAGATCTCAAAAATTGATGCAAAGTCTGATTTCTCCACTCTTCTTCCTGACTGGTACTAAATTCGACACCCAGGAGATGTGCTTGATAGGAAAAATGATTCCGCTTTCAACTAGCTTGTTTAGTTCAGCCTTCATGAGGTGTTCCAACTTAGGATTAAGTGGTCTTTGCTTCTGTCTTACCGGCTTTGCACCACGTTCAAGCTCAATAGTATGTTGTGCTAAATCAGGGTTAAAACCTCTTAAATCTTTGTATTCCCAAGCAAAAACATCACTATATTTTTGACATAACAGAATGAAAGCTTGCTGCTCCTCTTAACTGCACAACTTACCCAACTTGAGAAGCTTTCCTTTGAAAATTTCAATAGCTAAATAATGTTCCTCTTTAACTGTTAAGTTGCACTTGTCCTTCCGAACTTGATTATCTGAATTAAAGACAGATTCTAACGTCACCAAACCTTTCGACAGCTTATTAGTCTTTAATTGCACAATACGGTCTTCATACTACTACTGCCATTTTTGTTGATTTCCATCTGCGAACTCAGCTTCAGCAATCAGAAAATTCATGATTTGCTCATCGCTGTCAAAAACCTACTAGCTTGCATTATTGTTAGGTACAGAAGGTCTAACCACTATTTTCATGTACTGACGTGCTTCTATTTTGTGAATCTCTTTGGGAATGTCAAACTGAGCTCCTATGGCAGCGAGTCTGTTAGCATGCTTATTTTGATTCTGAGGAATTGACATGATATTAAAAGCATCAAAATCTTCCATTAAATCCCATACACGATGCTTATATTTTCTTAAGTAAATCATTTTTTACAGCATTTAAATTTCTGACCTGATTCACAATCAGCTCTGAATCACCATAAACTTGCAAGAATTTAATACCTCATTTGTGGGCCCACTCAAGGCCATGTACCAATGCTTCATACTCAGTTGTATTATTTGAACAACTGAAAGCAAATCTATAGGCTGAATAATACTTATCTCCTTTGGGCGATATCAGCATAGCTCCACCTCCGGCACCAACACTGCTCCTTGAACCATCGAAATAAAGTTTCCACAACTCATTATATTTTTCTGCAGACGGTTCATCCTCTTTGCAAAGATTAGGTATATCGCAATCAAACTCATGAATCATATAAACTCCTAAACCTACCTCATATGTGTTCTAGAATGGATCAAGCTGGTGATCTTCGGCTACCCATTCATTGAGACTAATGTAGTCTCCCTGGGTGCCATAGTCTGAGGTCATGGTTTGCTCCTCCATTGCAGAGGTGGCATAGAGATTAGCGTTTATAGGGCTTGGAGAGTATGGTTTGATATGGTCTTTGGCGAGAGGTTCAGACTTAATGGTCACTTTCGTACTGTACCTTGTTCTAAAAAATAGATGAGACCAATCGGAAGACAAAAACCCACCCAACTTGGCTGTGAAATCCCGTGATAAAAAAATGGCGAAGTGTGGCAGTAGGTCAATAACATGAATATCTTGATGAATAGCGAAACTTGGGGATGCATGCAAGGTAAGGGCTAAATTTTTAATAATTCCAACAGTCTTAACAACAGACCCATCTAATTGCACTACACCCTTCTGAGGGTTAGGCTCATAAGCAAGACCTAATTTGTCAGCTAAACTCTTAGGCATGATTGAACTATTGGCACCAGAGTCAACCATACAATTATGCACGATTTTATCACCTATGATCAGACTTAAGTAAAACGGAGGGGGTTTTACCTCTTTTTCCTTCTGTCCACTTTTCTCCTCCAAGTCATTAGCCAACACAACCTTCACAACTCCTTGATTGGTGTTGTCTGAAATAGACAATTCAGCTAATGCATCCTGCAGTAATCTTTTATGTCCTGGAAGCTATAGAGCATCTAATATTGACATATTGACAGTAGTTTTCTTGAGATGCTCAATGATATTGAAGGATGAAATATTTACCTTCTGCTGGTTTTTTGTAACAACAGCTTCATTTTGCTTCTGCACAGGCTGAGAATGCATTTTTGACATCTCCTTGTTAGGTATTTCTTTCCCCCTTTATAGAATCTACATTTTAGGCTGAGTGGCAGCGTTAATTTCTGATGAAACATGCTGTTTACTAACTGGTGGCTACTGCTGCGAAGTCCCAACTTGCTGTCCTAAATCCATAGCTTGCTTTTTAGATCTAGTATTGGCTGAAATAGGGGAATTTTTTCGATCTTGGCCATTCACACCACAAAATTCGGAGCTCTGCCAGTTCGGCAAGGCGACTTCTACATTATCTTGTTGTTCTTGATTCTGATTTGCAGTATTTTCTGAAACAACATATATATTCTGCACCATTAAAGCTTGATTCCTCATTCTGTTGGCACAAGCTGATTGGTTGTGGGGTTCATTGCATGGGTAGCACCAGTCACAATCTTGAGCGACATTATTTTGTGGCACAAGCTCTTTTGACGTGCTAGCTATGTTCGGATTGTATGGCTGGAATGGCCGAGGGTTAAAATTCCTTCTTTGGGCTTGATAATCACCTTGGAAAACAGGCCTGTTTTGCTAGTTTTGCTGATATGGGGCTTGATAAGGCTTGTGTTCTTGGCCAACGTGCTTCTTAATAGTCACAAGGTCGTTCTCGATGGTCTTTAATATTTTTTTTAGCTCCTACATTTTAGGATTTGGGGCTGGGGCAGCGACTTCTTGGACTGTACTATGATATCCTATTGCTAGGGCTGGCGGAACAGCAGCCAAGGGAGGTATGACAGCAGGAATAGGTGGCTGTATTTCTGGAAACAAGGGCATGGGGGGTCTAGGAGTTATATCTCCAGCTTGAATAAGACAATTTTCAGCATTAATAGCAATATTATAAGCATTTGGAAGTGTTAAACCACCCATAGACTGAGTCATGACAGAAATCTTACTATTCAAAGCCTTTAGGTAAAACATAAATGCATGTGTCGGTAAGGGCTTTACCGCTGCTGGGATTCTATCCCAAGTCCTCTAAAATCTGTAGTTGAAATCCGCTAAGTGTTTGTGCGGTGCCCTTTGAATGGTACTTAACTGCTCTAACAAAGATAAGTTGTCAGATTTATCTGCAAAGTACTGGTATAGACCACTACCTAGAGCGTCCCATGTTCTAATTGAGTTTGCAGCGAGACCTCTGAACCATTGCAACACTTTCCCCTTGAGTGACACAGCTAGTAGCCTTAGAGCAACGTTCTCTTGTGTGATATTATGTACTGAACATAACATGGCCACGTCACGGATGTGTTCAACTGGCGTGGTGTAGTCTTCTCCGGTGAAATACGGTAATCCTCGAAGGGCTGCAACCTGAATATCATCATGTTGGGCAATATCTAATGGACTGCCTCCATTAAAAGGTGTGAATGGATGCTGCCTTGGTGGTGCTACCATCGGTGGTACTTGTGAGATTGGTACTGGTATACTAGGTGATAGAACTAGAGCAATAAACTGGGAGGCGTCAACTTTGATCTTGTAGGGGCTTCAAAAAGCCTTCTTGCTATCCTGCCTCTCCTTCGTGGTGGGGACAACTCCTGATACTTGAAAGGTTTTGAACTTGATCTTGTTTGAATATTTCTCATGCGCAGGCTATACTAGCATGGAGAAAATAGAACCAGAGTCACCAGGTATATTGAAAGCCTCCAAAAGGATGTAAAAAATCTGCTATATACACCAAAAAGCAAATTGAAATATTAAATATTCTCTGCAAGTTTCTTTTAATGTCCCACTGGGCATGCCAAAAACTGTTATCAATAGTTTTGCACCTTGCTGAATGCAATATTTAGCAAACTACTAAAACATGGAAACCTCTTTCAGATGTGGGTGATCTGCGTGAAAGAGGAATCTCCAGAGCGAGCTGGTTCTCTGAATGATGAATTCTATTCTAAAACAGCTTCTGAGGAAAGGGATGAAGAATAACTGAACATAAAAACCTATTTCTAAAAGATGATTCACCAAACTTAAGAATTCAGACCTAGCCACTCATAACAACTTCTCTATTGTAGTAATCCTCACAGTCTCATTGGCACATATCCCATCAGTGATTCGCATGAAGATCTGGAAAACAAATACAACATACAACCTGAAACATGTAATTCTGAAACACCACCTATAACAGCAAGACATAAAAGGATTTCAAATTGAAAACACAAGTACATCAGATTGCTATTACAAAATCTGAGACAGAAAATAAGAAGGAGAAATTTGCTGCTCTATTAAAACTGGAAGAGTGTCAATCTGTTCAAATTGAGTATCAAAAGGTTTACAAGCTCCCCGAAATGAGTAAGGGCAAGAAACTGATCTCTATTGCTGAGAATGGAGAATTAAAAGACTAAATCTATAAAAAAAAAACTCTTAAGGAAACCCTAATCCGAGCTCAAAAAAAGCTCAAGGAAAAAGGCCTCAAACAAACTCAAAAACCACTTTAAAGCAGAAAAAAGCACAAAGCTTTTATGATTACACTATCAAGCCTCTAAAAATAGGCAAATCCTGCTTTAAAAGTTCAAAAAACACCTTATCTCTCCAAGATAAGTCTGGAATCTGACCAAGAAGAAAAATCAGTCAAAGATCTGCTAAAAATAGCAAGAAAACATAAGGCAATTTATAAAATATCACTTTTATGCTTCTGCTTTATAAGATGCAGATTTTTTCAATTTTGTCTATTTTTGCAACTCAAAGATTGGAAATCTTTTGCAAAAATAAAACTGCTTATTTCTCCAAGATATCATTCTAATTTTCTCAAAAAATCATAAAAACATATTACATAATCTTCCTTTTATCAAAACTTCTCATTAATTTCTCATAAGATAAAAAATGAGAAACCCTAAAAATATTGATCCAAGGCTTAAGGTATTCATAATTCTCTCTAATTGCTCTTCATTTAACACAAAACCCTAAGGAAAAAGTCCATATTTCTCTAAGGCAAAACAATAAGTCTTAAATACTTAAGACATCACCCTAGCATAGACTTTTAGCCTTACATAACCATTGATTTTAAACTTAGACTTGAAAAAACATAAGGCATAACTTAAAATTTTGACCCCTCTTTGAATTTCGACATATGCTCAAAGCCGAACAATCTGGATGATGATGACATTCGAATTAGGCATGAGGAAATAGGGTCAAACCCTAATTATCATTCATTTCACCTATGACTTGAGAAGAAGGAAACTCTGTCTGAGTGAAAACTGCCGCCATGATGGTGTCGGATTCGAGCTCATATGCACATAAATCTTCCCTTGCTCTCTAGTTGACCGAATCTTCAGTGGGTAAGCTTCTTTTCATGGTGAAATAGCTTCTCCACTTCATTATTTCAAGTATCAAAAAGCCCTAAGGGTGCGGCTTGTTCATTTCTGACTCTCTCTTACTTTGATTTCTTAATGCCTTTGTGAGTTCGAGCTTGACTTCTGCAGTCCACTTCATGAAAGCTCGACTTGTATTCTTATTCTCCTTCACTGTGCAAAGGTAAGCTTAGTTTAATGGTTTTTATAGCCTCTATTTTGGCCTTGAGGCCCCGGTGAACTCACTCTGATGTCTTTATTCTGCATTTGTGTGTGCTTCTCGTGCTCATTGTGTGCTCCATTCACCAGTGAGAACTCGGCCATTACTTGGGAACTCGAACCCCTGCATTTGGAAACCATCTGCAACCTTGGCCGCGGCTTTAGACTCTATCAGAAATTTAAGCTGGTAACTTTCTTTGCTCTGTAGAAACTCTAAAAACTCTCTTTACT
This sequence comes from Sequoia sempervirens, assembly GCA_007258455.2. Taxonomy (NCBI): domain Eukaryota; kingdom Viridiplantae; phylum Streptophyta; class Pinopsida; order Cupressales; family Cupressaceae; genus Sequoia; species Sequoia sempervirens. The sequence goes on from VDFB02358134.1 coordinate 46,870,309, forward strand.
TCATAAATTTGTGGCCATGTACAGGCCGTGCCAAAAGAGCACTATAGAAAGCATTATTTCAAATTTTGGGCTCGACCTAGAACATAAATTCTCCATTATGTCAATTTAATAACATTTCTGCATATGGGTATGACAGAAACTTAAATAAATTTGCATTTTTGCCTCTCTGTATTTCGACCCAGAACAAAAAGCTTGCATTGGTTTTATGTTCCTTCCATTTTACTCCAGATTTCACATGGGTATTTCTGTAGCTATCTTTTTTTGCATTTTGAAGCTAAGCTGAAGATGGGTACTCAAAATTTTTAAGGAAACTCCATTTTTCTATAATTTGAGAATAAACCCACATGTGGGTATTTAAAATTTCGAAAGAGAAATGCATTTTTTGTCTTTCCTGAGCTCGATTTATCACATAATTTTTCATATTTATAGTCATATTGCTGTTTTCATGAAAAACCCACATGGGTATCATAAATTACCATACTTTTGTACCTTTCGAAAGAAAAAGCTGATGAGGTTATTCAAAAATTTTGAAGAAAAATGCATTTTTCTATATTTGAAAGCATTAGAGACTATGAAGTAATTGTTATTCATTTTATTCATATGGCTCGAGCTAGAACAAAAAGTGATTTACCCCACACTTCTGAAACAAAACAATATCATGGGTTTTGGAAAATTTTCAAAGCAAAAGCATGTATTTAATTTCTAATAGAACTTGATCTCCCATACTTGCTTGAAATGGTGATAAACTGTATACCTGCTTGCATTTCTTTCAGGATCTGGAAAGCTCACTTGCTTGACACTTATAACTCCCTCCAGCATGGCTATACTTGAGAATGACCTCCTAAATATATTGTATCTATGCTTACTCACTGTAAACACAATAGTTGTTTCTCCTTGTCCCTCCTTAATTTTCACACATCAGCGTTCACCTTTGTAACAAAAGATATCTTGAATGTTTGTCCTTGTTTTAACCTCATTAGCATACTGTTCATTTTTGAAAGAGAGCCACTTACTACATCACTGTTGCCTGATTAAAAAATTCCTTCAGAAGTATATATAAGAATGTGATGGAATAATAAGAACTTGTGTGTTTGTTTATACTCGTTTGACTCATACACCCAGTTTTCATTTTGGCATTTCTGTACATCCTTTGATAGTTGTATGACACTCGAACTTGATTCATAATCATTTTCCTCTTTTGATAAGAGCAACTGACCTCTTGTTATAGCACTGTCATTGACATGGATCTTGAGAAAGATTTGTATTTGTTCATTGAGAAGAAAAGGATTTCCCTGTTTGTAATCTGTCTGTATTTTAATATCCTTCTGACACTCCTTATCCTTATCATGGCAACTCCATAGGGAAACCAAAAATGAATGACCACATGCTGCTCACTAGCTCATATGTATAGCTTAACAACTCATAACTTATTTTGGAAAGAAAAAACTTACTCTTCCCTTATTATCCTAGAATGATCTCTTTATCACTGAACCCATTGATAATGCAGTATTTCTTCACCAGTCAACTCAGAATTAGAAATTCAGCTAACACTTAGGTACACTGTCTATATTTGTATTCATGAGCAACATGGTACTCTTCATGCATTTTAATATTTCACTGCACAAACTGCTCTCAGAAACTATTCTCTTTGATGATGAAAATTAGAACAAAACATTAAGGCATATGTATGCCTGTTCACTATCCAAAAGAGAAATGATGAATTGAAACTCACATGACATATGATTATAATCAGCATAGAAAATGAAGTAATTCAACAATTTCTAATGCAAATGCACTTAGTTAAATTCCTTAAGTGAAATAAACTCACTGTTCACCTCTAGCCTTCAGAAAGAAATGCTAATCGTTATGAATTTACAGTTGGTTTTGTTACTTGATGGATAACTCTGTTTTACTCTTTCAGTTGTACTTCATTTTGTTTGATGTATCTCATGAAATATCTTTCAAAAACAACCCATTTAATGCATAGGGTAGCATGCCGGGCTCTACCCTTGTGGGAACCTATTTTACTCCACATGCTCGGTCTTCAAATAATGTTTAGCTTCATGACTTTACCTATACCTACACAAGGAAACAAAGAGTGTTAGCATAAAAAATGGAACATGTTGATTATGATGTTGATACTTCTCCTTCAGCTCACTTCTTCATACGACACTTGATTGAATTTGATTGTTTTAATGCATTTCTAATAGTATATTGTACTATTGTAGGTGCATCATATGAGTTATGTCATAGTCGGAACCACTGACACCCCTCTTTTCTTCTTACAGGTTGATAAAGCTCGAGATGACAAGGTGCACCATTCAACATCAAGCGTCGATAACCAGGCAATGATGACTATGCTGTTGCTTATGTGTTTTCATTTTGCATCTCCAGTAGTGCAATGTGCTGTTAGAAATACATTGTCATAGTCACAGTTATATCCACGGCTTGTGTGGATCTTTTATTTCAATTCTGCTTTTCAGTTGAAAAGAAAAATGCAGTTATGCAATGTTGTAATACTATTCTGATTGTGAAATCAAATGAAGCCTTGTAAAAATATGAATTCTTTTTGAAATGAATAAAAGCATCTGAAATGCTATTTCGCACATGTACTCAACTCTGTCTTTCTTTTAAAACTGCAACATCTGAATGGCACTCTGCAACTCCATAACTTCACTAAAATGCATAACTGATATTTAATGCAAAAAAGTAATGATAATGATTATGCGAAATAGCATTTAAAATCCAATCTACAATTCCACTTTATGGCAAATAATAATCATCTAGCTCCTCCATTTGAGCTGAGGCAAAAAATATGTAATAGGTATAGCAAGCTTGATATGTCTTTTTCATCTACCACTTCCTGACTTAGATCTCCCCAACATCTGAATCTAGCTGGGTCTACTTTGAAGGTTTGGGATGATGTTTCATCTAGTTGGGGTTTCCCATGAGACCTAGGAGATTGAGATAACTCTCCTATTACGATAGAACTTTTCTTCATTTTATAATCCCCACACCCATTGTCTTGAACAATAACCTTGATTTCAAAGATATCAGGAATTGTGGGTGTCTTTGTCTCAGAAGTGGAGGCTAAAGTAGCTGGGTCCACATATGGAGTTGTAGGGCCTTCATCGTTCTTTGGTACTTGAGGGATTTTATAGTACTTTGGTTCTAGGTTATTGTAGTAATAAAAGGGTTCATGGTCACCATGGACTATGACCTCTTGATTTTGATATGGGAATTTAATGCATTGATGGAAAGTTGATGCGATGGATTGCATTCCATGGATCCATGGATGCCCCAGGAGAATATTATAAGGTAAATCAAGGTCAAGTACTTGACATGTGGTTTCCATAATGGCTGGCCCTACTTGAATAGGGAGTTGAATAGTGCCTTGAGATACTCTTTCCTAATCATCATATGCTCTAATTGTGATACCTTTACCCTTTTCAATTGCATCCTTAGAGAATCCAAGATTCTTTATTAGTTTGAGCGAATAGATATTTAGGCCTGCACCCCATCCACCAAGACCCTTTTGACTTTATTTTTATGAACTAGGAGTTCAAGATGGAGTGCGTGATTTTGAGATGGTTGGGTGGGAAAGTCCTAATTAGAAAATTTTAGGAGATTTGGGGTGGTGATGTGTCTAACCATGGCTTGGAACTGGTCAGCATCAAGATTCATGGAGAAAGTGGATGAAGCTAATGCTTCCTCTAGGATTTTTCTATGTGTGGGCGAGATCTTTAGCAACTCCATGATGCAAATCTGAGCAGGGGCTCTTTTTTGTTGGTTTAAGACATTGTAGCAATTGGGAATAGATTTCATATTAGAGGTGGATGCTCTAGGTGTTTGGGATGATCCTGCAATGGTAACTTTGTCGCCACATGTGGTGACTCCACAATCAACTTTTTCTCTCTTGATGTTAACAACAGTGACCCATTCATCTAGGGATGTGACAACATGATTGTACACATGGTTCACCTTGGCATACTTGGTCTTTCCATGGTTGTTCCCTTTGTTATGATCCGACATTGGATTTGTGTATATTTTAAGGTCTTGATTTCTAGTTGGTTGTTCAACGTTTATGAACTTGTCATCGATGAGATCTTGGATCAGATTTTTCAGCCTCATGCAACTGGCCGTTGTGTGCCCCTTGATCTAATGAAAATCACAAAGGTGGTTTTCATTGTACCATGTTGGTTTCACTTGGGGTTCTTGGTAATTCTCATAAACAGGAATTTTGATGAGATTCTCGTTTACCAATTTCTTCATGACCAATTCAATTGGTTCCCCAAGGGTTGTGTATTTTTTCTTGGGGGGATATTTGTTTTGCAAGGGTGGTACCCCTTGATTATTCAGATTGTTGACTTGATTATTGGGTGGTTTTTGTGATACCATGTTAGCTTGGGTGTTGTTTTGACTGTTGCCTTGCAGTTGTTGGTATGATTGCGTGTTTTGTTTTGGAGCACTGATTATGACCTTGACATCCACCACACCATCATTGGCGACATTTTTGTTCTTTTCCCATGTGTGAGGTTTCTCGTTGTAACTGGTGGATGGGCGACTGTCTTGATATTCTTGATATGTGGGTGTCCCCCCTTGTGCAATAAGGGCTCTTTCGATGTTGAGCGCTTTGGTGATCAAATGGTCATACGTGGTGATACATTGCATCTTTAGGTGGAATGACAAGGTTTTCTCAAGATTGGCAATGATGGTGCAGATTTTTTGTTCCTCTGGCATGATCCATTTGCTACTATTGGCATTGGATCACCATCATTGTAAGAAGGAAGCAAATGATTCCCCTTTAGCTTGTTTGAGCGTAGATAGTTCCTCTAGACTAACATCCATGCCAATGTTGAATGTGCAATTTTTATGGATGCATCCACAATTTCTTGGAACTTTTTAATTCCAGGAGGAAGACGAGAGAACCATTCCATGGCAGGCCTAGCCAAAATTTGAGGGAATAGCCACATTAGATATGTATCGTCATATGTAACCTCCATGCAATGTACCTAGAATTCCTTGATGTGATCTTCAGGGTTTCCCGTCCTGTGATATTTATCAAATTTAAGGATTTCAAACCCCTTTGGTAATGGTACCATCACAAGGCTCTTGTCGAATGGATAGGGGCACAAATTGCTTGGTGTTTTCATCATTTTCCCAAATTAGAGATCTAGCAGTTGTTGTGAGAGAAATTTGATTTGTTTTGTCACATCATTTTGTAGATCAGGAGGTGGAGTGAACATGTTTTAATGTGGTTTGATTGTCTGGGTGATGGGTGGAGTGTTAGGTATATTGGTGGGAGTTTTTTGTAAGCTCTGTTGTGTGATCAATGCTTGTTGATATGCCTACAATTGTTGTTGTTCCAACGACTCTTGTTGTTGGTATTGTTGTTGAGGTGCCAACAACGCTTGTTGTTGGTCTTGTTGTTGCTGCAACAACAATGCTTGTTGTTGGGCTAGTAATTGGGTGGCTTCTTGTTACGCTTGGTACTATTGCAGGGCTTGCTAATATGCTTGCTGCCGAGCTGCTTGGTATTGTGCTTGCTCTTGTGCTTGATGAGCTTGATATTGGGCTTGCACTCAGGCTTGAGCTTGTTGGGCCACTTGTGCAACCTGGGAAGCTTGTGCAACTTGTGCAGATTATGTAGCTTGAATTTCTTGCATAGCTTGGGAAGCTTGGGTGGCTTACTATTGTTGCAACAAAACTTGAGCTTGGGTAGCCTACTGTGCTTGTTGTGCGGCTTGAGCCACTTGCACTTGTTGAGTAGCTTGTTTTGTAGCTTGCATGTTTTGTGCTTGTTGAGCTTGGAGCTACTGAAGTGCCTTATGATAGGCTTGTTGAGTTTCTTGTAATGTGATGCTATATTGATTGGCCACATTTGGTTTTGGTGGTGGTGGTGGAGGATTTAAAATGGTGTGAGTTGTTGTGATGAGAGGTTCCATTGGATTGATGATAGAGGTTTGTGTGGTAGATGGTGCGATTGATGTGATAGGTCCTTGGGAGACCACGTTTTGATGTATTGTAGATGATGTGTTGATTGCTTGCATTGTTTGGATTGTTTCCACCTATTGTTACGATATCAATGGCATGATTGGAGGATTTGGTACAATGGTTTGATTTACGACTGGGGGATTGTTTTGATTTTTCTGATTGAGGTTTGGTAAAGGGGGTTGCCCTAAACTGAGTGGTGTGGATGTTAATGGTAGAGGTGAAAATGGTGGGAAGATGGCTGGTATGTTACCTTGAGGGAATGATGATGATGAGGAGTCAAAGATTCCCCCTTGTCCAAATAATCCATCCTCTCCTTGTGAAGTCATAGGGAGAGATACTTGTGTGTTGAAAGGATATGCCAGTGTTGCGTGAAAAGAGGATGGATCATTGGGGTCATGAAAGGTGAGTGAAATGTATGGGTGTTTCAGATTTTGAGGAACAGATTGACCCAAGATGGTGTTTTCATCCAAGTCTTGATTGTTCACAAGGGGGTGTGTTTGAAGAGCATGAAGTAATGAGCTCCCCATGTTGAAAATTGGTTGAGTTGGAGAAATGGATGATGTAATTTGTGGGATGGTTTGAGTGATGCTTTGAAAGGATGGTGTGAATGAGACTAGTGGCATAATCCCAAGAGGTTTCTCCACAAGAGTTCTCACATCATAGTCGGAAGGGAGTTTAGCCCCTTCTTTTTCCAATTCTAGCATGTATTGTGAGGGATTAATTTTCATCATGGCATTAAAATTTTTGTGAGTCTCAATATTTTGGACCATTTCAATGATTTCATCTTGATTCATCCCTAGAACATTGTTGGTGATGTCCTCCACTTGGCCACCTTCTTCTTGAGAATATTGCAAAAATGGAGGAAGATTGAGTGTGGGCTTGCTAGACCCAATGGGATTGATTTTGGGTGCAGTTTGAGCCAAGTCACTTGAAGTGGATGTTTCTTTGTTCATTTCCATATTCTTCTTGTGTTGAGATCTAGTTTGGACCATAAAATAAGGATCAATTTTTAGGAATGTGGGAGGTGAATCTCTAACTCCTTGGATTGATCTAAACTTTAGGTACAAAAAATAAAGTCTAAGATGTTAAGGATCAAAGGATGATAATGGGATAATGATGGGTGTTTGGTGAATGATTGAACTCTTAGGGAACCTTGAACGGGATACTAAAATTTAGGACTTTTGGTTTGATGTTTGATTTGATTTTGGATCTTTGATTTTGATTTGGTTTGATTTGATTTTGATTGGATTTGGTTTGGATAATGAACTCATATACTCTAAGAGGTTGGATGTTGTCCTAGAGTAAACTTGTCCACAAGATGATAATTTAATTGTGTGAAGAAGGATTCATCTACACACACCTAGTCAAACAAGATGATTTTGATTTTGATTTCAAGAGGATTTGCCCAAAGTTTAGTATGAAGGATTTTTTCAAGATTTCAAAGAGTTGTTTGTGAGATGATTTTGATTTTGATGTTTTGAAGGATGGATGAAGGTTTTGACTTTGATCCTAAGATACTTAGAGAGACTTTGTTTACTAGACCTAGTTGTTGAAGAACATGCTAATACTTCCTATGTGAGATACTCAAACCTTTGAAAAAGTCTTGGATTTTGACAATAGTAAAATGAATACAAATTTGGATTGTTATTTGATGCACGTTTGTAAAAGTTGAATGTCAATATTTCTCTAAATTCATAAAGCATAGACAAACATTTCTTGTGATATTTTTGACTAATTTGGAAGAGCACATGTGTGGGGTCCAATTATTTCTTATCTTTGCTTAATGAGTCATTTTTACCACAAACACTTTCTTGATTTAGGTTTTCAAACTAAATGTCTGATGTCCCAATTTCTTCTCATCCCACAAAGTCCATTAATATGTGGAAATCAAGGAGATTAAGGCAATAGTTCCCTAATGTTTATTTTAGTGAGAGAAAATTGATATATAAATTCAAATTCTTAGAAGCCTCTAAGGATAGAATCCCTAGGGCAAGCAATAACACTTGAATTTTTTCAAAGGTATTTGCTTCAACTAAAGGGTTTGAAATTTGATGCCCATGGTTGAATGTTTGTTTTCCAATGTTTTAGATCCAAACAAAGTGTTTTTCTAATTCCAATATAATGCACAACCCTGTGGATAGAAAGAGACAATATTTGTTTAATTCCCACTTGGATAAATCCAGTTGCACTTATTCTTGGTGGATGATTAAAAGCTTGACCACACTGGCTCCCCTCCATGACACTCACTTCTACGGGTCAACCAAGCTTTAGTACCCATGAAACTCCCATGGAATACTTCTCATCTCTACCAAGAACCACAACAATGTGGGATGACTTCAAAACAACTATTTTTGTACCAACAAATAGTAAGGATTTTGGCTTTTACACAAATTGGTTCTTAGTCAGGGTGATCAGGGACATGGCACCTTGTGAGCATCCAACAAGCCACTAAAGGCTTTAATCAATCCTACTATGGGATCTTTTACTTTTTAAGGTAGTACCATGTTCTAAAAGACACTGTACGACTAAGACCTACATACCATTGGACTTGACAATTTAGTCTTATCCTTTTATATACTGGCCCAAGTGAAAAACTAGTTGGAGTCACCTTCGAGTTCTCTTTTTGGATGTGTCTCTTAGGCAGACCCCTCTAAGGGTAAACAAAATAAAGCAAGAACATCCGTAGTTCGATCAATACTTGTTTTCATGAACAAAGAGAGAACACACGTGATATACTCAACTCACATTAGCAATATTTTGTTCAATTTTAAAAGCCCAATTGAAGTGTGGAGGCAATATTTTATACAACTTAATATCACCAAAAGAATTTTGATTCTCAAGATCGCCATGAAGTGCGAGAGAAGTTCATACACCTTTTAAATGATATTACTTTGTAAAAGAGATTACAAAACACAAGATACACATGTTCATTTTAACCTCAAAAGAAAGAATAGATTTTTTTTAAGCACCAAGATGAAGTGTGAAGTTTGCTTGTTCAATTTTAAAATCCCAAATCCAACTCTAGTAAGTTTCTAAAGTTCTTTTTAATCCATTTGTTTGTTCTTTTTAAGCCCAAATGAAAATTATTTTGAGTCCTAACACTTGAAGATAACAAAAGCCTTAAAATGGGATTATAATTGCTCCCAAAGTGTTTAAAAACACTTGATACAATAGAAAGAAGATACCATAAGAAGCCTTTGTCTTCCTTTCCTCCCTTCCCTTTTGATCACTCCAACCTATAAAATTTGGTTAAAAACTATAGAAAATAGAGCCAAAAACTAGCTAGAAGTCAAAGGTGATCAAAACTAAAAAGCACATATTAAAAATAACTTGAAATCTAAATTTTACCCCACCCTAGCAGTGCAATCTACAAAGGCGACGTAGTTTGGAGCAAGTTAGTGGCCCTCTGGTGAAACTGATGACACTTTGTGGAGAAATAGAGACTGCGATTATGTCGTTGTTTCAACCAATGACGCACTTTGGAATTTGGTTGACTGGTCCCAAGTGAGAATACCTTCAGTGTTGTGGTTTGGAGTGTTGATAATGTCACTGGACTGATAGCGGCGCTGTTTGACCTTTGCAGCGTCGTAGTTTCTTATAGACACACAAAAGTTTGAAAAAATAATTGAATTTTCACAAAAAATGTGTTATATTCTCAAGACAGGCCCTCCTTCTAGTGCCAAAATGTGAATGGTGGATCTAGACCTATAGAAACATGAAAAAAAAACATAATATTAGTCAAATATGAAAATCAAAACCATCATTCCCCATAAGATTCATTTGAAACATGATGAACAAGAAATAAGTGAAGAAGTAAAACCAATCTAAATCCTATTGAAATGCTCAAACTCTCAATCCCATGGGGAAATTGGTGCTATTTTGATGTGGAAAATAACCCTTTCCCAATTCCTTGGAAGCTTGATGATGACCAATGACACTCCTTGATAGAATTTTGCAATAACCTAGCTATGGTGGATGAAAAACTATGAAAACCTCGATGAACTTGGATGAACTTGCTCAAAACTTATGGATAATGACTTTGCATAAGTTGTGGATCCAAAATTAGTAAAATAACTCTCCATTTATAGAAGAGAAGGATGGGAGAATGAACAAAAAGGATGAATGTGGGATTAAAGATGAACCAATAGCAAAATGCAACTTGTCAACATGCTAGTGGAGAGGTGGAGCACATTTTGATGAATGTGCAAATAAATGCTATTAGGTGGATATTTGAATTTGAAGAAGTGACATGTTGGAGGGAGGTGTGGAAGAGGAGTTAATGCCACTTGGCTCAAGAAAAAGGACTTGTAAGAGTCATAAATGCCAAGTTGGAGGATAAGACATTTGGGAGGGAGAATTCAAATTTGAATGATATTCCAACTTGATTCCTTTTTGAATGAAAATAGAGGAATTTATAAATCAACTAAATTGATTTACTTGCACAAGTTGCAAAATCTAGAGGATTTGAGGGATTAGTGTTAGGATTAATCATGATTTGATTAACTTAGATGAATATTTAGCTGATTTGACATTTTGACTTAGATTTTTAGATTTATTTAAATCAAAATGAGAGGAAAATGAATATTAGATTTAATTAAATAAAGTTGGATTTATTTAATTAAAAGGGGATGGTGTTAGCCTTAAATCAAATAACGGTTAGTTTATTTAATTTAAAGGAGATGACTTTAGAACTTAATTAAATAAAATGAATTATTTAATTAAAAGAGGAGAATAGGATTAATTAAGCAAAATAATTTATTTAATTAATAAGAGATAATGATTTAATCAAATAAAATTGATTTATTTAATTAAAAGATGAAATATGATGAATTTAATCAAATAAATATTATTCGATTAAATGGTTAGTAAAGGAAATGATTTAGGATGAACTGGTGTTAGTAAATCAGGATCAGGTGCACAGGATCAATCAATATATTTTACGTGTCTACAACTATAAAAGGGACTAATTGGAGAGAGTATATTTCCATGTGCAATTGATAGTGTTAGTACCAAATAAGGGAGGGGTGTTGAGAATACGGGCATACTTTAGAGTTGTAAGAAAAATCACATTAAAGTACATTTTTTCATTGCTAAGGGTGAATGCTTTGATGGATTGTCTTAATAGAGTGTAGTACTTTGCAAAGAAAAATTTGAAGAGTGGATATCATGAAATCTAAATCAAATAAGGCGATGAGTGGAAAAGAACCTTAAAAAAAAAGAGAGAGAATATGAGAGGTTAGTTATACCATTCAATATTCTAACAAAATATGTGCATTCATTAGAATCATGAATGCACTGTTGAATCATTTAATTCGTAGTAGGTTTTTAATGTAGAGAGGAATTCATTCACTATAATCCATCTTTAAAATTCTCAAAACAATAGCTAAAAAAAAAAAAAAAATTCAAATTTAACTCAAGAGATTGTTTGCATACGAAAACTTTGAATTGCTCTATTAAAAAAAATGATTAGACATTATTTTCAGTCATCAATGGACCGATGAACAAAAAATAAAATCCATTCTAACATCTGGTATGAAAATAAAAATCATTTAAAAAAAAAACTATGTTCATCTGTGATCTTTTGCAAATTCATTCACTTTCTAGCAGGTGCTGCCACAATATTGTGTCTCACTTTTGGGATGTGCTGATTTTTGCCTGAAATCACTGTTTTTAGAAAAACTAATGATTTAAGTCTTGAGAGGCTCCATCTAAAGGGTTTTAATTGAAGAGGGATAGATAATCCCCCCTTAGATCAAACCCCCTTGGATATAACCCCTATAGTATTAAATCATACCCGCAATGGAGTCTCCTTCACAACTATCAAAATGTTGGTAAAAAAACCTCTTTTTCTTTACCTTTTGAGGGATTAAATAATATCATTTAAAAATTATATTTTTCAAGATTGTAGCCCTTGAAACTAGCTTTCCAACAAGTATAGGTTTGATATATTTTCATTTTATCATGTATTTAATTTTCAATTTTTACTCAACATAGGTTTTTCTCTGAACATCAAGCTCTTTGTTGTGCAAAGGTGGAAAAATAGTAAACCATTGTAAAAAAAATTCAAAAAATACCCATTCCCTAGATATTGATTTCCTTCTTTCACCCAAAAAATAAAAATTGGATTTCATTATATACACAAAAGGTTAGGTTGTACGACACACATGTATGTCCAAATTATAGTTACAGTGACTTCAAAAATTAATTTAAAAAAAAATATGCAACAAAAAATTATGAAAAAATATCCTTTCCCTAGATATTGATGTTGAGAATCCATATTCTGAAAATTAGAATTTAATCCTTTATAGAAAAAAAGTTATGTTGTATGACACAAACGTTACTTTCTGAAAATGTTATTTTCTATCTAAAACCAGTTATTAAAGGAGATGTTGAAATATTCATGATTTATTTCAGAAAATTTGAAAAAAAATAAATTTAGAATCTACACATATTGCCACAAATCACTAGTTACATAATCTTCAAATTCTTTATGGTTTAGCTGCTATAGGTCTCAGAAGATGGAGATTCAATTAAAAATATTGATGTAAATGTCCATCATGGGCAAAAAGTGAGACACAGTATTGTGATTTCACGCCAGTGCCTCCATTTCACCTACAATTCATGTAGCTTCAACCTACTATTCTGAAAATTTAATGGACTATTGTAAATTAGTCCCAAGTTACAACAATACCACAAGAAAACTCTCACAAAGAATGCTATGCCTCCCTCTCCATTGCCTTCCAAAATTCTTCCTCAAAAATTTTCAATGAAGAATGATTTTCTAATTCTCAACACCACCTCTCCAGAAATTAAATTTCCCATCTTTATTTTTCCTTATCCAATATAGCATGACCCCTAGTGTTTCTGCTCATTAAATCCCCTAAAAAATAATTAAAAACAATTAAAATTTTATTCCTAGCAGCCCCCCAAAGATAGGAGTTTCAGTTTTTTTATTCTCTCCTTTTGACTCTTGAAAAAGAAAAAAATAAAAAAAAGGCCTGGGTGCCCACTTCCTCATTACCTAATTTTTAGGGATCATGATGGAGTCCTTTAAAGCTCCATAATTTCAAAATCCAATGCCTCACAAATCTTTTCAAGAAATTTGCAATTAAAATATTTAAAATTGCTTTTTGCTTTTTCACCCACTATGTCAACTTGTCAATGTGCAATGGAAATTTATCAACTTTCCTCTTTTTATGCTCCTCATGAAACTTGTGTTATCAAAATTAACTTCCCACCAATGTGATTTATCAAAATAAGAATAATAAAATTTACTTATATCTCCCTCTTTAGTAAAACACAAATAATTTATTACCTCTCTTGCTGCTATACCTTTTTCCTCCTCCTTTACCTAGTTTGCAATGTGGTTTGTCACTCCTATTACGCCTTTAGAAAGACATACTACTGCTGCAATTTGATATTCAACACCCAATTCAGTGTTAGTACCAAAATCTATAGATTCATTCTCCACATTTTGTAACAAATAGTCAAGCTCTATTATCAAGGAATCTTCATCTTCAATACTTTCAATCAAACAATCATAAGAAAACTTCATTTTCACCTCAGTCTGTTCACCACTCTCATCTACTTCCAAAGGATTTATTACTATAAAATTTGACTCTACTTTTACATTCTCAATATCATCAAAACATGTACTAGTCCACGTGTCCAAATATGGGTACACAGTTCAAAATTTTTAGTATTAGGTCTTTTGTGGTGCTGACCTAATCAGTTTGAAGGTATGTGAAGGTTAAATAAGTGTTGCAGTCTTATGTGGGATCTATTATAGGTCCAAGCTGACCTATTTCAAGTTATTTTGAGATTTAAATCTTGGTTCAAAGTATGTGTGGAAGAACTTAAGCCAACAAGTTATATTTTTAATATTACATATAATTAGGGTGACCTAATTGATGTAATGCTTGAAGCGGATATATATGTTAGATATTTTTCTATGTTTTGAAGAGTGCAATGAATGTTTCACATGTGTTCTACATGTATGTGATGAAAATATTATTAGAGTAGTGTAAATTTAACTTGTGAATGTTGAGTAGAAGATTAGAGTGATGCGAGTGTAGAGGAAAGCAAAGTATTAGATCTCAATCAAATGAAGTGTGTAAAGTTAGTTTATTGAGCTTCATTAGAACTATATTTCATGCATATGATAGATGAAATTGTAATAGTTCAAATTAGGCTATGATTCACAATCTCTCTTCTATCTTTTTCTCTATGGGCAATGAGTCCACCTATAGTGAGCACTTTTGCAAATATACTATAACTGGTTATAATATATTGTGAGCTAATCCTCACCATGGTTTTTCCCATTTTTGGTTTTCCATGTAAAAATAATGGTGTTTATGTGTTATGTGATGTTGTTGATGTTTCATGCTTTCTTTATTTACTACAGTTGAATGTGCTATATGGTTTAGATATTTAAATGTTTGAATGATTTAAAAGAATACTGATTCACCCCCCTCTAAGTATTCTGGGTGTTCAACAAATTGGTATCAGAACTTAGTTCATTTAAAGTAGCTTAACTGCTTGGGGAAGATCTTGGAGGTTGAAGACATGGACGTTAGAAGACTACCTACTCCAAAAGAGATTCATGTTGTTGAATCCATAGAAGAAGACAACATGCTTGATAAGGATGGAGAACTCAAAGTTTCTCTTGAATATCTTGAAAAGACTAAAGATGAAAACAAAGATCTAAAAGAAAATGTCAAAGAAGCAAATGAGTGCATCAAAAAATTAAGAGAACAAATCAAAAAGTTCAAAGAAATGCATAAGGAAGTTAGTGAATAGTTGAAGCAAGCAAATGAAACTATCACTAGTCTAAAGGTGCAATTTGAAGAAAAGAAAATAATTGAGGAATGTCTGAATGCAATGGTGAAAAACAAATATGAGGAATGTGCAAGGCTTGAACAAGAAGTTGTGAGTTTGAGATCAGATCTGGAGAAAGAAAGGAGTCATGAAGAAAAAAACAAGATGATTTCTACAAAAATTGATGAAATGATTGCAAATAAGAAAGGCTCTAAAGACAAAGGTGGATTAGTGTTTGAGACATGAGAAAGCTCAAAATCAGACCAAACTACAAATCATCCTAAAAATAAGAACAATGGCAAGTAGATCCAAAATAAAAAAAGGACCACCAATTAGATAACCAAATGCACAAAGGTACCCATCTTTCAATGGTTTATGTTATTCTTGCAATAAATTTGGACATAAGGAAATGGATGGTAGAAGCAGAATGAATCAAAATGTTCCATCCTTTATTGGTCAATGTTTTACATACAAGAAATTTGGTTATAGAGCTAGTGGATTCAGAAGTCAAATATTAAATGGCTATAACAATGGTAGAATGATTCAATCTTTCAAAGGCTACTGTTATACATGTTATGTATTTGGGAATAAAGAAAATCAATGTAGATCTAGAATGAATGGAAGAAATATTGGTTAGAATAATTTCACATGTTGCAACTACAATAGATCTAGACACATTGCTAAGTTTTGTTGAAGCAAAAATATGAGCAAGGATAATTCGGTAAAGAAGAATGAACTAGTAAAAAAAGTTGATCCAAAAAAAACTAAGAAGGAAATGAAAAATATTTGGGGAAATAAGGAAGAGACAAAGGTTAACTATGAATCTGTACCATTCTCTAGTGCAAATTTTTCCTTTCGAAACTGAGTTGGGAGCTTTAGCTTAGGGGGAGCTTCAATGAACATCTTATTTCCCCTACCAAAGAAGTGGTGCTGGTGCCTCAACACTAAGATATGTGATGAAGATCAACATGCTTGATCTATTGGAGAAGATTGTGGAAGAAAATAGGTCAATACGAAAGTTTGCGAAGCATTAGAAGTTGGCTGTGCATACAGTTAAAAGTTTACTAGCTTTATTGTTTAAGGAATTCAATGAAAAATTAGGTCAAATTTCAAGGGTTATAAGTGATTTCACTTAGGAAAATTCATTCATAACAAGCATTGAGAAGGAGTAGAGCAACAAAGAAGTGATTTGAAGTGATCAAGGTGATTCAAGATTCAGTGCATTGAAACCCTAGTTCATTAAATAGAAAAAAATGTATTTATAATCTCAAGCGTTGTCCTAGTTTTCAAAAAGTTTGTTTGAAAAGTAATTTGAATTCATGGCTACACTGAGGGTTATAGAAGTAACTGAGAAACCACAACCAAAATTCAAAAAATTCCCTTCAAAATCTATTGAAGATGACCTGCTTGGTGTATTTTCACATGTTCCATATAGGGTTTTTCCAATAGAGGATGTAAGGATTTACATTCACGACAAGATGAAAGAATTTGATAACACTAATCTAGGAGATTTATTGGCTAAAGAATTGACTGGAGACAATTTTTCTCTAAAACATGAGTATCAAAACCTAGTCACAAAGAAATTTGATGTATGGTAATGTTTCCAAATTTTCATTTTGATAGCAAATGGGTTAGAATGGAATTAAGCATAATCCATGACAAGTTTGTTTAGACAAACATTCCTAACATGATAACTAAAGAGGTAATTAGAGAGGTTAAAGGTCTATACTCCACTAGACCTGTTCTTGTACTCAAATCAATTAAGAATGAAATGGTAATGCAACTCATTGGTGTAACATATGTAAAGAGGGATTTAGTAGTAAAACCTATCAGAAACCTAGCTATGAGATACACATCAATGTTAATTGGGTATAAAATCTATTTCACAAACATATATAGTTTTGTATCTACCACCACAATCAATGTAGGATATGAAATGGTTGAAAACGGTGCTAACTATGATCTTTGTGAGTTGCTAAGGAAACAATTGATGGAGAATTTGAAGAAAAAAAAGAAAAGAAATATGCGTTTAAGTATGGGACTTTGGTTATGTGCTTACTGTTCTATTTTCTAAAAGAACTCCTTGGAACCAAAGAAGTGAAATGGTTGTGTAGTGTAGGAAAATGTATCCCTTTCTCACACTTAATTTGGAAAATAATTAATAATAAAATGAGCTTAATTATGCCTTGATTTAGTGTTGTAATAGGTTTTACATATTCACATTAAGTTTAGGGCCTTATTTAATTAAAATGGACTTGATTGTGCCTTATTTTTGATGTCGTAAGGTTTAACTTTACACTTTCACATTAATCTCTAGGGATTTATTAATTAATTGAGATTAATTTTCCTTAATTAGCCCCTTTAATTCAAATCCAAGCCTAATTAATTACAATCTCTGAGGGATAAAACCCGACATCCATAAATGCCATTATACAACACTTAAATTTGGAAGATGTGTTTCCTAGTTAAGTGACGTAGGACCCATTTTCCATAGGGCGAATGGGTCCTCAATTAGACCTAGGATCCTATTTTACATAATGTTTAACATTGACCGATGTGTTGCCTAGGTAAGTGGCCTAGGACCCATTCATCACATGGCGAATGGGTCCTCACTTAGACCTAGGAACCCCCTTTAAAATATGTTTTTGGTGACATTTTAATGATTTCAAATCTACAATTCAATGTTGGCTTGTGATATGTGAATTGCGGGAATTAATGGTAAGATATGTATAAATAAGAGGTCATTTCACTTAGTTTCATCTAAGAATTTTCAAGAGAGCATTCCTAATAAAAATTTTATGAGATCAAGAGAATTTCAAGATTATTGTCAAGAGTATTCAAGGGGAAATTTCTTCATCATTTATTGCAGCAATCAAGATCCAGGCATTATGTCAAAGTTATGTGGAGTCATGCATGTTTTTGGAGCTAATATGTTGATGTAGGTTTCATGATTCAATCAAATATTCAAGGTATCATTTCAAGAAAAGATCCAAAGTCAAGATCCACGTCCATTGAAGCCATTTCATGCAAGTTGTAGATCTCCATTATCAAGGTTTATCGAAGGTTTGGTGAGTTGTGACATAAGCTTGTTCATTCATCATTCCTTCATGTTTCATTATTTCACTTCAAGGTTTAATTACCAAAACAGGGTTTGACCAAGGAAAACCACCATTCACCTAACAAACAAAATTTTTCTCTCTTTGATGTGTGATTGCAAATTTTAGATTGAAGATCCTTTGAAGAGAAAAATTGAAGAAAGTTGTAAAGTTGTCAAAGTTGCAAGAAAAGTTGTCAAATCATAGAAACTCCTCTACAAATTTTATTTCTAGTTGTCTGACAGTGAGAACTTGGAATTTGGGAGTGCAAACTAAGCAGAAGAAAACCTAGAAAGAAAATTATAGAAACCCTAGCTAGGACCCATTCGCCATAGAGCAAATGAGTCCCATGACAACTTTTGAAAATAATGTTTTTGAGAGGTACACAAGATTTTCCTTTCTCAAATCTGCTAGAAGCTTTATTGTTTACGATATTATTATGTTTCATTTGAAAAAAACACTTTTTACATGCCTTAAATGAGGCCATTTGGTATTTTTAATCCTTCTCCCAAAACCCTTGTTCAGTCATTTCTGTCAAGATACTTTGCGCTAGAGCAAGACACTTTGCGATAGCTTTTGAAAATAGTCTTAAGTGTCCTCCAACCATCCAATTTGTGTGAAATAAAGTGTGTCTATTAGCTCTATGCTTAACCTACTTAGAAATGGTCTTACATTTTAATTTTGGGTTGATTTACTATTTTTAGTGTCTCCTAGAAGTGTTGTTTGGCCTAGACTCCCATCCTAACACAAAAGGGAAATTGCAAGATTCCTCAAAGAATTCACTCACCTAAGGGTTGAAAGTGGACTTTGACTTGAGGGATCTCATTTATTGAATGAAATAGAAGAATAGGTGGTTTCCTTACACTCATTTTGACCTTTCCATTTATAATAAGTTTGCTGAAATATTCCAAATTTAGTATAAAATCCCATGTTTAGTGAACACCTACCTTATTTTTCTATGTTTCAAGTTGCAAGGAAGATCAGTTTCTCACTAGATTAGAGATTTTATGAGTAGTCTTGATGATGGGAATGCAAAATATGAGGAATTTGTTGCCTTCTTTGATTTTTTTAGAAGAGAATGCATGAGAGAGACAAAATTCCAAGGAAAATGGTAGAGAAATATAAAAATTATATCATAATTTTGGAAAGTACTAATCAATGCATCATGGAGGTAGTTGAACCAAGGCCTATGTGGATCCCTACATTGGGATATGAAGTCATTAAACAAGAGGTTATTGGTTTAGATGATATTTTGTTGAAAAGTGCAAAGGATACAACTAAAGAAAGATATTGCACTTATGAAGAGAATCCATGGAGGTACACATGGAGTAAAAGAAACCAATAATTTAGAAGAATGTTAGAAAGATGATTGATGAGATTATAGAGGAAATGGACATCTCAAAGGAACAAATGCAATATGTAAGAGAAAAGGCTAAGGGAGAATCAAGTGTTGTAGGAGGATTTGGTAGGATAACTACCATTCCTATCCAAATGTACTTTGAGACTAGATAGCCTATTGGAGAGAAAAGAAAATAAATAGTTAGTCCTCCGATGAAGGAGAAATCCCCTTCGGTTGTGCACATGACAAGGATAGAGAAGAAGAAGGCTACTTTAGTATCACCACTTGCTACCCTTTCACAAAAAATACAAAAGAAAAAAGCAATAAGAGAAAGGACTAAAAGTCTTAATGTAGAAGAAGATGAATAAGTACCCCCATTGGTCTACAAAAGGAAGAGTGAAGCTTCACAAGGTGAATCAAGTGCTAAAAGAAGAAGATTTGACATTATTGATACAAATAGTGAAGTGGAGATTGAGAAAGAAAAAGAAGCATTTGTGATACACATGAGGGAGAAAGAAAAGAAATGACAAAGAAAGGGTCTCCAGAAAAGAAGAGCAAAGTAGAAACAAAGAAGGTTTCAGATGAAGTGAAGAAGAAAAAGGTAATACCTCACAATCCTATGTAGGTAGAGGCACTAGTAAACATATTAATTCATCATGATATGCTTGGAGAAATTGGAGCTTTGTAGAATGAGGTTAATGACATCGATAAGGACACAATAGTAGAGGCCATTGTAAAATGCATCATAATGCTTGAGGTGGACATGAGGAACATAGAAAATAAATTACCTTTGGAGCTTTGGAATGTTTTTTTAAAGATAAGACACAATGCTATTGAAGAAGATGCCAAGATGAAGGCCTATTTTCTTGAAGTGATTAGTGCTCCCTTGTCTACAGAAAATAAGGCAACATTGGCCCAACTGTACACAAAAGAACTAAGAACAAAACAAAGGGTAAAAAAATTGATGAGAAAATACAAGGATGATCATGAGAGACTCTAAAAGGAGACTATTGACAAGGTTGTAGACCTAGCATAGAGGCTAGGGATGACCCTAGAGCATAAGGATCCCACTCTGGAAGTTGAAGAAGAGAACATTGATGCTCAATATAAGCATATACAAGATAATACCCCTCCAGAAATAGAAGAGATGACACATGAAGATGAAAAAGAAGAGAAAAATGTTGAAGAAGAGACAAATACCAGTGAGGAATCAACAAAGGAAGATACATCCACTCCTCCTTTGATACTTGAAGTAAATGTCACTCCTTCGGTTAACATAGAGAACCTTGAAGAGGAAGAGAATAAGGATGATGGTGAAGAAAATGTTGATGTAGAGAAGGAAGAAGAGCAAGAAAAGGAAGATGAAGATAAGAATGAGTATGCAAAAATAGAAAAGGAAAATCTAGTTAACTCTAGAAAGAATGGGGAAGAGGACTTAAAGGGAAAAGCTATGTAAATTACAAAGGCTTCTGGTGAATCCTTAGGCTCCTCTGGAGATTCCTTGAAGAATATACTTAGCATGTAGCTTAATTTCCAACCTATTGTGTCATCGCAATTACTACAATTGCTAATGCAATAGGGAAATATAGATCTAGACAAGATTTCCCCACTCCACAAGCTACAATTGGGAGATGTATTGCATGCATCTTCCAAAAAGGAGATCATATAAATACACCAAAAGAGTGGAGAGTTAATGGAGGAAGCAATAAAAGAATAGGAAGTTATACCTGGAGCAAACATAGACACATCTCTCACCTATATGAAAAAATTAAAACTTTTAATTGATTCTTTTAAAGAATATGTATCTAGACTTAGAGGTGAAGTAGAAAAAGAGGTAGAAAAGAGAATAAATGATAAAAAGATGATGGAGATCACAAAGAAATGTGCAATTGCACATAATTTTTTTCAAAAATGGTGAAGGATGCATAGATTTGTGTGGGTGAGGTGAAGTCCTTGTTCTAATACTGCATGAAGTGGCCCCAAGCCACACAAAGGATAAAAAGTGAAATAGAATCCATTGAGTCGTAGATCAATAAAGCCTCTAGTGCATATGATTCGACGTTAGACTTGGCTAGTACCACAAGGAGTGTAATTGAATATATGCATAAGAAGTTCTTCCGACTACAAGCACAAGGGAAATTTTCATTTTGTAATTTTGAGAAATAAGGGACTTGGTGAATGACAAATTTATACTTGTCTAAAGTGCCCTTTTGAGTGCTAATAAGGCTATGTAGATGAATCCAGTACTTGACGCTTTAGAAGGAGAAGATATATTGATGGAGTTTGAAACGTAGTGCAAATTGCTTGATCCATCATTGAAGACATGGAAGGAAGGAAAACTAGAATGACATACCCATATGCAAAAGTTACAGGTTTCAACCTCCTCCAATTGACACATTTCTCATTCTTTATGCATTTTAGGTTTTTCAGTCTAGACTCATTGTAAATATGTGGAGTATATAGAGTAGTTTATTGTATGGTTTTTTTTGGTTTTTCTTTGGTACATGACTTAGGGGGAGTCAATTCAATCTTTTAGTTTGTACATATGCATATATTTCTCAGGGAGAGATTTTTTATAAGGTAGAACAGTTGTTGTAGGGACCCTTTTCCCTTAATGTCAAAGGGGGAGAGTGATTTGGAGAATTTTTGAAGATATATTTGCATGTTGACATCAATGAAAAAGGGGAGATTCTTGGAAGAATTTCATTGATGTTGTTTTTGGTAACATGAGCATGAGGAATAAGCACAAGGTATATAACAATGTGTCATTGTGTTGTCATTGATGTCAACATTGTATGTTGATGTGGTGAAAAACATTACAGATCATTTTGGTTGGTTCTAATAGGTTTTGGAGTGTTTTTGGAAGACATTTTTGCAAGATGGTTTGATTTGGTAAAGTGGTTGTGATGGAAATTTGACTAAGTGATAGCTCTATTAATTCTATGTAACAAAGCATCTAGTTTTTGGGTCTACATCAATCCAAAAATGAAGATCTCACTTTGTGCTTCTAAAATTATTTTTTTGGTTGTTAGAAGTGTCCATTTCTAGAATTTCATCATGTTTGGGCTTTTGGTTTGAAAGATATAAGTAACAGAAGTTTGATCTGACAGTTTACAATCATTTCTTGTATAGTGCATTTGAGTGGGAGAGTCCACTCTTATTTGCGAAGAAGTTTTTTTCTTTTCACTTTTGATAATATGTTGACAAATGGAAGTAGTTTGTGAATTCTAGTTGGCATTTAATTTTGAGGTCCACGTGTCTGAATATGGGTACACAGTTGAAGAATTTTGGTATTAGGTCTTCTATAGTGCCAACCTAATCAGTTTGAAGGTATGTACAGGTTAAATAAGTGTTGCGGTCTTATGTGGGATCTATTATAGGTCCATGCTAACCTACTTCAAGTTATTTTGAGATTTAAATCTTGGTTTAAAGTATGTGTGTGGAAGAACTTAAGCTAACAAGTTATATTTTGAATGTTACATCTAATTAGGTCAACCTAATTGATGTTATTCTTGAAATGGATATACATGTTAGATCTTTTTTTTGTGTTTTGAAGAGTGTGATGAATGTTGCAAGTGTTCTACATGTATCTAATGTGAATATTATTAGAGCATTGAAAATTTAAGCTATGAATGTTGAGTAGAAGATTAGAGTGATGTGAATGCAGAGGAAAGTAGAGTTAGATTTGAAATAGATAAAGTGTGTAAAGTTAGTCTATTGAGCTTCATTGGAATTGTATTTCAAGCATATGATAGATGCAATTGTAATAGTTCAAATTAGGCTGCTTGCCACAATCTCTCTTCTATCCCTTTCTCTATGAGCAATGAGTCCACCTACAGTGACCACTTCTATAAATATACTATAACTAGATATAATATATTGTGAGCTAATCCTCACCATGGTTTTTTACATTTTGGGTTTTCCACATAAAAATCTTGGTGTTTATTTGTTATGTGATGTTATTGATGTTTCATGCTTTATTTCTTTACTATAGTTGAATGTGTTATATGGTTTGGATGTTTAAATGTTTGAATGGTTTAAAAGAATACCGATTCACCTCCCCTCTTAATATTCTAGGTGTTCAACACTAGGATGCACCCAAAATTTTCTCAAGGATAGATCCCTCAAATTTTGAATAGGAAGCTATAGATCTGGAGCTCTAATACCATGTTGAAATTGGAAAATCAACTCCATAGGACCCAGTAATCACATACAAGCAAATATCCTATCACAAAAGAGGAGATCAAAGGAAAAATAGTGCTCAATAATGAGAGAATAAATTGATGCAAAAATAACTTGAATGATTAATTACGATGATAAATAAATCCTTATGAAAATGAGATAAAACCCCTAGAAGTGAAACCCTAGGAGAGGATTAAATAAGCCCATGACAAGTGTCACAATCTTATGTAATAAGATAACATAAGCTAATTTAATAATACAAAAAGGAAAATCCTAAGGTTAGCTTAAGTGAGTAAAGCAAAGGGGACCTAATTAATTAATCAAGATGAATTAATTAATTAGGTGATTAACCTATTATTCTAACATATTTTATGTCATCCTTCTATGGTGTGTGTCATGTCTAATCTTCTATGTGGTATTCCATTATGATCAGATCTATATAAATATAAAATATCCTTTTGTCCAAGGATACTCTTATTTCCTATAATTTAGAGATGAACCATTTAATATTTTTATGTGTTTTTAGAGGTCCCTCCAATTCATGATAGAATTCCTTGAATCTTTTTTCATAGGCCTTCACAAATTCTTCTCCTTGCACTAAATCCCTCATTTTACTAAAATTCTCTATAGGGATATCTGGAGTGTCAATTTTTTCCAAGAAATCTTGTTTCACTTCATCCCAACTTTTCCCATGCTTTAGAAGGTTTTCTTGTACCAATCTAGTACCTCTTTCCTTAATGAAGATACACAGTCTATTAACTTTGGTTTATATTTGTCAATGTATTGTCTTTCCCATAGAGATTCCAATAAGAATATGTGTTTTGTAGCCTCTGTTGTATCTTTCTAAAATACTAGAAATTTGATTGATGATTCCATTTTGTTCTATTTTCTCTCTATTTTGTATCTTTAGATTACTGGACTATTGTTTTCTTCCTTTCTTTACTTTTCTAATTGTATGAGGCTTTTTCTCTCTTCCCTTATCTCTTGCTAACTTTATGTCAAATTAATCCTTCCCAAGTATCTCTTCCAATCTACTTATTTTCCTTCTTTCTATCTTTTCTCTTTGCTTTGCAGTGTCACTTTCAAAAAAATTCTACTCTTATATGGCTTAGGGGATGGGTCCTAGTCTAAGGGTTGTGAGTTTTCAAGACATCATTTCACCTTCTTATTTGTTAATGAAATTTTATTTGTTAGTGAACATAATTGTTTACCCAAATTAAATCTAATCTCTTCATTTTTTCCTATTTATTCTTCCTTCAATTTCTTTATGCTTCTATTAACTAACTCTTCCAAATATTCTTCTTGAATAGACAGAACCAGAGTTTTTAAAAATTTGTTTAATCTATCATCTAAATTGGTTGTTATGTTTGATAGTTCTAGTCTGATTGTAGGAATTTTGGAGGGGAACCTCTATTCTATTAAAATTCCCTAGTAGAAACTTTCTAGATTTTCCATAATCATCAATGTTCTTCTTTAAAACAATTATTAGTTGTCCTAATTTATCCTAGCATGAAATTGATTTCTCTAGGGTCTTCCCATCTCCTTCTCTATTTTATTTCTCTTTTCCTTTGGTAGCACCCACCTTGGCATTCTTAGCAACACCCTCATTAGCGGACTCAATTCTCAATTTCTCCACAATTTTCATTCTTTTGAGATGTATTTCTTCTCTTTCAACAATCTATTTTTGTCTTTTCTCTTCTCCATTTGGGTTTTTCATGTTCATTTTTCTTGATAATTCACTCATTTCTCTAATCTCTCTTGTGCTTTTCTTATCTCCTTTTGTCATGGGTGTGGTTGATTTGGGATTACATTATTCCTTTATTATTTCCCATGGTGGTTATTTGGTAAATTTTCTTATTTGTATCGTCTCTTCGAGGATACCTTTTAAAAATCCTCCACCATTTCCATTTTCCATCCCCTTGGTTCTTGAACCCTTCTCACAAGGTACACGCTAAGAGGATAATTCCATATATTTTAAAATGATTTTAAAATTTTGAAAATGTGAGTAGTGTTGTCCTTTATACAACCTAACTAGGGTCATGACAACATAACCAATGTTAGAAAGGAAACTAGGGAACATAGAAAAAATTTATGAGACTCAAGTACTTCCTAATTTTTGTAGATTATACCCTAGACTCAATTATTTAAAGGGAGCAATGGTTTGATTGAGAAAAAAATATCAACTAGTTAACTACATTTAACAAAAAATAACATAACATTTGATAGAATTTTAGTATCACTATATTATTAATACTAATTGAGTACATTCATATATACTTATATATCCCTTTTACATCATAAATCATACATCTTCCCCTTACTATATATATATATATATTCTTTTGCATACTCTTATCTACTTCCTTTCCTCTCTCTTCTACCACACATATCTTTTCCTATAAATATATTTAAGGGATGGGAAATGACCCATCTATCCTATCCCTAATCGAGATGGTTCTTTTTGAATCATGTGCTCCAAAAGATTGTTTGTGGTAATATTTGGTAGGATTTACTTAACTATGTCTGAACTATTGTAATTTCCCACCAACAATACATATAATGAAGCTAAATTATAGGAAACTACAAGTTTGTAAAATTTAAAACTTAGTCCATCTTGAAGGCAATTATGTGATCACTATTAGTGCTATACCTAGTAGAACTACCCCTAAATTGAAGAAAAATAAATTCATCTAAGAAATATGGTAGAACTTTTTGAACTTTAGTGATATTAAAATAATTCTTGTTTATTGAAAAGAAAATGCCATGGCTCATCACATGGCCAATTGGGAAATCAAATTTTAGTACAAAAAGATAGTAGTAAACATATGAATCATTTAGAGAAGAGATCTCATTATTTTTTGGCATGTAGGCTACAATATTGAATAATATTACAAAATTTTGTGCATGCAAAGAGGTAATTTTGAATTCTTGGAGTTGTAAACATGAAATTTAATAAATAAAAATCCATTTTAAAATTGTCTATCAACTGCACATTCCTCTATCTCTATTGTGAATTCATAAAATAGATACAATGATCTTCTTAAAAGAAAAGAAAAGGTAGATGGATTTCTAGGCTGAAATTACAAAGCCAAGAATGAAGAGCAATTTTAAAGTGAAATTATTTGTGGTGATGTATTCCATAAAATTGATTCTAGGTGACATGTATGTGGGATATTCATGTAGGTATCACATGAATTTTGATGTTGCCTCAATTTTTTTGAGGTCATTATAGACTTTGGAGAAGATACTTGGAAGTTTCATAACATTAGTGAAGAATTTGGTAAGGGAAAATGGTGTGGTGGATTGAAAGGCTATTTGGATAGATCTACAACTTGTATCAATCTACATCCTATAATTAGATATGGTGGCATGAATATAATGGACCTTGGATCCCATTTATCATTTAGGCCATTAGGGTACACAACTCAACATGGCGAGCAAATGAAAAGTGGGGCATACGATTCCTAAAGGTTTTTTTTTGGATCATTGGAGTAGAGGAAGTGGACTAATCATTTTCTTGGGATGATGATTCAGAGGATGAAGAAATAAGAGAAGGTGGAAACTAGGGTTGGTGAGGTTAATTCACACCATGGCCTCAAGTTTTTTGTTTTTACAAATAGTATTCTATATGTATAATAGGGCCATTTTGTCTCTCAAGCCCTATAGGTATAAAGGTATAGGTTTGTAATGCCAGATTAGGTAGTAGCCAATTTTGTGTTATTCTAAAGTTGTAAGGCCTTACCTTATGTATGACCTTGGCGACACACTTTCTTATTAATAAATATGCATAGTATTGGATGTTCAAATATTATGTATATCAATATATTATATTATTTCAATAGAACTAGAAATGTTTAGATACCACAATATTGTTTGAAAATTATAATGTCTCATAAACAATGACCTTGATACTAGACTATGAATTATTTTATTGTGTGTGGGATAAATTGAATCACATATGTTTTAGAAATAATCTAGATCATAGGTGGAAAGTATAATTTGGTGTTGAGATATGGTTTCATGTATGTCCCCCTTATAATTTAAATAAATTAGGGATTCAAATATAGTTATTAAAAGATATTGATTTAAGCTCATTAACTTTTGGAATTGAAAATAATTCAATTATAGGTGTTTTGATTGTTAGATAGCATGTTGTGTCGTTATAAAATTTAGGTTTAATTGATATGTAATATGAGGTAAAAGTGATGAATAATATTATGATAACTATGGTATTTAAAAGCATATGATTATGTTTGAATGTTCCATTTATTTTTCTTCTTATATTCTATTAGGAATATTAATGGTTATAAATGAGTTCACATGTAAAATCCATGGCCAAAATAAATCAAAGGTCATTTATTAAAACCCTAGTTGTGTGGTTCTTAGTGAGGCTAATGTAGAGAGGGTTTAAACCTCTCAAAAATTACCTCAAATTCATAATAAACCACTTCCTAAAAATGGATTCAAACAATGTTAAAATAACAAGATTGTAAATTTTCTATTGCCAACAATTGCCAGGGTTACAAGAAATCAAAACAACATTAAATTACAATCATGGCAGCCCCCAGGACTGATATAGAACATCTAAAATCATACTTTCAAATCTGATACACTCAACAAAATCATTCATAGATATGGCCTCTTCAAACCCTTATTTTCTTGAAGGATCAATTTTTCTTCTTTCTACAATTTTCTTTGGAAAATCAAAATACAATGAACATGTAACCCTTGAAACATTATTTTCTGCTGTAGATATCTCCTCAAACCTGAAATAAACTTTCAATGACAATTTCCAACACCCTCCCAGGAAAAGAACCATGCTTGCAGCAACAACCTTCCAAATCTAGCCAAGAATGGCTACCAAAACCAAGTCCAAATTGCCTATAATCTTAAAAAAAAGGCTCCCAAAGCTTCTCCAGAAAAAAACCACAACCAAGTTGGGAAGAAACCTCCAAAAATCCATCCCAAAAAATTTCCATCATATAGAAAATGATTTCATAAATCCACTCCCACCAAAATTTCCAAAATGGGAGTCAATTCCTAGATTTTAGATAGTTTCCAATGTAACTCCTGCCAACTCACCTTGGGTTCCCACATTTTCATGAATTAATTAATTAAATTTTTAAATGCATCATTAAAACTTATAACTCCACCCAAGTCTATTTTTGCAAATTTTTAAAATTGACACTTTCTCAAAGTTTCCTCCTAAATTATCTCCACTCCCAAAATTTGCAATAAAATAATAAAAGGGTAATAATTTAATATTTATTTTATTCTAACCTTTCAAATTACCATATTAAATAAATCACCCACCAAAACTTAGGAAGATATAAAAATTAAAATGCATTCCTTTGGTTGATACAAGATTGCTCTCACAAGCTAGGATGGGGACTAAGGTATCTAAATTTTTGTTGTTGTAAATGTGAAGTATTATTGTTGTAAATGTATTTAGTAGGTGTGTTAATATTGGTATGAGTTTTATTTGATGACAAATATCATCCATGTTGGACAAAATCAAATTGGATTTTGTAGGGGCTTATAGAAGGTCTTAAGTACATTTTCCCACTCTTTTTGAGTGTTTTTAGCCCCTAATGTCAAACCCATGTTGGTTGGGTACCTGTTATGATCTATATCTTGGGGTTTGTATTTGATTTAACCCAAATTCCTTGATAATTGGGTGGAAAACTTATGGATTGTGGGGGAAGGAAAGTGACTCGTCACTTCCAAAACCAATCCCCAAGCTCATGATACTCTCCTTGAGTCTTAGGGATGGGTACTATTCATTGTGGTTTTAGTATTTGGTTTATTTTTTGGATTAGGATTAGAGGAAGAGATTAGTAAAGGACTTAGGGAGTTATGAAGAAGCTTCATCAAGCCATTCTCTTCCATGGATAATGCAACCAATTCGCAACATAATATTCAAAAATAATGTTGGAAAAAAAATATATAAAAAAAAAGGAGTTGAATTAATTTTCCTTAATTATTCTCCTTCCATTCTTCTTCTACAACTAAAATAAAACCTTTTTATAGCTACAATCCAAAATTACCCTTTTTGACATATTTTTATAAGATTTTTAATTTTCCATTTTTGGCAATTTTGCATGATTATACACATGGCTAAAAAAGTTACCAATTATTCAAAACTAACAAGAGTAACACTATTTTTCAACTCATAAATACAATTAGAATAATGAATCAAAAAATAACTAAAAGTTACAAATTGGGAAAATCTCGAAAAAACACTAAAAGTCTAATTTGAGACCTTATATGACAGAATTTGGCTCCATAAAAGTGTCCATATGTGGTCCAATCAAATATATTCTATAGGAATCAGATTAAGCTCTCTAAGATTCTTCTCTACATAATTTTTTAGCTCAAACAAACTCTTAAGTCAAAAGTTATGACCTTTGAAAGACCTTAGATCAATGGATAGCTTGGGAGTTGGGCACTTGTCTCTTTTGATGGTATGCATTTTTGTTTAATAATTTTAGATGTTGTATGGAATCTTTATTCTTGGTTGATAATTTTTTTTGTTTGAATTTGATTTTTGTTTTTGAGTTAGGTGTGGTGCTTGTGTGGGTATGTGTGATGTGAGAAAACTTATATGGATGGAAAATGACTTCTTTTAAGAAGAAGTGCAATTGTATAACTATATGAAATATCCCTCTCTATTTTAGAGTTAGTCTCGTCTCCTTTCCTTATTTTGAATATTGTGTGAGATTCAAATGTTTATATACCATTTTCTAGAGGGTTTTTGTTTAAACTTGAGTTTGGGAAAAATATTGTTTCTATGTCTGTTTTTGAGACTTGGTTTTCTAGAGGACCTCCTAGCACGAGGGCGAGCTTAAGAGAAAGCCCTATGATTGGGATGTGATAACCTCCATTAGTATACTTATGGTAAGTTTTTGGTTGTATATTTTTTAATATGCTTGTGGGTTAATTCACACCCTTAGGATATTTTAAATGATGATTTTGGTTTGCCCCTCATAATACTTTGCTCTTCCTAGGGTTTTTCACCTAAAAGGAGAAAGGGGATTGGATAGGGGACCAAAATGCAAGGGTTTACACTCAAGAATAATGTTAATGAGATGTATTATGCTTAATTAAGATGTACTAATGCTCTAATTTGAAATTGAAGTAATCTAATGATGTAAAACTATGAAAATGTGAAGTGCTGGAAAACATAATGTGATATGAAAAAATGCCTAAGAATGCAACTAAATGATGAAATAACATAACATAATGAAAGAAATGCACCTGGAATCAGAAGTTTGATGTTTGAAGATTCTAGAATCCTGAGAAATTTGACTGGAATGTTGACCGAGACACTTAGGCTAGTCTAGGCGACTTAGTCCTAGTTTCAAGAAACTTTGTCAGAACGAGAATCTATCAAATGGGTATCCAAAAATGTCAAAATCAATTTTCAGGCCTGGAAGTAGGACTAATTCTCCCCTAGTGGGGACTTAGTCCTCCTATAGATTTTGGGAAATTCGGGACATAATCTTGTAGTTTTAGGTCTGCACGTCCTTTTCTGACAGGTGTCCATACTTAATTCTGTAGGAAATGGGGCAGAAAGTTTCTCCAAGCTTGAAATAAGGTGATGTTGAATTGATTGAATTGATGCACTTTTTAATCATTTTTCAACACCTATTACTTGATAAATCTGCATACAAAAGTCATATGAAAAAGGGGAAAAATGGTTGAGGGTTAGAGAATAGGGGTTTTCCTTGGTCAAATCCCACTTTGGTAATCAAACCCTAAAAAATTAAATGAGATAAAAAGAGAGTGATAAATAGATACCATGCAAATTTCATAAACTTACCACACCATTGATGCTCAAATCTGAAGATATGCAATGAAGAACTCTAATAGCTTGACTTGGCAATGCTTGATTTGCTTGAATGCTTGATGAGTGCAAGAGATTGTCTATGATTTTGGAGATAGATGATTGTAGGAGATAAGAGATGTAAAATGAGGTGAAAAAATCTTATTTATACTTGATTTTACTAAAATTTCCTAAAAGTAACACATCATAGACTAACCTCAAGGGTTAGAGGACAAAATCCCGCTAGAAATTTAAAATAATTTTGAGTTTTGTGCCAAAAAGGACTAAGTCACCCCTATGGGTGACTTGGTCCCACTTAAGCAAGTTAAGTGGGTGTCAGGAATTTCGGGGCATTAAAGGTTGTCCAATAGGAATATCCTTAACAACACATTTGAAAATGGTCAAAGAGTGTATTAATGGGTCATTTAAACATGAGAAAGGGTTAAATTAGTGAAATTAAGCCTAGAAAAGCATGAAATCTTGTTACAAGACTTTACAACACTTCAAAATAGGACTTAATAAGTGATAAAAAGGTGATTTTTAGGTGAATTGTAATGAAAAGAGTCTAGAAAAGTATATAAATGTTTTACAACACCTTCACAAGACATCATAATTTGAATTTTTAAGCCACATTACAACATTAACCCTAGGAAAAATCAAGCCAAAGCCTATTAGAAAGACTCAAGTGAGCATAAAAATGTCAACTATACATTTTTGGCAACACATTAAGCCCCCACTTTAGTGAGAGTATGAACTTGCTTCAAACTCTCACTAAAGTAGCTCAACATGCACATTGAGAGGGATCCTAATGTACTCATGTTGGTAAGATGAAACAACAATAATCAAGAGGGATGATCAAGCCCCAGGATCAAGATCTCATGGCAAACCAAACATAAGAAAAAAATAACACACATGATGATGAAAAGGAATGAAAGATTCGATCGTCTATCCAACTTGTTGTGGATTAGATCTAGGCTAGTTGTTTGAAATAAGAAATGCAAACTCACTTTGGGGTGATGAAACTTATGACTGTTCACTAGTTGAGAAAGCCCAAGTATACTCAGTTTGGGGCCATGAAACTTATGGTTGTCTGAGGGGTGAGAAAGCCCAAGTATAATCATTCTGGGGCCATGAAGATTTTGGTTTTCTGCAGGGTGAGAGAGCCCAAAAAGGTAAGATAATATGCTAGTTGGTATGCACTCACAAACACAAAGGTGGCTGTGGGAAAATTCATGCCTTGGAATGGGCTTCCCACTCAACCATATGAAAGTTATACCTCCTGATAACTTTAAAAAGGTGCCACAAATGAAAATTTTGGCTCATGCTTCATAAGACAAGTAAAGCTTCATATGCTTAGAACTCATGAAAAAATGCAAAGGTACCATAGGAATGCAAGCTGTGTTATGCAAGGTGGAAAAAATGTAAAAAATGTAAAATGTAAGAGATGTTCAAAGAAGTCTTGTTAAGTTTATGTGAGGTCTACCACTTAGGGAACATTGTGTCTAATGTCTCCAAGAGAGGACTGATCAAAGAATAAAATATTCACAACTTAGGGGATGTAGTGTGTTGCATCAGGCCACCAAGATGAACGTAATATGCTAAGATAGATCACACTTATGAAAGACATCACACCCAATGTCATCCACAAAGTGACAAACACATCATATGAAACGATAAATCTGCACTAAGAACCAAAAATGCAAAATGAAATATGGTAATGTATGCCCCCCACTTTAAAGGAATTGATACACACCGTTCTATGAGAAATTACTTTAAAGTAGTGAAGGAAAGAAAATGCAAAAAGAAAAAAAGACATGAGAGCCAACTTAGAAAGCCCTATGCCAAGTCATATGTTTTTGAGTTAGTTTGTATCATGTAAATGAAAAAGAGAACAAAAGGAAAGGGAGTTGTCCCCTAGAAAAGTGAACACACAAAACACATAAGGGATCTATGGATTTGGGTCAGTATGTTTGTTGCTGCAATGTTTTTATTAAGGAGCTTAGAATTGGAAGAATGACACAAAGAGAGCAAAAACAAAAGGAAAACAAAGTCTATTTTGGGTCAACATGGAAGAGACATTGTGGTCTCAATGTTTTGCATTGTCCCCAAAAGGAGAAACACAAGTGAAAATAAAAGAAAAAGGTGAAAGAAAAGGGAAAAGATTTTGGGTCAACATTAAGGATACATTTCAATCTTGATGCCTTGCGTCATCCCAAAAGGAAAAAAACAAGAAAAATAAAAAGAGAAAAAGGACCTTTTGGGTCAACATGGAAGAGACTTAGGGCGTCTCATTGCTTTGCGTCATCCCTAAAAGGAGAAACACAAGTGAAAAGAAAAGAAAAAGGTGAAAGAAAAGGGAAAAGCTTTTGGGTCAACATGAAGGAACATTTTGGTCTCGATGCCTTGTGTCATCTCCAAAAGGAAAAACACAAGAAAAATAAAAAGAGAAAAAATGACCTTTTGGGTCACTCATGGAAGAGACTTAGGGCATCTCAACACTTTGTGTCATCCCCAAAAGGAGAAACACAAGTGAAAAGAAAAGAAAAATGTGAAATAAAAGGGAAAAGATTTTGGGTCAACATGAAGGAGACATTTCAGTATCTATGCCTTGCATCATCCCCAAAAGGAAAAAGACAAGAAAAATAAAAAGAGAAAAGAACCTTTTGGGTCAACATGAAGCAGACATTTAAGTCTTGATGCCTTGCATCATCCCTAAAAGGAGAAAAACAAAACAAAAAGGCAAAAAGGCAATGCACGACAGATAGAAGAATATAGGTACAAATAGAGGAAGTGTACAAAGAGAGAGAACATCAAACACATGATACGGGGGAACACGATACGTACGTAAAACAAATGAAAATGTAAAGGGAGCTAGTAAGGAAAATGTAAGTCAACAATTAACTAAGGTATTGGCTTCTCTAGCTTGATTAGTACAAGCAGAAGGGAAATAATGTTGTTAAGAGACAAGAAAAAATGCATTACTAGGATAAGGCTAACAATTCCTTGCCTCCACAGAGTGTAAGCCAAGAATGAGACAAGATAAGAGATGGGAAAGGATCATGCAAGAGTGAGAATGGAAATTTTTAAAACTATGGCATGATAAGAGGGATTTAGTGTAAGATATATGTACTATCTGATAAGTTCAATAGGTCCAAGATCCTTATGCTGATCCAATATAAGTTGTAAAGCTTTACATTTATTAGTATGATGTCCAAGGGTGCGGTGATAAATACAATACTTTGTGTTGGCTTTGAAAAGTTTGGTTCTAGTAGGGGGTGGTAGAGTGATGAGACCATGATGAAGGAGTATTTCCAAAGCTTCTTCATTATTAGATGGAATACAAGGTAATTAAAAAGGTTTATCAATAGGTGTGATTGAATGTGGGGAAGTAGGACCAAGGTTGAGGAAGGAGAATGTTCAAGTTAGGAGGAGAATCAAAGATCACTATATCATCATCTTGAAGTTTCCAATATTCAAAAGGAGGCTTGTTGTCATGAGGAGGATCTTGATATCCTTATCTTGTTGTGTTTTCTTCTTATGGTTTTTGTTCAAAGAGTTGGTGAATGTTATGTTTAGTTGTATCACAACCTTGTTTTCTTAATATAGTAAATCCCTTGCCATTGGTTTCTTCAAGGTTGATGGGATTTTTTGTGACTTTTTTATCATAAAATGGTTGTGGAGGTGCTTGTTGAGAGGAACTAGATCCACCTGACGGAGGGAACTTAGGTCCTTCGGTTGTTTCAGAGTGAAGATAACAAAATGTATTAGGGGGTGCAATAGTAGGGAGAGTTTGTGACATCACAGATGGATAAAAGGTTGCATTGGTTTCAATTTTATCAAGATATTCATTGGAGAACTTATTCATGCTATCGTCATCTTCTCCAATGATGTCTACATCATGAGGAGGACAATCATGAGGAGCATGAATAGGCTCAAAATCGTTAGGATCACAACCAAAAGCATAATTTGACATGTCTACTAAGGATTTCAAGGAATTCCAAATATTATCAAATGAAAAGGCCATAATGCAAGAGAAATGAAATACAAGAAATAGTAAATCTAAAAAAGTCTGACAGAGTATAGAGACAGAAAACAGAATTACAGAAAATTCCCAGAAATTACCAGAAAATGCAATTCAAAATATGCAAGAGGACTAAGTCACTTAGGGTGGCAATTTAGTCCTATTGATGTTTTTTTTGTGATTTTTCATAATTTTTAAATGCAATTCTATTTCTTTTAGATGCACAAATGCAACTATAGTATGTACATGCAATTTTTTTGTGTTTTTCAATGCAAAAATGATGCAAGAGTGCAAGCTAATATGAACTTTTTCACTAATGCACTTTAATCAATGCAAGATGCAATGCAGGTGAAACCTAGGATTCACTTTAAAATCATAAAGGAAGAATGTTCAAAAGAGGCAGGTTCACAAAAATGTAAACAATGATTTTGGTTTGCCCCTCCCAATACTTTGCTCCTCCTAGGGTTTTTCACCTAAAAGGAGAAAGGGGATTGGATGGGGGACCAAAATGCAAGGGTTTACACTCAAGACTAATGTTAATGAGATTTATTATGCTTAATTAAGATGTCCTAATGCTTTGATTTGAAATTGAAGTAATCTAATGATGTAAAACTATGAAAATGTGAAGTGCTGGAAAACATAATGTGATATGCAAAAATGCCTAAGAATGCAACTAAATGATGAAATAACAAAACAAAATGAAAGAGATGAACCAGGAATCAGAAGTTTGATGTTGGAAGATTTTGGAATCCTAAGAAATTTGACTAGAATGTTGACCAAGACGCTTAGGCTAGTATGGGTGACTTAGTCCCAGTTTCGGGAAACTTTGCCAGAACAAGATTCTGTCAAATGGGCATCTAGAAATGTCAAAATCAATTTTCACACCCAGAAGCAGGACTAATTCATCCTTGGTGGTGACTTAGTCCTACATATTTCAATAAATTCAGGATAGAATCTTGTAGTTTCAGGTCTGCACTTCCTTTTTGATAGGTGTCTGTACTTAATTTTGTAGGAAACGGGGCAAAAAGTCTCTCTAAGCTTGAAATAAGGTGATGTTGACTTTATTGACTTGATGCACTTTTTAATCACTTGTCAACACCTATTGCTTGATAAATTTGCATAAAAAAGTCACATGCAAAAGGGGAAAAATGGTTGAGGTTTAGAGACTAGGGGTTTGCCTTGGTCAAACTTGACTTTGGTAATCAAACCCTAAACAATGAAATGAGATGAAAAGAGAGTGATAAATAGATAACATGCAAATTTCATAAACTTACCACACCATTGGCACTCAAATCTAAAGATATGCAATGAAGAACTCTAATAGCTTGACTTGATAATGCTTGATTTGCTCAAATGTTTGATGAGTGCAAGAGATTGTCTGTGATTTTGGAGATAGATGATTGTAGGAGATAGGAGATGTAAAATGAGGTGAAAAACCCTTATTTATGCTTGGTTTTACTAAAATTTCCTGAAAGTAACGCATTACAGTTTGACCTCAAGGGTTAGAGGACAAAATCCTGCTAGAAATTTAAAATAATTTTGAGTTTTGTGCCAAAAAGGACTAAGTCGCGCCTATGGGCGACTTGGTCCCATTTAAGCAAGTTAAGTGGGTGTCAAGAATTTTGGGGCATTAAAGGTTGTCCAACGGGAATATCCTTAACAACACACTTGAAAAAAACTAGAAAGTGTATTAAGGGGTCATTTAAACATGAGAAATGGTTGAATTAGTGAAATTAAGCCTAGAAAAGTGTGAAATCTTGTTACAAAACTTTACAACACTTCAAAATAGGACTTAATAAGTGATAAAGAGTTGATTTTTAGGTGAATTGTAATGAATAGTGTCTAAAAAAGTGTAGAAATATTTTACAACAATTCACAACACCTTCACAAGACATCATAATTTGAAT
Organism: Sequoia sempervirens; assembly: GCA_007258455.2. Classification (NCBI taxonomy): domain Eukaryota; kingdom Viridiplantae; phylum Streptophyta; class Pinopsida; order Cupressales; family Cupressaceae; genus Sequoia; species Sequoia sempervirens. The sequence goes on from VDFB02358134.1 coordinate 46,907,489, forward strand.
GTTTAAGCCATATTAGAACATTAAACCTAGGAAAAATCAAGCCAAAGCCCATTAGAAAGACTCAAGTGAGCATAAAATGTCAACTATACATTTTTTGGTGACACAAATATTTTCTTGGATCCTGTAAAAAATAGTTGGAATAGACCTTGTTGTGAATCACCTTCAATGGGTTTTATAAAAAAATTGTAGTTTTTCCTCAAGTTTTATAAATTTTTAAAATAATTTATGAAAACTATTTGTATGAGAAGGAAATAAGAAAAATAAATATATATATTTGTAGATTTTTTTCTTATTTCCTCCATGAATTTAAAATGAAAATGTTGAAAAGGAAAGTAACTATGTTGTTACATTTGGTTAATTATAAACCATGCAAATAATTTAAGAACTCTAAAAAGTATTTTTAATTTATTTAAACCATGTTATAGGAATTTGGGTGTATATCCAAACATGCCATTTGTGTTTAAAAATAGTATAAAATAAAGAAATCTATTAGAAATTATATATACTCATATATTCATTATACATGTTTCATTCCCATTATAATTGTATAATGTATATGTATATGTGAGTTTGAATATACATTATTAAAAAAATAAAACCAATAACAAAGAATTATAAATCTTGCTTTTTTTCAAAATAATTATTTTTATATATGTATAAATTCTCATATACTAATACTTATACTTTTAAATAACTTTATCTATTCATTTAAAACAAAAATATAAATGTATTACTATATATATATTATATTATATTATATTATATATATATATATATACATTATTATATGTTAGAAATTTGAAATAGATTGAATAATTGAGATCTTGTATGAAAGAGACAAGCTATAAAATTGTAAATGAAATAACACAATTATGATGAGTGTCGCTGTATTCCTCATCATTTAACTTATCAATGTCAACCCAAGGCAGTGTCCATAGCAATATGCAAGAGGGAGAAGAAATCAATTGCATGACATGCTTTTTCTACAAATGATATTGAAAGACAATGCTTGAAAGAAATTGTTGGAATCAAATCTATCTTAGGAAACTTGTAAAGGGAAATACTAGAAATGCAATTGTTGGAAATGAAATTGCTGCTAAGAAATAAAACTACAAACAAGTACTGCTAAAAACTGAATTTTGTTATTTTATAAAACTCCTCTCTATTTTATTTCTTGATTACAATGAATTTATAGAATTTTTGTTTTCAACTAATTTGAAAGATGAACCTTAATTGCTATGCAACAACTTGCTAGAAGATAAGAATATGTGTTGAGGGAAAAAAATAAGTTTTTCTTTCATCTTGTTGAGTCAATTTTCTTTGGTCGTCCAAAACAAATATGCCTATTTTACAGCCCCTAAAAAAGCTCCAAAAAGATATTTGACTCTTGAAAAATTCATGTCTTTCCCTTGTGTATCATTAAAGCTCATAAAACAACTCCTAGATGTCTGCAAAAGGTTTCAAACTGCCCAAAATTGTCTCCTAGATATGCTCCATTTGTTTGCAAAACCCAACAACCTGCCTTAATGCTTGGAACTTCCCCCTAGATGCTCTCAACTATTGTTCCTTAACTGCTCATAGAATCTCAAATTTCTCAACCTCTTCATAAATAATCTTTCACTTAGTTTTGCAAATTTTGGAGCATTGGATTGGTGAATTTTTATCTCAAACCATGAACTGGGTTTTCATGAAATTTAATGGGTTCTTTTTCCTTCTTGTTTTCAAATTTCTATCCAAAAATCTCAAGAACCCAAATTGTAATTTTCAAGATATGATGAAATATTTGACTACTGCAACTAAAAATCTCTTATTTTCCTCATACTTTCCTCATTATGCTCGGTTTTGATAAACTCCATAGTTAAGCAAAATAAAAACTTCTATTTGGCTGATAAATGAGAAATTTTTTTGTCTCATCATAGGTAGAAATTATGGGGTTGAGAGTTAGGTTGCAGGATAACAAAGCACAAATTAACCAACAGAAAGAGGAGATTGAGGTACAAATTTCCATTGTATATAAAAGAGATCAGGAAATTTCCAAATTGATTGCGCAAATGGAGGAAAAAGACAAGCTTATTGAGTAGTTGCAATATCATATCCAACAATGGAATCAATAGGGTAAGCAACATCATGATGCTCTGTGTGAAAAAGAAAAGTGTATTCAAGATTTGAAAAGTAATTTTATGCAATTATTCAGTGTTTTTGAAGAAGAAAATAATCAACAGGAAATTGAGTTAAATGCCTCTGTGAGTAAAATTGTGGAGCTAGAACAAAGTTTGCAGGAGAGTGACACTCAACCAATCATGGAATCAAAGGGGAAACAAACTGAACCTGTTGTTATAGACTGGTTCTAGGTACGTATTCCCCTAATGTTAATGAAATGGATAGAGCATTGTTACCTCTTAAAGGATGTGGAATTTGAACATAACAGGTTAAAGAGGGAATTAGTCATGTTAAGAGAATCTTTCCATCAGACATACAGGGGTAATCAAGATGCTTGTGAAATTGGTGAATTGATATTAGCCTGTAGAAGACCATCTAGGTTGTACTCCATGTTTCTTAATGAGCAACTTTTAAGATGGAAATTGCAAAGAATTCTCCAAAACCAGCCTCATGACCCCAATGACAAGGAATTTTGTAAAAGTATTTGTTGAGTCACTCTCTAAACAACAAAATTTGCTGTGTGAGTTCTTTTTTCACAATTTTCTCTTAGAAAAGCACATAGATTTCTTTATTAACTTCTTTGTGGGAGAAGTAGAATTAAGATCATTCCTGTCCACTAAGAAAAATCAACTTCATTGGCAAGACAAATCCAAATATTATGCTTAGGCAGAAAAGACTGTAGGGTTGTAGATGAGATACCCTCATAGGAAGCCTCTCTCTTTCAAGAAACAATTTCTAGGTGTTAAACTTAAAAAAGAAGAACAAGTCAAATACAATAACAATCTTAGGTTGTGTCATGATTAATTTCAAGAACACGGGCCACATTTAATAGGACCAACATGGCATGCATGTGAAGAGAGGTATACCCCTCTCCCTATGCATCTCAAGAAAGGGGAAATAATTTCACCCCTTAATATTAGATGGTCCTACGGAAGAGCAATAGCTTTAGTCAAAATTCTTGAATAATTAAAGATCAACTGGATTGGTATGAGGTACAAACCTCCCTCGCTTCTTTCACCACCTCCTTTAATGTATACCAATGTAGACCAAAGTGAAGACATTTTTTCTAGATGGAGACAAAGAATTACTTTTCATAAGGGATTCTTGAGGAATCCAAAGGTATTAGACACAAAGGCAAGTGATGTGTATGATCTTAGTGCTAAGTATGAGGAAATGAATAGAAGGAATGATGGACAGGGGACAAACCAGAGAGCAGGAGGACCTGCTCAGACTTAGGAAGGGGAGGAAATGATGAGGTAAAAATAACCTCATCAGTATAATGGGCTCAATATGTAAATCTAAACCTTTTTTCCTTAATAACCTTTCCAATTGATTACCTTTAGGAAAAATAAGTGCTCTCTTTCTATGAATAAGCGTACAAACTTTATTTCTTGAAGTTGATCAAATAAAACTAACTTATGTTGATTTAATGGTTTAGTCTTCGAGCATTTTGCAGGTCAACTCCACTCCCAATCACCATTCTAGTCAGAAGGGAAATGAATGTGAATCTTAACACTTTTGAAAACTAGCAAGTGGGCATTGAAATTCCAGAAGCACACATTTAGGCTGAGTCTTTATAGTTCTGTTATTTTTCAGTTTCAAAAACATTATGGCTCATGCGAGCCTCTTTAATATTGTATATCACGGGCTTTAAAGCCCCTTGGCTATTGGAAATCTATTAAGAAGACTCTGTCAACTGAAAAATAGAATTTGTTTTAGTCATTTTTCATATAAATATGTAACTATTACAAATAATGAATATAGAGAAGATTATTGTTATCCTGCCAAACTGTCTTTTGAGTAAAAACTACCTTATAAATATGAGTTTTCCTATCACTCTTTGAATTACTATGTAATATGGATTCATCTTTGGAATGAAGTAATTTGAAGATTTTTCCAGTGCATGTGATTTGAAGTAGTAGTAGACACACCTGAGAGCTGGCCACTCAAGGGTTATAGATAGATACATATAATATTTCCTATTTTACATTTCCTTTTAGCAGTTAATAGTTGAACTTTCATTTCATTTCCATGAGTATAGGGTAAGTGCATGGATCTATGACACAATTTTGGCTCGTAAGATGCTACTTTTTTTCTGAAATCAGCAAAATTTGATTTGCACAAGAAAATGAAGATAGTTACGCTCAAAATTTAAAGATGCAGCAAGAACAAAATTTGAAGTTCTCTAAGTCTAGTTTCTAAGCTACTATTTTTTTGAAATTAATAAAGATTAAGGGTCTCAAAAGGGGGGGGGGAACAAGTCCTTTTTTATCAAAAAAATAGCATAGCACCTAAGGGCTCCCTCCTTTTTGATTAACTTTTTTTTAGAATTTCAAAAATCCCAACGGTGAGAAATTAGCTAACACCATGTAGTTTATCCTTGTTCTTTCAAATAATTTTTTAAATGAATATATAATATTTTATGAATATTCAAAGTGGAAACATTGTGAAAAGCTAAAATTTGAGCATTCTCCCCCCTGATTTTTTTAAAAACTAATCAAAAATAGATTTTTTTTCATCGTGTAGAATGAAGTCTAGTTTCAAAAAATGTAATTTTTTTCACGTTTTGATGAATGAGTAAAAATCTATCCTAAAACTAGCATATGTTGGTTTTTGACCAAAAATAGAGGAATTTGCAATAGAAGCCATGGATCAAAACCTTAACTAAATCAAAATGAAAAAATAATTATATATTTAGATAGCTAAGAGAGAGGTTAATGCTATCATGGTTTTTTTTATACAATTGCATTGAAAGACATGTGAATGAGATGGGAAGCACATACAAAGATATGAGGAAATTTGGAAAATTCTATCAATTAACATTTCCAAAGCAGGTCATTTGGCGAACACCAAATTTGGCATTTGCAAAATGTGATGTGTCATTTGGAGAGCGCCAAATTTGGCACTCGCCAAATGACCTGCTTTGAACAAAACCTGAATTTCCCCTCTCTTTGGTCGCTAACTTTGATAATGCTTAGAGTGCACAGTTTATGATCGTAGATGGATAGTTGAGGTCTTACCTTTCGTACGCTCTCTAACTTGTTACCCTAACTAGATAACTCTTTATCCCTCTAAAGTCTCTCTCTCTCTCAGGCCTCACTCACTCCCATGCGACCTATACTACTCTCTCTCAATCCAATCCCCTCTCTCAGGTCTCTTTCCCTGCCACCTAGGTACCTAAATAAATCTATCTCACTCCAACCTCCTATCTCACTCTCCCTCTCTCTCTCCCCCTTTGGTATTTTTGTCTCTCTCACCCCATCTCCCTCTCTTAGGTCATTATCTTTCCCTCTCTGTCTCTCTCTCCTACCCCCTCTCCCTCTCTTAGGCCTCTCACTCACTCCCTCTATCTCTCTCCCATTCCATCTCTCTCACTCACTCTATCTCTCTCCCTCTCTCTCTCACTCTCTCTCAGGTATCTCCATCCCCCCCTCTATCTCTCACATAGACACACTCCCTCTCTCTCTCCCACTCCCTATCTCTCACTCCCTCTATCTCTCTCCCACTCTCTCTCCCTCTCTCAGGTCTCTCCTTCCCACCCCCTTTCCTCCTATCTCTCAATAATCTTCGTCCTACCCTCTCTCTCTAAAGTCTCTTTCCCAGCCCCCCTCTCTCTTTCACACTCCCTCTATCTCTCTCACTCCCTCTATCTCTCTCACACTTTATCTTTGTCCCTCTCTCTCAGGTCTCTCCCTCCCACCCCCTCTTCCTATCTCTCTCTCTCTCAAGTATCTTCGTCCTACCACCTCTCCCTCTCTCTCTCTTTGTCAAGTCTCCCCCTCCTACCCTATCTCCCTCTCATAGCCACTCCCTCTATATCTCTTCCACTCACTCCCTCTCGCACTCCCTCTCCCTCTCCCTCTCAAGTATCTTCGTCCCACCACCTCTCCCTCTCTCTCTCAAGTTCGTCTCTCTCTCATGCCCTCTATCTCTCTCCCACTCTCTTTGTCCCTCTCCCTCTCTCTCAAGTCTCTCCCTACCACCCCCTCTCCCTCCCTCTCTCTCTCAAGTCTCTCCCTCCAACCACTTTATCTCTCTCCCTCTGTCAGGTCTCTCTTTGTCTCTCTCACTCACTCCCTCTATCTCTCTCCCACACCCTCTCTCTCTCTCTCACTCCCTCTATCTCTCTCCCTCTCTCTCAGGTATCTCCCTCCCACCCCCTCCCATTCTCTCTCTCTCCATCTCTCTTAGGTATCTCCCCCCACCCCCTCTCTCTCTCACTCCCTCCATCTCTCTCCCATCCCTTTATCACAAGTACTCCCTCTCCCGCTCACCCCCTCTCCCTCTCTCAAGTCTTTCTCTCTCACTCCTAGTATCTCTCCCATTCCTCTATCTCCCACTCCCTCTCTCTCCTACTCTCTTAGGTCTCTCCCTCCCATCCCCTCTCTCCCACTTTTTCTCCCTTTCCTTCTCTCTCAGGTGTCTCCCTCCCACCATCTCTCCCTCTCCCTCTCTCTTAGGTTTCTCCCTCCCACCCCCTCTCTCTCCCTCTCTCTCTCTCTCTCCCACTTCTCTCTCTCTCTCACACTCCCTCTATCTCTCTCCCACTCTGTCTCTCTCCCTATCTCCCAGGTCTCTCCTTCCCACCCCCTCTCCCCCTTGCTCTCTCAAGTCTCTCCCTCCTACCCCCTCTCTCTCTATTAGGTCTCTTTGTCTCTCTCACTCACTCCCTTTATCTCTCTCCCTCTCTCTTAGGTATCCCCTCCCAGCCCCTCCCACTCTCTCTCTCTCTTAGTTATCTCCTCCCACCCCACCTCTCTCTCTCACTCCCTCCATCTCTCTTTCATCCCTCTATCCCTCCTACTCCCTCTCCCACCAAGGGTTTAGGGTTTAGGGATTACAGTTTACAGTTTAAGGGTAGAGGGTTTTAGGGTTTAAGGGTTGAGGGTTGAGGGTAAAGGGTATAGGGTATAGGGTATAGGGTTTAGGTTTTAAGGTTTTAAGGGTTTAGGGTTTAGGGTTTAGGGTAGAGGGTAGAAGATAGAGGGTTAAGGGTAGAGGGTAAAGGGTTTAGGGGTTTAGGGTTTAGGTTTCAAGGGTTTAAGGGTAGAGGGTAGAGGGTAGAGGTTTAGGGTTTAAGAGTTGAGGGTAGAGGGTATAGGTTTTAGGGTTTAGGGATTAAGGGTTAAGGGTAGATGGTTTTAGGGTTTATGGATTATAGTTTACGGTTTAAGGGTAGAGGGTGTAGGGTTGAGAGAGAGAGGGGGTTGAGGGTTAAGGGAGAGGGTAGAGGGTTAGGGAATTTAGGGTTTAGGGTTTAAGGGTTTTTAGGGTTTGGGTTTAGGTAGAGGTAGAGGTGAGGTAGATAGTAGAGGGTAGATAGTAGAGGTAAAGGGTTCTAGGGTTTATGGTTTAAGGGTTTTAGGGTAGAGGGTTGAGGTAGAGGGTTTAGGGTTTAAGGGTTGAGGGTAGAGTTTAGGGGTTTAGGTTTTAGGGTTTAGGGTTTAAGGGTTTAAGGGTAGAGGGTTGAGAGTGAAAGAGGAGTTTAAGGTTTGTTGAGGGTTGAGGTGAGGTGGAGGGTAGAAGGGTGGAGGGTTGAGGTAGGGGTAGAAGGTAGAGGGTTAGGGTAGATGGTAGAGGGTTTAAGGGTATAGGGTTTAAGGGTTTAAGTGTTGAGGGTTTAGGGTAGAGGGTTGAGGTTGAGGGTTGAGGGTAGAGGTTAGAAGGTAGAAGGTAGAGGGTGTAGGGTTGAAAGAGAGAGAGGGGGTTGAGGTTTTAAGAGTTTTAGTGTTTAGGATTTATAGTTTAAGGGTAGAGGGTGTAGGATCGAGAGAGAGTGAGAGGGTTAAGGGTTTTAGGTTTGAGGGTAGAGGGTAGAGGGTAGAGGGTTGAGGGTTGAGAGTAGAGAGTGTAGGGTTGAGAGAGAGAGGGGGTGGGTTGAGGGTTTTAGGGTTTATTATTTTGGGTTTATGATTTAATGGTAGAGGGTGTAGGGTTGAGAGAGAGATAATGGGTTTGAAGGTTTAAGGGTTGTAGGGTTGAGGGTAGAGGGTAGAGGGTAGAGGTTAGAGGGAGAGATAGATAGAGAGGGTTGAGGGTAGAGGGTTAAGGGTAGAGGGTAGACAATTTAAGGGTTTAGGGTTTAAGGTTTGAGGGTGGAGGGTAGAGGGTTGAGGGTAGAGGGTTACAGGTAGAGGGTAGAGGGTAGAGAGAGATAGAGAAGGTTGAGGGTTTTAGGGTAGAGGGTAGAGGGTTAAGGGTAGAGGGTAGATGGTTTAAGGGTTTAAGGTTTAAGGGTTAAGGGTTTAAGGGTTGAGGGTGGAGGGTAGAGGGTTGAGGTAGATGGTATAGGGTATAGCGTTGAGGGTAGAGGGTATAGGGTAGAGGGTTGAGGGTTGAAGTAGAGGTGAGGGTTGAGAGAGAGGGGGGTTGAGGGTTTAAGGGTGTTTAAGGGTAGAGGGTGTAGGGTTGAGAGAGAGAGAAGGGGTTGAGGGTTTAAGGGTTTTAGGGTTGAGGGTTGAGGTTGAGGTAGAGGTAGAGAGAGAGGGATAGAGAGGGTTGAGGGTAGAGGGTTAAGGGTAGAGGGTAAACCAGTTTAAGGGTTGAGGGTGGAGGTTGGGGGTTGAGGGTAGATGGTATAGGGTAGAGGGTTGAGGGTTGAAGGTAGAGGGTTTAGCATTGAGATAGAGAGAGAGGGGTTGAGGGCTTAAGGTTTTTAGGGTTTAAGGGTAGAGGGTTGAGGGTAGAGGGTTTAAGGTTTTTAGGTTTTAAGGGTCGAGGGTAGAGGGTAGAGGGTTTAAGGTTCTTAGGGTTTAACGGTCAAGGGTTGAGGGTGAGAGGGTTAAGGGTTTCAGGGTTGAGGTTAGAGGGTAGAGGGTAGAGGGTAGAGGGTTTAGAGTAGAGGGTGTAGGGTTGAGAGAGAGGGTGTAGGGTTGAGAGAGAGAGAAGGGGGGTTGAGGGTTTTAGGGTTTACGGTTTAAGGGTAGAGGGTGTAAGGTCAAGAGAGAGAGAGGTGGGTTGAGGGTTTAGAGAGAGATAGAGAGAGTGAGAGGGTTAAGGGTTTTAGGGTTTAAGGGTCGAGGGTTGAGGGTAGAGGGTTTAAGGTTTAGGGTTTAAGGGTTGAGGGTTGAGCGTAGAGGGTATAGGGTAGAGGGTTGAGGGTTGAGAGTAGAGGGTGTAGGGTTGAGAGAGAGAGAGGGAGGTTGAGGGTTTAAGGGTTAAGGGTAGAGGGTAGATGGTTTACGGGTTGATGGTAGATGGTATAGGGTAGAGGGTTGATGGTAGATGGTATAGGGTAGAGGATTGAGGGTTGAAGGTAGAGGGTTTAGGGTTGAGAGAGAGAGGGGGGTTGAGGGTTTAAGGTTTTAAGGGTTTATGGTTTAGGGTTTACGATTTAAGGGTAGAGGGTGTAGGGTCGAGAGAGAGAGAGAGAGGGGGTTGAGGGTTTAGAGAGAGAGACAAATAGAGTGAGAGGGTTAATGGTTTTAGGGTTTAAAGGTTGAGGGTTGAGGGTTTAAGGTTTAGGGTTTAAGGGTCGAGGGTTGAGAGAGAGAGAGAGGGGGGGTTGAGGGTTTAAGGGTTTTAGGGTCTAGGGTTTAGGGTTTAGGGTTTAAGGGTTTACAGTTTAAGGGTAGAGGGTAGAGGGTTTAAGGGTTTACAATTTATAGTTTAATGGTAGATGGTAGACAAATCTATTTCACTCCAACCCCTCTCCCATTGTGAGGTCTTTCCCCCACCCTATCTGGATAACTCTCTATCTCTCTCAAGTCTCTATCACTCTTAGGTCTCAGTCCCTACCATGCTACTAGGAATAATCTCTCTCACTAATATCCCCTCTCCCTCTATCTCAAGTCTCAATCCCTTCCTATTGATATTGTGAAAGCATTTCAAAGCACCAAATTTAGCACTTGCCAAATTTGGCGCTCACCAAATTTGGCGAGCACCAAATGTGTTTTTTTACCTTGAAATGGTAAAATAGGGATTGACCCTGTGATTCTGGCCCACATGTTTCTGCTTTTGTCTAGTTCAATGCTTAATCTAACAAAGAAATGCCTTTTTTATGCAGTTGACTCCCTGTTGTACCAATCTATGCTTGATCCATCACCTTTTTGCCACCAATTTGCATGCCAGACAACATAGATGAAGACATTTTGAAGTTTCTACATCATTTTACTTTATCTCAGGTAACATATTCATTTTGGTAATATTGAAATATTGAAATATTTATATTTAATATGTTTGTTTATTTTTGACAATAATCTAAATTCCTTTAATGATTTTATTAATCATAACAATTGGACATAGAATTCAACATTGAATTAGATGGGAGTTGCATAAAAAAGTTTAATTTTTATGAATTTGAAGAAAAAAATGAAAATCATCAGATAATTTAGATGAATTCATGTTTAAACTTATATAAACGACATCAAATTAACACAAATTTTCTTATGAATTCTATTTGCATTTCTTATAGTAGTCCATTTCCAGCATGCTTAGATAAACAAATTCAACTTAACACAACTTTTTTTGTTTTGTTTTGAAAATTTATAGACCATTAATTTGATGATTTTATTAATCTTCATTGTTACACATAGAATTGAACATTAAATTCATTATTATTGATGGTTTTGGGAAAACTTTTACTTTCAACTAATTTGGAAAACCTAAGAGCTTTCATCAATCTTATTGTGCAAGTTTCTATTAATTTTTTTGTGCCATAAAGAATTCACCTTCATCATGTGCTTAGATAATTTCAAGTGACTCAAGACATAGTTGGTTTAATGCAAGTTTCCATTCATTCATACGATTTACTGTTCTTCCTTGGTAGATTTATGTATGAAAAATGTTCTAGCATATAGACATGTTTGATAATTCCAAACAACTCACAACCTTCTTTCATAAAATGCTTTGGTGTGTTCAATAAAATGTAATGTAATCAATGCTATCAATATGTTTCATAAAATGCATTACTTAATTTTGTTCTATGTGTGATTATGAATATGTAGCATTCAACGTCATGTCGAGGAAATGACCAAAGCCTCTAACACCGAAAGAACGTGTAGTACAAAATGCAAGGAGAAGAGAATAAAAAATTGTAGCTCATGAAGCAAAAGAATTGCAGCCAATACAACCAGAAATTCCCATGCAATCTAAGAGAGATGCACAATTAGAAAAATAGAGGGCACAAATAGATCCCCAAGTTGGAGGCACATCATCAACCATAGGTGAAGTTAAATGCGCATCTCTAGTTGAAGACACACTAGCAACAATAGGGGTCTTCCAAGTACATCAAAAATCACATCTACAATTGAAGACACACCATCAACAACATTGCGTTTTGAAAGTACATCAACAAACACACCTCTATTTGAAGTCACTCCACAAACGACATCTCAAGTTGGAGGTACAACATCATTTACATGTCAATCTCAAGGTATGCCATCAATTGCAACTTCGATTGAAGGTACACAATCTATCCCCGATGTTGTTGACATTCCTAATGTTGACACAAATTTACATTTGAGAAATCCTCCTAGAGTTTTGCATAGAAAACATATATTTTTAATTGATATTGATTCCAATGTTTTGAAATGGATGCTTGATAAGATGTCAAAACGTACATGTCAAAGAGCTACACAAAGGATATGGAGTTTTTTTTAGAAGCTAAGTGAGGGTGGAAGATGCCAACTATTTGTTGAAATGATGAGGAAACTCAAATTTAGGCCCACCATGACATCTCTTGGGCTAAGAGTTTTGAATGATTGAAGTGAAAATTCCATTGTAAAGAACTTGATGAGTGCATATGAGAGTGTGGGTTCTACCTTACGCACAAAGGATAGTTGTGCCACAATACGTGTGATGACAACAACATTGTTAAGCAGTCAAACAAGGAACAAGGTGAACCTTGCAAAGACAAGTAAGTCTTTGAAAATAAGTAGATCATCTCTAATGAGAACCAAAGGAAGGTGTGAAAGATTGGAGGAACCAAATAGCAATGAGTTATGGGAATTCTCGGGTAGAGTGCCATGGAAAGATAAAAGATTTGTTCAAGGCTTGAGATCTTTAATAGTAGATTATTGGAAGGATATCACAAGGACCTCTCTTAATCAAATAGATGTTGTAAGAAGGAGAATCGGTAGTAAAATCCATGAGCCACATTCAAAGCATTATTTGGATACCACTCAAACCCAATTTTTTTTTCTGATTTTGTACAAAAGTTTCCTAAAATTAAAATATGTCAAAGGTATTTTGAAATGCTAAAGCCTTTTTATGTCAAAATAAATCACACATGCACTACTTGTTGTAGAGTACATATTGATTTTCTAATCATTATGATGTTTATTGACGTATATGTGTAGATATGCATAATGACAATGTTTTGTAGGAATGTAACATAAGGCCTCCACCCAAATCCTCAAGGGAATTCTTATCTTCCATTTTATGTGAAAGAGAGGATGGTCACATTTTTTACAAGTCATGTTTGGATGGCACATGTCAGCATTGTGGTGACATGCAACATTTGCCAATTTTCCAACACATGGCTAGTACACACACAATTGGAGACAAAGTTGTTGAATTTGGAAAATACAAGACAATGGCCTACAATATAAAAGATGAGAAAGGAGCAAAGAAGTGTGAATTGGTTAGTGATAAGATTCCAGTATATCAGTTTATGCGGATTTTTCGTGATCAAGTGGTCTATGAGTATGCAAGGTATACACATAGAGCTCATGGTTGGACTCATGATTCAAGTTATGCAAGGACACATTTCCACTTCATAATATCATTTTAGTTGTCGAATTCACAGAGAAATACACACTATAGCCACAGAATGAGGTGTAATCACAGTACTAAAACTCCACACAAGTTGCTATATTTATGCATATAGCATTCATTCATGCAAATGATAGTATAGAGGATAACATGAAATATTGAGGGAGTGTCACTTTTACATCACTGATGATCACACACATTCTACCAAGTTTGTACAAGGTTTCTTTCAGATGTTCTATGTTGATCTAGCTAGCAGGGGCATATCATTCAGTCAACATGTCATATGGTCAGATAACTATACATCGCAATTCAAGAAAGGCCAAAATGTTTTACTGGTTGAGAAGGATGCATAGGATCAGTGGTGTTCAACATATGTGGAACTTCTCAGAGGCCAAGCATGGAAAGGGGGAGCATGATGGAGCAGGTGCATGTATCAAAAGAGCCCTTGCATAAGAAGAGTTAAAGTACAAAGACAATGTAAAGTTGATAGATGCAAGATCAATTGTCGAGTGGTACAATCATGCAATGGGTCCAGGTAGTCAAGGTAATTCTTTAGTTCGTAGATTTTTTCATTTAGTAGATGATACTAACATTGCAAAATATGAGAATTGTTGTACACTAATAGGATCGAGTGAGCTACACTCTTTTAGAAGCTCCAATGCAGGTGCATGGACTATCCATACACAGAAGATGGCATGCTTTTGTTATGCATGTACACTTCGAGCATGGAATGATTACAAGTCAACATAGTGGGTTGACGAATGGTATGTAAGAAGTCTAAACCCACTTGACACTTATCAGCTCCCAACGGCTCTAAAAATCATGAAGATGCAGCCATCTATTGACTTTGATCATGTATCAAACCTTGTAGAACGAGGTAATATATCTTACTTTTAGGTTTTATTTTGATGTTCATTAAATACATCTAACAAGATGAACATATCAATGCAGGGAACACATATGCAGTGATTGCAGATGAAGAAAATGAAGAGGGTATAGATTATTACTTGTGTCATTGTATCAAGGCCAAAAATAAATTGGAGGCCCCAGTTATAGATGGAGAAAACATAGAATATCCTACAGGTTCGGTGGTTGTTACTGAAACATGGCTTATAAGGTACCCAGTTAAGAATGTTGCAGTTTTGTTGTTTGAGGACTTTGACACACATCAGAAGATTCTTCACTACTTGAACCTTTTTGTCACCACCAACATTCATTTGATCAAATATAAGGGAAAACTTGTGAACAAGAACTTGTGGAAAGTGTGTGAGTCTGACCACGAGGTAATACTTGACACAATAAAGAGTAGAGCAAACCTGGATGGTTCCCTAGATTGATTGGTAAGTATTCACATTGGTTTTGTAAATTCATGTTATTGATCATTACTTTATTTCAAGAATTTAAGTTTGATTGTATAATGGTTTGCAAAATTGCATTAATGTAGATATGCAAAATGATGGTTATATGCTGCTCTCTAATTGATGTAGACCTAGGAGGCCCAAACTCACTCAAAGTGTCAACCTACCTTCAAGAGGCATCTAAAAATATTAAAAGGGCCTATTAGACCAATCCAAACAGCTCCCAAAGTTTGAAAAAAACCAAAAGTAGAATTTCCCACTTTCACCCTTGCAACCCTAGTAGTAGTGCAAACCCAGTTTTAGGCCCTTAACTCCAACACTTCCCAAGACACTTGAAAAACCAATGGATGATTTAGACACCCATTACATAGTTACAAAACATATCTTAGTGTTAGACACAAGTCCTTTGGACCAAAATCCTGAAACTCCCACTCCTACATTGTCCTAATTAGGCTAATTAGGCCTAAATTACAAAGCAACCCACATTTAGACTTATCACAAACAACTAAAACTTTGGGGCAGCATTTCCCATGCCCTCAAACCACTAAATCTACAATTAGTTTCCATAGTTGACTCTTCTAACATATAAAACTATGAAACCCTTGATTTTTAGCCAAACCAAGAGGGTTTACTAAAAACCTACATTCCACGCCTCCTCAAATCTCAAAACTAACTCAAACACTCTTAAGAAACCCTGGACATTCTTAATAATTCAAAATAAATGACCTACCACTTAGATTTTACCAAACCCTAGACTAAAACCTCCACTTTCATGCATTTTCCCACATAAACTCAACAGGGACAACAACCCAATCTACTTTATTTGTTTCTGTCAACATAAAACACTCTCCCTAACACCTAAAAATTCTCCATGAGACCCAATACACCAATCACAGTGAGCACAGTCAGTGTAGGGTCCTTCAAAACATGATAAAAGCTACAATATGGAAAAATGAGACACCAAAGTTACCATTTACATAAAGCATGGTCTTCTTAGACTTTATTAAGAGAAAATAAACTAAAGACACCACTACCAATGTACTGATCACCCATCAACCTGTAAAGAATCAAATTTCTTGTGAGTAAGGTGTAGGTGCTCCTGCACCACTATTTGGTGCAGGGGAACCAAGCTTCTGTGGTTGTCATTGGGGTGATGAAGTCTTGTTTTGGCTTGGATAAGGTCATATAGACCATTTATTGATGTAATAATTCTATTTTAGTGGTTATTAGTGAGTTAGAAGGTTTTAGTTGCAAATTTGCTAAATTAGTGCAAAGTGTCATTTTTCAAATTTTGAAGTGCAAGAAATGCATAGTGGGGAAGTTGAATGGTCAGGGAAGGCCAAAGGTCACTTGTGGCATTGGTTTTCAATAAATTCTTGATTAAGTGAGTTGAATATATGTATGTGAATCTTGAATGAAGGAGTGTGTGGAGAAGAGTGGAAGATTTTGTACAAGCATTGATCAATAAAGCTTTGTTTTCTTTGTAAATATGAGTTTGTTTTTCCCTTTTTAGTGTTGTAGTAGTCAATTGCATGAGCCCGTACTCAAGGGAATTGAATAAAAAAAAAAAATTGAAAGAGGGATGTGTTAGCCAAAATTTTGGTTTTTGTGGCATTGAAATCCATCTTGTTTTGAGCTCTTAGGGTGGATTTTACTGTAGGCGGGTCTGGAAGTCTAAATTTCAAGTTTTGAGGTCATCAAGTGATTTAATGGCTCATTCCACCTAATGTATATACTATATCTTGGTGGAATGAGTCCATTAGGTGGGGAATATGTTAGAAGATGATTCTTAGATCAGGGGAGATAGTTTTGGAGTGATGGCATGTAGCCTTGGTTGTGAAAGTGTGATTTTGAGTGAATTTGAGTGGTTTTAGAGTGTGAAAGGATGAAATCCTTTGGGGAAGTCATTTGTGAGAGTATTTTGAGCATTTACATACATCATATGGTATTTTTGGGGTGTTGGATGTGAGATTTAATTGTGGGAAGAGTGATTTTCAATAAGGCTCCTTGGAAAACCTAGGTTTGGTGGCTTGAGAGTGAGGGTTTAGTGGATTGGTAGCTTGGTGAGTGGTTGGAGCTCTAAAAATTATGAAATATTAAGGTTGGTAACCTATTTAATTAATTTACATGGTGTTTGACTTGATTACAGGTGTTTGGGAAGGTGTCTCTTTGGAAAAGAGGCCTAATTGGCCTAGTTGCCCCTATAGTATAGTGGGATTTTGGAGAATACATTGAAAAATGCATCTCCAGGCCTCTTGTGACCTTATGAACACTTCAAAAACCCTTGTTTAAGCCTAAACATGTTTAATAATCCTTAATATTATGATTCCCCCAAACTTCACCCACTTTTAGTCTCTAAAACCTTAATTTTCCATTAAAAAATGTGCTTCTCTTAACTAGGGCTTCATGCCCAAACATACACATGACCTCCCTAGTCCTTGAAAACCTTCAAACACATCAAAACCCACTAAACCTCACTAAAACCAATTGGTTCTAGCCTTCTTCAAAACAAATTCTTCAATTTGCTACTTCAACCCATGTCTTTTAGGCCTGAATTCATGCATTATATGCTTGATTGTCATTAATGAAATTATATATTAACTTATATTTTATCTTATTTTCCTCTTGTAGGAGTAGGTATTGGAACACTTGAAGGAGTAGGTGTTGAAACACCTTAGGGAGGAGGTGTCAAAACACTTGAAGGAGATAAAGAAAAAGAGATGCCTAAAGAGGTATGTGTTTATTTTATTTCGTGTTTGGTAAATATGTTCCTATTACCGACAATTGTATGCTAACTTGTATCAATTTGATGTTTTTGTGTTCACGTATATAGATTGACATTTCAAAAGTTGGTATGATTGGTTCTTTGAGAGGGGCATATTCTAGGACTCGTGATGGTTTGAAGACACACACACACACACACACACACACACATATATATATATATGAGGTAATCAAGATTTCAATTTTGGAGTTCAATTATAATTCAATGTATATTGATTTTGATGTTAATTATTTGATTTTAAATTATATAATATAACTAATCTCAATTGTGGTTTGAATTTTTCTTGTGCAGTTACCTTCAGAGCCAAAGAGTACTTCAAAGAGGCTCCATTTTGATGATCCACCAGTAGTTTAGGATGAGATAGACATTTTTGCATGCATATTATGAATAGATATTGAGATGGCATATGCCACACTTTGTAAAACTTTGTTTTAGTTGGCATTGATGTCATTTTTGTATATGGACATATACTTGATTACTGGATAATTTGATATATAGAAGTTGAGAATTGAAATAATTTGTTCATCATGTGCATGTTTAAACTGTTCAAAAATTTAATCTTGAGAAATGGTTAAATATCAATGTACAATAGCATAAAAAATAATGGTTATATTATATAGTTGACAATAAAAAATAATGAATAATGGTTAAATTATATCATATATTGTTTGGTTATATTATAGTTAAATTATATAGTTTAAACAACTTTGAAGACAAGAACAATGGTAAAGTTTAACATTTTAACTTTAAAGTTTAAATACACAAATGTCATTGTCACACACTACATATTTCATATTGCATTATCATTACATATTGAAATTCAAAAAATATCATAGTTTTATGTTGATAAACATGCCAAAGTGATGCAAAGCAGGGTGGCAAACTCTCAACAAACCAACTACCCTTTAATCTTCCTTCTAGACACAAAACACCATTGGACAATCATGAGCAGGGTACATAAGCACTAAATCAACAATCATCTTCCAATGAAACACTCACCAAAACTCTAAAACTCAAAACCCTCACTTTTGACAAGTTTCAAAGGGGGTTTATTGAAAACCTCTCCTCACTATTTCAATGCCTCCAACACCTTCAAATATGTCTTCCCTTGCTTAATTAACTCTTACAAAGTGCTGCCCCAAGTGTTTTCCATCACTACCTACTCTTAACCTCCAAATTTCACCCAAAATACACATTCTTGAAAACTAGGCATCATGCCCAAACCCCCAAATGGCCACCCCTACTCCTGAAATAATGCACACATGCCCCCTACACCTAATTATGCCATTCCACTGAGTTACAGTAGAATACAACAGGTGGAAAAGACATTTGGTGGAAATTTCCACACCGCCCCTATGGAAAAATCATGAATTTAGGCCTATGAGGCATAGCTTGAAGTAGCAGATTAAAGAAATAGTTTGGAAGAAGGTTAGAACCTAGTTGTTTCAATGTTATCAAGTGGAGTTTGATGTGATAGAGGGTGTGCAAAGGCATGGTAGGTCATTTGGATGTTTAGGCTTGAAGCCCTAGTTGAACAAAGAGTGAAAATGGGTGAAATTGAGAGGTTTTAAGAAGGAAATGTGTGATAAATTTGGGGGAAGCATAATTTGAAGGTGAATTAAGTTTGTGTAGGGTGAAATAATATTTTTTGAAAAGATTTTGAAGTTGAATGAGGTTTGGAGATGGGTTTTTCAATAAATACCTACTTATTTGGTGAAAAAAAGGGTTTCATGAAAGAGGGTCTTAGCAAGTGAGTTTTGACTCAGTGGTTGAAGAATTTGTGGTTTTGGGGGAAGTTTGAGGATTTCCCAATGGTATTTTGAGTGGGCAGCAAGATTGAAGGAGAGTTCCTTTGTTAAAGTGGGCTAATTGGAGCCTCTTTTCGAGCGTTCAAGGTCAGTTTGATGGTATCATTCCAAAGTAAGTACATGTGATTGAATTTGGATAGTTGTGGAACTACCTTTCATTGCATCACAAAGGACTTTATTCATGACCAAAAATATTAAGACACCCTAAACACTAATTGGTGCAGGGGCACCAAGAGCATTTTATGCAAATGTTGACAATTGAGGTTTTTTGGTTGTTTAGGAGTATTTGAGTCTTTTTGTTCAAACAATAAGGTCATTTAGACCATTTTATGATGTAAGGAGTCCTTTTATAGGTATTTAAGTGGTTGGAAGGTCTAAGTTGCAAAATATTGCAAAAATTGTAAAATTATGTAAAAGTTGTCAAAATTGCAACTTATTGTCAAATGGTGGAAGTTCAAGAGTCATCTTGTTGTAGTTCATGGGGAAATCAATTGGAAGTTATTTATTCATGTTTAGGCATGGTCCTCTTTCACACCCAAACATGCCGAATTGCTCTGAGCTACGTTCAACTGGCTGAATCCCTCAAGAGTCCGAAGTGCAAAATGGCTGCAAACTTCAACATGACGTTACTCAGACACCGTGACACTTAGAAAATTATTGTCTAAGCCTATGGGATCATGTTGTTCCCCTCTACAATAAATTCTCTCTATTTTCGCTATCTTGGAGGCATTTTCTTGTGGTGGCGAGATTTTGCTTGGAAAAAAAGGTTGTCAAACGCAAGTAGTGCAAAGTTGCAAAGTGGTGCAACTTTCCTTCTGCAACTCGTGTGACCAAACTAACTGTTTCAATGCATCTGAGTGGGTATGTTTACACTAGGAATGGTCATCTTTCACACCCAAACATGCCGAATCGCTTTGAGCTACGTTCAACCGATTGAATCCCTTAAGAGTCCAAAGTGCAAAATGGCTGCAAACTTTAGTATGACGTTACTTGGACACCGTGACACTTAGAAACTTATCGTTTCAGCCTATGGGATTGTGTTGTGCCCCTCTACAATAACCTCTCAGTTTTTTCTATCTCTGAGGCATTTTTCTGTTGCGGCGAGATTTCGTTTGGGGAAAAAG
Source organism: Sequoia sempervirens (assembly GCA_007258455.2). Taxonomy (NCBI): domain Eukaryota; kingdom Viridiplantae; phylum Streptophyta; class Pinopsida; order Cupressales; family Cupressaceae; genus Sequoia; species Sequoia sempervirens. Next base: position 46,927,437 of record VDFB02358134.1, read on the forward strand.
TTGTCAAATGCAAGTAGTGCAAAGTTACAAAGTGGTGCAACTTTCGTTCTACAACTCGTGTTACCAAACTAACTATTCCAACACGTCCAAGTGGGTACATTTATGCTAGGCATGGTACTCTTTCATACCCAAATGCATCAAATCGCTTCAAGCTACGTTCAACCTGTTGAATCCCTCAAGAGTTTGAAGTAGAAAATGGCTGCAAACTTCAACATGTCGTTACTTGGACACCATGATGCTTAGAAACTTCTTGTTTGAGCCTATGGGATTGTATTGTTCCCATATACATAACTTCTCTCAGTTTTCACTATCTTGGAGGCATTTTCCTGTGGCTGAAAGATTCTGCTTGGGGAAAAAGTTGTCAAATGCAAGTAGTACAAAGTTGCAAAGTGGTGCAACTTTCGTTTTGCAGCTCGTGTGACCAAACTAACTATTCCAACATGTTTGAGTGGGTACGTTTATGCTAGGAATGGTCCTCTTTCACACCCAGATGTTTCGAAATTGCTCTGAGGTACATTCAATTAGTTGAATCCCTTAAGAGTCTGAAGTGCAAAATGATTACAAACTTCAGTATGTCGTTACTTGGACACCGTGATGCTTAAATTTTTTTTGTCTAAAAATATGGGATTATGTTGTGCCCCTCTACAATAACCTCTCTCATTTTTCACTATCTCGGAGGCATTTTCTTGTGGCGGTGAGATTTTACTTGGGGAAAAAGTTGTCAAATGCAAGTAGTGCAAAGTTGCAAAGTGGTGCAACTTTTGTTCTGCAACTCGTGTGACCAAAATACTATTCCAACATGTCTAAGTGGGTATGTTTACACTAGTCATGGTCCTCTTTCACACCCAAATGTGTCGAATTGCTCCGAGCTATGTTCAACCGACTGAATCCCTTATGAGTCTAAAGTGCAAAATGGTTGAAAATTTCAGCATGACATTACTCAGACATCGTGATGCTTAAAAAATTCTCATCTAAGCCTATGAGATTGTGGTGTGACCCTCTACAATAACCTCTCTCAGTTTTTTCTATCTCAGAGGCGTTTTCCTGTGGCGGCGAGATTTCACTTGGGAAAAAAGTTGTCAAATGCAAGTAGTGCAAAGTTGCAAAGTGGTGCAACTTTCATTTTGCAACTCATGTGACCAAACTAACTGTTCCAATGCATATGAGTGGGTATGTTAATGTTAGAGATGGTCCTCTTTTTCTCCCAAATGTGCCAAATCATTCTGAGCTATGTTCAACCGGCTGAATCCCTTAAGAGTATGAAGTGCAAAATGGCTGCAAACTTTAGCATGACATTACTCAGACACCGTGATGCTTAGAAACTTCTCATCTGAGCATATGGGATCATGTTGTGACCCTCTACAATAATCTCTCTTAGTTTTTTCTATCTCAGAGGCATTTTCTTGTGGTAGGAAGATTTTATTTGAGGAAAAAGTTGTCAAATGCAAGTAGTGCAAAGTTGCAAAGTGGTGCAACTTTCATTCAATAACTCGTGTGACCAAACTAACTATTCCAATGTGTCTGAGTGGGTATGTTTATGCTAGGAATGGTCCTCTTTTGCACCCAAACATGTTGAATCACTCTAAACTATGTTCAACCGACTAAATCCCTTAAGAGTCTGAAGTGCAAAATGGTTGCAAACTTCAACATGTCATTACTCGGACACTGTGATACTTAGAAACTTCTCATCTAATCCTATAGGATTTTGTTGTGCACCTCTACAATAACCTCTCTCATTTTTCACTATCTCGAAGGCATTTTCTTGTGGCAGCGATATTTTTCTTGGGGAAAAAGTTATTAAATGCAAGTAGTGCAAAGTTGCAAAGTGGTGAACTTTTGTTTTACAACTCATGTGACCAAACTAACTATTCCAACACATCTGAGTGGGTATGTTTATTCTATACATGGTCCTCTTTCACACCCAAACACACTGAATCACTCCGAGCTACATTCAACTACCTGAATCCCTTAAGAGTCTAAACTGCAAAATGGATGCAAACTTCAACACGCCATTACTCAGACACTGTGATGCTTAGAAACTTCTCGTCTGATCCTATGGGATAATGTTGTTCCCCTCTATAATGACCTCTCTTAATTTTTACTATCTCAGAGGTGTTTTCCTGTGGCGGTGAGATTTCGCTTAGGAAAAAGTTGTCAAATGCAAGTAGTGCAGAGTTGCAAAGTGGTGCAACTTTCATTCTGCAACTTGTGTGACCAAATTAATTGTCCCAATGCATCTGAGTGGGTAGATTTATGGTAGGAAAGGTCCTCTTTCACACCCAAATATGCTAAATTTCTCTGAGCTACGTTCAACCAGCTGAATCCCTTAAGAGTCTGAAGTGTAAAATGGTTGCAAAATTTAGCATGTTGTTACTCAAACACCGTGATACTTAGAAACTTTTCATTTGAGCCTATGGGATCATGTTGTGACCCTCTACAATAACCTCTCTTAGTTTTCAATTGGAAGGAAAATAAGCATGTCTAAGTCAAGAGCAAGTCCACCCAATCTTGGCAAGGCACAAGCAAAGTTCGCCATGCCCATGGTCAAGTAAAATGTCCAAGATGATGCAAATTCTTCTTGGGAAAGAAAAGCTATGTCCAAACTGTTGTCAAGTCCACCCTTGGCTTGAATAATGCTTGTCCAAGACAAAGGTAAAGTCCGCCCAACTCAAAGCATACATGGAAAAGACAATGTAAAGTCGGCCCATCTCAAAGCATACATGGCAAAGACAACTTAAAGTCCACCCCAAGCTGAAAATAGGAGATGGAAAACATATCTTGAAGTCCTCCTTCAGCCAAGATTAAAGGGGACATCCAACATGCTGAGATGGTGCCTCGTCATCTTCCAACCAATCAAATTGTTCCAAGCTAGCATGTCTAGGTTTAATGAACTTGACACTTCATAATGCAACAACTTTTTATTATTCATTTATATTTAGCAGGACAAGTGTCCCCAAATGTAATTTTCTCATTGGTCGAGAGGTAGTTAGTTGTGACAAACCCTAATTAGAGTTTTATTTTGTAATCTTGGTCATTGAATTGTATTCGAGGAGCCTATAAATTGAGCTCACCCCTCATTTGTAAAACATACGAGCATCCATCGCATACTAATAGCTCACTACCTTGTCTATGCTTTTGCTTACTATTATGCTTTAATAGATTTTCCAAGCATCCATCACTTGTCTGAAAGCACTTGTTGTAGGCTCTTAGCCATAGTAGCAAGATAGTGAATTGTTTGATAGAATGCTTTGGTAGACATGTATGAAAAATGTGGTAGCATAGACAAGGTAGTAAACTATTTGAAAAAATGCCTCAAAGAAATGTGGTCTCATGGTGATGGAATGCCATGATAATCTAGGGAATTTTCTTGTCATGGCAATCCATCACCATGAGACCACATTTCTTTGAGGAATTTTTTCAAATAGTTTGCTACCTTGTCTATGTTATTGCTTACTATTATGCTTTGATGAATTTTTTCAAGCATCCATATAGCTTGTTTGAAAGCACCTATTTTAGAATTTTAGCCATATCAGAAAGGCAGTGAATTGATTGATAAAATTATTTGGTAGACATGTATGAAAAATGTGGTAGCATAGACAAGGCAGTGAACTGTTTGAAAAAAAATTCTCAAAGAAATGTGTTCTCTTGGTGATGGAATGCCATGAAAAGCACATTGAGACCACATTTCTTTGAGGCATTTTTTTGAACAGTTCACTACCTTGTTGGTGCAGGAGCACCAAGCCTCTTGATATGGTATTGAATGGTCATGGATGAAATTGTGGTTAAGATATGAGAGTTTGAGTTTTTTTTGTGTCAATAAGGTCTACTTAAACCATTCTAATGTTTCCAAAATGATTTGGAGTTTTTATTTGATAATTTGGCCATAACTTGTAATCATGTTAAAAGTTGTCAAGATGGTCAAATGTTGTCAAGGTAAGTAGAATAGGAAGTCATTTAAGAGGGTCTAGGGGATTAGGAAATAATAAAGAGTCAGAAGGAGGAAAATGTCAAATTTGTAAATTGCATAAATGTAACAAATTTGAAAACCAACGACTACCTCCTTTAAAAATTTATTACTAGGTAGTTATAGACATTGGGAGAAGTTGGATTTGAATGTAATCATTATAAAAGCCTAAAAAATGGCTCGTGAAAGGTTGTTGAAGGCAGTTTGAAGATTGTACACATTTTGTTTTCATGAAATACAATGTTCTCAACAACTTTTTTCCTATTTTTTTGAACTTTGAAGGCTTGGTACAGACCCGTACAGCCTTCCTTTGCTCTAAAACTTTGTATATGTTGTAGGTACATGTGTTGTCTCTCTAATGATTCAGATTTGAGGTCTTAATCATGCAAATTGAGGGAGAAATCTTTATTTTTCTGGGACTGCTCATTTACCCTATTTTGGGGGTTTTGAAAGGGAACAAAATGGGTTTCTAATCCTTCCACCCACTGTATAGTCCTGTAACTTGGTGGATAGGCTTAAATAGGTGAAATAAACATGTATGCATCTTTTTTTGTGAAGGGAAGGCACACTTCTTGATTTGGGTGAGTCCCTAGGGTTGTTTCCATTAGAAATTGCATGAATTTAATGGGTATAGGCTTGAATCTGATGATGGGGTGTTAGGAAAAGTTATCTTAAGAACTTTTAAGATTGTGGGGTGAATCCAAGGGTGTTTGACTAGGTGGAAAGTTTGGGAAGGGGCTGGAAGTTTCTTTTTCAATAAACCCTCATCAAAAGTGCACAAAGCAAGGGTTTTTGGGTCTAGTGCGGAGGTGGTCATACAAATGAAATCTAATGGGGGATTTTTGGGTTTGATAACCTGCCAATTTTTTCTCTAAAGTCTTAGAGTTTTTGCACAAGTTTAAGATGGGGGTCCTTTGTAAAATTGACCTATTTGGAGGCCTAAAATGGTGAGAAAGTTTGTTTTCTCAAATTTGTTCCAAAGGAGTCATATGGGGGGCTAAGATATGTTTTGTAACTTTGTAATGGGTGTCTAAATCATCATTTTTTTTGTTAAGTGTTTTGGGAAGTTGTGGAATTAAGTTCCTAAAAATGGGTTTGCACTACTAGTAGGTTTGCAAGGGTGAAAATGGGAAATCCTACCTTTGATTTCAAACTTTGGGAGTTGTTTGGATTGGTCCAATAGATCCTTTTAATCTTGTTAGATGCCTCTTGAAGGCAAGTTGACACTTTGAGTGGGCTTGGGTCTCCTGCCTCTGCATCACTTGTCTATGCTATTGCTTCTTATTATGCTTTGATAGATTTTTTCCAAGCATCCATAGCTTGTTTGCAAGCACCTATTTTAGGCTTTTAGCCATAGCAGCAAGGCAGTGAACTGTTTGATAAAATGCTTTGGTAAACATGTACAAAAAATGTGGTAGCATAGATAAGTCAATGAATTGTTTGAAAAAATGCCTCAAAGAAATGTGGTCTCATGGTGATGGAATGGCATGAAAATCCATAGCAATTTGCATGTCATGGCATTCCATCACCATGAGACCACATTTCTTTCAAGTATTTTTTTCAAGCAGTTCATTGCCTTGTCTATAGTATTGCATGCTATTATGCTTTTGATAGATTTTTTCCAAGCATCCATAGCTTGTTCGAAAGAACTTGTTTTATGCTTTTAGCCATAGCAACAAGGAAATGAACTGTTTGAAAAAATACTTTGGTAGACATGTATGAAAAATGTGGTAACATAGACAAGACAATAAACTATTTGATAAAATACGTTAAGGAAATCTCACCTCATAGAATGCCATGATAAGACAATGATGTTGGCAGTTGCTCCTACTTATTAGTTATGCAATGTGAAGTAATTGCATAACTGCTTAGGTTGACTTTGTAAAAACTATTTTGTAATTGAAATTTTGTCATCTATCAGCATCTAGTTATTAGTTATGCAGTGTGAAGTAATGCTTTGACTTTGAAAGATGTGCAATAAAATGTAATCAACGATATGAATATAAAGTACAAAAAATTATTTTTGACAATTCATTAGTTAAAATATTTATTTTATTTGTTCTCTATATCTCTATATTCTATGGAAATACCTTTCAATTTCAAAATAAATAGATTTTATCTCTTGTTCTACAATTTTTTACGCTTTTTTTAAATATGATTTTTTCCCAACTTTTTAAAAAACTCTTATACTTTTGGTTTGTCAAAATTTTCCCCAAAAGATTTTTGCTGCTATGCATTGGAAGCATGAAGCATACACATGAATACACACACTATACGTGAAGTATACATGTGAATAAGTGAAGCATACATAGGAATAAGTGAGGAGTAATTGAAGCATTCCAAAGGATACAAACCACCAAGAATGGAGCTTATTTACACAATATGCTTTAGATGGAGCTTATTGAGAAATTGGTAGTAATTAATTAAGCATTAGATGTAAACAAAATCCATGCCTACAACATTCAAGCATACGATTTACACAATATGCATGATAACATCATTCAAGAATGATAGTAGCAAAATAATTTTTTTTTAATCAAAAATTCATAAGGTATACAATGATATATATTGATAAAAGTATATACAATATATCCAAAAAATCCATATAGGCTTACTACAAAGGAGCCATATTATGGACTAAAATGTCCCGTATATATTGATAGTACAAAACATATGTTCCAAAATGCCACATAGGCATACAAAAAACAACCCTAATACAATCATTTCCCTCTAGGGGAAGGAAATAGATCCTGTGTTTCCTTCGAATTCAGCTGGATGGAGTGATTGTTGGTTCTCTGGTCTTTCGAACACGCTCGCTTGTCCTCCTCTCTTCACTTTGAACTTTCAACTGATACAATAAAATGTAAAGATTTTAATACATAGAAATTGAATTGTGGAATGACATATAACAAAATATAATCACTTACCGCATACAAATAGTCATCATTCACATTTACATCATTACCATGTCCACGATCTGGAGTGACAACCACCTGTAGCAACCATCAAGATAGAAATTAAGATACACAAAAGTATCATGAAAATTTTCTATAATAGACCATAAAAGAGAAAATATAATGTCAAATCGACTAATCTGTTGCATACCTCTCTTAATGGATTAGAACTAGCTATTGCTACAACAACTTCGTGCTCCATTGTGCCACCAACATCACTAGGGCCATCTGATGTCAACATTTGCAAACGGTAAATGAAAGAGTAAGTGGTAGGGTGAACTATTAAATGTTAATGGGATGGGATTAGGAAGGAATAAAGGAAAAAAAAGTGAATTAGGAGAAGATAATGTGACATGATCAAGGAATAGAAATGCAATGTTTGTGTTTCTCATCAATTTTTTAGATTTGTATATGAAAAATTATGAAAACTAGCTAACATTGTTTTACAACACCATTATTGAATAAAGGATACCTAAGTGTAAGTTGTTTGACAAAATGAATCGCGAGGTGTGGAGGTTGAAGGTCCACCAAGAAACTATTTGAAATCCAAAGCATGTTATGAGACAAAAATTCAAATATAACATTCAACTATTCAAATGCAATAATAATATCTTTAATACTAGTTGCATACCTGTGGACTCAACATCGAGAACAAATAAGAATCTATAGGAATGGGGCACGTCTCATGAACACTCTGACCTTGAAATTTCATCATATCGAAATTCTACTAATTTACTTATTCTTAAATTTTAAAATATAATTTAATAAACAACTTTAAATGAACTTGCTTGTTTTTACCTGAGTGTCAATGTCGAATGTATCATTCAACAAATCATCTGTGAAAGCCATCGCCTCTACAACTGATGTAGGTTGTGTAGCTACATCTCGAGCACTCTAATAATCATACGTGAAACTACACCACAAGCGCCACAATGGTGGGGTGGAGCTTGGGGCCTACAAGTTTCCTCCACACTAGGCTCTACTAGAGGCCTCACACACTATAAAATGGTTTGGGTGAGTGAGCCAATCAACTCCAGTGTGTCTACCTCTACACTATCCTTAACAATAGAAGTAATGATGACATGCTCCACCATGGGTCTAGCCAAGGGTCTCAGTGCCAATTGTGGATTATGTCATGCAACAAGTCTATCATGTGTGGAGCCCCCACCTCTACCCTGAAAGTCTACAATGTCAAAATAATTTGGCATCTTATTGAGGATAAACTCACAATAGAGTTTCCTCAAAAATTATTGTGGTACCTCATGGTTATTACATGGAGGTTGGTCAAATACCATCCACCACCGCTCCCAAAATTTATTTTTAATTAACTCATGGTCGCACTAATGGATGGGGAACCTCCTGCATGTATGAGACAAAGGTGCGTTGGTTTTCAGGTCTGTAAATAGGGCACACAAGTTGGCTTTGCTAATTTTTTGTTTTTTAACATCTGCATATGACAAACCTCTAGCATAATATTGTCTCATCTCATTCCTCTTATTTGACCAAAAATTTATTTTCTCACTCATTTATCCTACATGAGATATAATTGACTTCAATGATTCAACAATCCCTCTCCTATAAGGGTGGGTTTCGACATGCTCAGTTAATCTTCCAATTAATTGTTAAATGTCTCTTTTATTGTTTTCAATTTGATTTAGAATATTTTCTTGTGTTCCTTGAGGATTCCTATGAATTGATGGAGGGGTTTTAGGTTGTTCTTGAATAAGAGGCTCTTCCTAAGGGGGTAACTGTGAATCCTCAATGTTTGGAGGTGGAGTTTCATTCCCTGAGAATTAGAACAAATTTTTATTATAAAAACCTATTTCAATCTACATTCTAAATCAAATTTGAAATAAATATAATAAAAATACATACCTCTTTGCAATCTTTGATGTTTCTGACATGTTGGTGGAATCCTCATGAAAAATAGCAAGCTAAGGATGCAAATAATGGATGATATTTGGTGAGTGCGAGTTGCATACCTCAAATCCTCCAAAGCCAAGCCGCAGGTTGAAGTGAAATGAGGTTTCAAAATGCATTTTTTTCTTTTATTTACGTTTTGAATTTGGTGCATGCCAAATGACTTGAAGTCATTTGGCGTGCATCAAATTTGGAGCTCACCAAATGGCCAATTTCGGCCTTTTTTTGCAAATTTTTACAATTTGACAGCTAAATTGTATCACATATTGGTGCACTTACCCTATATGTTATGTTGTTAGTGTCAAGCCTGTAGGTTGCAACTAAGTCCATAGTTTCTGAGCTTAATATTTGAATGTCCAGAGCAGCTTTCTTCAATTGATTCTGATTAATGGTTTTATGATTAGCAGTTGGCTTGTTATCTTTTGCATTAGATAAATGTTTCCTAATTTCTTTACATGTTTTACTTCTTCAGCAATTTATGCATTCTTTAGACTAATCATTTCCATGCTTTCTAGTTTAGGGTAATTTTTTTCAGATTCTTAATTTTTTGTTTTCTGGGTTGAGTCATTTTCTTGTTTTCTAGATAGATAATTTATTGCTTTCAAGATTAGAGGCCCCTTATTTTAGAACTTTTATTCAGTTGGTTAGTGTTTAAGAATTCTGAAAGAGAAGTTGAGACGTCCTCTATTGTATATAGCCATTGGACACTGCCTGGTCGACATATTAATGTGATTATTCACTAAAGTGTTAGGACCTAATGACAACCTGTCAAATTACAGACTCGAGATTCCAAGAGATGTGTAAATGCCAAGATGACAAGATTCCATTAGGAGATCAAAGAAAATCTACAGAATAATGAATGCATGTATCTATAATAATATAAAAAGTATCCCTTTTCCTTAATTTAAAATAATTAACAATAAATGAGCCTAATGTTTCCTTAATTTAGTGTTGTAATTTGTTTTACACATTCACATTAAGTTTAGGACCATTTTTAATAAAATGGACTTAATTGTGTCTTATTTAGGGTGTTGTAAAGTGTTTCCTTATACTTTCACACTAATCTAGGGATTTATTAATTAATTGAGGTTAATTAGAGCTTAATTGACCCCTTAAATTCAAATCCAAGCCTTATTTATTGAAATTTTTGAGGGATAAAGCCCGACACTCATTAATAATATTTCACAACACTTAATTTGGAAAGGTTTGAGTCCTAGGCTAGTGACCTGGCACCCATTCACCACTTGGTGAATGGTCCTTCCTAGGTCCAAGGACACCCTTTTTGCATGTTATTTCATATCCCTGAAGCATGTCCTAGTTGAGTATGGGCGAATGGGTCCCCCTTAGCTTAGGACACTCCTTTTTTAGCATATTCTTGGGGATTTTAGTGATTTCAAATCCTATATCTAATGTCAGCTTGTTTTATTTGAATTTCAGGATTAAATCTTAAGTTAAATATAAATATAAGGTTATTTCACATAGTTTCATCCTAGATCTTCATAAGCAATCAAGAGTACTTTTACAAGAGCATTACAAGAGAAATTTAAGAGCATTTCAGAGGCATTCAAAGGAAGATTATCAAGATTTTATTGCAACAATGAAAGGTCATTTCATCATGTCGAAGGCATAACACGCATCATGCATGTTGTTGAGCTAATGTGTTGATGTAGCATTGAAGATCCAAGTCAAGCATCGTTTCATATCAAAATTCAAGATCACGATCTACATTCCTTAAAGCTACTTCATGCTAGATTGTTGATTTGTATTCCAAGACTTCATCCAAGGTATCATTGTTTCATGTTTCATGTTTCATTGTTTCATCATAAATTTTAATTACCTAAATAGGGTTTGACCAAGGCAAACCCCTATTCCCTAACAAACAACAATTTTTCTTCTCTCTTGTGTATGATTATAGATTTTAGGTTGAAGATCAAGTGAAGAACAAAAGTTGTAAAGTTGTAAAAGTTGTCATCTTTCTTGCAAGATAACATAAAATAAGCTATATAATTTATTTCTTGCTTTTGGGAGCTAGAAACCTGGGGTTTGGGAGTGTAGACACTGAAGAACAAAACCCAAAAATTAGTTTTTCATAACCCTAACAGGGACCCATTCACCACTAGGCGAATGAGTCCTCAATGAGGCCCTAAACAATACTTTTTCAACAAGGTGGACATCATTTTATCATCTTTAAACCTTCCTTTTTGCTGTTACAATAGTTAGGTTTGTTTTTTTATTGTTATTTATGCATTATATCTCTCATAATTGAATAAAACATACTAGCCACAAAATTTGGCTGCACCCATTTGTTGATCTCATTTGGTGATTGTACCTTGTCTTTTTCTATGATTCATTTTGGTGAACCTAACTTCTTGAACATTGTAATTTTATGATTTTAGGAGTCTCTTACATCTTAGATTAGATCTTGCATTCATTTTCATTGAATTAGATCTCATTTAAGGTGTCTTAGTTTGCATTCAAAATTTGCATATAATCTAGGGTTTTAGAATTGCATTGTTTGCATTCTTCAAATATGAAAAATACAAAAAAAATAGTCATCTTTCATATCATTTAGATCATATAAACTTGCATTTGAAAATAAAAAAAAAATTGCATATCAAACTAGGTCTTGTAATTCATCAATTTCTCACATTTTCAACTTGCATTTCACATTACATTTATAGAAAATTAAAACTGAAACTTACTGTAGCAGACTTGAATCTGAAAATCATAAAAAAAAACTTTAAAATATGTAAAAATCAACTTCAAAACCCTAATCTAGGACCCATTCACCCTAGGGTGAATGAGTCCTTGATCAGACCTAAATTTGAATTTTTTGAAATTGAAATATTTTTTTTGCTGTTAGATATTTGTTTCAATTTGTTGAATTTTTGTTTCATTCATTTCATTAGATCTAGCTTAATTTTCTTCATTTAGTGCATTGTCTAAATTCAAAATTGCATTTAAGACATTTCATTTTCATATTGTTGCACAGTGTAATCAACAAATTACCTTGTTTAGAATCTAAAAAATTGCATTTACACATTTCATTCTAGATCATTGCATTGCCTCCTTCCATTTTGGGTTTGCACACTAAGTTTGTAAATCTTGCATGAGCTTTACAACTCGGTGTCCTATTAGCAATACTATTGTTCTACGTATTTCAAAACTCATGTCATCCCATGATATATCATTCTTCGTGGATCATAGTTTGTGTACTTCATTTCCCATGACTTCCACTGATATGCATGATGTTCATTTCTCGCAAGAAGATATAAAAGACTAGATGAAGGCCTAGAAAACTTACAAGATGGCATGGAAATTAGCATGATTCACATGATACAAAATATAAGGACATTTCTTAAAACTAGAAATGGAACAAAAATTTTCAATAGCCTTAGTTGCTTACTAAATGAGAACTTAAACAAACAAGAGAACAATAGCATCCATGACTCAATCAACTTTATTGAAGCTAAATCTCATAAGGGCTCAACCAAAATGCCTTTTGATATTGCTTTCTCACAAAAAGATACTTAAACATGCACCAGATGGTCCTCTTTACATAGTTGGAAGAATTAATAACAAGCCTACTAATGGGATATTAATTGATCATCTCTGTGGAGAGAATGTGATCACTAAAGAATTCCTACATGAACTCTATCAAGATACATATGACAAACCGATAGCATGAATCAAGACACATAATGGTTTTTATTGTCTTGCGATAGGCTCAATAGATATCCCTTTAAAATTTGGACCGAAAACATTAAATGTCTCATTCACCATCATCCCACAATCAAACCAATTTCATGTGAAGTTAGGCTACCCAAGGCTTTTCTCCATGAATTTCATCCCCTCGGTTGTGCATGAATGTTTAAAGTTTCCCTTTGGAAATGATATCTTTACTGTGTATCATAGTGGATTTAATCTTGTGTCTTCCCAAGGGAACTATTCATTGTATTTCTTTTGGCCCAAGCCTATTGAACCTATTAGACCTCGTGAGGACTTCTTTTTTAAATCCTATCAAAAGTTCAAGGAAAAGCGTATAGCAGAAGTATCCCTAAGAAACATGCCTCAACCCATGTTTGAGTCACCTATCCTTGATGAAAAAATGATTGAACCGAAAGTCCTTCCAAACATCCAAGAGCATCCTACGATAATACCTCTCTCAATTTCCTACAAGAGACCATGAGAAAACCAAAACAATCCCATTATGCCTCCTAAAATTAAACAAGTTTACAAAGCTAAAGAGAAAGTGGTTGAACAACATCCTATTATTTCTTTGGCTCCTCCCAAGGAAGAGAAGAAACCTATGGTTGAAAAACCTACTCCTACACAAACAAAAATTGATAATAGATTGAAATGTTCAATTGAAATGCTAGAGAGCATAAGAATAGGTGTCATTCTATTGTTCGTATGTTACAAGCTAAGGAAGAAAATAAAAAACAAAAAAAATCAAAATATGAACTTACCTAAAGCAATGCATGATAACTCTATACCTTCGCAACAATGTAAACAAGAACCTTTAAGAGACATTATCATTCGACATCCTGTTGTGATTGATCTAGATGAGTAAATTGGCAGTACAAGGATTGATGAGCAAGTGCATAATGAATTGAATACATTATTTTCCTCTTCTATGAGCTTAGATGAAAAATCTCCTGAAAAGAGTGTTGAACTTGGTGCTTCCCCTAGTTTGGCACTTTTTGTTGTCCCTTTGGCTAGGTGTCCACCTTATATATATACAAATCAAGATTGGGATGCAGATGACTTGCTATAGGTCGAATTGCATGTGCCTTACTAGTATTTTTATTTGTTTTCTTTTTCATGTTCTTTATGTGATTGCATGTGCGTAATGTGAACCCTCGTGTTGTTTCATTTGATTTCTCTCTTTTTTGTGCATTCCTCTATATGTATCTACATTCTTCTCTATTTCATAAAAACTTCATCTTTTTCATTTGTCTTGTGTTTTGGGGATGACGCAAGGAATTGAGACATTTAGGTATCTTTCATGTTGACCCGAAAGGCTTTTTCTTTGTTTTCACTCTCTTTGTTTCATTCTTCCAGTTCTATGAGTATTCGGGGAATGGTGACATTTCCAAGCTCTATGACAACATTATAGAAAATAAATACTAACCTCAATTCCATAGATTCCTTCCATATTTAACCCCTCCTTCCTTTTCATGACGTAGCTTTATTTTGGAAACATATAACTTGGCATAGGGTTTTTCAAGGAAAGCTCTCATGTATAAGGAGAAAACATTGGCTACTTTAAAGAAGTTACTCACAGTAATGGTGTTAGCAACCACTTTAAAGTGGGGGCATACATCAATGAAATCTTTTGAAATTTTGCATATTTCATGGTGTGATGTCCTTTTTCTTGTGTTGTGTCCTTTTCTTGGTGGTGTCATTTGGTTTGATGTCCTCCAAGAGTGTGATATGTCTAAGCGTACGACTTTCCCTTAGTGGCATGATGTGAAACGAGGCATCCCATAAGTGGAAATTTGATATTCTTGACTTGTCCTCTCTTGGAGACATTAGGCACGATGCTACCTAAGATGAGGACCTTACATGGAGTGAGATCCCTTTGAACAAAAACTTATAGACACAATATTCATAAGCACTTAGCATTGTGGTGCCTTATTGAAGTTATCAGGAGGATAACTTTGTTATGGTATGGGAGGCTAATATGATTCTCTCCTTTTCCACCATTTCAGGATACTCACCTAGTGGACAACCTGAGGTTCGACTACCCTAGAGTGAGTATGTGTGTGTTGTTTGCATAGTGGACATCATGTTCTGCTTGTAAACATTTTTGGACAAATAGCCTAGACCTGGTCCACATCATGTTGGACATACTATCGAAGCTTGATCCTTTTTCTTAGACAAATAGCCATGTTCCACATTGTGCTAGAAGGTCAAAGCTTGATCCTTTATTTTCCTTCATTTTTCTTAGTCTTTGATAGTGTATGATTGAGTATATTTTTCATTGCTCCATACATAAATGTCTTGAATGTCTACTTTAGTGTGAGTTTTTCATAGGGGAAAAATCTCAATAAAGTGGAGGAAAAATGTAGTAACATAAAAAGTATCCATTTTCCTTACTTAATTCCGAATAATTAACAATAAATGAGCCTAATGTTTCCCTAATTTAGTGTTGTAATGTGTTTTACACATTCACATTAAGTTTAAGACCCTTTTTAATAAAATGGACTTAATCATGCCTTATTTAGGGTGTTGTAAGGTGTTTCCTTACACTTTCACACTAATCTAGGGATTTATTAATTAATTGAGGTTAATTAGAACTTAATTGGCCCCTTAAATTCAAATCCAAGCCTTATTTATTGCATTTTCCAAGGGATAAATCCCAAAACTCATTAATAATATTTCACAACACTTAATTTGGAAAGGTTTGAGTCCTAGGCTAGTAACTTGGGACCCATTTTCCACCTAGCGAATGGGTCCTTCCTAGGTCCTAAGACCCCCCTTTTTGCATGTTATTTCATATCCCCAAAGCATGTCATAGTTGAGTATGCTAGGACCCATTCACCCTATGATGAATGGGTCCTCCTTAACATAGGACATCCTTTTTTGAGCATATTATTGTCAGGATTTGAGTGATTTCAAATCCTAGATCTGATGTTCACTTGTGTTATTTGAATTTTGGGATTAAATCTTGTATAAATATAAGGTTATTTCACATAGCTACATCCTAGATCTTCATAAGCAATCAAGAGTACTTTTAAAAGAGCATTACAAGAACATTTCAAAGCCATTCAAGGGTAGATTATCAAGGTTTTATTGTAGCAATCAAAGGTCATTTCATCATGTCAAAGGCATAGTGCATCATGCATGTTGTTGAGCTAATGTGTTGATGTAACATTGAAGATCCGAGTCAAGCATTGTTTCATATCAAAATTCAATATCAATTCTACATTCCTTAAAGTTACTTCATGCTAGATTGTTGATCTGTGTTCCAAGACTTCATCCAATGTATCATTGTTTCATGTTTCATTGTTTCATCATAAGGTTTAATTACCTAAATGGGGTTTGAACAAGGAAAAACCCTATTGCCTAAAAAAAAAACAAATTTTCTTCTCTCTTGATTTGTGATTATAGATTTTAGGTTGAAGATCAAGTGGAGAACAAAAGTTGCAAAAGTTGTCAAAGTTGGAAAGTTGTAAAAGTTGTCATCTTTCTTGCAAGATCACGTGAACTAAGCTACAAAATTTATTTTTGAATTTTAGGAGATGGATACCTGGGATCTAGGAGTGCATAAATTGAAGAACATAACCTATCAATCATTTTTTTCAAAACCCTAATAGGGACCCATTCACCATTGGGTGAATGAGTCCTTAGTGAGGCCCGAAACAACACTTTTTCAACAAGGTACACATAATTTTGGCATCTTAAAACCTTCATTTTTTCTATTATAATAGTTAGGTTTTTTTTATGATTGTTATTTATGAATTATACCTCTCATAATTGAATGAAACATACTAGCCACAAAAATTGGGTGCACCCATTTGTTGATCTCATTTGGCGATTGCACTCTCTCTTTTTCTATGTTTCAATATCAAAGTACATGTATGCCAAAGTATGTAAGAGAATACAAAAATATGCTAGAATATATAAAAATACAAGCTAGGTAGTGAGTTTATATAGAACTAAGGAGATGATGGAGGTGGAAAATCATTGACCAATAGGAATTAACCATCAAAAGTGGAGAATACCACCAAAAGTGGAAAGTTTTCCAGGAAGGGGACACCACATGACTTATCTCCTAGTAATAAACTCACTTTATTATCCTTAGAATGCTTAATAAAAGTGTAGTAAAAACCTAGGACTAAGGGAAAATAAATTAACCCACTAGGAAAACAAAAATCTATACCAGCACCCCCTCTTAAGCAAAACTTAGGAGGATGTTAAAGATGATGGGTCTTGACAAATAAAGCTATGTTAGATACCCATGTACATATAAAATTATGCCACAAAGAAGAAAAATTCCCCGTCCCACAAAAAGGAAGTACGACCCCTCAATAATAGAGAGATAAATGAAGTGGAAGGACAAATAAGCCACCCCAAAGAGATCTAATGGTAGATGCCCAAAACTAAATGTAGAAGATGGTCCAGAATCATTGAACAACATTCCTTCCTTTAGGAAGAAATAAAACCAAAGGTGTATGTGAGTTATCTCCCCAATCTTGAAAGGAATCTATAAAAAGAAAAATCAAGATGTATGGAGTCTTTGAACTCGACTCAAGTGTCCCCATGTTGATGTTGAAGGCTCTCACAATCAAATTAGGTGTTCTAGGCCACTTTGTTGAAAATGAAATCTCAAAATCTCCTAGAGACTGATGTAAAACACAAGCCAAAGACTTAGGTATCTCCTCTAAAGATGTCTCCTCCAAATGATGATACAAAGTATCCTTACTCATGTTTAACTATGATGAATGATCATGTAGAGAATGAATAGGAGATTCAAAGTGTTCCCTCACAAAAATTGAAGAAGAATCAACTCCATCAAAGAGAAGATGAATAAAATCAATAGTGTCTCCCAAATATGCAATATGTGTCTCCATAAACAAGTTTGAAATACCTGTCAAGAGATCATCCCAAAAATATGAACCTAAAATATAATGTGTGTTTTTCTCCAAGAAGTCATTGGAAACTTTTGAAGAAGTAACACTGAACTGAATCTAGAAATTGGTCCTAATGGTTTGAATCTAGAAGACATAAATGATCTCATTGCAATGAATCACTGGAGGCACTCAAAGAAGCATCTCTAGAATTTGAATCTACAATAGATATGTGTGATGGGATATCAATGAATCGATCATCCACACAAGATGTGTCTGTGACATAAGATGGCTAAACATAAGTTTCAATATCATCCACAGTATCCTAGTTCTCCAAGGAAACATCACTTTCAGATGAAGATCCAGTGTCTCCATCCAACCATTGGATGATGGTACAAGAAGTGAAAGGGCACATAGTATGCTCTACATGATATAGAATATCCTAAAAAAATTAGTAAGAAATATTATTCCATAGATCATGTCATTATTATTAAACCATGCATTATTTTGATTATAGTCACTTGGCTCAAGAATGAGTCCAAGGAGATAGGCAAATAGATCCTACTCAAAGAAATGATTCTTTATCCCTTATTTCCAAGACAAATAGTACTCTAAAGTTATCTTAACAACAGAAGGATGGAAATAATTTTTAAGAGATGCGCTTAACCCCCCATAAATGGATTTTTATCTTACTTACAATTTATTTGTATAATCCCCTCAAGATTGATACAAAAAAACCAACTTTAAGTGAATACAAAAAGAGAAATCAAGAGACACCCCCCCTTTCCACTAGTCTCAGAAATCACCCCCCTAAGATATTACAATGTTGGCACTTTATGATTAGTGCGTTTATAAAGATTTTTCCAAGATACAATGCTTAATAGGCTCAAAATTACAAATTCTGATACAAAATGCATCAGAGAAAAAATCTTAAAAATCTATATTAATAGTTGTGTAGTTATCTTCAATACCTTTTCAATTCCTATTTGTTTTTGAAAAATGGAGCACCAGGGTGAAAGTTATGTCTTGTTGAAGAAAAATACAACAAATAGCTTCAACCTACAATATCTAGCAAAAAATGGAAAAAATTCTTTTCAAAACTTCCATGGATGGAAAGTGCTTGTCTCCAATTTTTTGATGATATCTCATTTTTCAAAATTAGACAGCATGACAAAATGTTATGAAAGTTAAAAAAGACCCAATTTAGCCTATTTAAGTGCCTTGGTGGCCCCCTGGCGGCCTTTGGGTGGAACCATCAACTAAGGTGGTGCTTTGGCTATGTAGGGGTGGTGGTTTAACATTTTGTTGACGGTTTGAAGTTAGCTACTAGTGGCTTCAAAAAAATATGTTGGCAGTTTCAGTTTAACACTATGGTTAATAAATTGCGTGGCTATTTCAATAGCCATTGGTGGCTCCCAAGGGAGCTCATGGGCTTTAGAAAACCCACACGGCTAGTTAGATTCATGCTTATTAAAATCCTTGAGCACTACATTTAAGTGCTAAATTTAGTGCTTTTTATAATTTTTATAATTATTTTTATTATTAATTTTAATCTGTTGACTATTTTTTTTTTTGAATTTTTTAATTTTGTACCCATATTTATGTAGCAAAGGGGGACATATGACCCTCTTGGTAATTTTTTTCCTTGACGGCTCTCATCACTGAATATGGGTGAATTTTATGTTAAAATTTATCAACTCGATCTCTTGAACACAAGGGCAAGGTCCTTTTTGGCCAAAAGATCTCCTGCAAAATGTTGTTCACCAGATTTGAGCTTCAAACCCATGTTTGCTACTGTGTCATATGGTGGCCAAATTGAGTGAAACAAAATTCAAATCTGACTTTCTTGAGCCTCTCATACATAATGGGATAGTCAAAAATATTGCCACTATAGCCAAAATAGCTACAATCACCAGATCTCACCAAAAACACACATACATTTATATAGGATTAATAGATCTTCATAATTCATTTATGATTCTTCACATCGTATTAATGCACTGAAGAAGAGCATATGATAATTTACAAGATCATACAAAAATCTCTAATCTCTTAATCAAGAATCTAAGTACTAAAAACTCTCAAAATATAAGCTTTGATACCATGTTAGAAATCTAAAATAGATTGAATAACCAAGATCTTCTATGAGAGAGATAAGCTATAAAATTGTAAATGAAATAACATAATTATAGACTCTCTAAGAGATGTGTAAATTTCAAGATGATAAGATTGCATTAGGAGCTCAAAGCAAATTTGTAGAATAATGACTACATGCATCAAAGTACATGTATGCCAAAGTATGCAAGAGAATGCAAGAATATGCTAGAATATATAAAAATACAAGCTAGGTAGTGAGTTTATATAGAACTAAAGAGACGATGGAGGTGGAAAATCCAACCAATAGGAATTAACTACCAAAAGTGGAGAATGCCACCAAAAATGGAAAGTGTTCAACCCTTTAAAGAAGGGGACACCACATCACTTATCTCCTGCAATAAAATCACTTTATTATCCTAAAAAAGCTTAATAAAAGTGGAGGAAAAACCTAAGACTAAGGGAAAATAAATTAACCCACTAGGAAAACAAAATCCAGCACCAACATTATATACCTAAAGAATGATTAAATTGATTAAAAGAAATAGTCTGTGAAATCGATGTGCTAAAAAAAAGGTATATGGATTTATAAAATTTAAGGATTTTTTTTCATTTTGAATATCACGTGAAAGGAAAAAAGTAAATATAATTAAAATTAAAAATTAAAAAAAAATTAAAAGAAAGGAAATTTATAGGGGTGGTTGGGTAGGATACCCTAGCTACCATGGGAATGGAGACTCCACTCCTCTATAGTCTTGCGGGCCTATGGGGCATGGTGGCTCCACCCCTGCCTTATGTAAGAGGGATGTGGGCCCACTATGAGGGTCATGGCCCTTGTAGCGGACATGACCTCCTATTGTGGGGGTTGCAACCTCCTTTTTATATTTTTTCTTCTTGTTGAATAATGTTTCTTTAAAATGAAGCAATGTTATAAAATAAACAGGGATTGCACCAATGTTTAACTTGCAACCAACCTAGTTTTCTATTATGTGTCATTCCATTTGTATATACATTGAAATATAATATTTACACATGATTTTTTATTGTAACATAGAAATAAAATTCCAAAATCCCTCCAACAATCAAATAGAATAAAAATAAATAAAAAAATTAAGTAAAATAAAAAAATTGAATGGGGAAGTCAATTTTTTCCTTCCTTGAATTCTTTGGTACCTCATCCTCATCTAAATGCCTAGACAACTTGATAATTGATGCCTTGGCAACCACCCCTTGTAAGGTGTTAAACCTATTTAACACACACACATAAGGGTAAAAGTACAAACCTATGTCACACTTTTGGCCAACTTATCATCACACCTGAATTTTAGTATTTCTCACTAAAAATTAATTTTGTTCAAACATATGACCTAGTAAGATTAGTTGTACCTGAGTTAGATATTTTCACAACTTTTCTAACTAAAATTATAGGCTAAATGCATATGTAACACTATTTTGAGGCCAATTTACTAAAATAGTTTGATTATTTGAAAAACTTGATGTTTCAACAACTTCTACTCATGTAAATACTATTTTTTAAAATATAAAAAATATCTTTTTGTAGGTCCATAAATGTAGTTTTCATATATATATATATATAGTTTAATTATTATTTATATTTTATATTTTATTTTTACTAAAAGTAGGTTGTCGGCATAGAAAATTAGATTGATCACCATGTCAATAAAAAAAACTAATTTTTTTTTTTTTTATTGAGAAATAATGATGCACTAAATAAGAGAATATATATCAAGATGGTATTTTTTTTTCTATTTTAGATGAATATTTAATATAAAAGTTGATGTCAAATGGAAAAAACTATGTTTTAACACACACATTTTAATATTTGTTTAAAAATATATATTTATCAAAAATGGAAAAAAATATATCCATGCACTAAAGTTTCAAGTTACTAACACACAAAAAATTTGAAGGAAAATAAATAAATTACTATATAAAGATTGACTTCTCGTGTAACTTCAATTTTTAACATTTTATTAGCAACTAAATTATAGTGTTAATTTATCAAAAACTATTTTAAAATATATATATATATATATTTTAAAT
This sequence comes from Sequoia sempervirens, assembly GCA_007258455.2. Classification (NCBI taxonomy): domain Eukaryota; kingdom Viridiplantae; phylum Streptophyta; class Pinopsida; order Cupressales; family Cupressaceae; genus Sequoia; species Sequoia sempervirens. Next base: position 46,949,009 of record VDFB02358134.1, read on the forward strand.
ATAAAAACATAAAATATATTAAAAAGTATACATTTTACTAGTTTACATCATTTCAAAATTCAAAACATATATGCCACTTTTTAGTGATTCAAGTTTAAAAATTGGATCAGTATTGGTTGTTTCCTTTATAAAAGTGTGACACAACTTTGTACTTATACCCATAAAGAATGTAGATAAAGGACTAGCATGGTGGATTTTCCTAAAAGTCCCCTTGTGTAGCACTATCTACCATCAATCGATTTGATTCTTCCAGTATGTTTATCCATGTTTGTATGAGTAGTTGAGTCAAAATGAGGCTCAATAGATGATGAATAAAGTGGAGATAAAAATAAGAAAATTAGGGTTCAAAAGAAAATAATTTAGGGTTGGACGCCTATTTTCAAGTTAAATTTTAGGAAAATTAATAGCTTAAAGTAAAAATTTATTATGTTTAATGATAGTAGATGTCTTAATTTGGATTACAAATTCAATGTTATAACTTAATTTGGTTAGCACGACCTCCCAACCAGGTATACTAAGAAAAATAATAATGATATACTATTATCCATTTTCTCTTTCCAAGCACAAATTAGCGAGTTAGCTAGGTGATTAAACTATGTTATAATTAAACATTACCCTTGTAACCTCAGTGAATGAAAACATAAGTTGCAATGTTAATTAAGAATTAGGGAACCAAATCCTTAGAAATTTATTCTCATAATATTTTTATTAATGACCCCTTTTGTGGAATCAATTTTTAACCATGGTTAAATATTGACTTTGAAATTTTAGGAAAATTTAATATGGGAGAATTATTTATGAAACTTACTTTGGGAAAATCAATTTATTTTGTTAGAACTATTTATTTGATTTCTTTATTGAATAGTTGAATGGATTAAATACTTTAAGAGAACATCCTAATGAAGTTTTAATATAAATTTCTCAAAATAGTGATCCATCAAGATATAAATAAGTACCTAAATCTATTATATTAATCTACTTAATATACTTTTCTAAAGAGAGAGAGAATTAAAAAAATATTATTATTTATTTATCTATTATTTTGGAGTTAAAATTCTCTAGTGGAGGTCACTATTGTCCTTAGTGATAAAATTAGTGGTTAAAGGGAGACTTAGTCACATTCTTTTAAATATTGAAATATTATTAATAGTTTAAATTAAAATGTTAAGTTAATAATAGTTAATTTAGACCATGTGAATTTATTATGTAATCTAATTGTTCACATTATCTTACTATACATGTGCACATGACATATAACTTATAAAATTATTGGATAGAACCCCTTTCATGTGAGGTTATTTGGGTGGAATAATGTTGTTTAGTAGGCTCAATTTGATTTTGGGTAGCTTTCTTAAATGTTAAATCATATGTATTCATATGAAAGATAGTTAGGGAAATACTAAATCCCTTGTCAAATATCCTGATTAATACTTAGCATGACTATAAAGTAACTTCATATCGTCATAATGGAGGTCCTCCTTGTCTGGTTGTTTTGAGTAGCTCTTTAGGTATGAAAATGTGGGGTAAGGTGGATAGATTTTGTGTACTCTTAGGAGAAACAAAAGTTTGTTGTGTTTTGCCATGTGTAAATTTTGGGCATGACAAAATCTATGCTAAGATCCCTAATATATATGGCTCTTCTTTAGATAACTAGAATTCACTGCAAGTATGCATACATAATAACCCTTCTGGGCTAGACAACTATAAATTTTATTATTTTAGTGATATAGTAGTTGTGGCCCCATAACACCACATTTACTGATCAAATGTGTGTGTGTGTGTAATTTTTTATTATTTTTTTGAGAATTTTTTTAATAATAAGATGTGACCATTTTTATAATTTGAAGATATTGAAAATATGAATCAAAATTGCATGAATTATTAATTTCTTTTAACTTAAAATTGAAAATTGAGAAGATCTATTCTACCAAACTTTTAAAAATATAATTCTAATCTCATTTTCTTCTAAATATTAGACATCTTAAATTCAACAAAATTTGATCCTACAATTCAAACTCTCTTAAAAATAATTAATAACAAAAATAATAATATATTAAAAGAAAACTATTTAGAAGACTTCAATAATATTATAAACACTAAAAGTAAATTCCTAGACCCTACTATGAAATAATATAGAGGGGCTCACCTAATAATCAAATATATTATAAAAATCATCACCCTTCCCATTATGATCCTTTGAATGTAATGTATCGTTGAATTTATGATGACATGAATTTCAAGGATTCCTATAAATAATGATTTCAACCACATTATTTATATAAATTGAATGATTTGATGGGAGGTTTGGGTAACATATTCAAATGAAGATATACATCCATCTAACTATGTTTGTCCCTAATAATCAAATATCATAATTAAATTTGTTTTATTCCATAATTTTCTCCCATGAAAACGGTCAATTCCCACTCTAATTATGGATGTAGAAGGTCATATCAAGAATATATTAATTCAATATTAATGGTGAACAGCTCTATAATTGAAAGTTATGTATAATTATGAAATCTATTTCTTATGAATAAGTATTATATATAAATTTATGAAAATATTAAATTATTATGTATTTAAAAAAAAAAAAAGAAAAATGTCACATCAAAATATCTAAAAGTAATTGTTTATATAAAAATAAAAAGATTGTCATTTGTTTTTAGTTTAGATTCTTACATTTTAATTCTATCAATTTTAAATTTTATTTACAACTTACAAATTTGACAAAAAAAAAATTGGTATAATAATAGAGAAAATAAATAATAATTTATAATTTAGTGATTGTTTCTAACATTGAATTTTGGAGGTGCAATTTTATTTCACATGTATTTTATATAAATTGTATATCATATTGTTATATAATTTTTATTATAAAAGTATAAGTATATGTATACATATTATGTAGTATTTTATATAGATTGTGTATCATATTTTTATTATTATCATGAGGATGGTTGTCTTTTTATTAAGTTCCAAAATATCTCTAAAGAAGAGACAAAAAAATTTCTAGATTAAGAAGATTAGAGGAAGAGAAAACCTCGCTTTAATTCTTTCAATCCTTCTTACTAATGATTTATCTATAAAATATAAAAGTATATATATATATATATAAATATGTATAAATATGTTTTTAATATTATTATATAAATATTGATTAATTAAACATATAATTTTTTCATCCAAATATTATTTTTTTAATTTTTATTTTAATATATAAAACATTAAAAATATATCATAAATATTTTTTTTATTCTAATAAAAATTAAATATCATTCATGTTTATGCCTAAAGAAATTTTTAAAAATAATCATGTAACCATCTAATCATGTAATAATCATATATAAATTGACAATAGCTTATTATTAAAATTAAAGAGTTCAATAATGAAATTTGATACAAAATAATAATATTAAGTACAATCCTTTAAGAGTGTATAGGAGTTAAATGCTGTAATTTATAGAAGATTGTTTGAGAAAAATATAAATTATAAAACATTAACGTACTAGATCTGTAAAAGAAAATATTAGCATCCCCTTAATATTGAAAAAAAAATCAACAAAGGACCATCAACCATATGTTAAGACAAATATTCATAATTTTCATCTCCTCTCAAAAAGTAGGCATAAGCATAATTTAAATAATTAAACTTTAGCTTTGGATTTACCAATTTTATATGCTCACGAAGCAAAATGTGTATGACTTGTAGATTTAAATTATACATCAATTTAGTAGTTATACAAATTTGTATTTGTGAAAGGATCATCCTAGTAAATGTATTATATTTAAAAAGGTAATTTTAATTCAATTTTTTATATTAGTGTATCTCAAAATATATGAATATTAATAAATACGAAGTATTTTAAATTTAAAAAATAAAAAAGATATTAAGAATATCTTAATCGCATTAAAATAATATTTACTTATGTAGTTTAAATTTGATTGAGCAATGATTGTTTATTCAACATTATAATTTTTAAATGTTAATTCTTATTTTATTTTTATATTTAAATGTAGAACTATATGTATATATACATATATAAATATTTTGAACTTTCCAATGCATCCAAAAATCCTCTTTAATACGATATTTTTTTGGTACATAAATATGGTTTTATTGATATTAAAAAAAGAGGTTACATTTTGCCATTGTAAACACCATACACATCATTCTCCAATTTTTTTCTTACTCCCCTTGGTTTGAATTGTTTGCATGCATGGTAGACTCAACGTTGGGGGTACCCCATGGTCCCCCTGTCCCCTTTTGACTAGATTCTCGCCACAACACATGTAGTGTTGTCCTCGAGGGTTTCCATTATGTTATTCATTGTTGGGGATCTTGTGATTTCTAGTATGCCTACTATTGAAGTGCATGTGATTCCTTTAACCTCGACATCTAAAGCATGGAAAGAGGTGTTGACCAACACAAGCCCGACTTCTAAGTGTCCCTTTCTTGACCTTGGTGAGGAAATCTCTGTATTGGGCACTAATTTTTCTATCCCTGAAGTTATCAGCAATGGATTGTTTCTTCCATGGAGACAACGATTCGGTAAGTTCTTCTCCTTTCGGCCCTCTATGGATATGGTTTGGAGAAATGGCATTTGAAGGGTAGCATGAGTGTCTATGCCATGGCTGGTGGACTATTCCTTTTTAAGTTCACAACCAAGGAGGACTTGATCTCGATGCTTTCTTCGGGTCCCTGGGTCTATGGAAAGCATGGGTTGTCATTGTGTCACTAGAAATTGAGATTCAACCCTGCTATAGATCTCAACAAGTCAGCTCTTGTTTCGGTGCGTCTCCCTGGTCTTCTCCTAGAATACAAGGATGATTTGGTCTTTAAGAGCTTTGGTGATTCTTTGGGCCAGTTCATCACCTTGGATTCTATCACCAAATCCATGTCCAGGTTAGTTTTTGCTTTCTTTTTTGTCAACATTGATATAAATAAGACCTTACCCAACTTTGTGAAGCTTTGTTCCATTTTTGGTTCCTAGACTCAACAAGTCTACTATGAGAATGCAGTGATATACTGCCAAAAATGTGCTAAACTGAGCCACCTTATTTTGGACTACATTTCCATGGTTAGACTTAACCCCAACCCTAGTGAACCAAGTGAGGAGTTCCCCTCTAATGAGTACCCCTTTGAATCTGACATTCTAAGGTCATTGAGTCATTGACCAATGTTGGGCTTGTTGACCTTGTGATCCTGATAGACTTATTGGAAGAGGTCTCAATTGACTCTATTGTGGAGCTCAATGGTCACTTTCCCAATAGTGTTCTAGTTTGTAGATCCATGCTTCTTAACTCTGGAGTGACTCGAGATTCTAAGGTTACTATGGAGAAGCATCCTTCCCCTAAGACTTTAGGTGTAGAGGAAGGTGAGATCTAGGAGGATGGATTATCGAAGGTTATTCCTAGTCTTGAACTAATTGAGATAGTCGTGATGGCTCACACTCAATCTATGGAAGAAGATTTATGGTCAACTCTTAAGAAGGGTAAACAAAAAAAATCAAATGTGGGTGGTGAATCTAAGCCCGATAGACCCAACTAGTGGTTGACCAGGAATAGAGAGACAACAAAATAAATTATGATAGGTAAACAGAGGACATTGGAAGTGTACTCAAAGAAAACTTTAAAATGAAAGTACTTTCATGGAATGTGAGAGGGATAAATAGCCCCCATAAGTAGTTGGCCCTAAAGAATTATGTGTTGGAACACAAGATTGATGTTTTGCTCCTACAAGAAACCAAGATGAAGAAAACCAATTTTGAACCCATAGCTAATTATATTTGGTTGAACACCCTCTTTGCTTGTAGTGATGTGGATGGGGCTTCAAGAGGTCTTTCTATGATGTGGAATCCCATTTGGATCTCTGGTACTAAACTATTCCATTGTAAGAATAGCATGGGGGTTAGTTTCTCCAATGCTTGGGGCTCCTGGTCTCTGATGAACATTTGTGCCCCCAATATTAGGAATGGGAGGAAAACCCTCTAGCAGGAAATATCTAACTAGATTTTGGCTAATAGGGGAGACCATTGGCTAGTGGTTGGTGATTTCAACTCCCCCCTTTACCCCTTGGAGAATAATGGTGGACTAATTGATTACTCTAATAGCATGTCTAACCTGGCTGACTTCTTGAATTGTACTGACCTAGTGGATATTGATTTGTAGGGCCAGTCTTATACTTGGTCTAATAGACGCCTTGGGGTTGGTCTAATCCAACTTCGTCTTGATGGATTATTTTTTTCTCCTAATTGGACTACCTTGCTTAGTGCTAATTTTTTGGCTCTACCCCATACTATTTTTTACCACAATCCTCTACCATTGACCCTAAATGAACACTCTGTTATTGGTTTGTTCCCTTTCTATTTTGAGATTATGTGGAAATCCCATCTAGATTTCAGGAATAAGATTGCTACTTGGTGGAATATCCTTGTACATGGTTCCCCTATGTTCAGGATCTTTCATAGGCTCAAACACATCAAAAATATGGTTAAAGGATGGAATAAGCAGGTTTTTTGGGATGTGTTCCATCAAAAAAAAAGTTGTCTGATAAGCTCTGTGAGTTACAAAAGAGGATGGAGGAAGGAGATACTAGTATTCAGAACTATCAACATGAGATGGTTAAGCACATGGAATGGGAGAAAATTTTGAAGAGAGAAGAATTTTTTTGGAAGTAGAAACCTAGACTTCAATCGCTGATCGAGAGGGGCCAAAATACTTCTTTCTTCCATGTTTCAACCCTCAAACATAGGAAAAGAAATAAAAAAAAAGTTGAAAAATGAAGTAGGGGATGTTGTTTCTACTCATATTCAGATTAGGCTATTGGTTGTTGGCCACTTCAATTGGGTTTTATCTACTCCTTTCGAGGCTCCCATCCCAATGTTGGGGTATCTACTATTGGAACCCCTTCCTAATTCTATATCCTATGAAGATAATGATTCTATTATGGGGGTTGTTATTCCTGAGGAGGTCAAGTCTATTATGTTTAGTATGGGTGCTTTTAAGGCCCCTAGACCCAATGGTTTTCCCTTGACCTTCTTCCAAATCTTTTGGGACATTGTGGGTGAGGACCTTACTATGGCGGCTAGGGATTTTTTCAACTCTAGTAAATTGTTCAAATAGCTAAAACACACCTTCATTTCCCTTATGCCTAAAATTGATTAACCTTAGACCATGGTGGATTTCTAGCCCATCAACCTTTGTAACATTATTTATAAGAACTTTTCCAAAATCCTGGTGAACCGCTTAAAACCCCTCTTGGAAAAAATGATAAGTCCAAGTAAAAAAATCTTCATTCTAGGTTTCCATATCTTTGATGTGGCTATATCTACTCATGAAATATTACATTCTATGGATAGGTACAACAATACTAGTATGGATCTGAAGCCATACATTTCTAAAGCTTACGATAAAGTCCTATGGGACTTCCTTCCCAAATTCCTTGATAGGTTTGGTTTTAATCAAAGTGATCAACACCATTTTGGAATGTGTTACCACAGTTCGATATTCTGTTTTGGTCAATAGAGTGCCACGTGGGTTCTTTGTCGTTGGGAGGGGTATTTGACAAGGGGACCCCCTCTCCCCATATTTTTTTATAATGGTGGCTAATTTCCTAAGTAGGAAAATTACTTGTATGTTGTTGGAGGGCTCCATCAAGTGTGTCAAGCCGACAACCACCCTTGAACTTGCTACCATTAAAAAATTTGTGGACAACACTACGTTATTTGGGAAAGCCTCAGTGGTGGAAGCTAGGAAGAGCTACCTCAATCTTTATGCAGCTTGTTTAGGATAGTGTATTAATTATAATAAAATTATGATGTATTTTTTTAATTGCACTCCTAGTTTATAGAACCGCACGATTTTTGTTTAGGCTATGTGAGTCCCTCACTTCCTTTGGTGTACATGGGCCTCCCTTTCATGATTAAGGAAGTCACTCCCAACTTCTGGAATACTATTCTTGAAAGGATCTATAGGAAACTAGTAGGGTAGAAAGGTTAGATCCTGAGTCATGCTGGTAAACTGTAGCTCCTCATTGCTACCCTTTAGGGGGTTCTAGTCTATTTTCTCTCTATGTTCAAAATGACCAATTACATTGCTAAGAAGTTTGAAAAGATTCAAAGATTTTTCCTTTGGTTCAACACTGAGCACAAGAAGAAAATTTCTCTTATCAGTTGGGAGAAGGTGTGCCTTCCCAAATCTGGGGCAGGGTTGGGCATTAGAAGGGTCCATTCTACTAACAAAGCTTTGTTGGCCGAGGTTGGATGGGACTAGTTAAGAAATAAAAAGGACTAGTGCAGGATAATGAATGTCAAATATCTAGACAATTTTCCCCTAATCAGGTGTATTGAGAATGATCACCCTCATGGGTCCTTACCCTAGAATAATATCTACAAAATGAAGAAGTTTCTTCAATCTAGTCTATGATGGAAGCTTGGTAGAGGAAATTGTATTTGCTTCTGGGAAGACCCTTGGCTATTTGATTCCCCTTTGGCCAATTTAGAGTTTAAAAATCTAATGGAACCTACAATTCATTTCTTTGGCTCGAGTGCATGTGACTACCATCATGGTCCTGTTAACACTATGATTTGCACCCAAGCTGAGATTTGACACAACTAATCATGTGTAACATGGGAACTTTTCTAAGGCTATGGGTGACCTTATGATAGAAAAGGACTTCCAGAGAAAGCTAGTTCTTTATTGGATCTCACCTAAAACTACTACTTTTTACGGAGGAAAGGGGAAAGAAAGCTAAAAATGAAAAATGAAACTAAAAGAAAATGTTGATTCACCAACTGATAAGGGTTATAATGATTTAGACTTGCATACACTTGGCTACTAATGATAAAGCTAAACTGCACAACTTATTTTTGTAAGTTCATACATAAACATTTCACAAGAGGGTTTGAAAACATTAGCCCTTAAAGAGGAAAAATAACTTTCTTAGTTTAAGGGTACATGCAACTTTAACACAACTTTTAACTTGCATAAACTTACTTTTGCAGAAAAGACATGAAAGTATGAGACAAAGCTTTATGGAGATTAAGATACCCTACAAATAGCTTGATTAGTCATTCAATAATGCATAGGTACTGCAACAATAAGGAGGCAAAGCTTTGGAATCAGAAGAATCCAAGGCACTGCCTATATATCATTTTCCCCAAATGAGTTATAAAGTATATCAAATCTAAGAAAGGATTATAGAAATCACTAACTTTAGAAATTGTATTATTTGAACTCTCTCCCAAAATGAGTTACATGAGTGAATATAAAACACAACCCAAGTAGTTGCACCAAAATAGGAACAAGTAACTACCTTGGGTCAGATTCCCTAAAAAATCCTAAAAATGAGGCATTAGATTCCTCATAAAAAAACCTCCAAGATGTGAAGAAGAAGGTTTTGGTCAAACCAAAACACCTAGGTATGCAAAACCACCAACAAAGTGCATTAATTCCTCCTACAAGTGTGGGTACATGTCTCCAAATTGAAAAAACTTCCCCTATATTCCCTCCATTTGTTTTCAAAACACAACTTTCACTAAATGTTGATAATCTCCATCATTTTGCATTTTCTTTTAAAATAACAAAATAATTTAAGGCTTATAATTGTACCTTAAAATCATTTTGTTTTACAATAAATATATGCAAAAGATGAAAAAATCAAATCAAATCCTCCAAGTATGCTAAGATGGCATTACTTTAACAAAATCATAGAAATGTTCTAAGGAAAAAAATTACCTAAGGCACAATCTACAATAAGCAGGGCTACGGGCTCACATTAATTTGATATTTGTTGTTTGATAAAAATAAAGGTAAAAATTCCCTCCATTGGCATTTCTAGGGTTGAAACCCTAAAACAAAAGTAAATCATTTCATTTTGTGAAGCTTCTAAGAGAAGCTTGAGTGCCACCAACTCCATGAGGGTTTCTTGAGCAACTCAAAAGCTTTTGATGGATTTCCATGATTGAACTTACTGATTTTGAAGAAAAACAAGCTAAGGTAAGCTCCGGGCTTGAAAATATCTTGTGCTTCATTCAAAATTTTAGTTGAATTCAAACTCATTTCAAATTTCAATGTATAAAAGTAATGAGCTTTTCATCAAAATTCCTATGTACTGTATAGGTTCAATGATGTTTACTTCATATGTATTTTATAAGAGGAAGGAAACAAAGCTCTTTTTCTCCATTTTTTCCTTCATTTTTTGAGTTATTCTTGCACCTTTTTGTGAGAACTTCATACATTTTAAGAGTAGAAACAATGATTTTGGTTGTGGCCATTCATTTGCAGATACCCAAAACCATGTCATTTCTTGTTATTTTTGTGCACTCTTCTGGTATATAAGGCTTTGCATTTGAGCTCCTTTCCTCCATAGTTACTAGAGTTCTAAAACAAAAGGAAAAACTCACCTGGGTTAAATTATACCCGAGCTCTTCAGTCACAATAAAACTTCCATTTAATTCAATGGCTCTATTTTTTTGTATTCTCTTAATTGGCTGCCATGGAAATCTCTGGGCTTAAAAACTCTCTGTGCTTTATTAGCCATGGCCACACCTTTAATTTCCAGGAACTTGAGGACTTGCTTTGTGTTATGATGGAAAATTCTTATGTGAAATATATGGGTATTTCATTCATAAAGAATTATACAACCACGACCATTCCGTTACATGCAAAAGGCTTCATTCTGAGTTGAGGGATTTAACTTTTGGAATCTAGGTTTTGATTTTCCTATAGAAATTCATGAATACCTTTTTATGACTTCAAGCCTCTTATCGAATCATTATTGCATTTGGTTTTTGTACAAAAAATAGTGAATCTCTCCACATATTTCTTTGTCTCCATAGCTATCAAATTTGGCTACGACCTTCTAACTTTTTTGGGTTTTCACAAAACCCACTTAGAAACAAAACAATCTGAAAATCGATCCAATTTATGTATTTCTGCCTTTATAGAAGTTTGAACTTGCATACTCATTATGGTTCACAGTAAAAAAAAATCAGTGAAAATAATCTTTTGAACAAAAAACTACCTCAACATTTCCATTGTCACCTAGGCTCCAATGCTTCCATTAGGGATTACATGTTGTCGACCAATAGGAAATGATTCTTCAAAGAATAACATTTGATGCTTCAATTGATCTCTTTGCTTGCATAACTTGTATAAAACTATCCATAGAAATGATCCCTTTAATATAAGGAGATGCCTTGACTTGAAATAAATGTCTTATGTTCTCTATGACACTAATAATTGTAATAGTGTTGCTCATCGTATATATTTAATTACGACAATGTTTCTTCATTGCTCTTATTTGCATTAGTCACTTTTTTATTTCTCTTCACGAGCCTGCCAAAGTGTCATGTATTTGTCATGAGTTTTTGAAAACATGCCTTTTCCTTTTACAAATTCTAAGATTTACTTTTCCATTCAAGTGACTGACCAACTGAGGCTCTTCATTATGATTATCAGTTTCCATGCATCTTCTCCTTAGAACTCAGGACCTTTGTATAAATGCAATAATCTGTTACTGAAACATGTAATCTTTTATATTCTTATGTTTATACAATTGAATGCAATATATAGAAGATAAAAAATAAAATGTACCTCTCTTTTAGTTTGTAAACACTCTTTAGCTCACTCAGCTTGAACAAGTAACAAAAATGGGCAACAGGTCCACCAGGTGTAAGGAGATGGAAATACTCTAGCTTATGTTGCCATCTTTCCCCTAACTTGAAATGTCTAGCTAATTCCTTACAATATTGTCTCTCCTTTTCTAGAATCTCCAAATCAGATGTTGAAGATAATTTCTTTTGGTCTGGAAAGGAAGGGAAACCTTTTAGTTAGGACAACTTATGGTTTACTATCAGACAAGGGCTCTCAGAGCAGGATTTGGAAATGGGTTTGGAATCAACATGACTCCAGAAATAATTTTTTTTTTGGTGGATGGCTTGTCATAATAAGATTTTAACCCAAGACAACCAAAGAAAAGGGGCTTTCTGATCATGAATAGGTGTATGTTATGCAAAAGTAATGAAGAGATGATTGATCACTTGTTGTTGCATTGTCCATTTTTTGCTAAGGTTTAGGACCTAGCTTTCCAAATGTTGGCTACTCATTGAACCTTGAATAAGGATTTAAAATCCTTTATTGATGATTGGACTATTCCCTTTCAACGCCCCCTCCCCATGGAAAACTGGAGGTAAACTCCCCCCATCGTCTGTAGGTGCCTATTGAAAGAAAGGAACAATCAGATCTTCAGAGACATTGAAAGGAGCCCCAAGAAAGTTTTTGGTATTGGATCAAGACTTATTTCTGAAATTATTTCCCTGTACAAATGGAAACCTTTGGATAAATCCCTTGATGATTGGGAGATTAAAATGGAAAATTCCTAGAACTTTAAACTTGAGACCAACTCCTATGATAAGTTTAGGTCCACTACTAGGAAAAACGCAATTTGGAAACCTCTAGATTTGAATTGGTTTAAATTAAATTTTGATGGTGTGGCTAAGGGGAACCTTGATTTGGCCAGCATTGGGGGTGTCATTAGGGATTGAAAGGGCAACTTGGTTGCTGGTTTTGTTGGAGGCATTGGTATTCATTCTTCTACGATGGCTAAGTCACGGGTGCTACTCAAGGGCATCGAGATTGTTGTCACTCTAGGTATAAAAAATCTACATATTGAAGGGGACTCAAAGTCAGTGATTGACTCAATTAATCATGGATAGATGCTTAGCTGGAATATTAGGGACATCCTACTTGACATAAATTTTTGCCTCAAAATTGGATAGAAAATACCTGACTCACACCTACAAGGAAGGAAACCAAGTGGCTGATAGTCTGGCCAACTTGGGTTCCACTTGGAGTTTATGCAAGTGTTGGAAGAGGCTCAAGGCACTACCAACTACTATACAAGGATTAATCCTTGCGGAACAAAGGAATATACCACTTAATGATGGTTAACAATACCTTTCTTTATGGGTATAGGTGGCTCCACTTAATGGGTCCTTGGATGATGTGGACATGGCTGGGTGAGGTGGTGAGTTTAAAGTGGGGTGCCATGTGGCTTTAAATTACTTCATTACTATGTATGGTGGGGTCTTCAACTTTATGGGTTGTCTTTTCAAATGTACTACACATCCTATCAAATCTCTTGGGATGTGTGTAATGTGATGTTCATTTCCAATTTATTTAACAATTCCAATTTAAGATATCTTATGATTTGCATAAGATCTTTTGAGATGTACTTAAAATTTTCAAATCTCCCCCCATAGCTAAATTGCCTAGGAAAATATGTAACTTCAAAAAGACCTTTGGCATAATGGATACTAATTATCTAGATTTAATTTTCAATTTTCTTAACCTATGGTTCATATGTGATAATTATAGCCCTACAGAGCTGGTGTTATTGCGAATGATTGCTAAACCGTGTAAACATAATATTGATTTTATTATGCCTTACTTTCCTAGATGGTGAAGAAATGATAGTTTTAAAAAGGGTAAATTCATTAGTGGACAATCATTTTTTCGGCTAACTTTATTTCTTTGGGCATGTTTCTATGTGTTGTGGGTCGCGATGGGAGGTGATAGAGTGAGGACTAAGATGGATAATTGTGAGGATTTTCGTAGGGACCCCATCACTTGGAACATCTATAAAGAAGGTGTTCTTGAGCCAATTTTATAGAATCTTGTGGGCCATGATGAGAGGTTGTCGACCTAGTTTGCTGGTTCATGGAAGGATAGGAGGGTCACCATGGGTGGCATCTCATTTGAGGTGGATGAGGAGGTAATTGGAAAGATGATGGGCCTCTCCTATGATGGTAAGAAATACAAAAAACACACCAAAATGAAAGAATTGGAGAGTCTTAATGCCTTCTTCAAGGACGATGAGAAGCCAGTTAAAAAATAGTTTGGATTCGACCTTGAGGCATAGTCAAAACCCTTGGACAATGTGTGTCTTTCTATTATGAAATATGTTACTTTAGAAGGTAGATACAAGGTGTATTAATTTTACCATTTTCCACTGTTAGACCACATTTGACACAAGATGACCCTCAAGTTTCCATTCTTTTTGCTCACTTCCCTTGAAAATTTGGTTAAAGACTCCCTTGAGGCTGCTGCTCTCAAGTCAAATGTTTTCCCCCCCTTACCGTTGCATCAAGGCATAATATTTAGGCTCTATCAATTTCATCTGGCCTTTTTCCTACCCAAACCTATCTTTGTTGTGCATGTTGAGGAACTAGAATCCCCTAATGTTTCCCCCAATAATCCTTCTCCTATTGTTTCAGAGGGTTCTAAGAGGAAAACCCCCATACTTGAATTTGAACCGAATGAGAAAGCTAAGCCTAAACCCCCATTGAAAAAGAAGAAAAGTTTGGTTGGGTTGGCCCAATCTAAAGAGGTGGTTGGGTTATGTGATAAAAAATAAACCCATCAATAAGGACAACAGACCCACTACTAAGAAGAAGGGGAAAAATATTCTTTGGGCTAGGTGGACTTGTCGACCATTGACAGCAAAGGGAAAAGTACCAAGGAAAAAGAATCTCAGGGCGAAACCATGGTGGTTGCGAGATTTGAGGTGGGGATGGAACAAACTAGTGTGAGGAGGTCCCACAGACTGGTGAAGAACAAAAAAGGTGCCCTAGTGGATGAGATTTCTAGTGATTCAGAGCAGACAGGTGGCAAAACTAAAGGAAAAAAAAACATTGTTGAGGAGATGGAAGAAGGGTTTGTGGAGGGCCCTAGTAATTTATCTGCAATGAATTGGATGCTTAAGGATGACTCCACTCACTCCTCTAATTCCAAATCTAGTGGGGAAGAGGAGACACAGAGCAAAAAGGGCAAGAATGAAGACCTTGGTGTGCTGCAAGAATGGGTTACTAATCTCAAACAAAAATTCAATTGTTTGGACCAGTTCACTATTAAAATGATTTACATATCTACTATCACTCTGTCTCATGTCATCAAGGAGGAAGCAGATAAAAATACTATAGGGGAAGGTCCCAACTAGATTGGGGATGATGTTTTAAACCTCTTGGTTTAGAAATGGGAAAGTGTAGATAGTTAGTGCTCAGGTCTAGGTGGTGCTAGAGTTTTGTCATGCTTGTGTCCTATTTCCATTATTTTTGGTTATAGAATTTTTTGACGTTATTTTGAACTTTCTTCCTTTTTGGCCCTGAGGGCTCTTCATGTAAAGGGTACAACACCTTGTAAATGTTGATTTTATAATAAAAAGCACCATACACCCAAAACTACAAAAAACCATACATGCTTTCTTCAACAACACTTTACCCCCAACATCCATGACACATGACCACCTAGCCCACAAAGAACAACCCAACCAAAACAAACCTCTAAGTCTATGCTGAGATGCATATATTACATTATGCACCACCTTGATTGTGTTGCCGACCCAAAACTGAAAATGCCATACCACACCCACACTGCCTCAATTCCACTACAACTATATCTAACCAATGCCCACACCCACAAGCCCCACTACATCAAAAGAACCACCACCTACTTGGTCATGCAAGAGAAAAATTCAAATGGTTTTCTAAAAAGATGGTCATCACCTTACCGCTACTCAGCCAACTCAGATACTCGAGGAAAAGCTAGTTCTAGTTAACTCCACCCACTGGTTCAAGATACAAATTATGCTTCAAGAAAGGGTATGTGCAGGATCATCATGGAAAAAAAAGCCTTAAGTGGCAAAAAATTTAGAAAAATTAAAGTTAGGAATCTTGTCATAAAAATTTGAATAAGTTATCTATATTATTTCAAAAATATGTAAGAATAGAATCTGTAGCAAATTGAATGTAGTTTCTAAAATACTAGGTTTATTTTTCTTTTAAATCTATTTCATGAAAATTTGAAATTTCAATGCAGTAGTACTTAAATTTTAGGGAAAAAATAAGAAGTGGGTGTCTATCTAACCACCCTAACCACAATCAAATGATAATCTTTTTTTATAAGATTTTAGATATAAGTAGAGGACTCATGTCCCGATGTGATGCATATATTTTTTAATTTTTTTCCAAGTAAATAATTAATTATGATTTTTTATTACAAATTTCAAAATACAAAAACTCGTATGTCTGACCACCTTAACTTGATCAAAACTTCATGAATTTTTTTTTTTAATCCTATAGTATGCAAAGCATAGAATGTGACTCATGTTTCAGATTCAAAAAATGTGATACCATTTGAAAGCTATAGATTTTTTTCAATCAGCCAATCAATTAGGACTTTAGTCATAATTCAAATAGAAAATGAATAATAATTATTTATTAAATTCAAAGTAAAGCATAATTTATATTGGTGGAAATCTAAGAATATCCTTTAAAAACCCTTTTCGTTTCATCAATTTTGGCTAAAAAAATGGTTGTTAGCCACATACCCTACACATACCCATCATAACGCCACTTTTTGGCCCACCATGATCCTACACATACCCAAAAATGAGACCACATCTGGCCCGATTCTTATGATCTTGCACTGCCTCACCCTTGAGGTCCAAGAGAAAGTGGTATCATCTTACCACAACCCCCATAATTAGAGCCTTTTTTATGTCCCTCGGTTGAGGGAGACTAACAACTAGTTCAACAATTATTATCACATCTTCCACCCCTCCCAAAAGATCATTCATGACTAGTTTGCACACCATCAGGAGAGTCATAGCCTTGGTGACCTCTAGGTCCAAAAGGAAGGTGAAAAAATGCGATGCTATCTTAGCCTTTGTTCGGTATCTCTACAGATGCCATGTAATCATACCCTAGAATTAGTTATGTTGCCTCTAGCACCAAGGTGTCCCAATCCTTAAACACCGACTTTAGCCTATAATGGGAGATGTGGCCCAGCAATGCCCAAAGATTATGAGAAGTTGTGATGCACACCGATGTCTCCATGAATATCAATTGAAAAATGAAGGGTGAGGCCAACCTTATAATAGCCTTCACCATCCACAAGACATGTGAGAATGTTGTCACCTAAAATTTTTCTAGCCCATTGGCAATTAAAACACCACTAATTCCATCATTTATTTCAATGAAAACCCCAACAAAATATCCTTCACATTTAATATTGCCTCAGCAGTACCCAATCCTCTCACCTACGCTAGCCTGGGAAGAATTTCCTGAGCACCTATCTTAGCGACACGTCGACCCACCACCTTGCCAGACTGTCATGAGGAGAAGCATAGTAAGGTTGCAACTAAGAGGCATCAAATATATTTTCTCTCTTGAAACCATATGCCTCTTCATTAGCTAATTTTTTCACCTCCAAATTTTCCTCCCTGTATGTATGTTTTACTTTAAAACCATTGAACATTTGAAGGACTCCTAATGCTTCCTCTGGTAGTGGTTAGAGCTTCCAATTCGCTAGTTTCTTAGATTTTAGGGCTTACAATATCACCATCAAATTTCCTTCAACTTTAAACCTAGAGATCTCAAGCTCCCTGCAAAGATAAAGGTTGCCCAACAAGCCATGAAGATACACTATAGTATCGGTACTTTTAGGGAGAGGGAAAGAATGGATTGCTAAAACACTACCTTGCGAATTTCTTACAATGTCTTACAATGCATCCAACCCCCAAGGCCCCAGGGTTGCCCCTAGAATCCCCATAAAAGTTCATTTTATGCCACCTTGGGGTGGCATCTACGCCACATCCTTCCTATTAATCTTTCTCTTGCATGACCTGAGCACACTCAATTGAGATATGTTCAAACCAAACCACTCCTTCCTCATATGGCATCCTAGTTGGAGAAATGGACTTTATCGAGATTCAAGAATGCCACCCTACCATTAGTCACCTCAACAATTGTAGCCTCCAAGCGATTGATAAACATGGGAAAGATTCAAGCCTTTTCCATGAATAGACACATATTCCTTTCTTTCCACAACTCCCACATGACTAATGAGGGATACAACCACCGAAGAGCACCAAAGAGAAAACCTTTCTTAAGGATTGGCCAAGAAGAAAAAAGTGAAAAAATATCATTTGGCAGTGCACTCGACCACCCAAGCAAAGGTCACCCAAGCAAAGGTCCTAGCTTTGGGAAATCATAACTTGCTCTAACATAGGTGTAGAGGAAGTGTCAACTTCCCTTTAGCCTCACAAAAAGACTTGTAACCTTCTTGTGCCTTGTATTTTCCTATGGTAGAGTCAACCCAAACCAGTTTATTCGCCCTGGGCCTAATTATCACCCTTATCTTCTTCAAGGATTCAACCACGATGACTATTTCAGCTTGGGGTATAGGCAAGCCACCCAGTTCCTTCCACACCCACACTTGACACCCATCCTTACACTTTTCAAACAAATGATCTCAAACCTTGTGGCCCCACACTTGTTGCAAGGTGTTCTTTGTATTCTCCATCATCAAAACACTATTGAAGCTTGGATAACCCCCCACAAGTCTTCCTAGAAACATTTTGATCTACCATCATGGATATCCCATGTTAATTGTTTCAAAATAAGGGGCCAATAGGCTTTCATGAAATTCCAAATTTGGGAACCTTGTGGTAAATTCTTTATCAGCAAGATGTCATTTGCGTTGGTTCCATTCAAATATTTGTGCTAGAGGATTCTCAAACATTTTGCATCACTATTTGAATACACGTCCCATACCAATTTCTCCCTAAGATCATAATTTTTCCTGAGGATGTTGCACACCCCCACCCCACATTTTTATTTTTCTCTACACACCGAGTCCCATGCTATGAGGGAATACTTCTTTTGGTCTAAGACACCTTGAAAAAAAAATTTGTGCATGCTTCGATTAATGGTGGAGTCTATACCATTTGGGAGTACCAAGCATGACAAGTATATTGGTAAGGAGAAGATCACTGCCTTAAGCATCACAATCCTACCAGCCCATGAGAGCCACTTCCCACTCCAAGAAGCCAAGCATTTGTCCATTCTTTTGACTAGAAGATCCTATAATTTACTATTTATAATCCCTTTGGCCAACATGAGTCCCATATAAGACATTGGAAACTATCCTATCCCAAAGTTTAGTGTTCTAGTCACCAACAACTCCCATCGGGGAGGGGTATTTTGAAAGAAAATCTCTAATTTCGCTTCACTCACCCACTACCCAGAAGCTATTTCATATTCCTTCAAATATTTTTGAATTTTTTTGCCACCTCCACACTTAGAACCCTAAAGAGTAAGGTGTCATTAGCAAATTGTTGATGAGATAGGGCTGGTAGACCATTGGTTACTTGCAAACCCTCAATTCTACCTTGGCTTCCTACATTGGTGATTGATCTTCCCATAAATTCAACCATTAATATATATAGAAAGGGGGACAATAGATCACCTTTTCTTAGGCCCCTAGAGGATGCAAAAAAACTAGTCGGTTCACCATTAACCAATATCGAGTAGCATGGACTTGCTATGCAATTAAAAATCTAATTAACCGAGAGCTGATTGAACCCGAAAGTTTTCAATACTTTGCATAGGAAACACCAATCAACCATGTCATAAGCCTTTTTGATATCAAGTTTGATGAGCATGTCAGGCTTCCTATTGCATTGAAGTGAATGAATTACCTCTTGTGCTATGATAACCCCTTCATAAATCGACCTCCTAGGTATGAAGCCCATCTTCTCCTCAACAATCATGGTAGGCATGATTCCATTCAGACGATTAGTAATTGTCTTAGTCAGGATCTTATACAATGTGTTGCACAATGCAATTGGATGAAACTCATCTAAGGAACCTAGCTTATACTTCTTTAGGATTAAGGCTAAAAATGTGTTGTTGACTTCCTTTACTAAATTGCTAGAATCCCTCGCCTCCTCCAAAGCCTATGTCACCTTCCTACAAATGAAGCTCCAACATTTCTAGTAGAATAGAGCATGTATCCATCTGGACCAAGATCCTTATCCAAATGTAGCTGAAAGGTGGCAATTCTAACTCCATCCTCTGTGAAAGGATGCAACAACAACATATTTTGTTCATTACTCACCAATTTGGGAATGTGGCGTAAGAGGGATTTTTGCGCCAATAGGCTTGAGCCTTCCAAGTTATTGAGAAAATTCAAGAAAAATTCCACTGCCTCCTTAGCAACCATCTTTTCACTTTTGATTGTCTCCCCATTGTTATGATTGAGGTTGAATATTTTGTTACATTCTCTTCTTTCCCTTGCAGAGTTGTGGAAGAACTTGGTGTTTTGATCCCCCTCCTTAACCCACAATTCCCTGAATTTTTGGTGCAAAAATATTTCTTCCCTAGCCAACTGCTCCTCAAGGCTTTTCAAGAGCTTTCTCTTCCTGACAAACAAATCCTCATCCATACCATTAGCAATGATGGCCTCATTCACCCTAGCTAGTTTGATCATCCCTCAGGAAGGGTAATGCCCTTCCCTGCTCTAAGAAGCATTATGATTTTTTGTTGTCCTATAGCCTCCCCATCAATCGATCTCTTCTCCTCATTGGTATTTCTACCCACTTTTTTCTTTTCCCTGCCATGGTTTGTTTCACCCAAAGATTCCCTTTAGGGGTTTGCAAACACTTCATTTCATTGATTTCCCTGACACCTCATGTGGCTTCTACTTCTAGTTTTATATTCTCTAGATCTTCTTTGGCCACCTCCTTCTCATCTTGAGACTCAACCATCATAGGATCCATGTTGTCCCAATTCATTTCCAATGTTGAAACAATCTACAAGTTGTTACCCTTGTTGACTGAACAAGACAACTAAGAGGGGGGTTGAATCAATTGTAGCAAATTAAAATATCAAAACCCTCAACAGTAATCAAATCCACATGCATTCATTAAACCATTATTCTATTAATGTGATTAAACATGAAATGCATATAAAAAAAACTAAAATAACAACACTATACACAAGAGAACACCAGGTTTACGTGGAAAACTAGTACAAGGGCTCACTACCAAAATATGACACATTATCCAAAAAGGCTCACAGCCAAGGGTTCACTACCATATAAATAACACAAAAAGATAGAACAAAAATGTTACATAGAGAACAAATTATTAATGCAATAAGGAATCCAACACTTTTGCAGCCTTGTATGAAATATTTCAAAGACCTCTAGCTCACTATCTTCAAGAATCAAACACTTGAATTTTGCATTGCTCTACTCAAATTCACATCACACACATCACTCGCATTGATCTTGCATCTATCTTGAATATTTATTGATTCTCTCTTGCATCTCACAACAATACCACACTTATTTATATCATCCTTGATCTCAAAAACCTTCTCCAAGGTTGGCAACTATCTGTTATACTTACAAATTCAAATTAGGTTGGCACCTAAAAATTCATGTAGTGGATAGGAATGAAGGTGACCCATATAAATCCTTAATTAGGACCCAAATAAATCCCAACACATCTCAACACACTTTCACAAGCCTCACATGTAGTGTTAACACAAGATCAGCCAATACTCGTGTTAAACACCATAAACATTAAGTACATGCTTCCTCCAATCAATTTGTAACTTCTAGAGAACACAATTAATTTGAACACAATCTATAATAATCTTCAAACCACATGAGATTCATCAAACACTTCATCCAAGCCCACATCATACAAATACTTCATCCCAAAACATTTGATAAACCTTATTCACACACTAACACATGAAACACACACTATACTATAGAAAATCAAGTAAAACAATGAATTATGAAAGATACAAACAATATAAGAAACTTCAAAAATCCACACAACCTAAAGCCAAACTACAAAGAAACATAGAGAAAATACATTTCTCCTAAGCCACAAAAAACATCACTGAAAAACTAGTTCACACACTAGTGAAAATATCTCACTCTATACAATGATCCAAAAACCCAAATTTTGAATATAACAACCTCTAACAGCCTTGAACAACATACCAGATCCATACAAGCATAGCATCAATATATAATAAATGTGGATCACATCTCAGAGCACATTTTGAACACTTACACAACACTGTTTACTCTATTTATCAAATTTTCTCAAAAGGACTTGGAAACCAAGTACCAGAGACATTATCTCAGCTAATTACTTCATTCCAACTCATCTTCAAAAACTCCAACATAAAGATAGCTCCATGTACTCACAACACTTCCTCAATATCTCAACTACAGATGCACAACTTGCACCATTCTATTTTCCTCTTTTTGAAAATTTTATCAATATCCTTGACATCTTCATTATGTAACAACTTCCTTAACACATAATTGAAATCAATGAAAACACTAGTTAGTAGATTTCCTATTGAAATCAATGAAAAAACCTTCAAACTTGTAACAATCTCCCCCTTTATAATTGATGGCAACACAAGATGCGAAAAAACATCAAAGATAACACAACTTCTGAACACACTTTCTTATGATTTCCTTTCTTTTCACCCTCTCAATAAATGATCTTTTTCACATGATACTATGATTGTAATCATAGTAGAGATTAAACACCCTAGATCCTAATGAATTTAAGACATATCTAACCCTCTAAGCTACAATCCCAATGAGATTGTGTTAGAAAGCATCAAAAACTAAGAAACCATTAAACTAAACATGAAATAAACATGAAATCTTGAAAGAAACCTATTCTAAGACCTCAAACCTTATCCCTTTGGGGAAGTGGTTTCTCATTGATGTGGAATGGAAACCATTTCCCAATCCCTTAGATAATATGAGTTGTTCCAATCAATTTTATTGATGAAAATCGATGAAACTGATGAAATATGAATGAAACATAGATGCAAAACTAGTTTAACATGATGAAAATGAGTGCTAAATGCTAAAATGCTTGATGGAGATGGATGAAAGCTATGCTAAATGGAAAAAAATCTCAAAGATGCAAGCCATGGATGCAAACTAAGCTAAAATGGAAGCCATCAATGGATGCTTAAGCTAATATGGATGAAGATTAAGCTAAAATGCTAATGAATGCTAAACGTGGATGCAAATGAGTATGAATTTTAATAGCATAACTTTTCTCTGAAAAGTTGGATCCATTTCTCTCTGAATGGTGAAGTATTTATAGGAGATAAAATCAAGAATCAAGGGTTGAGATTAATTTGATCCATCAATGGTCAATATTGAATGAAGGGTGAAACATGGATCAAGGATTCTCATCAGTGGATGAGAATCAAAGATCACATAGATCAAATAAATCATTAAGGGCTCATAATGATTCAAAAAAACACACTTTGTAATTGTGTGCAACATGATTTCCTACACTAAAATATGCAAAAACAATAGAAAAATGCAAAAGGAGAAACACACACAACACCACCTCAAGATAAGCCTAGTTTAACTTGAACAAAACAAAGATTAAAGCAAGAGATATACCTAGTCCAAGTGATCCTTTTGGTTGGCCCTATGATGTAGATTAAATGTGTGCTCCTTTGAATGTTTAAATGATTTATATTATTTAATTAAGTGAGAGGAGATAAGGGTGGTTTAAATTAAGTAATTTCCACTATTCAATTAAACTAGATGAGATGTTAGTGTGAGGATAGGAATTAACCTAATTAGATTAATTAGATTAATAGATGAAAATGATGCATTTAATTAAATAACTAGGCTTATTTAATCAAACAGGGCAAACGATGATGAATTTTAGGACGAAACGATGTTAGTATATTAGATTCAAGTGTGTAATATCATTCAAGACATTTTTAAGTGTCTACATTTTTTCCCTCTTTGAAGTGAGGTACCTATTATGTTGGTTCAAAGACTGAAACTTTCAAATTAATGCTACTGATCAGATCAAAAATTTAAAAATTCCTAATTTTTTGGATGTCCTAATATTGCCCCAATAGAAAAAATTAAGCTAGTACCCTATTCCCTCGAGAGGTCGGGTGGAAATTTTGAATTTTGGATTGATCTCTTGACAAAGGTGTAACATTGACTCAGGTGCCAAAAACATGCTCTCGTATGTGAGAATGAGCTTAGAAACATAAAAAAATGTCTCAAAATATGTTTCATGGTGCAAAAATGGATAAATAAGCTAAAATCCTAGCTTTTCCCTCAAATTAGGGAAAATAACCCTAATTTTTAGGCATAAATAGGTGCCAAAGGGTCATTTTCAATTCATTTATGCATTCACACTTTGAGATTTCTTGTGCTTTTTTTGTTGACCCTCTGACAAAATGGCTCATTGTGTGCTTCCATGACACATCACTGACTGAGTTCGAGAGTACTAGTAGCCTTTAGGCATAGGGCCACCAGTACGTAAATTGAGACTCTCCTTGTTCTTTTCTTTTTTAATGCATTTATTAGGCATTAAGGTTAGGTTAAGTCTGGCATCGCCCTATTGTAATGCTTTTATGAATTTTGGCATCGCTTTTGGAAATTTTGGTGATACCATTATAAATAGCGATGCTAATTGGGATTTAGAATTAGGGTTTCAAATTGATTTTAGTGGCTTGGGTGTATTTAGTGATGCTAGCTAGGATTTGGTTTGGGTGACATCGGGAATTATCACAATGTCATTGTCTAGAGTGATGATTCCTCATATTTGAATAGGGGCAATGCCATTTACAAAAATAATTATACCAATGTATTTGTAAACAATGACACTATTGTTAATTGGGGGTGCAAAAGCTCCAAAATTTGTCGATTTTAGCCAAATTTTGAAATTGTTTGTGTCATAGATGCAGGAGGTTTTCTATCCACTTCTGTCTTGCGAGCACTAGCTCAATTTGCTTGAGGAGTTAGAGGATTTGGAAGAGATTTGACAGGAGCACTTGGGGGAGATTGAGCTTTGGTTCATTGCATATATTCCCATGGTGAGTACACATATGGCCATGATGATTACATTAGTTGAGCAATGGCACAGTGAGACATCATTGTTTCACCTACCCACCGATGAGGCCATGGTGACTTTGGAGGATGTGTGGAGGATACTGTAGCTTCCTATCCATAGAGATTGATTAATATAAAACACAGATTCTAAGAATGATGCATGCCATGAGGTACTACGTCAAGAGGATGCCATACTCATAAACTCATAGATTGATTTAGAGATGTATTGAGGGATCTCACCCATATTCAGATTGATAGTTGGTGCATTGATCTCTAGGATTTATTCCCCAGATTGATGAGGTAGATGATTCAGTCCTAGTTGGGGACTCTCATGGAACATGATGATTTACAAGATGACACTCTATGTGTGGGGCTCAGTCATGTTGGCCTCACTCTATCATGATATGCACCAATTTGTATACTACCAAGGGAGAGGCATTGGCATAGGGGTTACTTTGCTACACATATGGGCATGGGAGCATATAGCTATGTTTAGACTAGTGGTACATATGGTAGATGTGGATTCAGATGAGCTAGTCATGTTCTGATAGAGTGGACAGATTGCACTACAACACACAATCCCATTGGGGATTCCCTATTGGCATTAAGTTATCGATGATATGACAGTGTTCTGATGGCATTCGTGGTTATAGATGACTACCTGGTATGATGATCATCAACAACTATTTTATGCCAAATAGACTTAGTACATTTAGGGCCAAGAGCACACCATGATAGAGAGGTACTTACTAGATCAAGTGGCTAGGAAATTCAGTGAGGTGTAGGATACACCTACAAATGATTACACTGCTATATTTTCTAGGACTACAAGGGAGGTGAGATGGGGGCCATAGATATAGCCTCATGAGGCTATAGAGGGATTCAGGTAGCTGGTGACCAAACCTTGGGTGTACAATCAAGGATAAGCTGACGCTAGGACCACTCTAGCGTATGATGCTTGGTTTGTGCCTTCCCTACATTTGATAGATCTAATAGGGGTACCCCCACGGGGGAGACCTAGAGGTTGAGGGGCAGGCATAGGATAGGGTAGAGGTGGATAGTAGCTAGATCAAGGTAAACAAGATTAGCCTCTCAGACAGGGTCAAGGATAGGGTGGTCATGATCAGGCAGTGGGACAAGTCCTAGGGGAGCCACCACCACCTCCACCACTTCAGCAAAAATAGCAGAAATAGGGATAGGATCCTAGAGATGCACAGATATAGCTATTGATACAAGATCAATATCAAGCCTACCAGTAACTGGTGATAGTGATAGGGGAGCGATACCAAGCCTACCAGTAGATATAGATTTCTATAAGTGAGTGGGACCAAGCCCACTAGTAGGTGCAATCACTAACACAAGAGAGAGACTAGGAGAGACAATAGTGCTAGGCCTTAGAAATTTAGTTAGCCTAGGAGATAGGGAGGAGGCAACAACTAGAGGCTATTGCATAGCAGAAAGCACAAAAAGTATAGGGGTAGGTGGGCTAGATAATGGAAGCACACCTTTATGGGGTGGCAAGGGAGGATGTGTCCTATTAAAGGACACTTTATTACTTATATGTCCCCTCGAGCCGTTGACAACCCAATTTTGAGCATAGGAGCAGGGTTGCACCTAGTGCATCTGGTGGCTAGCCCTCAATGAGATAGCTTGGGGAGCCCAGTCAAACACAACCATTAGATGGGCATCAAGACAAGTCACACCATTAAGATAGATAAAGTAGTGGATAGCCTCCTTGTATAGACACTTTTTAGATGTACATCCT
The DNA here is from genome assembly GCA_007258455.2 of Sequoia sempervirens. NCBI lineage: Eukaryota > Viridiplantae > Streptophyta > Pinopsida > Cupressales > Cupressaceae > Sequoia > Sequoia sempervirens. The sequence goes on from VDFB02358134.1 coordinate 46,975,542, forward strand.
GATTGATACATGTAGACACATCCATCAACTCATTTTTGATAACCTCTTGTATATGCATTTTTTATGATAGTCACACACATTGAATCTGATATTTGTACCATGAAATTCATTTTTGAGATATATATGAGATGTCTTGATTCAATTTATGATGCGATGCATTTATTGAATTTGTTATGACTATGTATGGATGCAATGGATGCAAATTTTTTTGTGATGGATGTATTTCTTTATTTATACCATGTGATATGAGATGATTTATGATGTGATGTTTATGCTATGGAATTTCTCTTCTTTTTTAGTATATTTCTATCACATTTGATGAGATGGATACACTTTTTGTTTTATGTAATTTCCCATATGATGATGCCACTTTCTTTACAATATGCAGATGATATGATATGCTTATACATGATGTATGTATGCTAATGGTTTGCGGATGTAGGATGATTTTTTGGTTGACTGTCATGATACCATGTTAGCGTGGAAGGAAGATAGAAGAATAAGACGAATGGATTGACATTGATTTTGAGATTGATTCAAAATTTCAAGTCCATGATTCATCGAGACTTTATTAGATGATGGTGATGAGATTGATGAGTTTTCTCATTTCTAGGATTAGGACTTTCTATCATTACTTATTTTTGATATAACACATATACACGATACATCAAGGTATTGATAACTAGGATGGCATTGTATATATTGTGATGAACTTTGACTCTGCAAACAAATAGGATAGTACTTGTTCACACCTTGACATACATAAACCTCATTGGAATGTAGTTTAAAAGTTTAGAATATTTCAAACCAAAGCATATGCAATAGTCAATAATCTACTCCAAACGACCTATCTACACACAACAAAGCAATTATGCGCTAATATTATTTTACAACAATACCCCACAAGCACATCAAACAAAAAGATAATGATCAATGCCCCATTCCATTCTCTCTAAATCATTTTGATAGACATCATCAAGAGGTCCTCAAAATGGGTCAATAAGATAAATCATAAGAAAATATCAAAAATAAATAGTCAATGTTACCTATATCTCTTTCCAATGTAACATAGCTAAGGTGATTTCTGATGTTGATGCCCATTGTAGGAAGAATGCATCCTAGGACATTTTTATCATATTTTTTGACTAAGGCTAAGTGTTTGATAGGTCATTGGTACAAATTCTATTGACTCGTTTGCTTATGATCTAGAATTTATATTTTGACTTTTAGGTTCCCACTTCATGACTTGCGACACTTTTTTTCTATTTGTTTTACCAAAGTTTGAAGATGACAATCGATTTATTATGGATGAAATCTTGTTGTAGGTGAAAACAAAATGGCATGGATGGTTTTGTGATTTTCTAGAATATTTCAATGTTTTTGATGTTTCAAAAAAAAATTGAGGCTATTTTTGGTCTTTTTGAAAGTTTATGAATGTTTTGGTTTTTGATTATTTGAGGTTGTTTAGGCTTTTCCAAGGTTTTCCAATGTTTTGGGGTTTTCAAGTTTTCAAATGTTTTGGGGTTTTTTGAGTGTTGACCATAAAACTAACCTAAAAGACTATCCTAGAGATCTTGGGTGCTTTTCAAAGATTATCCTTGTCTACGTTATACATGTAGAGACCACGTAGTTCGACTGACTTTGACCAATTTATTGATGAGATATGAACACTTGATGAATTGTTAGTTTATTATGAAAAAATCCTAAAGGACTTACCTAGGGTGTCTCTAGGGCATATCAATGATGGCTTTTCCTACTTTCAAGCTCAGAGACAACATAGTTTGACAAGGTATTGTTTTTTATGTTGATTTTCTATCTTTTTGACTTGTTTTGAGATTTTGACGTGTTTTGGATGTTTTGGATTTTGACTACAATTTTTTTAATGTTTTTTGGATTTTGGTTGTACAAGATTTTGATTTTTTTGGATTTTTTCTAATTTTGTAAGTGTTTTAGATTTTGATAAGATTTTATCAATGTTTTTTTAATTTTCAAACAATTTCAAATAACCTTAAGATATACAAGAACCCAATCCACTGTAATCATAACAAATTACCCCTAGTGTACCTCGATATAGGTAGGATAAACTAACATTAGGAATGTGATAGGTAGTACTAAAGGGGAATATGATACTTTACTATATCAAGCTATGACATGGACACATATGGGTGATGGAATAAATAGGATGAGTGATGCAATGGATGGATGCAATGTGAAGCATGATAAGCTAAAGATCCAAAGATAGATGGAGGTGCTTATTTATGCAAGGCATCTATTTTCCAATTTTTCACCAAGGCACTTGTCCCAAGTGCCATCAAAGTGGTTTTCACTAAAGGATAATTTTTTTCTTTACCATTTTCAATCCTTTTTCTTATTTTTTTGGATTTTTGACTCTTTTTTTTGTATTTTCGGATTTACACCCTTCATGCCTAGGCATAAAGTTTTTCAAGATACATACTATTGAGTGGTTCGTGCAATGGTTATCCTTCAAGTGTTGAAAATTGGTATGCTCTTGATCCATATCTCATTATGACAAAAAATGGGGCCAACCATTTATGCTCAAACTTTCCTTTACTATCCTGATCTTGAACATTCTTTTGCTTTTGCTTGAGGAAAAGATCCTCTACCTAGAAATACCAACTCTTGATATTATTTTTGTAGCTTTGTTTTAGTTGGTTCTATTATGCTTTCAAATGATTTAGAGCATCAAGATGATGCTCATCCAAGAACTCTAACTCATTTAGTCAAGATACCCTACATTCTTCATCAGTGATTAGATTCTATAGTGACTCTCACAACGAGGGAATTTTACCTCAATAGGTAGGATGGCTTCTAATCCATAGACCAAGGAGAAAGGGGTTGCACTTGTGGGCATGTGGATACTAGTTCTATAAGCCCATAGGGTAGGGTTTAAGTGCATATTCCAATCACAACCAACTTCATTGACTATTTTCTTTAGGATTTTATAATGGTCTTGTTTGTAGCCTTAGCTTAATCATTGCCCTGGGGGTAATAGGGGGTAAAGAACCATTTTTGGATGTTAATTAGTTAGCATAGCTCTCTTACATTCTGATTCTTGAAGAGTGTTTTGTTATCTGAGATAAGGGCTTGCAAAACACCATAGTGGAAAATAAGGTGATTCAAGAAAAACTTGGAGATTTTTTTCCCCATTATACAATTCATAGGAATGGCTTCGAACCACTTAGTAAAGTACTCAGTAGCCGTGATAATGAATTTGTGGCCAATAGATGAGGTGGGAGTAATCTTTCCTATGAGGTCAAGCCCCCACTGCGAGAAAGGTCAAGGTGTGACCATTGGTTGTAACTCTTGAGATAGAGAATGGATTAGATCTCCATGTTGTTGGAACTGAACACATTTTTGCACATATTGATGAGATTCTATTTCCATGGTTGGCCAATAATACCCTATCATCAACAGTTTCTTGGATAAGGTTATTCTACTAGAATGGGAACCACAAATTCCTTCATGTACTTTTGTTAAGGTGGTCAAGGTTTCCTCTTGGTTGAGACATCATAGTAATGTCCCCTTGATACTTCTACAGTATAAGGTATCACCTAAGATGATGAATCAAAATTCCTCTTTAATGAAGTTATTTCTTGAGGTTGGAGGTGATATCAGATGGGAGGGTACCTCTACTAAGATATGTGAATGTATAATGATACCATGGTGAACTAGGACCAACTATTACACATACAGATTCAAATTTAGGAATTTTGAAAGCTGGTATGAGAAGCTATTCTACCAAGAATTCACATTGAAGGACGTTGTGTGGCATGTCAAACAAAGACCCAATTGTCACCATGGCATCTACTGCTCGATTGTTTACATGAGGTATTTGCTCAAAGGATATATAAATGAAGAATTCCTTAAGAATTTCTACCATCTTCTTATAAGAAGTGAGTTTATCATCCTTGGTTTGGTGGTCCTCATTGACTTGGTTAACAATCATCTGTGTGTCCCCATAGACTTTTAACTCTTGTATCTGCCATTGGACTACTATTCTTAAACTTTTTATTAGAGCTTCATACTCACAAATATTGTTGGTACATGGAAATGACAGTTGATATGACTTTGGAATACAATCACCTTGAGGGGTGATAAAGAGAATGGCCACCCCTGATCCATGTTGGGTATATGATCCATAGAAGTACATTTTCCAGTGATCTGTTGCATTAAAAATAAATATCAACTCATTAGGAAATTTAGATATCAAAGGATTCTCTATATAAGTGGGGTCTTCTACTAGTTGGTACATAATTACTTATCCTTTGATAGCTTTGTGCTCCACATACTCTATATAAAACTCTGTCAAGATCATTGCCCATTTGGTCATTTGCCTAGTGAGAGTTGCTTTAGATAATAGATATTTTAATGGGTCAATCTTAGCAATAAGCTTGATTTGGTGTGAAAGCATGTAATGCCTGATTTTTTGTGAAGCAAAGACCATTGCTACACATGCCTTATTAATGGATGAGTAATTCAATGCATATCCTACCAAGGTCCTGTTGATGTAATAGATGGCTCTTTCATTTCCTGTTTCATCATGTTGGGCTAGAAGAGCACCCAGCGTTGATGATGTCACTGAGGTGTACAGTATCAATGGCTTGTTTGGTATTGGTGACATGAGAAATAGAGGTGTTAATAAGTAGTCCTTTATTTTCTAAAAGGATTTATCACATTTCTCATCCCATTTATATGTTATACCTTTATGGAGAAGATGTGAGAAAGGATGCATCTTATCTAACAATTGTGTTATAAACCTCCTAATGGATTGTAATATTCCTTGTATCCCTTTCATCTATTTCAATATTTATGGTGGCTCCATGTCTAAGATTTCTTTCACCTTTTTTGGATCTATCTCTATCCCTCTTTGTGGCAATATGTAGCTAAGAAGCTTGCCTGATATAACCCCAAAGACACACTTTTTGGATTTAGTCTTACCTTATATTCCTCGAGCCTATTGAAGATTGGTCCCAATACCTCTATATGTTCTTTCCTCATCTTTGATTTTTCCAAAATATTGTCCACATAATCTTCAACTATTTTATGGACCATATCATGAAATATTAGGGTCATCACCCTTTGATAGGTCACTCCAGCATTCTTTAGCCCAAACAACATCATGTTCCAACAATATGTTCCCCATGGATATGTGAATGCAGTTTTATGTTGATCCTCCTTGGCGATCATGTTTTTGTTATAGCCTAAAAATCCATCCATAAGTGATAAAATTTCATTTCTTGCTATTAAATCAACAATGATGTTGATTTTGGGAAGAGGGAAATCATCCTTTGGGAATGCTTTATTCAAGTCCCTAAAATATGTGCATATTTTGATGCCCCTAGTGAGTTTAGAGACTTGTACTAGGTTGGAAAACCACTCAGAATAGTTGATTGGTCAGATGAATCCAACATCAAGAAGCTTTTGTAGCTTTAGTTTAACCAAGATTTCTATCTAAGGATGCATCTTTCTCAATTTATATTTAATTGGTTTGGCTTTAGGATAGACTGCTAAGTGATGTGCAACCACTTAAGAATCAAGCTTCGTCATATTTGTGTATGACCATGCTAACTTTTCTCTTCTCTCTTTCAAGAATGTTGCTAAGTTTTTTTGTTCTTCATCTAACAATGATTCAGCATAAAAGGTTACCTTAGGTGCCTCCTCTATTCCTACATTGACTGGTGTAGCCTTCTCTACTATTACTGTTGATTTTTTTGGATGCATTACACTAAGGGGAGATTGATTCCCTCATTCTTGGGCACCTCAGAGAGGTTTTCACCTTTGGATGCATCCTTTATTTTTACTATTTTGTGATCTGAAAGTGCCATAGTGTGATTTTAACTTAAAGACTTGCATGTTATTATCATGTCATCAATTTTGCAACTGATCCAGATTCAATTGTTTCCCCATAGTATGCCTATGTTTCTAGCTCTATATCAAATCTTTCTTTGTGATCCCCACAAGGTAAGTTGTCATGGATTCCCATGAATTTTGAGATTGCTTCATCATTTTTTAATATATATAGATTGGTGGCCCTCATTGGTCCCAGTCAATTATTTGAGGGTACACTAGAGTTAATTTAGTTGTTTTTCCATTTGGGGTGAAAGATGTTGTGGATATCATAAAGAGAGAGTTATCCTCAAATAATATGGTGACATCAAGAGGGAAGTCATATAGGGTAGTGTCATGTGATTTTGATAACCAAGAGGAAGCCTCATCCCATTTATTAGAAGTACCCTTGCCAATAAGGGTAACCTTACTAGTGGTACATCCTAAGCTAATATTCTTTGGACATCTCTCAAGAATGATGGGTTCTAACAAACCATTGTCATTTTTTCCCAGCTTTTCATTCCTATTGTACACACATCCCATCATTAGTTGTAAACCTTTATTAGCATCTTCCATTGGAAGAAAAGGAATGGGTAGGTTTTCTTGATAGAGCAATCTAGATACATCTTCCTCATTGGCATCTTCTTTGTTCAAGTCCCCCCCACTTGGTGAAGGTGGTAGATGCAAGCTTCAATGTTTAAGTCACTTTGTTGATAGGTGTGGGTTTTCCATGAGATTTGGGGGAAAGAGGTAACTCATCCAACCCAAAAGTTTCCTTCTTTAGATTATAATCTTCACAACCATTATCCTTGATAATTTCCTTGATATTGGGTCTATTCTACACAATGGGTGTTTTTTTTTTGAGGTGGATGCCAGGGAAGATGTGTCAAAAAATAAGGATGAGGATGTAGGGTCTTCATCATTCTTAGGTATTTGGGGGATCTTGTAGAAATTAGCCCCAAGGTTATTGCAATAGTAGAAATGCTTAGGATCTCCATGGATAGTCACTTCTTTATCCTTAAAAGGAAACTTGACACATTGGTGATAGGTGGAAGATATAGCTTGCATGGAATGAATCCATGGTTGACCAAGCAAGATGTTGTAGGGGAAGTCAAGATTTAGCTCTTGGCATGTGGTCTCAGCAATGATGGATCCCACTTGGATAGGTAGCTTGATGATGCCTTGCGACACACTTTCTTGATTGTCATATGCCCTTATGGTTATACTCTTTGTCTTTTCAATATCATCCTCTAAATAACCCAAGTTCTTGACCAATTGAAGGGTGCAAATGTTTAGACTAGCACCTCCATCTACTAAGATTATTTTAAATTTATTCTTATGAACAATGACCTCAAGGTACAAAGTGTGATTGTGAGATGGTTTTGTTGGTAGGTCTTGTTTTGAGAAGGTGAGAAGATGAGGGGTAGTTATATGCCCTACCATAGCTTGAAACTACTTTGTATCAATATTCTCAAGGATAGGGGAATCTAATAAAGCCTTTTCTAATATATCCCTATGGGTAGGGGATAGCTTCAATAGTTCCAAAATAGATATCTATGTAGGGTCTTCTTTAGCTAGTCAAGGAGACTGTAGTTGCTAGTGTTTTATGTCGCCAATGTAGTTTGTGCCCTAGGTTGAGATGAAGCTCCTTAGATTGTAACATTTCCATGTCATGTGGTGACTCCACACTCCACACTAGTCCCATGGATTTTGACAACTATTATGACATTGTCACAAGAGGCAACCACATTGGAATAGACATGTCCTACGTTAGTGTAATTTTTCCCTTTCCCATTGTTGTTCCCTTTATTATGATCTAGCAGTGGGGTCTTGTATATCTTGAGGTCTTAGTTACTTTTTAGTAGTTCGATAGGTATGTCTCCATTTTTTATGAGGTCTTGGATGTCATCCTTCAATTTCAAATAGTTTGATGTTTTATGTCCTTTGATGTTGTGAAAGTCACAAAGATCCTTGTCTTTATATCAAGGTGGTTTATCTTGAGGTTCTTGATAGTTCTAAAAATTTGGAGTGTAATCAAGTTGGACTATAACAATTTCTACATGACATATTCAATAGGTTCCCCTAATGGTGCATATTTGTGTTTAGGGTAGTTATTCCTATTAGGGGCTCCTCTTTGTTGTGTGTTGGTGCTATTGATTTGGTTATTCTGTGGTGGTGGGGTGATTTGTTGTCCAGTTTGTTGTGCATTGGTTGGTTGGTTGGTGTTTTTCCTAGAAGCACTTATGACCACTTTAGTATCAACAACGCCATCATTTTTCACATTCTTGTTCTTAGCCCACACGTGGGGCTTGTCATTTAAATTGGTAGATGGGTGATTGTCTTTATACACTTGTGTGTTTCCTTATGAGATTAGTGTTATCTTGATGTTGAGGGACCTAGGGAAAATTTCATCATAAGTGGTGATACATTGCATTTTTAAGTGGAAGGATAGCTCAGGATCAACATTTTTTATGATAATCCCCACCTATTGCTTCTCAGGAATGGGCTACTTGCTCTTACTAGTTCTTTTCCTCCACCTTTGTAGAAAATTAGTGAAGGATTCTCCTTTGTTCTTCCTGAGAGTGTACAACTCTTCTAATCTTACATCCATGTCTAGGTTAAAGGAGAAATGGTCTATGAATCTATCGATGATTTCATGAAAGTTTTTAATCCCTGGAGGCAACTGTGAAAACCAATCGATTTCTAGGCCTACCAAAATTTATGGAAAGAGGTGCACCAAGTAGGAATCATTGTAGGAAACCTCCATACACATAACATGGAATTATTCAATGTGATCCATAGGATTTTCCCTCCCTTTGTATTTATAAAATTTAGGGACCTCAAAACTAGGTGGGAAAGGTGCCATTGCAATGTTCCTATCAAATGGGTATGGACACAAGTTTTTTTTTGTATGTAGCTTCTTTGTTTTTCCCATTTGAATGTCCTAGATGTTTTGTGTGAGCAGCTTGATCTATGATGACATATTGTCTTGTGGATTTGGTGGAGGAGCATATTTTGTGTACTATTTGATGGAGGATGAGTTGTAAGTGTGATTTTCATACGATGGGGTGTTGTATGGTGTGTAGGATGGAGTTTGATACTATGGAGGTGATGGAAGTAGAGGTTTATATGCTCCCAATGTATTTGGATTAACGATGTTTTGTTGGGGATTATAGTATCAACATTTTTGTTGTTGTTGCACATGCAGTTGTTGTTTTTGGGTGTATTGTTGTGCTATCAATGCTCCTTGTTGTTGTTTTGTGACCAAGGATTGTTGTTGAGCTTGTTGTTGTGTGATTAAGGCTTGTTGTTGAGCTTGCTATTGTTGTTGTGCGATTAAGGCTTGTTGTTGAGCTTTTTGTTGTTGCAAGGCTTATGCTTGGGCTTGTTGGTGTTGCAACACTTGTTGATAAGCTTTTTGTTGTTGCAAAGCTTGAGCTTGAGCTTGGTGTGCTTGTAGGGATTGAGCTTGAGCTTGTTGTTGTTGCAACACTTGTTGATAAGATTGTTGTGCTTGTTGCAAAGCTAGAGCTTGAGCTTGAGCTTGTTGCCCATGCAATGTGGAGGTATTTTGTTATTGGGATACATGAGATGGGTTTTGGTTGATCATGGTGTGAGTGAGTTGAGGTTTGTTTTGTGCTACCATTCCTTGTAATATTCTCAATTAGGAGGGAGGAATGTAGGTTTGGGACCCCATTCAAATTTTCATGATTTGGGGTACCAATTGTAAAGATGATGATGGCACCATTTGGTATTATGATGTCAATGGCACATTCTGACCTTGGATTAATTGATTAGAAGGGTTCCCTTGACTGATGTGTTGAGGGTTCCCTTGTTGTGTTTGACGTGGGACCAAGGAATTACCTTGGTTGATGGGGTTTGTGATCAATGTGTTTCTTTGATTTGGATTGATGATAGATGGGGCTGATGTGGATGGTGGATTGACTTGAGTAGTTTGGGTAACCACTTTTTTTGACATGTCAATGGGGTTGTTGTAACTACTTGTTAAGGTTTTCCCTTGCACAAGGGTGATAACTTGTCCTTATTGTCCTATTTGAGGCACTTGGTTCACATTACCATGTGTAGCATTGGGCACACTTTGGGTACTTGTGGTGATGGATGAAGATGGTTGCACTAGAAATATCAAGGTTATCATGGTGTTATGGAATGTAAGTGGTTTGTATGGATGGAGGGGATGATCAGGAGTGGTGGTGGAAGAATTATATGGGGTAGCAAATGTTGGTGTCCAAGTTGTACCTTGGGGAATATTGGTGTGTTTGGTACCCACAAGTGTGTTGCCTCTTAAAGGGAGAGTGTGAACAAGATCAGTGGAAATCCTAGTTGCAAGATTAGGATTTAATGTTTGACTTGGCACAAGGGATGAAATTGGTTGATTCTTAGATTGGGTTAACCCTTGTGTCAAGGTTTGTGAGAGAAAAGTGGGAGCCACATTTTTTAAGGTTTGATGATCTTGCTTATACTCAAGGAGTTCTTCCTTGGTGAGCTCAAGTGGGTTATTTTTGACATCGTCTACCTCATACCCTAAAGGGTTTTGTGGTTATTGTGAGGGGATAGATTGGATCCTTGGATAAAATTCTTGTGGGATAGTATCATTTGTGGTAGATGTGCCTTTGGTTTTTTCCATGATTCTCTTGTGTTGTGATCTTGTTGTAACCATAAATTGTGGGTCAACTATGGGAGAAGTGTGTTGAGATTTATAGTGTTGAAACTCTCTAGTTGACTAAAATTTTGGTAAAATGGACCCTCTAAGTTGTTTTTTACCAATGGTGTGAGTGGATGATGAAAAGGGTGAAAGATATGGGGGATGAAATGTCTAAACTTTTGGACAAAACTTTTAGCCTTAAAAATTGTGATGTTTTGATGTCTTGGATAAAATGTGTTTAATGAACTTGTAAATATTTATGGTAGACTTGTGACCTTTAAGATAAATTAGTTCAAAAAAAAATGTAATGACTAACTCAACTAAGTGTATGGAAAAGGATCCATTTCACACACAAAGTATCTAAGTTAGGGGATTGGTTTGATAAATGCCTAAGTCAAAAGTATGTTGATGTGTCAAAAAAAATTTAAATTTGTTGGTGAAGTGGAATATCAAATATGATGAAGGTGGATGAAATGTTTTGACCCAAAGTATGTTAACCTAAAAGGGACCTTTTTTTTGTAAGACCAAGATAGTAAGAAACATGCTATACCTCTAAAGTGATAAAACCATAAGAACTTAATGATTTTGATAAAATAGAACTTGGACTCAATATTTTACAATAATTTCCTTATGTCAATTTGTTTTTCTTTGGGGATTCAATGTGTCTTAACAATAAGACCAATGTGTGGTGTGTTCATTTGGTTCTTTAATCTTTGATTAAGTGAGATTGTTTAATTACCACATCAAGAAAGTCTTAATGAATGTTGAAACTAAAATTCCTATGTCCAAGCAACCTTTATTTCACAAAGTCCATTATGTGAAAATCATGAAGCTAAGGTCATAGTTCCCTATGTTAACTTTGGAAAGTGTGGATTTAGATTTAATTCCAAATATTTAGAAGCTTCTAAGGATAAAATCCTTAGGGACAAGCAACAATATTAGAAATTTTCAAAAGGTATCCATACTTAATCCAAAGGGTTTTGAAATTTCATGAACTTGGTGATGTGTGTTTAAGTTGTTTTGGAACCAAACAATGTGTCAAAATAACTCACAATAAATAACAATCCTGGCTCAAGTGGGTACATATTTCTTGGTAGGCTTACCATCATCCTCTAAGAGATGATTAATCCATGAAGATGGAATGGAAAAATAGGTTATGTCAAGGAAATGTACAATCTTGGCATGCCAAAAAAAAGAGTCCCTTCCCTATTTGCTTTATTTCCTCAAACAAAAACCAAACATGGTAAGTAACTTCTCAAAATGGTGCTATTTCAATGCACTACTTTAAAAAATGCTTCAGAAATGGACTTGGTTGGCCACTACTACAAAAGGGTTCTTAATGACAACAAAGCATGAACAATAAACTAGCCTGCATCTTCTTGACCACTTAAGGCTCTTTAACTATTCTTGTTCCACTTAAGGTGTGGGACTAGGTGCACTATGTTGTAAGCTTGGTTTGAAGCTACTTTCTCATGATTTTGCAACCTTTAATATAGCCCATTGGAAAATGTGCTTGAAATAACTTGAATATGAGTTCTCCATTGTAGGATGTATCTCATAGCAAGTCATCTCTTAAGGGTGACTCAAAGCAAGAAAGTACACTTGAGTGTTTCTCTTCACCCAAGATCATACAAATTGCAAGGGGATTAGATACACACTACAAATGTATACAAGCAAATCAAACACATAAAACACTCATTAATTTTAACCCAACATAGCAAAATTACTTCATTTTAAGAAACAATTGAAGTGTTTGTTTTTTCCAATTTTAACCAATATTGCAAAATGAGGTTGTATGGGTCCAATTTTATCCAAATTTGAAAGTGAATTTTAAGCCCAATGGAAATTTAGTGGTCCTAAAGCATAAAGCAAAGAATCATATGATGGGTTTTAATTGTCCCATAAGTGTAAACACACTTTTACAATGTATGGCCAAACAAGAGTATGCTTCTTTACTTCCAATGTTTTCAAACCTACAAAACTAGTTAGCCTCAAAAACAAAAACCAAATTTTAGTAAAATACCAGAGAGTGTGTGAAACCAAAAATTTAAAGCACATGTGAAAATTAACTCTCTATTTTCTTTACCAGTAAAAAGTGTTGTTATCCACAATGGCATCATTGTAATTGTCAAAGGAATCACTATGGTGAAAAAAAGAATCACTCTATATAGGAATAGGGAGCACAATGGCATCAATATAATCACAAGTATCACTATAATTAAAAACTAGAGAATCAATTTTAAACAAAGAAAAGTGTCGCTATAATAAAAAACACAAAGTAGATTCTAAAAAGAGAATAGTGTCGATGTCCATAATGGTGTCATTGTAATTATCCTGGGCATCACTATATGGTAATGCTTTTGAAAAACATTGTTGTAGCCTTTAAATGCATTGTTGTTTCCCAAGAACCTGCAACTCATGAAAACTTAAAAGAAATCCATCAAACGAAGTTAGAACAACCCTCCTTCTAGTGCCAAAATATGATTGTAATCATAGTATAGGTTAAATACCCCAGATCCTAATGAATTTAAGACATATCTAATCCTCTAAGCTGCAATCCCAATGAGATGGTATTTGAAAGCATCAAAAACTAAGAAACCATTAAACTAAAAATTGAAAAAAACATATTCTTAGACCTTAAACCTAATCCCATTGGGGTAGTGGTGTTGCATTGATGTGTAATGGTGATCCTTTCTCAATCCCTTGGATAATATGAGCCATCCACATCTATTTTATTGATGAAAATTGATGAAATTGATGAAATATGAATGAAACATGGATGCAAAACTAGTTTAACATGATGAAAATGAGTGCTAAATGCTAAAATGCTTGATGGAGATGGATGCAATCTATGCTAAATGGAAACAAATTTCAAAGATGCAAGCCATGGATGTAAAATAAGCTAAAATGGAAGCCATTAATGGATGCTTGTGCTAATATGGATGAAGATTAAGCCAAAATTATAATGAATGCTAAATGTGGATGCAAGTGAGTATGAATTTCAACAACATAACTTTGCTCTAAAAAGGTGGATCAATTTCTCTCCAAATGGTGAAGTATTTATAGGAGAGCGAATGAAGAATCAAGGGTTGAGATCGATTTGATCCATCAATGGTCAATATTGAATGAAGGGAGAAACATGGATCAAGGATTCTCATCAATGGATGAGAAACAAAGATCGCATGGATCAAAGAAACTATCAAGGGCTCATAATGATTCAAAAAAACACACTTTGTAACAACTTTGAAAGTTTGTTAGGAAAGAATATTTCATTTTTGGAGCCAAATAGGAGAATATTCCATATGCAAGTGGATGGGTGAGGAAAACTAGCAATTTGCTAATTAAAACTAAGTTTCAATTGTGCAAGTTGAGGGGAAACTACTTCTCATTAAATAATTAGTTTATTTAATGAAAAGGGGGTGCAAATGACATTTAATTAAATGAGAGGAGATAAGGGGGGTTTAAATTGAATAATTTTCATTATTCAATTAAAATAGATGAGATGTTATTGTGAGAGGATAGGAATTAACCTAATTAGATTAAAAGATGAAAATGATGCATTTAATTAAATAACAAGGCTTATTTAAACAAACATGAAAAAAGATGATGAATTTCAAGATGAAACAATGTTAGTATATTGGATTCAAGTGAGTAATATCATTTAGGACATTTTTAAGTGTCTATAGATACTTTATCCCCATTTAACATTAATGGAAAATGAATTTTTTTTTGCATTACTTTCCAACTTTGACACTAAACCAAGATACTTGCTATGAATACTCCCCCTTGGGAGTACACCCAATCAACTCAACAAATCTACAACAATGACAACAAATGACACTACCTACTCCCCCTGAGAGGTAGCCACCAACATTAGTCTAGAAAAGATATATATCCATGGATCCACTAGATTGATGCATCTCCATATGCATCTAGTTCAACAGAGGGGAAATAACCCCCAACTTTTCCTGAAGATACTAAAAAGTATCCTTAGGAAGATCCTTAGTAAATATGTCAGCAATCTGATCCTTTGTAGATACATACTCAAGTTTTACCTCATTCTCCATAACCTTCTCTCTCAGAAAGTGATACCTAATTGATATATGTTTTTTCCTTGAATGCATCACAAGATTCTTTGAAATATTAATTGCACTTGTGTTATGAAAAAATATAGAAATAGGCTCATCATACAATACTCTAATATCCTTCAATGTTTGTCTCATCCACAAAACTTGTGTACATCATGATGTTGCAGCAATATATTCAGCCTCTATAGTGGATAAGGAAATTAAGTCTTGCTTCTTACTTAACCTTGACACTAATCTACATCCAAGAAATAATGCACCACCACTTGTACTTTTCTTGTCATCAACACAACTAGCCCAATTTGCATCTGTATAAGCACTTAATATGAAATTAGTATCCTTAGGATACCACAAGCCATAATTTGAAGTGCCTCTTAAATATTTGAATATCCTCTTCGTGGTTGCAACATTTGTTTCTTTAGGATCTTCTTTATATCTAGCCACAAGACAAATTGTATGCATGATATCTATTCTAGTAGCAGTTTGATACAATAGTCCACCAATCATAGATCTATATTTTCTCTTATCAACCTTAGGTGAGTCATCATCTTTGCTCAATTTACAACCATTCAACATAGGAGTGCATATTGTTTTGGAATCTTCCATTCCAAACTTCTTCTACATCTCTTTGACATACTTTGATTGTGAAATTAAAATCCCTTTATCTATTTGATTGATTTGTAGTCGAAAGAAGAAATTTGTCTCCCCAAACATTGACATTTCAAACTCTTTCTACATCTCTTCAGAAAATTTCTTATAGATAGCTTCATTTCCACTAAATATAATATCATCCACATATACAACCACAATCAAGATTTTTTCTTCCTCAATTTTGAAGTAAAGATTACTATTTGTGGTGCCTTTACTGAATCCTTGTTGTAATAAATATGTTTCCAATATTTCATACCAAGCTTTGGGAGCTTGCTTCAATCCATATAATTCATCCTTCAATCTACACACCATATCTAGTTGATCTAATAACTAAAATCCTTCTAGTTGTTCCATGTAAACCTCTTCTTCTAATTCACCATTTAGAAAAGTAGAATTCACATCCATCTAATAAACTTTAAAGTCCTTGTATGCTAAAAATGCCAAAAAAATTCTAATAGCTTCCATCCTAGCCACAAGAGAAAATGTATCCTCAAATTCTATTCCTTCCACTTGTGAGTAACCCTTACACACAAGTCTCTCCTTATTTCTTACCACTTCTCCATTCTCATTCAACTTTTTTCTAAATGCCCACTTGATTCCAATTATGTTCTTATTTTTCGGTCTAGTGTTAGGAAAATGGTGTCTCAACCTTTGATTTTTCCCATAGCATTGATTTTTCTAAATATTGAATGTTGCTATTTTTTCCCACATTGTCTTGTGAGTTACAACTTGCAGTTTCTATTTTGATGAGGAGTCACGTTGGAAAGTTGATTTTACAGGTGGACTTGTGCATGAAGGAATTTTCTATTTTTGTGTTGAGTTTTGACAGTTGACTTAGAAATGTATAATTTGTGCATTGTAAGCTCTATAAATATGAGACTTTTTTTTGAGGAGTTATGAGAGGAGAGAATAAATTCATAGGGGTTATGCTACTAGATTTTCTCTAGATGGAACATGATGTAAATCTCCATGTAAAGGCTTAGATCCTACAATTGTATTTTAATTGTGTATTTTGTTACTGAATAATACAATGGATCTATGTTTTTAGAGGGTGGGGTTTTCTACTCGAAAGGGTTTTCCCCACATAAATCTTTATGTTCAATATTTTTTCTGCTTTATCTTTTATGTTTAATGATTTTTTTTTATTAATTTTGTTTAATGCATGTTGTTGAAATTGGTTGATCTTGCATGATTTAAAATTGTATAAACTTTCCTTTAAGGATTAATGGTGGGAAATAAACTGTGTATGATTTTGCTTTATGGCATAGTAGTGCATGCTTTTGATGTTCTTTGAAGAAACATAGCTCACCAAAGGAACTTAATGATTCAGATGTTCATTCTGGGATGAATCAATTTCCCTCCAATTGGTATTAGAGCTTTCTTCTGGGATTTTATTTTTGCTTGCATGTGCAAGTTTGTGAGTTGCATGTACTTGCATGTGTGTTACATGGAATTGCATGGAATTGCATGTGGCTTGCATGTGCTTGCATTTTGATGCATGTAAGAATTTCTGGTGTTTCTAGTTCTAGGTATTCCTTCTATGAAGATTTCTTAGCCTAGGAAGCTTGAGGAAATCTAAAGAAATTGACTGAAGATTGATCCTTTGGTGAGTGGAAGTTCTTGGTTTTTTGTTTTAGTTTCAGGAGACAACACACAACTTGAAGGATGGTGAAGATGAAGAAAATGGAGTTGGTCATATTGAAATGATGTGATCTGAAGCTCCTAGTTGACAATGGAATAATCTTGATGCATAGGGTGGGATTTTTCACTTTGTGGTTGTGTTTCATCAAAGCTTTCATATTGGGTGTCCATGTGAGAGGCTCCATAGTGATATGGAGAAGCTTGGGTTGTTTCTCAACAATGGAGTAATGTGCTCATGTTGGGTTCATTTTCTTGATATTGGAAGGCACTACTTTTGTTACTGCAATTGCATGTAGGCTAAGGAGTTGATCATTGGATGATCTAGAATCTTCTGCAATAGCTTGTCTGTAAGGAAAGCCTATGGATGTAGAATAAACTTTTCTAATGTCAAAAATTAGAGAAGAATGTAGATTTGTCTTTGAATTTTACAATTACAGTTCATCAAGATACACATGAAAGGAATAACATAATAGAGAAATAAATACAAACACAATTATTACCAGATATACGTGGGAAAACCCTTACAAGAGAAAAAACCCACCACACCAAAGAAAATCACTTGTATTATAGTATCAAAATTACATACCAGTTACAGACTCTCTTTCTACATGTCAATATTATAGCAACAACATTTCCCTGATCAATCTCATACAGAACAACATTGTTATAATTCTCTCAAAATAACATATAGATCATTCAATCATCCAACCATTGAACTCTCTAACCCATACATGGTTATAGTGCATTACTATGTATAGCAACAACTATGATTCAAAACATTCTCTGTACAATCAATTCAGTTCAACTTCCTCTACAGAGCAATTATCGAACTTCCTAGGCATTCAAATGGCCACCTTCCAAGTCAACAACATCCTCCACTTAATGGTTTACACCTTAGCAATTCAACAAGTCTGTGCTCTTCATCTTACACCACACTACCGCTATGCAAAAAAAGGCTTCCGTGGGGTGGCGGTAATTGCGCTACCTCCAGACAGGTCAAGGGCTCTTGAGGTATGGTGGTATACATTGCACTACAGCTACACATCAAGTGACCTCCTATGGTATGGTGGTAACCGTGTTACCACACCCCAGTGTAAAGACACCCGTAGTATAGTGGTATCCACTGCACTACTGGTCGATAGTTGATATACTCATGTGGTATGGCATAACCACTCTACCACTCCTCAGCAAGAAGATACCCATGGTATAGAGGTACAGGCATAAACTTAACACTTATGAATTCTTTGTTGCTTGGTGATAGAACTAGGGATATATCAGTGAGTTTGACACACATATTCTCAACAATCTCCCACTTGACGAAGAACTCTTTGAACCCTTTTCAATATCTGAAGTCATTAAACATTCTAGACCACAAGGCATATCGAATTAGTCGACCATCTAAACTTATCTGTGCTCACTAGATTTGTCAAAGCATCAGAAACATTCTTTAGAGTATCAACCTTTTCCAAACAAACCTTTTCATCCTCCACCATATCTCCTACAAAATGGTACTATACATCAATATGTTTCGTCTTGGCATGGAAAGTAGGATTTTTTTGCCAAACAAATGACACTCTGACTATCACAAAAAAAAAAAATTCCTTGCATCAAAACCAATATCAGAGCATAATCTCCTAATCCAAATGGCTTCCTTGCAGGCGTGAGATATTACCATATACTCAGCCTCTTTAGTGGATAAAGTGACTATAGCCTATCACTTGCTCATCCAACTAACTACACCACCATTCATCATGAAACTATATCCACTGATGGACCTTCTACTATCAATGTCCCCTATCCAATCAAAATCCACATACCCATGAATGCTAAGAGTCCTCTATGATTCAACCAAATTACCATGGTAACACAAAGCATATTCTGAAGTGCCCTTCAGATATCTCAACACTCTTTTCATAGCATCCCACTATGTCCTTCCTGGATTAGCCATAAATTGACTAAGTACTCCCACTGCTTGGGAAATGTTTGGCCTTGTGCAGACCATTGCATACATTAAACTACCAATTGCAATAGCATAAGGCACTCTTGTCATGCCCTCCATCTCAGTAGGAGATTTTAGACAATCTTCAACAGATAGCTTTGTTCCCTTCAAAACTGGAACAACTAGTTTCTTGCAATATATCATACAAATCTCTCCAGAATAGTGTTAATATACTTACTCTGGTTGAGCCAAAGTTTTCTATTCTTCCTATCCCTAGTTATTTCCATTCCCATAATATACCTAGCTACACCAAGATCCTTCATTTCAAACTTTGTAGACAACTGAGATTTTAGATCAGAAATCATAAACTTACTATTGCCTATGAGCAACATATCATCAACATAGAGTGCAATAACAAGAACCTGATCATTTTTAGTCTTGAAGTACACACAATGATCTGATTTTGATCTTACGAAACCCAGTGATGAAACAAACATGTCAAATTTATGGTACTACATTCTAGGTGACTATTTTAAACCATACAAAGATTTCTTTAACTTACAAACCAGATTTTCTTTACCGTTTATCACAAAGTGCTTAGGCTGGGACATATAAATTTCTTCTTCAAGATCACCATGAAGAAATGTTGTCTTCACATCCACCTATTCAATCTCCAAGTCATATGCTACTGCAAGTGACAAAAGAAATCTGATAGACGTCATCTTTTCTACATGAGAAAAAATTTATCCATAATCAATTCCCTCTACCTGGGAATAACCCTTTGCAACCAACCTCACTTTATACTTCTCAACATTGCCATCCAAACCAATTTTCTTTTTAAATACCCATTTTTAGCCCACACACTTTCTACCTTTAGGGAAAGGGAGCAGATCCCAAGTATCATTCTTCTTCAATGATGCCATTTCTTCATTCATGGCTTCCAACCAAGAATTTGAATCAGTCATTTGAACTGCCTCTTTTACAATCC
Organism: Sequoia sempervirens; assembly: GCA_007258455.2. Classification (NCBI taxonomy): domain Eukaryota; kingdom Viridiplantae; phylum Streptophyta; class Pinopsida; order Cupressales; family Cupressaceae; genus Sequoia; species Sequoia sempervirens. The sequence goes on from VDFB02358134.1 coordinate 46,995,356, forward strand.
TAGGCTCATCAGTATTAGTAATCAAAGCATAGGCACAACTAGAATCCAACATAGAGAATCCATGCCTATCAGGTTGCTTCTTCTCATGTGTAGACCTCCTCATAGGTTGAGGATGAGGTTGTGGTTCTTCTTTAGAACTCTCAGAGTTGCTCAAACTCTCCTCAGTTTTAGGTACACTATCAATGTGTTGTTCCTCTTTTTCAAGAGTTAGAGGTATTTCAACAACATCATTTTCCTCTTTATTTTCTTTTATCCCTAACTGTAGTTCCACTGAAGAAGGTTTCAGCTCTCAAAATATTATGCTTCTGCTGCATACAACCTTTTGAGTCACTAGATTCCAAAGCTTGTATCCTTTCACACAAATTTCGTATCCAATGAAGATGCACTTAACAACTTTGTTCTCCAATTTAAATCTCTTCACATTTGGCACATAAACATATGCTTCACAGCCAAAGACACAAATATGTCTCAGAGAAGGCTTCTTACTAGACCAAGCTTCCATGGGCCTTTTATCAACAAGTGTTGAAAGAGATCGATTTACCAAGTAACATGTTGTAGCCACAACCTCATCCCATAACTTCTACTCCAAACCAACATTTCTCAACATACTTTGTGCCTTCTCCATCAACATCCTGTTCAAACTTTTAGCAACTCCATTTTGCTATGGAGTGTAAGGTGTTGTTTTCCATGGTCTTTGCAATACCTTTCAAATTCTACAGAACAAAATTCACTACTATTATCTATCCTCAAGCATTTAATTTTATTACTAGTCTAATTTTCAACCAAGTTCTTGAACTCTTTAAATTGACTGGACACTTCTAATTTACTTTTTAGAAAATATTCAAATTCCCTTCTCGAATAATCATCAATGAATGATACATAATATTTTGAATTCAACAATGAAGGAACATTTACTAGACCAAAACCATCAGAGTGAATATAATCCAAAAAACCAAAAGATTTATGATGACTAGAGTAAAATGAAACACGATGATGTTTTCCATATATACAATGTTCACAAAATTCAAATTCCAGATTACAATCATCAAGCCCCTCAACCAAGTTTTTGTTTTTCAAATCTTTTAAGCCTTTCTCACCAATATGACCTATCCTTTGATGCTAGAGCATAGTCTTCTTTGTAGGAAGTTTAACTTCCAAAGAATTAGCCCCTATAGGGACTTCAGTCTCCTTTGCATGAAAAACCTTTTGTGACTTTACAGAGACATTGTTACATTGAACAACAAGTGTGTCCAACTTATACAGAGTACCAATTTGGGCACCCCTAGCTAGTACCATTGAGCCTCTAGTCATTTTACAGTCATTAATAGAGAACGATACTTGCACTCCAACATCATTTAACTTACTTACAAAAATTAAATTCTGAGCTAGACCTAGTATATGCATTACACCATCAATTCCCTTAATTCTTCCATCAAGAGACTGAATTTTGACTCTTCCATGACCAAATATTTCTAGAGATGAATCGTTTGCCAGGTACACCTTTCCACCATTGTATTTTTCATACTTTGTAAACCAGTCTCTATGAGATTTCATGTGGAAAGATGCTCCAGAATCAATCAGCCAGACATTATCTGATGCCTATGTTTCCAAAGTTAAAATGAAGGCATCTGCATCACTTTGAGAAGAATCATTGTTAGAAGAGTTTTTCTTCTTCTTCATTATCTCCTCTTTGCAATCCTTTCATACATGATGAGGTTGCCCACAATTCTAGTACTTCACCTTGGACTTCTTGCTAGGAGACTTTGATGTCTCTTTTGATTTCAATTTGCACTTCTTTTCCTTCTTCTTGCCTTTTTCTTTCAATCTTCCTCAAATAGCAAGAGCCTCCCTTTCCATCTTAGAAGATTTCCTTCTCATTTCTTCTGAAAAAAAAGAAGCAACCATATCTTCCATCTTGAAAGTGGTTGTCGTTCTCCCAATTTCCATCACTAAATGATCCCAAGAGTCGAGCAAAGAACACAACAAAAGAATACAACGATCTTCATCATCAATTTTCACACTCACAAATTTTAACTAAGCAATCAATGTGTTAAATGTATTCAGATGATCAGCCACAAATGCCCCTTCCTCCATATTCAAAGAGTATAACTTCTTACTTAAGAAAATATTATTCACCAAGGACTTACCCTGATAGATATCTCCAAGCTTCTTCCACAAAGAAGATGCAGTCTTTTCTTCATGAAGGTTCAGGAGAATAGAGTCTACCAAACATAGTCTTATCAACCCTTTTGATTTTCTATCTACGAGGTCCCAATCTTCTTACTTCATGCCAAAAGGTTTCATTCCAGACATAGCAAGAAAAAGATCTCGATCCACCAATAGGTCTTCCATTTTAAGTTTCCACAACTCAAAATTGTTGCCATTGAATTTCACAATTTCAATCTTTCCCGATGTGCTTGACATCTTAATTTGTAATTTAAATTACTAGACTTCTAATAGACTCCCACTGAACATAATTGACACAAAAAACCCAACCTACCCACAAGGATAACACAACCGGCCAGGCTCTGATACCACTTGTAAGGAAAGCCTATGGATGTAGAACAAACTTTCCTAATGTCAAAACTCAAAGAAGAATGCAAATTTCTCTTTAAATTTTACAATTACAGTTCATCAAGATACACATGAAAGGAATAATAGAGTAGAGAAATAAACACAAACAAAATTGACACCAAATTTATGTGGAAAAACCCTTATAGGAGAAAAATTCCCACCACACCAAAGAAAATCACTTGTATTATAGTAATCAAAATTACATACAAGTTACAGACTCTCCTTCCAAATGTCAATATTATAGCAGCAACATTTCCCTTATCAATATCATATAGAACAACACTATTACAATGCTCTCAAAATAGCATATGGATCATTCAATCATCTAACCATCCAACTCTCTAACCCCTACACGGTTATAATACATTACTATGTATAACAACAACCATGAATCAAAACATTCTCTATACAATCGATTCAGTTCAACTTCCTCCACAGAGCAACTGCTGAACTTCCCAGGCATTCAAATAGCCACCTTCTAAGTCAGAAATATCCTCCACTTAATGGCTTACACCTCAGCAATTCAACAAGTTCATGCTCTTCACCTTACAGCGTGCTACCGCTGTGCAAACAACAGGCTCCCGCAGGGTGGCGATAACTGTGCTACCTCCAGATAGGTCAAGGGCTCCCACAATATAGCTGTATACATTGCACTACCGCTACACATCAGGTGACCTCCTATGGTATGGCGATAATCACGTTACCACACCCTAGTGTAAAGACACCCATGGTATAGCAGTATCCACTGCACTACCGCTCGACAGCTGAGACACTCCTGTGGTATGGCATTAACCACTCTACCACTCCTCAACAAGAAGATACTCGTGGTATAGAGGTATAGGCATAAAATTAACACTTACGAATTCTTTGTTGCTTGGTGGTAGAACTAGGGATATACCAGTGAGTTTGAGACACATATTCTCAACATTGGCTCCCTCAAATGCATGTGCATGTTGGTGGTTCTGGAGTTGGCTTGAAATGGGCCTGGAGTTCCTGAACTACTTTTTCTTTTTATGGATGCTTTGTACTTGCATGGCTCATATTCATTTACCTTGGATTTGATGGTTTTATATATTTTCCTAAAAAATCTATGGTTATGCTCATCTATGATAATCCATTATTCTATTTTAAATATCATGGTGTTTTTTTATACTGTTGAGTCTTCCATATGTGAAGTGGGTGTGGATGCACATGGGTGTTTTTCAAACATAGTGGTTTTGTAGGTTTTACATGGTCAATAAAAAATTTTGGTTTTGTGGAGTTGTGGTTAAGCTATTTTCTAGACCCTAGCTTTTGGGATGTTACCAGATGCTATAGTTATGTTTTGCATGCATGCTTTGTGCATGGTGTGAGGAGGTGAGATGCCTTCTCCACATGGGAGTGTTGGTATGTGATTATTCACTAAACATTTTTGTGGTGATGCTTGGTGGATTCCTTGACTATGATGCTTGTTGTGGACATGATTGGAAAATCGGATTTGAGCTTGATCTAGTGCTTGAGTCATGGTTTCTACATGATTCCCTTTCAAATATTAGTTTTTTAGTTTCCAGTGTGATAGTGGGTTTTCATGTTACATTGATTGGATCTACAGGTTTTTCAATGTTTTGGGTTGTATTTACCTACATGTTTGATATGGGACAACGTGGATGTGGAATATCTATATCCACAAGGTCTGATTTAGTGTTGATGTAGACTTGTTAGCTAGCCCTGTCTATGGTCACTTGTGCATTGGAGTAGTTGCTTTGAGATGAGAGGATGGATGATACATAGTACTTGGATAGTCAGTGTTGGGGTCCTGTCGTATGGTGTATTTCCTTGATTTGGAGATCTTGGTTTCACTTGGGTGTGATAAAAAATACACTTGTATGTGTGTGAACCTGAACACTTTTTTAGATTTAGGAGATGGCATGTCATCATCTTAGCAAGATCAGTACCATAGTTCAATGGGATTTTTAGCAGTGGATATGTATTCATTACTATGTGGTGAATGATCTTCTTTAGTGATGCAGATGTTTCAAAGGGACTCTTAGATCTTGTCATTGTAGAAGGGTTTCTTCACATTTGCATGCGAACACTATTTGAGGATATGTAGCATCTCAGAGCCATGGAGGACTCTTGTGGTCTTTGGGTTGAGGTGTTGGTGGTGCTTGACAGGTGATGCTGGTTTATATTTTGTTTCTTTTATGTCATGGTATACTCTTGATTGCGCATTAGATTTTTGGCATGATGCTTTGCTCTTGAGACCATGGTATGTTCACTTGGAGCATGTGATCTCCTAAGGGGGGTGGTAAGATCATGATGTCATGATAAGTTCCTAATTCAAATGATTGGAGATTTGATAGTGGTCTGGTGATTCTCTATATTTTGGGTGCATTAGTCATATGTTTGCGAACTTCATGATAGTGTAGTGATGCATTTGAAGTTTAGCATGAGATGATTATTTGTTGGTGCTCATGGATACCTGGAGAATGAGGTGAGGAAATATTTCTCTTAAGATGAGAGAAGTGTTGTTGAGATGGTTACTCTTGATGATATTTCAAAAAAAAGTCAGAGGATCCTACACCTTGGTTGGGCATGAGTTCAACAGAGACCTATGAGGAGATTTATCTTGGAGGAGTCATGATGGATTGCATATCTTGGAGGAGCATTCTCATTCCCCACTCTTGGTCTACTTAGTTGCTTGAGTGGTCTTTCCCATTATTTTTCTCATATGCTTTATGCTTTCTTTCATAGACATGAATCTTGAGGTGTTATTAAATGGTTCTAGAGGATTCATTGTGAGCTATGGATAGCATGTTTATCTCCTTGAGTTTTCATTTTCATTTATAGTGATCATAGGGGATGGTAGTGGGTTTTTTTCCTAAGATGGGAAACGGAGTAGTTTGATCTTCTTTGAGAAGCTTACATCAATGTGGATACATGATGCTTATGTTATGTTTGATCTCTTGAGGTTGAACGGGTTTGGATGTTGTTATGGATTTAATACTAGGATTGTGAAGGAGATCTTACTAGACAGAATTGGCATTAGATGTGTGAGCAGAAGGGCATGCTACATGTTTATGATTTGTAGATTTTCTCTCTTTAGTTTGGTTGTTCTTCCTGTATGTTTAGATTCATATGAATTTAGATGTGATATTTCTCTATGGATCTATGTTGATCACTAGTTTATTGTCATGTGTTGTCACTTGAGTGATGACATGGAGGTTCCTTTATCTCTTTCTTTTGTTGGATATGGAGAACATGAGAGAGTTGTGGAAGACTATTGAGAGAGATGTTTCTTGGAGCAGTTGGTTGTAGGATTTTCATATCTTTATGGATGGTCCTTGGTACTACATGGTAACACTTTCTATGTGCTATAATTGGTAGACATGATATTCCTTTGATCTTTTCAGATTTGGCATTACCCATGTAGTTGGAGTTCCTGGATGTGTTTGGTCTTCTTTGACTGGTTGGCACATGGAGCTTGTATTTGCAGTTGATGGGCTGGTTATGTAGGTGTCATGAGTTTGTTGATGTGGATACCTTCAAGGTATGGGTGATTGGATGGATTAGCACTTGTTGTGGGTGGTATTTTCAGTCACATGTGGGTTGGTCGGTTGGATGGGAGTAGTCAGTTTCCTAGTTGTTGTCCTAACTAATGTTATATCTTATTTTTTCAAGGATTGCTTCACATTTTTGTTTGGGTTGTGAGCTTTGAATTTGATGTTGTTGATGCTTTTGTATAACTTCTAAGAACAGTGGAGTGTTGGTAGTATTTTGTAGCCTTTTCTATTAGTTGGATCTTATGCTTGTGTTCTTTAGACTGGTGCATATACACCATGGCTCATTCCTTTCCTTTAGAGGATGGTTAGAATTACTACTTGAGATGGTGGAAATATTGGATGTTGTTGTAGGCATCTTGGTTGGGGCATGAAAGCATTGTTTGAGATTCTTATGATTGCATGTATGGTTGTGATGATGTATTTTCATTGGTTGACTCTTAGCAATTAAATCCTATTACTTTCATGAACTCTTCAAAGGTGTTTGACAAGTGGGAGAATGTTAGGAAAAAGAAGGTGTCTCAACCTTTGATTTTTCCCATAGCATTTATTTTTCTAAATATTGAATATTGCTAATTTTTCTTACATTGTCTTGTGAGTTACAACTTGCAGTTTCTATTTTGATGAGGATCTAAGTTAGAAAGTTTATTTTATAGGTGGAGTTGTGCATGAATGCATTTTCTATTTTCATGTTGAGTTTTCACATTTTATTTAGAAATTTCTAATTTGTGCATTGTAAGCTCTATAAATATGATACTTTGCTTGAGGAGTTATGTGCGAAGAGACTAAATTCACAGTGGTTATGCTGCCATACTTTCTCCAAATGGAACAGGATGTAAATCTCCATGTAAAGGCCTAGAGCCTACAATTTTATTGTAAATTTGTATTTATTGTTGAATAATACAATGTATATATGCTTTTGGAGGGTGGGGTTTTTTACCTAAAAGGGTTTTCCCCATGTAAATATTTGTGTTCATGTCTTTATCTTTCATGTTTAATGATTTCGTTTATTGAATCTATTTAATGCATGTTATTAAAACTAGATGATCTTGTATGATTTAAAATTATATGAATTTTCCTCTAAGGATTAATGGTAGGAAAAAAACTATGTTTTATTCTGTGTTATGACATACTAGTATGTTCCTTTTAGGTTCTCTGAAGAAACATAGCTTACTAAAGGAACCTACTGATTTTAGATGTTCATTTTGGGACGAATCAATTTCTCTTCATCTAGGAACCAATTCCCAAGACTAATTTTTCTCAATTTGCATAAGTTCTTCTTCCATTTCCTTCATCCAATGTTCATCTTTGTATACCTCACTCACTGTTTTAGGTTCAACTTTAGAAAGTAAAGATAGATTTACCTCAACTTTAGTAGCTTTGATTCTTGTCAATACTCCTTTTCTCTTATCTCCATTGATTTGATCTTTGAAATGATTCTCTTGCACATACCTAGGGGTCTTAGGGGTCTTCTTTGGAGCTTCTTCCTCTTCATTTTGCACTTCTTTTTCATTAGCTTTTTCTTCTTCTACTTCTCTGCAATGAGGTTCATCTAACACATATCCATCTACTGCAATTGAATTCTACAAGTTTTCATCAACCTTAACATTTATACTTTCAACAATATTTCCTAGCCTTTTGTTGTAACATTGTAAGATTTTATTTTAGTAGAATATCCTAGGAATATACCTTCATCAAACCTTGCATCCAAATTTCCTAAGTTTTCTTTATCTCTCTTGATATAATTTCTTCTAAATACTCAAAAGTACCTCACAGTAGGAATCCTTCGATACCATAACTCATAGGGGATCTTTGTGCAATTAGCTTTTGCTTGAACTCTATTAAGTATGTAAAAAATAGTATGAATTGCTTCTCTCTCTTGTAGAATTCTAGTAGATTTTATTCTTTCATCATAGTCCTAGTTGCTTCTTGAATTGTATGATTTTCTTCTTTCATCCAATGAGTAGAATTCACAAAACATGTTAAACTCATTGGATGTGAATTCTCCACCTCTTTCAAACCTTAAACATTTGATTTTCACATTAATTTAATTCTCAACCATAGCTTTAAATTCCTTGAATTTATCTAAAGCATCAAATTTATCTCTAAGAAAAGTAACCCATGTCATTCAAGAGTAATCATCAATCAAAAGCATAAAATACCTATCACCTTGTAGTTTTCTCACCCTTGTAGGACCACAAAGATATGTATGAATTAATTCTAGTAGTCTAGTAGTAGATTTTTCCTTTCCTTTGAAACTGATCCTTACTTGTTTTCCAAACTAACAATCCTTGCAAACAACATGGATAGGATTTGTGATTATTGGAAATTCTCTCACTGCATGAACTGAATTGTTTCTCACTAAATTATCAAAATTCATATGACACATCCTTCAGTGACAAAACCAAATATCATTAATCTAAGATATAAAGCAATGACCATTAGTACCCTTAAGCTAATAGTTGTTTCCATCTATCCTTTTACTAGTAGAAATCATTGTTTTGAACCATTTTTTGATCTCACATGTTTCATACTTAAACACAAGATTATATCCTTTTCTACATATTTTTCCAACACTCAAAATATTATGCCTTAAATCCTTAACATAGTGAACATTATCAGTATTATACTTTCCATCAAAACTGATTGAACCTATTCCACAAATCTTAGCTCCTAAATCATCTCCAAATTCATCTAATCCACCATCATACTTTTCAAGACTAATAAATTTGATTTTGTCTCCATTCATATGATTAGAGCAACCATTATCAACAACCTAGTAATTTTTATCTTCTTTAACATGAAAAGCAGAAACCAAAGTACCTTCAACCTTCTCCTTCTTAAAAATACTTTCCTTCACACATCTTTCAGAGTTATAAAAACTAGATTCTTCTTTTATAGCCAAGAGCAAGCATTCATTATCATCAAAAACTCCATAATCAGATTCATTATCATAAATACTAGCATCTTCTTTGACATAGCAAGCCTTTTGAATCATCTTCCTTTATTCTCTTTACTCTCATTGTTCAAAGCTCTTTTTGGACATCTAGAAGCATAATGACCTATATCACCACAACTAAAATTTTTTAAAGGTAGTTTACCTTTGTATTTACCAGTGCCCTTTTTCATTCTTCTTACAAAGTTAGCTCCTACATCATCAAGATCATCTCCATCTGAATCTTCAATCTTTTCTAATTGTCTAGCCTTAAAAGTAGTCCCCACTTTTGTACCATTCTTCAAACCAAGCTTTGTCATTTCAAATGAAGTTATTGTACCAATCAATTGATCTCTAGAATAAGTATTAAAATTTACAACTTCCTTAATAGCATATACCTTTTCACTGTATGAATTGGGAAGAGTTTTGAGAACTTTCTTTACCACCCTAGGTTCTTTAACTTGTGCACCAAGACCTCTCATAGCACTTACCAATTCATCAACCCTCTCCATGTAGGTTGCAATTGTTTCATCTTCAAACATTCACATAGTCTCAAATTTTTCCTTCATATTTTGTAGCTTAGCTTGTTTGACCTTGTCATATCATTCATAAATACTTTCAAGCTTATCCCAAACTTCTTTAGCAGTCTTAAGATTCATAACTTTAACCAATTCAAAATTTGGAAATTGTTCATCAAAATAAATATCGCCTTACCATTTACTTCATGTGCCTTGATCTCATAAATTATGCTTGGACCATTCAAAGGAGGAACATATTGATTCTTTATTTCCTTTTCAATTTTAAATCTATTAGTTGACATATATCCTTCCATCTTTGTCTTCTAGAATACATAGTCTATTTCATCAAATCTAGGGAAATCAATTTTCTTCACCATCCCAGATCTACCTTAAGCAGTTAAGCTCTTCTCCAAGGAACCTCACTCTGATACCAAATATTGAATGAACAAGAAAACTAAGAGGGGGTGTCAATAGGTTGTAGAAAACTAAAATATCAAAACCCTCAATAGTAATTATATCCACATGAATTCATTAAACCCTTATTCTATTAATGTGATTAAACATGAAATGCAAATAATAGAAATTGAAATAACAATACTATACACAAGAGAACACTAGATTTACGTTGAAAACCTAATGAGGGAAAAAAAATGGTGAGGATTAGCTTACAATATAGGTAATTAAAAAACCAGTATGAGGGATCACTACCAAAATAGGACACACTGTCCAAAAAGGATCATAGCTAGGGCTCACTACCACAAAAAAAAAAACACAAGAAGATAGAAGAGAAATGTTACAAAGAGAATAGCTTCTCAATGCAACCAAGAATCCATTGAAAGTTCTCCAACACTTTCACAGCCTTGTCTAAAATATTTCAGACACCTTCAACTCATTGCCTTCAAGAATCCAACACTTGAATTTCTCACTACTTTGCTCAAATTCACATAACACACAACACTCACATTGATCTCACATATATCTTAACTCTTTATTTATTCTCTCTTGTTATCGCAACAACCCAACACTTATTTATATCATCCTCAATCTCAAAAATCTTCTCCAAGGTCAGTAACTATCCATTATACTTACAAATTCAAATTAGGTCGACACCTAAACATTCCCGCGATGGATAGGAATGAAGGTAATCCATATAAATCCTTAATTAGGACCAAAATAAATCCCAACACATCTCAACATTATTTCACAAGCCTCTCATGTAGTGTTAACACAAGGTTAGCCAATACCTGTGCTAAACACTATAATCATTAAGTACAAGCTTCTTTAAATCAATTTGTAACTTTTAGACAACACAATTCATTTGAAAATGATCTAGAATAACCTTTGAACCCCCTAAGATTCATCAAACACTTCATCCAAGCTTGCATCATACAAATACTTCATCCTAGAACATCCAATAAACCTTATCCTAGCATTGATGCATGAAACACACATTGTACTATACCAAATCAAGTAAAACCTTGAATTAGGAAAGATACACACAATATAAGAAACTTCCCAAATCCACACAACCTAAAGCAAAACTGTAGAGAGGCACAGAGGAAATACATTTATCCTAGGCCACATAAAACATCACTAAAAAATTGGTTCACACTAGTGAAAATATCTCTCTATATAACAATCTAGAAACCCAAATTCTTAATATAGCAAGCTCTAATAGACTTGAACTACATAGGTATTGCATCAACATATAAGAAACACAAAGCACATCCCATAGAACATTCCAAACACTTACACAACATTGTTTAATCTTTTTATCAATTTTTCTCAAAAGCACTTGGAAACGAAGTACCAGAGACACCATATCAGCTAATTACCTCATTTGAAATCATCTTCAAAACTTACAACATAAAGATAGCTCCATGTACTCACAAAAATTCTTCAATATCTCAACTACACATGCACAACCTGCAACATCTTGTTTTCCTCTTTTTCACAATTTTCTCAATATCCTCGACATCTTCATCATGTAACTTCCCTAACACATAGTTGATTTGAAGCCAAAACTTGATAGATCCAGAGATATTTTCGCCTTCCTCTACCAAGGCTCAAAGTTCATTTCCAACTTCCCTAATCATCTCCCAATCCAAAATTAGGGCTTCCTCCATCCCTTTTGTTGAAGCCACCAAAGCTCCCATATTCTTTGAACTCCCTTTCCCACCTTATCTATTTGAGGGTCAATTTGGCCTTCATTTTGGGTTTTCTACTCCTATTTTTATTTTGAAGATCCAAAATCCTCCATCTAGGGCTCTCCAGTCTATATCCCTCTTGAATTTTCACCACTTGAGGTGCCTTTCCCTTGATCTAGTAGCCCCTTTCCTTTCGGATCTAGTTTGTTGCTAGCCCAAAACTTCCCATGTTTCCATCTCCTTCTTAGGGCCTATTGCCCTTCTGTGAATTCCAAAATCAATTTTTGGATCCATCAACCATGCGCATGGATCAATTCCACTTCTTCCCATTCATGACTCCATGGGCCAACTCAATATAAACTCTCATTCCGCCCTCATTACCAAATTGCAAAGTTGTCAAATCTACATCTATGACTTTTCCCAAAGGCTCGCCTATGCAACCAACACTTCCTCACTCCATAATTTTGATGGCACGTCATGTAGGCTTGCCCAAACCTCCATTCAATCTGGAATGTAAAACCTTGGATCAAAATTTCCAATCCAAGATAGGCAGTAAAAGCCCATCCTTTCAATCACCATATCTCTTTTTTCCAATATTTTGCACCAAGGAGCAAACAATGAGGAGGTAATAATTCTATATGAATTTAATGTCTACCTCACCTTTCCAATTCTTCACCCACCATTGGAGCATATTTTCTTTATGGAATTTCCCACCCTACCATTTTGCAAAGAGCATACATTTTTCCAATTTGGCCTTCCTTTCCTCCATCAATTTTGAGGGTATGATGATTGTTGTGTAGGAATGATCACTCCTTTTCTCCTCTCTTACTTTATTGGGATTTTTATCGCCATCACCTGGCTGATCCTACATTCTTTGTCCTTGCTCTCTTATCAATGGAGAAGGCCTCCATTATTGACCATGAGAGCCCATCCATTTTTAGGATGTGCCTCCAGGACTCCAGATCTATCCTTTTGATCTTGTGATCCCCCACCTCCCCATCTATGTGGCGGGTGGTGTCTTCCCTGGTTTAGATCAACTCTTTAATCTTTCCCTCACCCTTTTTTTCTCTATTGACCATTCCAATTGTTATTCATTTCTCTATTTGATCCATCACTAAATCCACCATTCCATCTCTCAATCCAAGGAAAGTGCAAACCCTAGAATCTCCCTCTAGTCAATCTTCTAGCTATGTTGTCCTGAAAACCACCTCCCTTCCATTTTTGAGCTTGAAACCTAGCACCTACCGCCCAAGGTATGTCTTTCCTCTACATTAGGTAGCCTCTATCTCCTTTGATTCTATAGATACAACCACTCCTCCACATTCACAGCCCATGACTTGATCCTCTCCTACTAAAATTTTCCCTTCACTCTTTCCATCAACAAATAGTTGTGTGTGAAGAGGTCTCTTGATTATAGAGAAAATAGGAATTAGATTCTTTAATACAATATATTATTCATAAAATTTTAATTATATTTAAGAATAAAACAATATATAACTATGTAAATATTGTACACTTAAAATTTTCTTGACTAATATATCACACATTAATCTATTACTAACACAGTTTCATTCTAAATTCATCTTCTTTTCAAATATTTAATTGAATAAACCTAGTTATTTAATTAAATGCATCATTCTCATCTATTAATTTGATAATTAATTTCATTAGGTTAATTCACCCCCTTTCACATTAAAATTTTATCTTATTTAATTGGATAATGCAAATTATCTAAATTAAACCTCCTTATGTCCTCTCGTTTAATCGAATAATCTAAATTGTTTAACCAAATGTCACTTAACCCCCTTTTCATTAAATAAATTAGTTATTTAATGATAATCCTAAATTCCTCTAATTTTCACAATTAAAACTTTTTTTTAATTATCAAATTCCTAATTATTCTCACCCTCCCACTTCCAAGGTAATATTCCCTTGGAATATTCCTCTGAAAGGGAATATTCCTCCCTATGCACTCATTCAAAATGAAAATATCTTAACCAATTCCTAATTATTAGGAAGTGTGTTTGTTGAGAGAAAATTAGGACCATGACAAAATTGATTGATCCTTGTCAACTTTCAACCTTAAACATGGATTAGAATCCTTATTCCATGCCTAATCTTCTCATTGATTTTCATCCCTTGATTAAGCTAATCAATCTTGAGCATTGGTTTCACAATTTTACCTATAAATAGACCTCACTTATATGAAATAGGGATCCATGTTTTGGAGAAAAGTTACTATAGTGAAATTTAGAGCAATCATCTTGAGCATTTTAAGCATTATAACATCATCTTAATTAGTTTATGCATCCATTTTTAGCTTAGTTTCCATTAATGGATACCATCTTTGAGCATTTCTTCCACCTAGCTTAGTTTGCATCCATATCCATTAGCATTTAGCATTATCATTTTAGCATTGAAGCATCCAATATCCATGTTAATCTAGCTTTACATTCATGTTTAGCTTAGGTTTTCATCATGAATTCATTAACTTTTATCAATAAAAATCCAATTGAAGGCTTGTTTATCAATGAGATTGGGAAAGGGATGCATTCCACATCATATGTAGCACCACTTCTCCAATGGAATGAATTTTGGGTCTTAAGTTAGGTTTACTTTATTCATTAATAGTTTTCTTCATATTTTTTTAATGGTTTCTTAGTTTGAAGCTTTCAATAATTTCATTGGGTTGTAACGTAATGGACTTAATCTAGCTTAAATTCATATGGATCTGGTAGATTTAGTGCATGTTATGATTATAGTCACATTTTGGCACTAGAAGGGAAAAAATAAAATATTTTGATTTGATTAAGTTTTATGTATTTTATAGGTCACAGATCATGGAACCGCTATTGCAATTACCAGAGTGTCGCTATTAAAAATAGTGTTGCTATTGTTATTTACCAAAATGCCACTTTCATAAAGAACACGAATATTGATTTATTGCATCACTATATTTTTTTACAGAGCATTTATATTGCTAAACTCCATTGCTATTGCAATGATATAAAGTCATTATTGAAAAATAGAGTCACTATAGAACAATAGAGTTGCTTTTGTTTTACTACTTTTGCACTCCATCTTCAAATGGCCATATCTTGGTCATATGTTGGTCTTTTCCAGAGCTTTTTTTTCAAATGGGGTAAAATTTCACGATGTATGCAATGGTGTATATTTTTTTTTCAATTTTTCTAGACTTAAATTTTCCATTTTTGCATCTAAAGTCAAATCACATTTGGCATAATATGTGTATTATCTATATTGATTATGCATGTGGTTAATGAATGTTTCTTAGAGTGGTTATAGATGTGCATTTATTATGGATACTAACCTTGCCATGCAGATTTAATATGCCAAGTTGAGGAAGACATCGCTAGATGGGCATGCACCATAACGTCTAACAAAGGAATTGCTCCAAGTCAAAGGCAGTCATCGAAAAAAGATTCTTCATGCAACTAAACGTAACCGCCTTGTAGTGGAATTTAATGATCGAGAATACATGGGCATTACTACTATGCTGGATCTATGTTTGGACCTACATGTCTGACCAGATTCCATGCATGCGTAACCACCACCGCTCTATTTCCTTTGTTTTCCCTAAATGACATCCTCCTAGTTGTGGAGTTGATTGCCTCGTTTAGTTGTTAGTATAAATAATGATCTGATGCTCCTTCTTTAGGAGGTTGCAATATTTTATATTGTACTTGCACTCTCTCATTTCCAGTAATAGAAATACATTACTCTTTTGTAATCATGATTCACAGGGAAGAAAATAAAGTTCTTAGTTTGAGCATTTGATTTTTCATTAGTTTTAGAGGATACTTATCCAAGGGAGCCCACTTGGTGAGTAATCCATCTTCTTATTTTAGAATTAGTTGAGTATTACTTGTTGTTTAGTCCATAGTTAGAAATCTGGCACTGACTATTCTTAAAACCACTAGAATTCCATTCTATGACTGTTCCTGCAACCAAAGTAGATATAGCAGTGTTTTGTTTGTTGCTCAGATTTTCATTCTTGTTATGCATTTTCGCTTAGAATAGTCATTGATTGATGGCCAACATTTGTTTCATTCCTTTTCAAGCAATTTAATTTCAGTATAGTGTGTTCCTTGGCTATAGAATAGAATGGCTACTTTGAGTTCCTAGTGCACATACTGTGCTGACCCATTTCAAGTTCACGTCCCTATGTTGAAAAGTTAAATGCACCTTCATGATGGTTGAAATGGCTATTCAGGTTATATGTCCAATCTCTAAATCATGTATGTAAAGGCTTAGTTATTAAGATCATTGTAGGAGGCCAACATTTTTGGCATCATTGCCAGGGATGGTGTCAAACTAGGGAGTCTTTTGGATTCATTGGTTGTTTTTCTTGTTGTAGTGTTTTTGGAAGTTGTTCTTAGCATATCCTCATTTAGGAAGTAATGAACCCCCCTTAATCTTTACTAATTCTTTGTGTGATTTGACTGATAGTGAGTGATACTACATGCATAGGAAGGCCAAGGCATCATTGAGGGATGGTGTCAAACTAGGGAGTCTTTTGGATGGTTGTTTTTCTTGTTGTAGTGTTTTTGGAAGTTGTTCTTAGCATATCCTCATTTAGGAAGTAATGAACCCCCCTTAATCTTTACTAATCTTTGTGTGATTTGACTGATAGTGAGTGATACTACATGCATAGGAAGAAGGGATGCTTATGGGAGATTCCTTCCTAACAATCCTAATCCATTCCAGCTAGTTGACTATCAGAATCTACCAAAAGAAGAAGAAGAAGATCCACACCCCTTTACTGATGCATATCCTGATCTGACTAGTTCTGAAGTCTCCTTTAAAGATCAAAATTAACTTGATAACCCCTTTGCTTTGGATCAACATCAAGCAGACATGGATGATGCAAATAGGAACAGACCTAACCAACCAGCTTTTCCTTTCCCCATTGTCCATTAGAATGAAGTTGACAACATCAAGAAAATTCCTACCTCCGTACTCCCAAAGTTTTATGGACTTGTCACAGAAGATCCTGATACCTTTTTATTTGAGTTTGACATACTCTATAAGAGCTATGATTATACTACTAATTCCCATAGGCTTAATCTATTTCCTACCACTTTAAAAGAGGTTGCATTATGATGGTTCATGAACCTAGGTAGAGATACTGTGGAAAATTGGGAAGACATGAAGACAAAATTCCTTGAGAAATACAAGGAATATTGCAGAGGTAGTGACATGAGAGGAGATGACATTTTTAGGATGCAACAAAAGCAAGAGCAAGGTTTTTATTTTGCCTAAAAAATCTCCACACCATGCACTTAATGAAGACTCACAGAATTTGTTTTTCCTAAGAGGAATCAATGACAACTGCATTGATGCCTTGGACCTCATGGGAGGAGGAGATATTTCCCAAGTCCCTTGGGAAGATATCAAGAAAATATTCCAGAACTACTCTAGGGCAGCGTCAAAGAAAGGGAGAGCTTACCAATCTTCCATGGGTAAGTCAACTACCAGTGGAGTCTCAAGAATGGAAATTACTCATTTGCTAGAAAAATTCAAGCAAGACATTATAAATAATCTAGCTACTCATCTAGATACACTTCAGGCCAAGAAGAAGCAAGAGGAGGTAGAGGAAATGTTGGTAGAGTATTTCCCCCACTGCAGACAAAAGAAGAAGGATTGCAGATGTAAGATGGTAGCTAATCTTGAAAGCAAGCAAGTTCCACCTAAGTTCAAGCCAATCCAAATTGAAGAAGACAAAGTCTACTATGTTTCACAAAGGAAGCCTTGGGATCCAAGACAAGGTATGCAACTGGATCCACTATCCTATGTTGTGCCATATTTCAATTCCTATTCCTCTGGTAACCAATGGCAGCCCCCATATCCACCCAGTTATGGAGGATATCCACCACATCTTTGGAGTAACGCTCCAAATTCTTGGCCCAGTCATTAGATTTCTCCACCCTAGTGGTAGCAACCTTAGGGGAATTGGTAGTAATTTCAAGGACATTGGCAGACACCTCTAGGAAATTGGCAACAAACAAATCAATGGAGAGGAGGGTAGAAAATGGCCTACTTAGACAACCAGTTACATGCAGCCACCTTCTCAGCCTTAGTAGCCTGCTATAATGCCTCCACCTACTAATCCTAGTTCAAATGCACCTAAACCTACTCAACTACTAGCTCAACCCACCCCCAATCCAAATAACAAACCACAATAGAAGCTTGCATACTTTGCTGATTCAAATCAATTCCTTGCATATGTTGTGAGTGTAAGTGATATCTAGTTGCATTCAAGTACTACTCTACTGGCCCCTTCCAAGCCCATTATCATTGAGCTCCCCATGGAAGAGGAAGACAAATCTCTGAATGATCCCATTCAACCTAGTGTACCTAAAAATCCTAAACCATTCCAAGCCAAGCAATCTAAACAAGAGCCACCATTTCCTTAGAGATTGGAAGTTTCCAAGAAGGAAGAAAAGGAGGATATAAATTTTGATATCTTGGATCAACTGAAGCATATATGTGTCCAAATACTTCTATTTCAGGCCATAAAGGATGTTCCAATCTATGAAAAATAAATCAAGGAAGCCTACCTCAGAAAATCTAAGTAGGAAAAAGAAAGACCCAACTACAATTCATGTGGTAGGATGGCTAGTTGACATCATGCTAGGAAAAGTGACTATTCCCAAGTATAATGACCTAGGCAGTCCTGTCGTAGCAGTTTTTATAAATGGGGTCCAAGTAAAGAATTCTCTGATTGATTTAGGGGAAGCAATAAATGTAATGACCAAAGACATCCTACAACAACTAAATATCGCAAGCATGAGGTCCACTCCTATTGTTCTGTAGCTTGTTGATAGCTCTACTATCAAGCCTAATGGTGTAGTGGAGGATCTTGTGGTAGTTCTAGACTCCTAGGAGTACCCAACAGACTTTATGATTCTCTCTCCTAAAGCAACACTAGGCGGATATCCCATTATTCTTGGAAGACCATGGTTAGCAATTGCAAATGCATACATTGGATATTGGTCAGGTGACATTACCATTTCAGATGGGAGGATCACTAAAAATTTTGTTCTCTATCCGCCTGCCCAGCCATCTCATGATAAAGATAATCCTATATGGCCACATGTTGGTGAAGAGGCCAAGGAAGTTAACTCTGTGGTATAGCTTATGATGCTAGGTAGAAGATCTTTCATGCAGCTCCAAGACGAGGAAGAAGTATTAGCTAACATCATTCATAACCATTATGAAGTAGAGGAAGCATCATCTTCTCATTCTTCTACTCTAATAAAGACACTTATGCTTTCCCTTCCTACAACCACTATTCTTATAGACATTTTTCCTGAAGATGCTCTTCTTGCAGCCACTGACAAACTTCCTGTAGCCACACCTCCTACAGCCACGATTCCTATAGATAGACTTCTTGTAGCAATAGGTATGTCCCAAACATTGCTACCATATGAACTAAAGGTACCAAGTGTTAATGAAGTAGCCATGATAGAATTAACTACACAAGTACATGTGTTAGAAGGAAAATATTTGAATGTTAATAGTAAATTGAATGAAGAACAACAATAGTTATTGACAAACCTATTAAGGACCCATCAACATGAATTTGCATGGGATTATCATGATATGAAGGGATTGGATCCTAAACTTTGTACACACAGAATTTACATTAGAGATGATTGTACCCTAGTAAGACAGCCACAGAGAAGAATTAACCCTACACTAGGAGAGATTTTGAAAGGAGAACTCCAAAAATTACTAGATGCAGGGTTTATCTACCCCATTTTAGATAGTCATTGGGTGTCTCCATTAGTGATTGTGCCCAAGAAGGGAGGGAAATGGCGAGTTTGTGTTGACTATAGAGAACTTAATGTTTCCACCAAGAAGGAACACTTTCCTTTACCCTTCATTGATCAAGTTTTGGACACACTTGTAGGAAAGCAACACTTTTCTTTTCTAGATGGGTTCAGTGGCTACAACCAAATCTAAATTGCACCAGAGGACTAGGAGAAGACTACATTTACCTATCCATGGGGGACCTATGCCTATTCGGTGCTCCCATTTGGCTTATGCAACACACCTACAACTTTTCAGAGGGAAACATTAGCATCTTCTCAGACATTTCTCATGATTGCATGGAAATTTATATGGATGACTTTACCACTTATGGTGTTGATTTTAATCAAGCATTGGAAAATCTCATAAGGGTCTTACAGAGATGTGAAGATCAAAACTTTTCCTTAAATAGTGAAAAGTGCTTCATGATGATGTAAGAAGGTGTAGTTCTTGGCAACTACATCTCTTATAAGGGAATTCAAGTAGATCCTGCAAAGATTGAGGTAATCACAAATCTACCCACACCTACAAAATAGAAAGATGTTAGGAGTTTTTTGGGTCATGTAAGATATTATAGATGTTTCATCAAGTATTTTAGCAAGGTAGCAGCACCATTGTACACTTTTCTCACTAAAGATGTTGAATTTTAGTAGACTGAAGCCTGTGACAAGGCATTTTTTGACTTAAAGGAAGCTTTGACACATGCTCCTATACTCAAAGGGCCTAATTGGTAGCTTCCTTTCCACATCCACATTGATGCATCAAGTTATGCCATAGGAGCATTCTTAGGATAGAAAGGAGTTGTTGAAAATGCCATTTACTTTGTCAGTAAAAATCTATAAGGAGTTGAATTCAATTATACAATGAGAAAAAGAAATGCTAGTAGTAATCTATGCACTGAACAAATTTAGACATTACATAACAGGCTATTAAATTTTTGTGCACACTGATCATGTAGCCATTAGGTATCTCATGAATAAACCTTTGATCACAGGTAGATTGGCAAGATGGTTATTGTTGATGCAAGAGTTTTATATAACCATTGTGGATAAGCCAGGGAAGGCCAATGTTGTTGCAGATTTTCTTTCAAGGCTAACTACATTAGAAGATAATTAGCCCATAGATGACTATTTCCCTTATGAGTATCTATTCTCCCTTTGTGTACAAACACCCCGGTATGCTGACATAGCCAATTACTTGGTCACGGGTAGAGTTCCTTCTCACTTCTCTTCAAAAGAGAAAAGGGCACTCATTGAAAAATATTTTCCTTTCTCTTGGATTGTTGAATGCTTTTTTTATACTGGAATTGATCATGTCATGACGAGGTGTGTGAGAGAAGATGAGACATATGACATTCTACATGAATGTCACAACAAACCATGTGGAGGACACTTTGTGGCCAAGATGAAAATAATGAAGGTTTTGAACATAGGATATTACTGGCCAACACTCCACAAGGATGCACGAAGGTATACCAAAAAATATGATAGATGTCAAAGAATGGGCAGACCAACCAAGTCTGATGAGATGCCATTGTGCCCTAGGTAGTAATCACTTCCTTTAACAAGTGGGGATTGGATTTTGTGGGACCTATTGACCCTCCATCAAATGGTAAGTCTTATATATTGGTATGCACTAATTATGTGACAAAATGCATAGAGGTTAAGGCCATGAAGCATGCAAGAGATAACAAGGTTGCATAATTTCTTTATGAAGATATTTTCACAAGATATGGAGTCCCAAGAGAAATAGTGATTGATCAAGGGGCACAATTCATATCAACCCTTGTTGCAGAACTAGTTAATGAGTACAACATAAGGCATAGGAAGTCTACTCCTTATCACCCACAGGCTAATGGCCAAGTTGAGGTAACCAACAAAGAGATAGAAGCCATTCTGACTAAAAAAGTAGCTATTCATAGAAAGGATTGGGAAAACAGATTACCAAAAGTTGTTTGGGCCTATAGGACTACCTAGAAAATGACTACAAGCTTCACCCCATTTGAGTTGCTATATGGAAAGACAGTTATGATGCCTATCGAATTTGAATATAAGACTCTATGGACTCTAGTAGATTTGGGGATGGATATTTTTGAGGCATAAAGAGAAAGAATCATGTAGCTAAATGCTTTGGATGGGATAATAAGAGCAACCCTACAACATACAAAAGTGGTGTAGAATTAGAGAATCAGGTGGCATGACAAATTTATCAAGGACAATAAATTCCAACCAGGAGATTGGACCCTGTTCTATGACTCAAGATACCAGGACAATGCAGGAAAATTGCAGACAAGGTGGCTAGGACCATATGAAGCTGTTGAGGTCTTTCCTAATGGATTTTTTCAACTTACTACCATCGACCCTATTAGGTTCAAATTACTTGTCAATGGTCATTGCCTCAGATTATATCACAAGCTAGTTTCCAAAGAAGAGTTCCTGCAGCAATTCACCCAACATTCAACACCTGAGCTTCCTGCAACCAAAGGAAATGGACCAAGTGTCCCTCCTTCTGGATTATTAAGGTATGTACTCTCTCATAATAAAGACTTTCACTTATTTGGAAGTTCATTTCTTCACCCATCCCCCCATCCACCCATCCATCACCACCTTTCTCTCTTTTCCATCACTTCATTCCACCTCACCTCACTCCACTTAATTTTTCATTAATTGCTCAATTTATTCTCACAAGGCAAGTAGTACTTTCTCCGTGATCTTTGCAACAAATCTTTGACATATTTAGTTATGTGTGCAATAATTTCTATCTTTAATCATATTTTAAGTGTGTTCATTTAATCATTGTATGCTAGTATAGAATTTTACATAAAATGCCATTATTCCCTATCGAATCACCACTCCCATCTCGCATGTGTGAACACATGTCCAAATTTAGGTTGGGGGGAGGGGAAAGAAAATGATGTAAATGTATTTCCCATGTGTCAATTTATGCTAAACCACCATTTCTTCTTGAGCTCTCTATCCTGATGATGGATCACGGAGTGTGATCTGAAACGTTGATCCAAAAAAGCTTACACAATCTAATCTATAAATAGCTTCTCTGATATTCTTATGGATTGTGGAAATCTAATAACATTAATTTATGCTAGGCTGCGTCAGAAAATTTAAAATGAGCTAATTTGAAATACGAGTGAGAGGATGGCTTGCATGTGTGAAGTGACATTAACTACAACCACCATTTCTTCCCATCATAATTTCCCTTTTATCTCTCTTTTTCTTGAATTATTTCCCCTATCGTAATCTTGAGTTGCAAGCAAAATGATGAAACAAAGAAAATAAAATTTAGTTGATATTGGCACTGGAAATTTAACAGGTATTGTGGGAAAGTGAGCTTGATTTTCAAATGGGAATTGCAAGAAAGAAGTTGCAGAACATTTTTTTGATTACAGACAATGGGAGTGGGTTAATTCGAAATGAACCCATGGTGCATGATGTTTTATTGCATGATGCACAATGCCTGGTTGAATTTAGAAACTATGAATGGTCAGATTACTTCTCGAAACTAGATGGCTTTGATGAAAGCATTGCCCTTGAATTCGCCCAGACATTTTCTGAAGGGAAAGCCATAGTAAAAGGGTTAGAAATTGTGGCAATTGAGAAACAAATTGTAGATGTCATAGAGATACTAGCTAATGGAAAAATTTACCCTACCTCTAGAGATGCCAAATCATCTAGGGTTGAATTTACAAAGCTAAATAACCCCCCATTGAGCATTGATAAACAAGGTGCAAAGAGAATGTATCTGCCTAGACCATGGAAGCAGATAGTCGTTTATGTTATCAAATACATCACCTATGAGTGTCGCCAGTCAAATTTTCATTTTGTACATTTCAAGCTTTTGAATCACATGAGGCACAAAAGAAGGATGAATGTGCCCAACGTGCTATACAATCTTCTCTCAATCATGGTGGTTGAGACCCAAAAAGGTAGGGATAACTTTGTTTCCCACCATTGTCTAATTAAATTGTTGGTTGAAAAGTCTCTGCATGATGTATCTGCAATAACCTGGGAAGAATTTATAAATGTTGATCAAATTAGACCTAAGCACTTGTAACCTAGGGCTTTACCTCAACCCTGTAGGTCTAGCAAGAGATTGAGCATGGCTGAAGCCCCTCTTGATGCTTCAACCTCTGGTGTTGCCTCTTGTGTGAATCCTCCTACAACAGAAGAAACCATAGAAATTAGTTCTTTTGGAATAGAGCACTTAGGAAAAGAAAGTTCTTCCTCTGATTCCAATGATGACATTCCACTTGAAACCCTAATGAAAACTAGGGCACAAAAGAGAGAAGTAGAAACAAGAAAAGGAAAGGCCAAAACATAGCTTGTAGAAAGAAAAGTGCTAAGTTCTAAAAAGAGGAAGGTTGAAACTGTTCATCCTATAGCCAAAGGAAAGCATGAGAAACCTCCCAGAAAATCAAGACCAACTAGTCTTGTGATTGGTACACCTTCGTAGGAAAGCCCTAAACCTGGTGAGATAGAAAATGAGGACCCTGAAGCTCCAATGGGGTAGGAGAATGTCAAAGAAGAAGATATATTTGGGAGAGCATCAAATATAACACTTGTTGATCTTGCTAACATTACAGAAGAGTTTGAGGAAAGTTAGGACTTCCTGTAGAATGAGCAAGAAGTCTTACAGCAAGAAATCCCATAGTAGGATGTCCTACAACAACAACTAGAACTAGAGCAGGATTTTTTGTAGCCATGGCAAGAAAAAGAACAAGAGTCCCTACAACAAGAGGCAAAAGAAGAAATATTACTCCTACAACTAGAGATAACTAGACAACTTGAGTTTATGCAAATAGTGCCATATGAGGAACCGCCATCAACAAAAAGACTAGTAGGCATTCACAATTCTCTTGGGT
Organism: Sequoia sempervirens; assembly: GCA_007258455.2. Classification (NCBI taxonomy): domain Eukaryota; kingdom Viridiplantae; phylum Streptophyta; class Pinopsida; order Cupressales; family Cupressaceae; genus Sequoia; species Sequoia sempervirens. Next base: position 47,019,781 of record VDFB02358134.1, read on the forward strand.
AGACTAGTAGGCATTCACAATTCTCTTGGTTTTACAGTACATGTAGCAATTTTGAATTTATGGAGAGAAATACAAAGGGAGGAGGAATGGAGGAAGGAAAAATGGAAATTGGAGGAAATTCAAAAGAAGGATGAGGAGATGGAAGATAAAGATGCAAAAATTGCCACTCTGAAGCAGAGAGTGGATGATATGCAAACTTTGGCACCACAGATTTTAGAATGTAGGACCCCTCCTAGGGTCTATGCTCTACTTCTGAAAGACAGTATCTCTCTTTTAAGTTGTGAAGGATTTCCTTAGGTTTGAATCCTTCTATTGACACCCCTATGGAATTTTTCAATACTTATAGAATTGCCTCCCCTGAAATGAAGAATTTGCTATGTTAGTTTTATTTGCATAATTTTGTTGTAACTCAAGACCATGATTAGAACCCATTGTTATATGTTGGGGATGTCCAATTGAGGGAATTTATGTCTTGGGTACAAAATGAGATTAGTTGGGGACATCAACATGGAGCTTATAAGCAGTTGGAGTCTGATATCCCTCTACCTATTAGAGCTAAATCAAGCAACCCAAGGGATATTTACAGAGAATGGCACATAATGTTTCTCATACCTAGCTATAGCAATAGGATTATGCCTTGGATTGAGGTAGTTTATAGTGTGTATGAGGTAAAGATAACAGCAAAGGAGGAAACTATGAGAAGATGTTTATCACAAAGATGGAATAGTCTATCTGTTGAGTTGAAGCAGGCTGAGCCTCATTCCATCCACAATTATGCTGCAACACTAAAGAGGATTGATATGTATATTTAGATTGGGAGAACTTAGGGACAGGATTGGCTTCCCCTAACCTTCTAGCCACCCATGCTCATGTGGCCTGTGCCAAACTTTAGATTCTACCAGCTTAACATTGATGCAGAAAAGTAGAGATGGAATTGATTTGATAGATTGGGAGAATTCTATCAGGATCCTAATTCACGCATTGCAGCCACTGATGTTGGAAAACTATCAGTTGCAAATTTCAAAGATCTGACCAAGCAAAATAACAACTCTTTCCCTGTTGGAGGACCAGCAAAACGTTAGGTTGGGGGGAGTGATGAGCCTAGTTGTTGGTCCATTTTTGGGTAGAATCTATAGTTTATTTACTTATATATGTCATGGAATTTAATGTTAAATGTTGATATTTTCATAATGTTTCCCTCAAACCATTGACACTAGACTTAATCCTATCTCTACAAGCTTTAATGACATTTGGCATTTAATATGTGGATTATCTATATTGATTCTTCATGTGGTTAATGAATGTTTCTTAGAGTGGTTATAGATGTGCAGTTATTATGCATACTGACCTTGCCATGTATATTTAATATGCCAAGTTGAGGAAGACACTGCTAGCTGGGCATGCACCATAACATCTAGTGAAGGAGTCACTCCAAGTCAAAGGCAATTGATGGCAGAAGATTCTTCATGCAACTAAACATAACCACCTTATAGTGGAATTTAATGATTAAGCATACATGGGTCTTACTATTGTGTTGGATCTACATTTGGACCTACATTTCTAACCAGATTCCATGCATGTGTAACCACCATCACTCCATTTCCGTTGTTTTCCATAAATGGCATCCTCTTAGTTGTGGAGTTGATTGCCTCATTGAGTTGTTACTATAAATAATGATATAATTCTCCTTGTTTAGGAGGTTGCACGATTTGATATTGTACTTGCACTCTCCAGTTTCCAATAATACAAATAGATTACTCTTTTGTACTCATGATTCATAGTGAATAAAATAAAGTTCTAATTTTGAGTATATGAGTTTTCATTAGTTTTAGAGGATACTTATCCAAGGGGGCCCACTTGGTGAGTAATCTAGCTTCTTAGTTTAGCATTATTTTAGTAGTACTTCTTGTTTAGTACTTAGTTAGAAATTTGGCACCGATTGTTCCTGTAGCCACTAGAATTCTATTTTGTGACTATTCCTACAGCCAAAGAAGATAGTGTCCTATTTGTTGCTCAAATTTTCATTCTTGTTATGCATTTCCTCTTAGCATAGTCATTAATTGATGTTCAACATTTGTTTCATTCCTTTTCACACAATTTACTTTTAGTATTGTGTGTTCCTTAGATGTAGAATAGAATGGCTACTTTGAGTTCCTAGTGCACATATTGTGCTGACCCATTTCAAGTTCACGTCCCTGGGTTGACAAGTTAAATGCACCTTCATGATGGTTGAAATGGCTATTCACGTTAGATGTCCAATCTTTGAATCATGTTTGTAAAGTCTTAGTTACTAAGATCATTGTAGGAGGCCAACACTCGGTCCAAGTTGTAGGGTTCTAATGCTTAATCATTTATCTAACCCTAACATCTTTTATTTTCTTGATTTGGTCTAATGTTTGGAGCATGGATTGTAGGTTTGAAGAAGAAAAAATAAATTTGAAATTCATTGTAAAAGTGTTTTGAACACTTATGGGATGAAATATCCCATCATATGCTACTTTCTTTCATGTTTTAGGACAACTAGCTTTCAATTGGGTTTAAAATTTATAATGCAATAATCTTTGAAAGTTGGTTGACATTGAACCCATACATCCTCATCATTGCTATATTGGCTAAAATTGAACAAATTCAAACATACACTTCAGTTTGGTGCTTAAAATGAAGTCATCATTACCTTTGAAGATTAAAAAGAATTAGTGTTTTGTGTGGGTGCTTTGCTTGTGTAAACTTCTAGTGTGTATCCACTCCCCTTGCACTTCATGCGATCTTGGGTGAAGAGAAACACTCTAATTTTATGGAACTTGTTGAGTAACCCTTTTATTTTAGTAGATAAGGACCTGCTAATGAGACATATCCTACAATGGAGAACTCATACAAATGACTCTTAAAAAAGCATGTTTACTGATGAGCTATATAAAGGTTGCAAAATCTAAAGAAAGTATCTTCAATCTATGGTGAGAATAGCACACCATGCCTCATCCCCATCTGAATGTATGAGTTTTGCTTGTGGCTTACATTTGATCTATACATCTTGGATGGTTGTCATTGAACAACTTGTCTTAGTAATCTATACTTTTTTTCTGAAACATACTTAAAAGTAGTGCATAGGAGGCACACCAATCCTAGAAGTTACTTATGTTTGATTTTTGGTTGAGGCAATAAAGAAAATAGGGAGGGGACTCTTTTTATTGGTGTGTCAAGATGGTACATTTCCTTGACATAACCTATTTTTCCACTCCATCTTCACAAATTAATCAGTTCTTAGGGGATGATGGTAAGCCTACCAAGAAGTATGTACCTACTTGAGCTAGGGATGTTATTGCTTGTTCTTGTTGAGTCAATTTGGCACATTTCTTGGTTTCAAAAGAATTTAAACAAACATCAACATGCTCTTTAAATTTCAAACCCTTTGCTTAGTGTGAATACCTTTGCAAAGTCCAATATTTTTGCTTGTCCCTAAGGATTTTTTCCTTAGAGGCTTCTAAATATTTGGGCTTATATATCAATTCACACTTTCCAAAGTCAACATAGGAAACTATGGCCTTAGCCTCTTGATTTTCACAGAATGAAGTTGCTTAAGTCAGACATTTTAGTTTGAACTTAATTAATACATTGTGATGCGGTAATAGATTAATCTCACTAAATCAAAAATTTTAAAAATCCAAATGAACACACCAAACATTGGGCTTATTTTCAAAATACATTGACTTCCATGCAACAAAGTGAAATAAGGATATTGTATTACCAAAACATTGGGTCAAAAGTTATATCATCAAAACATTTAGTTCTTAGGTTTATCACTTTAGGGGTACAAAGCATGTTTTTCACTACCTTGGTCTTGTAAAACAAGGTTCCCTTTAAGGTTAACACATTTTGGGTCAAACATTTCATCCATCTCACAACACATTTAACATCCCACTTCACAAACAACTTTAGAAACTTCAGACACATCAACATTCTAGACTTAGGCTATTATCAAACCAATCCCATAACTTAGCTATTTGTGTGTAAATGAATCCTTTTCCATACACTTAGTTGAGTTAGTCATCATCCTTTTGAATTAATCTATCTTAAAGGTCACAAGTCTACCTTTAGATTCACAAGTTCATTACCACCTTTTATCCAAGACATCAAACATCAAACCTTTAAAGTCTAAAGTGTTGTCCAAAGTTTATAAAGTTTATCATCCATATCACTCACCCCTTTTCATCATCCACTCACACCATTGGTCCAAAACAACTTAGAGGGTCCCTTATATCAAACTTTGAGTCAACTAGAGAGTACAAACAATATAAATCTCAATAGACCTCTCTCATAGTTTATCCATAATTTATGGTAACAACAAGATCAAAACACAAGAGAGACATGGAGAAAAACCAAAATCTACCATGAGTGACACATACCAACAAATCCTTGGAATGAATGAGCTTAATAATATAGGTTTCACAATTCCACCCTACAATCCATACATGGGGTCATCATATCCTACAAACTACAATGACACAACAAATGTGGGTAATACCAAATCAAAACTTTGGAAAATATTTTCACATGATAGATTTAGATCAATTTCAAAACTTACCAATCTATCAACTAAATGATCGTTAGCTCACCAAGTCAATACATGTCAAACATGAACATACCAAATGTAAACATATGAAATATGAACATGTCAAATCCTTAATTCAACACTTGATCCACATTCACTTGAAGATAAAGAAAATATTGAGCCAATACCCATGCATAATGAAGACATTCAAGAACCCTTTGCAAACAATCCATCCTTTGAAATTGATCCATGTCAAGAACATGAACCAAAGCATATTGAAGATAACACCACATAGAGTCAAGATCAAGGATCCACATCTCCAAGATACTAGCATGATCTAATGGGTATTCTCCAATCCATACAAGATGTCACAAATAATTATCATATCTATATATCACATACTCCTCCATCTACCAATGAGATTCTAACTCCTAATGGACATGTAGATGATCTTCATCCAAAAAAAGAGTCTCCTACTCTTGATATCATTACCAAGGAACAAGAGTCTCCTACTCTTAATATCTTTACACATGATCAAGGCATAGAAGAATCCATAGACATATCAAAAATTGATCATAAAGAAGACCTCTACATGTATGGTGAATATGAAACATCCTTTGAAGAGAAAGTAGAAATGGATCATGGGGAAGACTCCTATATGGATTGTAAAGCATCAACACCTTTTGAAGAAGCATCAAAATTAGACACATCCTCCAAACAAATTGAAGAAAGTGAGTATGGCGATATCAAGCATTATAAAAAATAAAAAAAAGCTAAACAATCTTGAACAACAAGGAAATGGCTTGTTAGCAACAAAATCAAAGCATGTTAGTAATACTCCCATAATACTAGGGAAAACTTTATCTAGTGCAAACACCAAAATGGGGAGCACGAAGAGTCCTTATGATGAAATGGATACCAACACTCCAACCATTCATATCATGAATTGTTGTCCATGCATCATTCCACCCACTAATTGGGACCAACCACAAGAAAGAGGTCTCTATCAAAGAAAAGAGAAAATTATTGAAGAAAAAGAATTGGCAAAGAAAATGAACAAGAAAAATTCAAATGGATACCAAATAAAAATAAAGGAAATCATCCTTGTCATACCCCATGAGTTAAAGAAACTATGGGGAGAATTCAAAAGTAAAAAATGGAAACGTATCCATCAAAACTATCCATCTATACAAAAGAAAGCTTGAAGAGATACCTACAATGTATATCAAGAAGTTGGTCCCCCAATCGAATCTCCATATCCACCCATCATTTCTCATCATCCCAACTTTGGAGAATCAAAGATTCCATATTTTCAACCAATCCATCTGCATCTTGTATCCCTCAATGCATTCCACCATCCACTTCAACATCCATGGTATCCAACTCTTGTATTGATGATGACTCTTTATTATAAGGACACTAAGGGCACTCTATCGCAATGTATGCATCTAGGTAATGTTAATTCTAATATCAATAAAGAAGACAAAAAATTATAGGGGTTACATTCAAGCACCTGTATCTTAGCAAAACGACTCCTCCAAGAAGGATATAATTGGCAGATAGTGATAGAAAAAACATATATATTAGCACCAATAGCATTTATGTTGACACCACCAGGTGGTTCAACATAAGCATAAACTTTCAAAAAATAAAAAAAATAAAAAAAATAAAAAAAACAAGAAAATAGTCAAGAGAAAAATAATCCTCTACTGAAAACCACTTTGGTGGCACTTTGGAGAAGTACCCTGATGAAAACCTAGCATACAAGAATCATAAGTAGAATCGAGCATCTATTTGTACCATTTTAGGTAGAAGTATCCCATCCCATCCATAATAAATCCTACATACCATCCATATTATCCATAATAAATCAAGGAACCCTTCATTATCCAATCCATTTTCATCCAATCTAACTTATCTTTATCTTGGAAAAGTTTTAGTATGTATTTCACACTTGCTTATGGTAAACATCTTGGCATGGGTCACTATCATTGATCCTGTCCTAACCAGCATTATCTAAGCTATGATGCATTTTCCAAAGAGGCATACTCTATCCAAACATGTTATCCTATCACAAGGTAATCATTGGCATCCTTCGCATGCCTATCCATCAATCCATTCATTTATACATGCATCCACCCATATCATTCCATACATTACTGGAAACTAGGGGTAGATACTTACATCTTGCTTCAGGAATAAATCTTGAGCTACATCCTATAGCTTATGTGGTGATCTAAACATTTACAAAACAAAAAATCAAATTGGTCAAATCATTTGTAAGAAAAAATATAATCACTAGCCCATGACACATTTTGATGAGAATATGTTCCTTATCAAGCTTTATCTTTTATCAAACATCAATCCAAAAAATCAATATCAGTCGTATCTACCTTGTGCTTCAACGTCAAATCAAATAATTCCAATAAATTATGTTCCAATCCTAGCTTCAAAATCTTGATCTATCTTATCCAATCAGTCCATCACCATCTCAGGATATATCATTTCCCAATCCTTATGTTGTTTAACAATATCCTTGCATTGTTTTGCATCCTCAACAATGTTATCACTATCAGTAATCAATCAATCAGATCAATTAATCCTAACTTGTTTTTCAAAAAAATCCCAAACAAATCATTGATATCACCACATTCTTGTCAATATCATGTGAAAAATTCAAAACATTCAAAACATCTTCAAAAATCCAAAACACCAAAAACACATCAAAATCCCTAAACAAGTCAAAACATCAAAAAAATCAAAACATTACCTTGTTGAACTACATTGTCTCTAAGCTTAAATGTAGGAAATGCCATCATCGATGTGCCCTCAAGACACTTTAGGTCGGTCCTTTAGGATTCCATTATAATAAACTAACAATCCATAAAGTGTTCATATTTCATCAATAAATGGGTATTGTTCAAATTCAATCGAAATACATGGTCTCTGCATGTATAACATAGGCAAGGCTAAACTTTGATAAGCCCCAAGACCCTAGGTCAATCCCTCTTAGGTCTTGATCAAAACTTAGAAAACACAAAAAATATTTGAAAACTTAGAAAAATTCAAAACATTAGAAAAAATTCAAAAAAAACCCTAAACAACCTCACATAACTTGAAAAACTTGAACATTCAAATACACCCAAAAAGATCAAAAATAGTTTCAAAACATGCAAAATACCAAAAATATTGAAATATTCCAAAATATCCAAAACCACCCATTCCATTTTTCTTTCACCTACAATTAACTTCCATCCATAATAAATTGATCATCACCCTCAACATTTGGTAACACAAATGAAAAAAAAAGTACAACAATCAACAAAACCATAACCTTTAAATGCAATCAAAAAATTAAACTCTTAATCATTATCAAACATGTCAATAAAACTTTATATCAACAGCCTTTCAAACAACCTATCAACCTACCACCATCCACTAACATGTCCTAGGATGCATCCTTCCTACGATGGGCATTATCATTGGAAATCACTTTGGATTCTTATCCTTAAAACAAAACAAACCTTGTAGAAATAGATATGAATAACATTGACTATTTGTTCATCTTGATCTTTTCTTATGATTTATCTTGTTGACCCATTCTAAGGACCTCTCAATGATTTCTATAAAAATTATTTAGAGAGAAAGGAATGGGGCATCAATCATTATCTTTCTTTTGTTGTGCTTGTGGGATATTCTTGTAAAATAATATTGGCAAATACTTGCTTAGTTGTGTGTAGGGAGGCCATTTTGAATAGATTGTTGACTATTGCACATGCTTTGTTATGAAATGTTTTAAACTTCTAAACTACATTCCAACAAGTTTTGTGTATGTCAAGGTGTGAACAAAGATTATCCTATTTGTTTGTAGAGTCAAAGTCCATTGCACTAGATAGAATGCCATCCTGGTTATCAATACTTGGATGCATTTTATCTATGTGTTATATCAAGAATAAGGAATGAAGTGCTCAAGTATCCCAATCCCTGAAACAAGCAAATCATCTCTCTCATCACCATATCTAATAAAGTCTCAAATGATCATAGGCTTGTTGGACTTATCAATCAATCTTAGAACAATGGTTAATCAATGTCCATCTCATTCATCTACTTATATCAATTGCATTCTTCTTATTCTTCTATATTTATTAACAGTTATATCTAGCTATCAAATCTATATATCAAAATGTACATGAGGCTACCCATGGCTGATGACTGTCTATACATCATAAAATATGTCTACATCAAACATCTGAGCTTCCTAAGAAGTATTTTTTGTCCTTTATGCACCTGAATCAATGTTAAACCTTTGTCACGATATCGACCTGCAAATTAAAATTTCCACTTGATCTCTTGAGGGGGCAGGGTACCAGCTTAATTCCTTCCACTAGGGAAATAGTGGGGCATCCAAAAAATAAAATAAAAAATTTGTATCTAACTAACAATTTTAACTCAAAAAGTGTCAGTCTTTGAACCAATGTAACATGTACTTCACTTCAAAGAGGGGAAAAATGTAGACACTTAAAATTTTCCTAACTAATATTGCACACTTTAATATGATTACTAACATCTTTTCATCCTAAATTCATCTTCTTTTCAACTGTTTAATTGAATAATCCTAGTTATTTAACTAAATGCATCATTCTCATCTATTAATCTAATAATTAATTTCATTAGGTTAATTCACCCCCTTTCAAATTAACATTTCATCTTGTTTAATTGGATAATGCAAATTATCTAAATTAAACCCCTTTATGTCCTCTCATTTAATTGAATAATCTAAATTATTTAAGAAAATGTCACTTAACCCCCTTTTCATTAAATAAATAAATTATTTAATGATAATCCTATTCCTCAAATGTGCACAATAAAAACTTTGTTTTAATTATCAAATTCCTAATTATCCTCACCCTCCCACTTGCAAGGTAATATTCTCTTGGAATATTCCTCCTTTGCACATTCCTCCAAAAGGTAATATTCCTCCCTATGCACTCATTCAAAATGAAAATATCTTAACCACTTATTGATTCTTAGGAAGTGTGTTTGTTGAGAGAAAATTAGGACCATTGATCAAATTGATTGATCCTTGTCAACTTTCAACCTTAACCATGGATTAGAATCCTTAATCCATGCCTAATCTTCTCATTGATTTTCATCCCTTGATTAAGCTAATCAATCTTGACCGTTGGTTTCACAATTTTACCTATAAATAGACCTCACTTCTATGAAATAGGGATCCACTTTTTGGAGAAAAGTTACTACAGTGAAATATAAAGCAATAATCTTGAGAATTTTAAGCATTATAGCATCATCTTAATTAGTTTATGCGTCCATTTTTAGCTTAGTTTCCATTAACATGGCTACTATCTTTGAGCATTGCTTCCACCTAGCTTAGTTTGCATCCATCTCCATTATTATTTTGTATTACCATTTTAGCATTGAAGCATCCAATATCCATGTTAATCTAGCTTTGAATTCATGTTTAGCTTAGGTTTTCATCAATTTCATCAACTTTTGTCAATAAAAATCCATTTGAAGGCTTGTTTATCCAAGGGATTGGGAAAGGGACGCATTTCACATCATATGCAGACCACTTCTCTAATGGAATAAAGTTTGGGTCTTAAATTAGGCTTCCTTTATGCATTAATGGTTTTCTTCATGTTTTGTTTAATGGTTGCTTGGCTTGAAGCTTTCAAAAACTTCATTGGGATTATAAATTAATGGACTTAATCTAGGTTAAATTCTTATGGATCTGGTAGATTTAGGTCATGTTATGATTATATTCACAATGATAAAATTTAATCCCTTAATGTGCCAATGAGCAAGATACCATAATATCAATAAAAATAACACTCATTAATTTTTCATATATGGAAGAGTGGATCTATATTATTCTAGGAAAATAAATGACTCATCAAATTAATTATAAGGGTGTTAATGTGTGTGGCCACATCTTCATGAAATCACATTCACATTGATGTACCTATTTCTACATTTAGCTATTTATTGATTTTGACATTTATTTTTGGATTATGTTCATTATGATAAATTAGCATATTGTGGATTCTAATTAGACTAGCATAATTTCCTAAGTATATAATGTTGAATTAGATTAGTAGATTCTTGTGAATAATTATTATCATTCTAATTTTAGATGCATAATTCATATTACATGATTTTATTCTCTCGGGACTCATTCGTGGGACTCTCATAGATATGATGTTCCACAGTTTCTCTTTATTTTACCATGTTTGAATTAAACTCAAATGATTTACATGTGTGTTTTAGATGTAATAATTTATCTTAATTTTTAAATCAATTTGAGAGTTATGATTTAGTGGATTTTACAATTTGTATAGAGTTACATTAGTAAATTATATTAGGAATTAAATTATTAAATTTGCATAATTATAGTACTTTAGTAAAATCTATTATGAAATTCATATTAATGAATTAGTTTTCAATTACAACATATGTGTTTATGTTACTATTAAATATTTCTTCGACTATCCTTTAGATATATTTAATGTTTATTTCAAGTGTATTGGTGATATCCATAGCTGATGAAAAAATATTTGAAGGTTTTCTAGAAATCATTATTGTGTTTTCCTATTTGGCACCTTGAATTTAGTCCTAAGGGGACCAGGTCTTCCTTTGTGTGAATATATCTTGTAACTTGAAATTTGTGGTTTCTTTTATTAAAATTATAATGTTATATAGTTTTATGTGTTAGGATCTTGAGGTGAGAGTCATCCTAAGTGGTAAATCTCATATTTTAATTTAGAGGATATTATAAAATCTCTTCTAATGTCATTTTCTCCATTAATTAGGTAAAATTAGGTCCCTAGGATGAATATAAATGAGATAAAAAAAATGGGATATAAATTTTTATAATTTTCTCAAGATTTTACCTTTCCCAAGTCCCCTAGCAAGAGTGAGAAGATTAAGGTTGGGATACAAGGAATGTTGTTTGTAATATCAACCAGCCATCCCTTACTAATTTTTTATGTGGAATTATACTATGACACTTCCCTATCCCCAAGTATCACACATGTGTGAGTACATAAGGAGTCATGTGAATCTTTGAGAGTTGTTTGAAGGGATGAGAAGAGGAATAGGTCATATATCAAATCCCCATTCAAAAGGATGTGTGATATGACATCTATAATTTATATCTATCTTGAAGAGGTTTGTAGGGATTTTTCATTCATATTTTGTTCTTGTGGATGATAGAGTGAAGTCTTGAAAGCTTGGGACATGAAAGATAAATGACTTGGAAAGGAGATTCATTGAAGGATATTTAATAAAGGAAGTTTCTCCTAGCTTTAGATTCCATTAGAGATAAGATTCATTGATTTCTTTATTCAAAATATCTAAGATTAATGTGTTTTTTTTGCATTCAAATGTTAGTTTGATATTGTTTGTGATTTCCATTCATTGATATTTAGTTATTGTCTGTATGTAGTTATATGGGAAGGGGTTGTTGTGTTGGGTTAGGTTCTCCTATTTAAGTGAGAGGTTGAAAGAGGTGCAAACCTTTCATTCAAAAATATACATTTCTTGGCCAATATTTTTTTGTGTCAATGCCTTATTGATGTAGAGAAGGGGTGTATAATGACCAAACAACCTCAAAAAACCAACCGCAAGTGCCCTTAAACATCAAACAATGGGTTTTCCTTCCCAAACCACCATTATTACTTGTATCCTTTCAAAAAGGCCTTTTTGGACACAACTTTCAAAGAGCACTTGATCTACAAAAAAGGAGACTCATTTCAGACACCCATTTGTCTCTTCATACACATATCTCAAAATGAGGTAGGCTTCCTTTGTACAGAAAGGCTCAAAATTTGATTGTCCTCCTTTTGACTAGGCCTAATAAGGAAGTTAGGCATGCTTCAACTAGGTTATGGAATTCAAGGGGTCTCAATTCATGTTCCAACACCTTCAATATATCACATATGGCCTAAATCCACAAATCCTATCACAAGGATCATTCTCCAAAGTATTTGCAACAAATTCCCTAAGTCTCTAGGGTTCCAAGGTCTGATACATGAAGATATTAGATCTTCGAACATCTCCACACATGCCAAACTCCCTCTCCTACCTCTAAAACTTTGAAACATCAAAATACACATCAAGATAGTCCATTCCACCAAGTTTAAAGGGTTTCTACTAGTGGAATGGAGTTTTATACATTTTATTCACTCATTGGTTACCCTACCTAAGGTTTAGACCAGTCTGAAGAAAAATAAACACAAATCCTTTGAAATTCAATGAAATTACATGAAACTAGTGGAAATAGAAAGTAGATTCAATGCAAACTCATCCACAATTGTTTTTATATCATTGCAAGATTGTATAGATCCATACTACACCAAAGAACAACAAGAAAATGTTAGAATTTGCAAAAAAATAGAATTGTTTATTGCTTCAACTTCCAAAACTCCAAAATCCAACACCATGGTCAATGATACAATGATTTTTAAACATATACCAACATGTTCCAATGGTCACCAACCACTTTTCAAATTATAGACTCATTAAACATCATTATGTCCAATTTTGACAAAAAGTTGCTTGACAACATTATGCAATATTGACATTTTTTTTGCATTTAGACCCTACCATACACCTAATGACTCAACCTAGACTCCAACTGACATGAAATAGCCTAAGAAGACCTTATTAAATTAAAACAACACAAAAAAAAACACAAAACAAAACAAAACAAAATGCCACTTCTTGACCCCTTGGAGGCATGAAAGACCTGTGGGTGTCCTTGCACCATACTCCCAAGGGAAAGAGAGCTCAATTTCCACTTGAGGATAGACCTATAACTATATAACCATGCTTTACAATATCATCCTCGGTCATCCAAGATGCATCCTCCATAGGAATACCTCTCCATTTGACCAAATATTGGTAAAATCTACCTTCCTCCTTGTCTTCTTGAGTTCCTTCTTGTCCAAGATGCATTCCAACTCCAAAGGTTGGCTTGGTGGAAGATCTCTTATCCAATCCTCATCTAACAGCACTAATGAACCTACATTATCACCTACAAAAAAATCCCCCTTATAAGGGTAAATATCATAAACATTAAAAATAGGAGAAATGGAAACACCAGGGGGAAGCTCTAACTCATATGCTTTCTCTCAAAACTTATGCACCACTTTACATGGCCCTACCTTCTTCATTTGAATTTTAGAGTACTTCCCCTTAAGAAACCTTTTCTTTCTCAAATAAGCCAAAACCAAGTCTCCAACCTTGTAGTGAACCTCTCTCCTCTTTAGATAAACATTGTGCTTATACTTGTCTACATTCTTTTGAAGATTGTTCTTGACTTGTTGGTGGATCTCTTGCATAGCCACTACAAATTGTTCACCTTCAACACTCCTCTCCATACCACTAACATCCCTCAACTCAAACACACCCCTAGGCTGCAAACCATAAACAATCTCAAAAGGACTCTTTACAACACTCTTGTTTATTGAATCATTGTATGCAAACTAAACTTGAGGAAAAACCATATCCCATTGTATTGAATGCTCCTTTGTTAGACATCTTAAGAGGTTCCCAAGGATCCTATTCACCACTTCAGTCTTCCCATCAGTTTGAGGGTGATAGGAAGAACTAAAACTAAAATTAGTACAAATTTTTTGTAAGATTTGTTGATGAACTCGAGCACCCAGGATCACCTGCAAAACCAACATAAGCCACATGAGAGAAGCAAGAGATAAAATGTTGGAATATAGTGCAATAAAAAAATGATGTTATTATCACACACTAAATGATACAATATTCCTCAACTCTCCCTTGAATTGACTAAGTTAATATGAACTCATCTAGACTAGATGGGAGGGAGAGGTGAGTGCAGAATATATAGTAGAATATGGGAAAATAATTCCAAGAGGGGCAATAACTCCCAAATAACCAAATTAGGTGGGAGTTATGCCTACTTGGAAAATGACAGACATGTGGCATAACCTACTTAGAAAGAGACAGATGAGTGGTTTTGTGAGGTGGCATATAAAGCCAAAAGAGGGTGTGAAACTCAACCACCCAAGTGTGAGTGGGAGCAACACATGTAATCGATGGATTATGCCACGTGTCCTCACATGAACCACATCTCCTATAACCTAAGGTATGCTTAATAATGTGTAGGAAAAATAATATTAAAAAACCTACACTAACACCCCCCTTAAGCATAGCTTAGGTGGGTGAAAGGATGAAACAATGCAAAGATGGGTCCTGGCTACAAGGCCATGTTAGGTACCCATGTACAACAATGAAATCTCTCAAAGATGAGAAAGAGAAAACTCGTAGGACAAAAATCTCCCCCAAGGGAGAAGAAGAAGAGAGACCATATAGTCCCAAATAGAGAATCTCCTGCATTGTTGGTGAATGCTCCACACAAGAAGCTGAAGATGATCCAAGATCACCAAAAAATATTCCTCCCCTTATGAAGAAAGAAAACTAAGGATGTATGCAAGATATCTTCCCATTCCTGAAAGGAATAAGAAGGAAGAATGATGAAAACATACGATGTCTTTGAACTTTTCTTATGTGTCCCCATGTCAATGCTAAAAGTTGTCACCATCAAATCAGGTGTTCTAGGCCACACTGCAGAAGATGACAATCTAGAACCTAGTGGAGATGGATGTAGAACAAAATTTGAAGATAAAAATATCTCCTCTGAAGACAAAGGTGTCTTCTCCAAATTCCACTCAATAGTGGCCACAGTCATGTCAAGCTATGAAGAATGATCGTGAGGGTAAAGAACAAGAGGGTCAAAAGGTTTTCCCTCAACATCTGAAGAATACGAAGCAACTTCATCAAAGAGAAGATGAATACTGTCAATAATGTCTCCCAAATCTGCAATATGAGACTCCACGAACAAGTCTGAAATCCCTGTCAAGAAGCCATCACAAGTAGCCAAGTTTGAAAGACAATATATGTCATGTTGCACTGAATCACAAGGAGCCAAAAATGTTGGATCATGAGCATCCTCAGGTACAACAGTAGACGAAGGATATGAGATCTTAGTGCATGTCATATGACTACACCTATCATCCCCCATTGTATCTTCAAAACATGATGAAATAGATGATTCTTCCAATGCTGGAATAGAAGAGCCCTCAGCCTCAAGATATTGACTCATAGATGAATAAGATGAACCCTCTAAATCTAGATTAGGAGCCATAGAAACTGAAGTATCAGTAATGTCTCTGTAGGAGGAGAAGATTCTATGTCATCAAAACTACCATACCTTTCCCAATCAGAAAGTGTTTCAGCTATTTTATCATCAATAGGTCGAAACTCTGCAAGTGGAACAAGACAATCCACAACAAGATCCTCTAGGAATGGAGGTTCATTCGAGTCTCCATACATCTCCCAAAGTTTGTTCATAAGGTCATGAGGGATCTCAATACCATTAATGACCATTTGTGTATCTATATCACAACTACAACCAATTACTCCCAGGATATGTTATGTTTTTAAGTCCCACACAACTCTCTTCCATTTTGATGAAGGTTTAGGAACCAGTCCATAGAGATATGGAAAAAGATTAAGCCACCTATAATGTGTTAGAATTTCATCTCTCCAAGACTTAAAGTTCCATTGATTTAACCTTATTACAACAGGATGTGTTTTGATCCCATATTAAAC
Organism: Sequoia sempervirens; assembly: GCA_007258455.2. Lineage (NCBI taxonomy): Eukaryota > Viridiplantae > Streptophyta > Pinopsida > Cupressales > Cupressaceae > Sequoia > Sequoia sempervirens. Next base: position 47,035,994 of record VDFB02358134.1, read on the forward strand.
TCCTCCACTTTAGTCACACAATAAACAAATCAAGAGACATAAGCCAGTTCAAAGGCCAAAGATTACCCTCCCCCCCAAAATTACTCAATCATGATCCCACCCAGAAAAATATACTGGTGGCACTTTATAATTAGTGTGTTTACAATTCTAGAGTTATTTTCCAGAGTTTTACAATGTCTAAAATTAGACCCAAATACTGAAAGTACAAAATAATCTTAGATTAAGAACCTAAAAAATAGCACCAATGTGTAGTTCTTGGAAAAATATCAACTTTCAAAAAAAAATCACCTTGATCCGAGGTCATATGTGAAAGTTATAGCTGTTTGAAGTTCCAAAAATGAGAACTGTCCTTCAGATCTGCTGATAAAACTGATTTTCTGGAAAATCCGGATCACTTGAGAAAAAATAGATCACACCACTGCAAAGCCTACGAAATTCTACCCCAAATCAAAAAAAAATTCTCTGAAAAAAGAGCTTGTATGACTGAATTATGACCCTCCAAAGATTGATTGCAAAATCAAAAATGCAATTGAAGAGGGGGTCTGCTGAAATGTTCGTATTTATTTTCTGAAAAATATGTAACCTTTATGCAGAAAATAGCAACAACCCAGATGGTTTTTTTCTGCTGCGAACAAAACTCAGATGGCGGATTTTCTTAAAAATATACAGAAAAATGTGGATCTAGTGTTAAAAAAATGCCTTTAGCAACGTAAAACGACCCCAACAACCAAAAAATGACATGAAAAGGTCGAATCAACTACTTAAGACAAGCAAAGGCATGTTGCAACCTGCAATACTGATTAAAACACTAACAAATCTCTCAAATTGAGAAGGGGTTTGCATATTTGACGCTCTGATACCATGTAAGAGTTGTTGATGAACTCAAGCACCCAGGATCACCTGCAAAACTAAGATAAACCTTCCACACAAGAGAAGCAAGAGATAAAATGTTGGAATATAGTGCAATAATGAAATGATGTTATTATCACACACTAAACGATGTAATATGCCTCAACTCTCCCTTGAATTGACTAAGTTAATATGAACTCATTTGGACTAGATGGGAGGGAGAGGTGAGTGCACAATATATAGTAGAATATGGGAAAATAATTCCAAGAGGGGAAATAACTCCCAAATAACCAAATTAGGTGGGAGTTATGCCTACTTGGAAAATGCCAGACATGTGGCATAACCTACTCAGAAAGAGATAGATGAGTGGTTTTGTGAGGTGGCATATAAAGCCAAAAGAGGGTGTGAAACTCAACCACCCAAGTGTGAGTGGGAGAAACACATGTAATTGATGGATTACGCCGCGTGTCCTCACATGAACCACATCTCCTATAACCTAAGGTATGCTTAATAATGTGTAGGAAAAATAATATTAAAAAACCTACACTAACAGTTTCTTCCACAATGCTCTCCAAAAATAACCAACGAATTTTCTATCCCTATCTGAAACAATGTTAAGAGGAAAACCATGAATTATTACCACCTCTTTGAAGAAGGTACCTACTATGTATGAAGCATAATTAGTGATCTTACAACGTATAAAGTGATCCATCTTATAAAACCTATCCACAACAACATACACCAAGTCAAAACCTCTTTATGTTCTAGGCAACCCCATCACAAAATACATACTAATTGAATCCCAAGGCCTATTGGGAATGGGAAGAGGTTGATATAACCCTACATTAGTTCTAGATCTTTTTTCCCTTTGACAAAAAGTTCACTTTTAAACAAATTTCCTCACATCAATTTGCATTTTTGGGCAATATTTGTGCCTCTTCAATTGTTCCAAGGTCATATCCAATCCAAAATGACATGCAAGGCTGCCACTATGCTTTTCTTTGATTAATTTATCCCTCATTGAACATTTAGAAACACATAATTGTGCCCCCTTGAACAACAAATCATCTTGTATTAGAAAATCAAGCTATTTCTCATTATTACTGCTATAAGGCTACCTACAACTTGCATAAATTTCTTTGAAATTTGCATCTTCAAGATACATACCTTTTAAAGAGTCAACTCCTATGCTTTTCAGTTAAATTTCCTGCACCATCAATGTTGAAGTTGAGAAACCCAACCTCACAAATCCTAAAGAACACTTGCATGCAAATAACTTGTCACAGAAGAAGATATTTGAAGCAAAGCAAGAATGACTCTGAAAATTGAGAGTATATTATTCAGAGAGAAAAAGTAAAATAATTACTAAGAACAAATCCTTATAAAAGGAGATCATGCAAACCTAAAATTAACCCTAATAGGTAGACATTTAATAATTAATATAATTATTAATGTCACAATATGCAAACTAAAGTGAAATCTTAAGAGAGGAATAAAGGTAACTTAATTAACATAATTAAGTTAAAACCTTTACTCTAACAATCAAAGCCCTTCTACTCAATGCATATATCACTTTGCTAGATTTCCCCTTTTTATGATTAATGGTGAAAGTAAAACCTTGTAAATATTCAACCCATTTCACATGCCTATGACTGAGTTTATCTTGACTATTCAAAAATTGGAGTGCATGATTGTCAATATACACTACAAACTCCTTAGGAAGTAGATGTCTCCATTTATTTAATTTTTGCACCATTGCATACATTTCAAGGTCATATGAAGTATACCTTTTCTTAGCTTCATTCAATTTTTCACTGAAAAAGGAAATAGGTCTGTTTTCTTGACTTAAGAAAGCACCTATGGCATGTCCACTTGCATCACATTCAATGGTAAAGACCTTATCAAAACTAGGAAAAGTTAAAATAGGTTACTCAACTACCTTCCTTTTCAAATATTCAAAACTCCTATTAGCCTCACTAGACCAAATAAACTTCTTCCTTTTATCACCCTTAATAGTATTAATCATAGGAGCACAAACATGACTGAAACCTTTTATGATTTTTTTGTAAAAACTAGTCAAACTATGGAAACTCCTTACCTCAACCACTGATTTAGGTGTAGGCCAAATTAGGATAGCCTCAACCTTACCTAGATCCATCTTAAGGTGCCATTGGTGACCACAAAACCAAGGTAAACCAACTCTATTTTCAAGAAATCACATTTCTTCAAATTTATCATTAGTTTTTCCTCATGCAATCTTCTCAAAATCACTTCCAAATGCTGCAAATGCTCCTCTCTAGTTTTGCTAAAAACAAGAATATCATCAAGATATACCAAAAAAGACTTACCAATGAAAGGTTTGAGCACTTCATTCATCAACCACATGAAAGTACTAGGTGCATTTGATAAACCAAAGGGCATTATAAGCCACTCATACACCTCTTCATTTTTCTTGAAGGTTGTTTTCCATTCATCACTAGGTCTGATTCTAATTTGATGGTAACTTCTCTTGAGATCAATTTTGGAAAATTACCACCCAAACAATCCATTAGATCTTCAATTCTTGGAATGGGAAATATGTACCTTATTGTAGTCTTGTTGATGGCCCTGGAACTAGTGCACATACTCCACTCTCCACCTTTCTTTGGTGCTAGAACTATGGGAATTGCACAAGGACTCAAACTCTCCCTAATCAACCCCTTATCAAGAAATTCTTGCACTTTCCTCTTAATCTCCTCATTTTGCTATGGAGTCATCTTATAAGCAACTTTGTTAGGAGAACTAGCCCCTAGAATAAAATCAATGTGGTGGCTAATGTCCCTCATAGGTGGCAAGGTATTGGGAATCTCATCAACCACTATTTCATCATATTTCAACAATGTTTTTACCTCTAAAGGAAACTCCTCTTTCTTTTCTACTACCATGATAGATCTAGGATTTACTATGATGGCAAAACCCACATTCTCCTCTTCCATGGTCTTCAGGAACTCCTTTTCATTGACCAACATCACACTAGACCCTACTTGGGAATCTTGCCTCTCATCTTTCAATGGTGTGAGGGTGTAAGAAACCCCATCCTTTTCTATGGCATATGTGTTTTTCCTATCATCATGGATTTCCTTTCTATCATACTGCCAAGGCCTACCCAAGAGAAAATGGAAAACATCCATTGGTATTATATCACACAAGACCTTATCCTTATATCCCCCTATGTGAAAATCTACCCAACTTTGTTCATTCACAACTACTTGCTGCCCTTTGTTAATTCAAAAGACTGTATATGGAGTGGTATGAGGTGTTCTTTTCAACTTAAGCTTTTCTACCATTTCAACTAAAACCAAATTGTCTATACTGCCAGAATCAATCACTACTTTACAATATTTACCTAGGCACTTACATGTAGTTCTAAAAAGTGACTTACTCTGTGGTGGTTCTTTATCCATTTGTACTTTGATCAAGGTTCTTCTCACCATGAGAGACTCGCCAATTTTTGGATCAACATTATGTGATGGAGAATCCACACTTTCATTATCCTCTCCTAATTTTTAGTACATTTCCATGCTTGATGGCCTACAAATTTATTGCACTTATAACATTTCCCCATGAATCCACTTGATCCTCCTCTTTGGCCTCCAAATCTACCCATATTGTTGGGTCTTCTTCCTCTAAAGCTCCCCTTGAGTTTGAATTTTATTCTTGGTTGTTACTTGTTTCACCTTGTGAACTTTGGGATTTCCCCCTACTAGCAAATTTCCCTCTTCCTCTAGAATTCCTTCCTCTACCCCTACTTTTCTTTTCTTGCCTTGTCCTCAACTTATATTTAGCCTTGATGGTCAATTGATAACACTCTTCCACTGTTCTTGGGTTTGTGAGGCTTAGCTCATCTTGAAGGTTGTATCTCAACCCATTGATATATCTTGCCAATTTTTCCAAATCATCTTCTACATGGCCTTCCCTTATACTCAATTTTTATAACTCCTCTATATAGGCCTTCACATCCATATCCTTTTGCTTAAGATTTTGAAACCTTCTAAATAACTGAATGGCATAGTCACTGGGTAGGAATTTACCTTTGATTTTAGCAACCATCCTATCCTAAGAGGTGATTTTAGACTTTCCCTTCTTTCTCCTCTCATCTTGTACATAGTTCCACCAAAGAAAGGAATGGCCCTTCAATTTTTTCTTGGCCAACTTCACCCTTTTTCTTCTGGCACATATTCATATTCAAAGTAGTTTTCTAGTGCTCCTATCCAATCTAGGGGTTCTTCACTATCCAATTTTCAACCATACATTGGTAAATCCATATTTATCTTGGGACCTTCTCCCTTGACATCCTTCAAAAAAAATTCCATTCTCAAGTCATCAGGATCCATTTCTTCCTTAGACCCTTCTTGGGAGTTTTCCTCTTCCACTTCTTTTCCTTCCCAATCAATCAAGTCTCTTGTAACCATTCCTCTTTTCTAAATTTTTTCAACTATAGAAAGCCTAGCTGCAAGGGCTTCTATCAACTCCTTCACTTGTCTCAACTCTCTTGGTTGTTTCTCCTTCAATTCATTTAGCTCTCTAGCGACCAGATTCCCTTTTAGAGGAATTCTTGCTTCTCCTCACTTCAAATTTTCCCTCTTCAGACCAACCTACACTTTGATACCAATTTGATGCAAATCATGGGTGTATAATGACCAAACAAACTCAGACAACCAACCACAAGTTCCCTTAAACATCAAACAATGGGTTTTCCTTCCCAAACCACTAGTATTGCTTATAGCCTTTCAAAAAGGCCTTTTTGGACACAAATTTTGGATCAAACCTAATATATAGAAAAGGAGACTCATTCTAGATACCCATTTGGATCTTCATACACATATCTCAAAATGAGGTAGTGTTCCTTTGTATGGAAAGTCTCAAAAATTGATTGTCCTCCTTTTGACTAGGCCTAATAGGGAAGTTAGACATGCTTCAACTAGGTTCTGGACTTCAAGGGGTCTCAATTCATGTTCCAACACCTTCAACATATCACATATGGCATAAATCCACAACTCTTATCACAATGATCATTCTCCAAAAGCTTTGCAACAAATTCCCTAAGTCTCTAGGGTTCCTAGGTCTGATACATGAAGATATCAGACCTTCAAACGTCTCCACACATTCCAAACTCCCTCTCCTACCTCTACAACTTTGAAACATAAAAATACACATCAAGATAGTCCATTCCACTAAGTTTTTTATGTTTCTACTAGTTGAATGGAGTTTTGTACATTTTATTCACTCACAAGTTACCCTACCTAGGGTTTAGACTAGTCTGAAGAAAAATTAACACAAATCCTTTGAAACTCAATGAAATTAGATGCAACCGATGGCAATAGAAATTAGATTCAATCAAAACTCATAAAAATTTGGTTTTAGATCATTGTAGCATTGTATTGATCCATACTACAACAAATAATAGTAGGAAAATGTTAGAATTTGCATAAAAACATAATTGTTTATTAGTTTTATTGCTTCTGGATTCGATTGTGTTCCATTTTTTTCATCAAAATTTTGGATCACACTCAGTGATCCATCATCAGGATAGAGAGTTGAGGTTCTATCCTGATGATGGATCATTGAGTGTGATTTGAAACGTTGATGAAAAAAATTGGAACACAATTGAATCTAGAAGCAACAAAACTAATTTCATATGGATTGTGGAAATTTAATTGCATTGAGAAGTGTTTATTGCTTCAACTTCCAAAACTCCAACATCCAACCCCATGGTCAATGATACAAGGCTTTTCAAACATTTCCCAACATGTTCCAATGGTCACCAACCACTTTTTAAATTATAGACTCACTAAACATCATTATGGACCCAATTTTTACAAAAGTTGCTTGACAACATTGTGTAACATTGACATTTGTTTTGCATTTAGACCCTACCATGCACCTAATGACTCAACCTAGAGTCCAACTGACATGAAATGTTCTAAGAAGACCTTATTACATGAAAAAACACAAAACAAAATGCCACTTCTTGACCCCTTGGAGGCATGAAAGACCTATGGGCCCCTGCACCACTTATGAGTTTTCATGAGATTATATGTTAGAGATATCTTGTATTTTCTTACAAAAATATTTATTTCTTGGTAATTTTTTTAGCATGAGTACCTTATGATTTATCATGTGATGATATGTTGTAGATGTTATGTTTATTTTTTATGGTGTTAGATATTGGAGGAGATGGGATAGTTACACTATTGAATGGAGGAGATAGGAGAGGATTGACTGAGAGGGCTAGGGATAATCAATATCTCAAGGATGCCCAAATCAAAGCTCATCATAAAATGATGATGACCTTAGTAGAGTGATGGAATAGAAAAACTAGTAGATTTCACCTACCTACAAGCGAGGTTAAAATCATGCTTGAGGATGTTTGGAGGATCCTACATCTCCCTATCTAAGGGGAGATAATTGAGTATGATTTTATGGGGGTAGAGTATTATATATGATGATTCATTTTATTCCATGTGCTCCCAAATTTCATCTTGATGATGGATCATGGAGTGTGATCCAAAATTTTGATGCATAAAAATTTCTCACATAATCGAATCTAGAAATCATTTAATGTTAAAACAAATGGATTGTGGAAACTTAATATCATTAAATGATGAGTTTTATTGATTGTTGAATTTCTAAGTGCGAGGACTTGAGATGGATTTGAAGGCTTAGATAGACATGCGACCAGTGCTATCACTCTATGAAGTTGAAATTATTTTAGGTATCCTTGTTCTAGATTAGATATCCCATGGGTTTTACATATGATGGGTGAGGGTGCTAGAATAGATGCTATTAAAGTTAGTGTTACACACATGGGGATCATGTGTATTAGTAGATTTATATTGGGAGATTCACTTGATATTATATAGAGATGGAAAAAATATGGGATGTAGGGTGATAGTACTACACGTCTAGACCTTTGAGCACATAGATGTTTTGTAGCTAGTACTAGACAGAGTAAGGGGTATAGGATGCACTATGTACATGCATATAGGACATTTTTTTATTACAAAAAATGGGGGACCATCTTCACTAGTGGAGGGTCATTGATGAAATACATACTTTTATATGCAGGCTCTATAAAGAGTGAAAGGATTGACATGATAATGGAAATAAAATACCCAATATTTGAGGATGAATTATATAATAGGGTGGACATTGTATGTTGTGAATAGGTACCTATCAAGATGGGTACTATGATAATTTGTCTTGGTGTATATAGTTCCCACACAGGAGGTGATATTCCCATGAGTATTTTTCAATATGGGGATATGTGATGCACTAGTGGAGGCACACATAGCATAGAAAGACTAGTGAGAGACACCAACTAATTTTGATGCATTATGGGATACACATAGACATGTTTATTTGACTAGTTTGATTGATTAGATGACAATAGGAGGTTATGGTAATGGTGGGGATGGATGGGATGATGGAGGGCCATTGAGTATGAAAAAGGCTAGGGAAATGATCCATAAATGAGCCTAATAAAGAGGGGGAGGATGTGGATATTGGAGATGATGACATGCCTAAGGTGGGGGGAGATAGAGGCGATGATGAGAGAGACATATAGGTACAACTTGGGATAGTGATCTCCTAATTATATTATTTTTGAATTTAGAAATACAAATCTTTAGTAGAGCAAGATACACTCTAGGGAGAGTGAAATAATCTATAGGGAGAGATATCCATACTCTAGGGGTTTGTATATGGAAGCCAAAGAAAAGATGATAGATAGATAAAATAGGTAGTGGCCAACTGAAATGTAGCTCATGCTTTACAATAGAAATCATAGGTGGGTGTTGCTCATCTCACAATGGAGAGAAATGCAACTAAAGAGGATTCTAAGTGCTAAAGGATTGACACAAGGATTTTCATACATGCTTCAAGAATAGAGGGATACAACACAAGTAGTGTGGGAGGTTCAATACTATTGTACACTATATCAGGTAGTGGTTCCAATAGAGAAAAGGGATCCTAGTTTTCTTAAGAGAATCTAGTTTCGAAGGTCACAATCAAGGTATTTAGGGCCTTCAATGAGCATGATCCCACCACCACCTCGAGGACCACCTCAAGGAGGATTAAAAGAAGGAATGGGCTCACCTACACCCTCAAATGGTGTTAGTACATGATAGATGTAATGTGTATCCATACATGTATTCATTGTCTATTTAAGCCTCATTTATATAGTCACAAATGACACATTATATCAAGACCATTATCTATTTATTATTTTTGTATATAAAATATGATATTTTATTTTGGTAGCTTGATGATGTGTTATTTTATGTGTATGTTATGGTACATTTATGTATTGATATATGAGGCTATGGTGATTTGAATTCTTAATTTTGTGGGAAATGTGAATGATATTTATTATGTTTAATGGAAAATGTGAATAATGTGATTATGGTTTGTAGAAAATGTGAATGGTGTGATTATGGTTTATGAAAAATGTGAATGATGTGATTATGGTTTATGGAAAATGTGAATGATGTTATTATGGTTTATGGAAAATATGAATAATGTGATTGTGGTATATGAAAAATGTGAATGACTTTATTATATGTTTTATGGAAAATGTGAAAGGATTATTTATGAAATATAAATTCTTGTATGAAAATGAAAATGATGTAATGTTTATGATGGATACTAGAAGACTAATGGATGTGACATATGTTATGTGACTAATATTTTAGATGATGTAGTTACATGTTTTATGTATTATGGATGACATAGATAGGGTTATGGATTCCTATGAATTTTTATTATGTTATGGATCTATAATATGGAAATTAGATGTGACCTAACATATGGTGGATGCAAATTATGTAAGGTGGATGAGAATTCTCATTGTGATGATCATTTATTTTTTATTGGTCATGATAAAAAGTGAGAGGAAAGAGGATGAGATGAGGGGATTGGGGGTAAATTGAATCCCTATAATATGTTGGTTATGGTATATGTTGGGGGAGAAATGTGATTTTTGTCTCATTAATTTAAGAAAAATGGGTAAAGGGTAAATTAGAATGGACAGGTTATGTTGACGTGTGGAGATAAATCCTAAGTTTTAGTATTCAAAGGAAATTATGCACCAATGATAAATAGATCATGGTGGTAAGGTAACCTTTGCATGGACTTGAATATCAAACAAAATGTTTTCTTAGTACATGCAAAGAAGGATTGATGGTTGGTGGTTTATGTGAGGAATGATATTTGAAATATGAGGAAATCCTTGTGCACACAAGTCCTTTCCATGGTCTTGGTGGGTCTATAAAAAGAATAACCAACATATTAAAGATATTCCTACACACACAAAGTGGGAACCATCCTTGGTGGGTCATGTAAATAATAACCACATGAATTTCATACAATAAATCTCCTTCAATACAATGTATTACCAAGGAGGGTGAAATGATATGTACAGTGAATGTTGGTTTTGTATTTGGTAGTACATAGATTAGGTTGGAAGGTGTTATCATGAAGGTATGTGTAAATTTCATGATACCTTGGAGAATTGGAATCAACAAGTTCACATATTAGCTCAGTTTTAGGAACATCATAAGTAGGTCTTAGTAATTTAAATTTGTGAGAAAATTTTCTTGAAGCTATCTAACATTCTTTTATATGGGATAAGCTTATAATATTTCATTTGGAATTCATTATTTATTTATTTTATAAACAATTATGAATCTCCATAGACATGTAGTTTTGTTATCTTCCACTACATAGTTAATCTAATTCTCATAAATAGTTCTTTGTATTCGGTAATATTATTGGTGCATGGAAAAGTTAATCAATAATATTGAGGAATACAATCATATTTTGGGGTTATAAACAATATCCTTTCTTTTGAACCATGTTGCACTACAATCTAGGTGTATTATGTATCCATATATGTATCCATTGGTTAAGCATTATTTTTATTGATGTAGATGACACATTGTATCATGAACATTATTTATTTATTCTTTATGTATATATAAGATGATATATTCATTTAGTAGTATCATTCTATGTTATTTAATGTGTATGTTGTGGTACATTTATTCTTTTTGATGTGGTGATATGATGGTTTCAATACTTATTAATTATTTACAATATGAATGATGTGGTTATGGTTTATGGAAAATTTAAATGGCATGATTATGGATTATGAAAAATATTAATGATGTGATTATGATTAATGGAAAATGTGAATGGCTTATTTATGAAATATGAATGATTTTATAAAAATAAAAATGATATAATGTTTATGATGGATACTATACAACTTATGAATGTGATAAATGTATATGACTAACATTTTAGTAGATGCAGTTTTATGTTTTATTTATTATGGATGAGATAAATATTGCTATAGATTCTTGTGTGTTTTGATTATGTTATTAATATGTAATTATGGTGATTATATGTGACCTAATATGTGTTGGATGTAGAGTATGTGAGGTGGACAAAAATTCCTATGACAATATTCATTATTTGTACTTGGTCATGATACAAATGAGATGAAAGAGGATGAGGTGAGGGAATGGGGATAAATTGAAGCCCCAGTATAGATTGGTTATGGTATATTTGGGGAGAGGAATTTATTGTTTGTTTGATTAATTTGATAAAAATATGTGAAAAATGGGTGGTTAATTCTGGTATATAGAGAGAAATCCTAAGTTTTAATATAGAAAAGGAAACTATGCACCAACGATATATAGATCATGGTGGAAAGGTAACCTTTCTTGTAATTGACTCTCAAACGAAAGATTGTCCTAGTACATGAAAAAGTAGGATCAATACTTGGTGGGTCATGTGAGGAATGGTATTTCAAATATGAGGAAATAATTGTGCAAAAAAATCCTTAGATTAAGCTTGGCGGGTCTATGCAAATAATAACAAACACAGTAAAGGCATTCATACACACACAAGGTGAGAACCAACCTTGGTGGGTCATGTAGAGAACAACCATAGGAAAAAAATATAGACACAAAGACTATTCCCTATTAGACACATAAAAATAAAAGATATAGAGAGATTTAGGTGGCCTTAACTAGGTGTTTCATGGGTCAAAAGATAATCAATAAAACATTCTTAATGAAAAACATATCATGCAACTAATATATCTCTTACAAAAATTTAGATGAGTGATGTTTAAGATTATTCCTAACATGGGAAGGATGTATCCCTATGATAATGGATGATTTGTTAGATATGTATGGTAGGAAAGGAAATAGTATGAATGTTTAATGCTCATCAAGTATAGAAATATTATGAGTTTGGATGACAATGGGATGGGGTGGGGAGTAAAACTTTATTATGGTGTGGATCATTTGAAGTAATAGGGATGATGGTAATTGATTCATGAAGTATTTTATTTATGAAGGCCCCCATGTATCATACTAGGAATATATATGACCTAACCCTTAGACACAAATTAGGTGTAGCCTCATGTGTCCAAAAAGGGATGAAATGTGAAAATGGATACTATTGGAGAAACCAAGATCTTCTTGTAAAATCAAAATAATCTAAAAATGAGAATATGTAAAATGAGAAAATATCATAAGAATGTGATGTCATGTGAAATGTATAAATGAGTTTTTCTTATAAGTGTAAGAAAGAAGAGGTGAGAAGGTAGGAGTCAAAATCTAACTACCCCTCCAAGTATGAAATGACTGTAGGACTCCATGGACAAGTGTTGAGAAACTTGGTGAGTCTACATGAGGTGAGAAAAAAGTCTAGATAACCTCTAAGTGAGCTTAATTGTAGTATGAATAGGACTCTACTAAGTAGGCTAAAATATAACTAGTTTAATAATATTTATTCTCACACTAACACCCCACCTTAAGCAATACTTAGGGAGTAAGATAAAAACTGGAAAGATGAGTCCTCACAACAAAGCCTAATAAGGTACTCATGTACAATAATGTTATCTCAGAAATGGACAAAAAGGAGAAAACCCAATGGGAAAAAATACCCTCTAAAAAAGAGAAACATAAGGATAAGACCTAAAAATATGTCCCATGAATATAGTAAATGATGCAAGAGCATTCATGGATGGTTGACAATATTGTGTCAACAAAAAAAAAAAAAATTGGAATTTGCACTTTAATTTCATGTTGTTAGGATAACTTGAATAAATTTTGCATAATTTAATTTAATAAAATAAATGCCACATTTGTTAAGCCATGTTGGCAAGTGGAGGTAGTGGGAGTGTAGTTGCAATTTTAGAAAAATCAAAAAAATCAAAATTGGGTGTTGGGATTGTGGGGAGTTACAAACTTGAATGAAAAATCATTTATTGATTTTTCCTTTGTGGAAACAACTCATTATGAGGAGTTGGTTGTGGGTTTCTAGTTGGGGGAAATTTTTTTATTTTTGGATTTTTGGAGAGGGTTTTGTTACATGTTTTGGGACTACAAGTTTGGAAAAGGAGAGAGCTTGGTGTGGATTTTTTTAGGGTCCTTTAGAAGGATTTTGTTGTAGGTTGAAATGGTTTTTGAAGACATGAAGGATAGAAGACACCATTGTTGAAAGTTGAAGAGTTGCAAGTGGTTTTTTGCAGGAGAAAATTACAGATTTGGTGGTGCTCGTGAAGCACATAGCCTACTTTTTGATGTAGCCTTGTTTTTTTTCTTTTTTCATTTTCAGATTATTTAAGGGCATGTATTGTTGTCCATCAGTTATTTTTTGACTAAAATAACATTGTAATCAGATTTCTATGTGCAAACCATTTGTTGCAAGTTGCAAATAAATTCATGAGGGTTTTGTTGTAGATTTTTCTTGCATTATTGTGATTGTTTGTGAGTTTTTAGAAAAGATGGTTTTTGAGAACCCTTCTTTCATCAGTGGTATCAAAACAAGAAGATCCTGAGTGTGTGAACAGATTGTCAAAGAGAGGTAGTTTGCACTAAGATTGAGCTTGTGGGTGTGTAGAAAAATGAATGCAAGAGGAGCTCTACATGGTAGAGGTAGAGGAAGAATTGAAAAATTTATCCATGATGATGATTTTAGAGCCTTAAGAAGGCAAGTTGAAACTTTAAAACAAGAGATATGGAGAAGAGATAAACATAGGAGAAGAGAATTTGAAAGTGAAGATGAATCTTTAAACACGTCAAGTCAATCGAGGGTGCAAGAAATGTTGTAGCAGTAACAAATTATCCTCTTATTGTTACTTTGTCAAAGATTGGAAGGAGACCGAAGACGGATATTCCAACCTTCAATGGGATTTTGAATCTAGAAAAATTAATTGATTGGATAAATGATATGGAGGAGTTCTTTGAGTTTAAGGAAATTGAAGACCTTGACAGAGTTAGATTTACAAAAACAAAGTTGAAAAGGCTTTCTAGCATTTGGTGGAAAGAAATAAAACTTGCAAGAGGAAGAAGAGGAAAGGATAAGATATCCAAATTGGATGGAATGGTAGGGATGATGAAAATATAATTCATTCCAATAGATTATGAGCTTGAGTTGCTTAATAAAATGCAAAGTTTGAGACAAGGGACAAGAACTATGAAGGAGTATGCAAAAGAGTTTCACAAAATCCTCATAAGAACAGGACATTCAAAAGACAACAAGGAGAAAGTAGCAAGATACCTCAATGGAATCATGCCAAGCATTCAAGAATAACTTGGTCCAGTGATAATTTTTAATTTAGAAGAAGCTTATCAATTTTCTTTGAAAGTTGAGGAAAAGTTGGATATAAAATTTAATAATAAGCAAAGAGGAAAGAGTAAAACTAATATGCAGCAAAATGAGGATAGAATTTAGATTGGAGATACTATTGGTACAAAGGATGAAAGAGGTGAGAGTTCAAATTAGTCCTGTGATCAAAATTTTAGAGGAAAAGGAAGATCAAGTAGAGGATCTAGAAGAGGAAATTACAAAATAACTTGTTTTAGATGTGGAGAAGGACATAGATCTTATGATTGTCCAGAACTAGAGAGGAAAAATAGGAGGGTTGAAAATAATGCAAGGGTATAAAATTTGAATGAGGAAGATGTTAAGTCTTCACACTCAAAAGAGGTTGAGAATGGAGAAGTACTTGTTTCAAGAAGAGTCCTGATGAATGAAGGAAAAAAGCTAGATCAAAGGAAAAGATTGTTCATAACAAGATGCAAGTGTGAAGGTAAAGTTTGTAATGTTATTATTGATGGTGGTAGTACTAACACTCTTTTTTTTGAAGAAATGGTAAATAAGTTTTAGTTAGAAAGAAGAAGACACCTGCATCCATACAGGATTGCTTGGTTGCAAGATGATCGTAAAGTTATAGTAAATGAAGAATGCTTGGTAAAATTTAAGATAGGTGATTATCATGATAAATTTTTATGTGATACAATGTCTATGGATGTTTTCCACTTGTTATTTGGAAGGACTTGGCAGTTTGGCAGGTGTGTAGTGTATGATGGGTATGCCAATACCTACTCCTGACGAAGGGTAGAATGAAACACAAGTTGAAGCCCTTGAGTAAGGAAAAAGGAAAGGTATGTAATAAAACTATAAATTATTTGGTTAATGGAATTTAATAGTTAGTAGAAGAGGATGGGGATGGAGATTTTGATTCGTTGATGCAAGTTGTAGCAATATAGATTGAACTCAAGATAGGTAAAGTGAAGGTTTCAATGGAGAAAGAGGAGGTCAAATTTGTGAGAATTTAGTTTAATATGATTTACTTGAGCATGATTAGATTGATGTAGAAGAAGATATTGTAGTGCATTGAGTACATTTGTAGATGTACATTTGTAGATGAAGGTACTACAGTTGAAAGTAAGGAAGGAGATGAAGAGGAGAATGTTGAGTTGTTTGGTGATCTTCCCTTTGCATCAATTGATAAATTCTTATGTGATAAGGAGATTAGTATGACTGAAAAAAATTTGTAGGAAGGAAAGGATGAATCTTTTGATTATATTCTAACATTGTTGTGAATGGAAAGGAGGAAGTGATTATAGCTAGAAATTATCTTTTCGAAGGCATGGAGGAAGAGGAACATAGTGTTGTAACCAAGGGTGATGATGAAAAAATGGCTGCAGAAATAAAAGAGAAAGAGGTAATGAAATAATTTCATTATTTTCCTAAAGAAGAAGAAATTGATGTTTATGATTTTTTATATTTTCATAGTTTATGTTGGTGGGAGATGGATTATGTGAAAAGAGGGAAAAAGAGAGTAAGAATGAAAGATGGAAGAGACATCAAGTTGCAAGGACAAGTGATAAAGAAACTCTAGGTGAATAAAGCAGAAAGATGGATTCAAAATGAGCATTAGATCTACAAATTTTTTTGAGTCGCACTCATGAAACATTTATTTTCTACTATGGGTTTATGATGTAGGAGCATCCATGGATGGTTGGCAATATTACATCAACAAAAAAATTAAAATTTTGGAATTTTCATTTTAATTTTATTTTGTTAGGATAATTTGAATAAATTTGGAATAATATAATATAATAAAATAAATTCCACCTTTGTTAAGCCATGTCGGCAAGTGGAGGTAGTGGCAATGTAGTTGCAATTTTAGAAAAATCTAAAAAATTAGACTTGGGTGTTGGGCTTGTGGGGAGTTACAAACATGAATGAAAAATAATTTATTGTTTTTTCATTTGTGGAAAAAACTCATTAGGAGTTGGTCGTGGATTTTCCAATTGGGGGAAAAAATCTAATTTTTGGATTTTTGGAGAGGGTTTTGTTGCATGTTCTGGGATTCATTTTGTTTGTGGGCTTGGAAAAGGAGAGAGCTTTGCATGGATTTTCTGAGATCATTTTGGAAGGATTTTTGTTGCAGGTTGAAATGGTTTTTTCAGCCATGAAGGATAGAAGACACCATTGTTGAAAGTTGAAGAGTTGCAGGTGTTTGTTTGCAAGAGAAAATTGCAGATTTGGTGGTGCTCATGAAGCACATAGCCTGATTTTTTATGTAGCTTGGTTTTTTTTTTCAGATTATGTAAGGGAATATATTGCTACCCATTAGTCATTTTTTGACTGAAATAACATTGTAATTAAATTTATATAATGTGTAGACCATTTGTTGCAAGTTGCAAATAAATTCATGAGGGTTTTGTTACATATTTTTCTTGCATTATTGTGATTGTTTGTGTGAGAGTTTTTAGAAAAGAGGGTTGTTGAGAACCCCTATTTCATCAATAACATAATGATGAACAAATAATGAAGCATGTTGAAGCTATAAACTCTACCGAAGATGAACTAAAACCTACTAGAATTAATAAACCTCAAAAAAAAGTAGATCGAGATAAAAAGATACAAAACACTAAATGAGTGAACATATAGAACACTACTCAACTATGAATACACAAATGGAACAAAGGAAACCAAACTCTATGAAGTTGAACATGTAGATAGTACTATGATTCCAAAGTATAATCAACAAATGCATGAGAGATCTATAGTACACTACTAAAATATGTATAATATTTCTCTATATAAGTACTAGAATCTCACTAAATATGATCCACTAAAATAATCCTCCCATAGGAGAGACAAAGATAGAAGGTCCATTAGACCCCCCAAAAGTAGAAGGGTCCTCTACTAATTTATTAAAACCAAGAAAGCATTAGCATAACACAATGATAATTCCCTCTTTAATGCTAAAAAGGAGGAGGTATAGGTAGACCAACTAAAACTAGGCACAAAGGTGTATACATGAATATAGAACTAGCATCAGGTCTAAAATGGTATACAAGAAACTTCAAATGGGTGTGTATCAAGGCATACATGTATGAGGTGAGAATCACAAGGATCCATTGTTCTGATGAAAAATCAAGGAACTACACAACCCCTCGTTATAATTTAAAATTCAATGTAGGTACAAAATTACCTCTCTAAGAAACACACATTCAAACCTCAAGAAAATGATAAAAAATAGAAAATGAAAAAGCCCATTATTCAAAGTATGAACCCCTTGAAATAATATGCAAAATTAAAATAATCCAAAAATGAGAATATCATAATCATGTGATATGATGTAAAATTTACAAATGATCCTTACTTATAAATGCAAGAAAGAAGAAGTGAGAAGATACAAGAGTCCAGCTCTGACTAGGAAACATGTGTAAGACTCTATGGACAAGTGTTGAGACATTTGGTCTTAGTCTACATGACAAGATAATTTTTTTTTAGATAAACTCTAAGTGAGCTTAAGTGTATAGTGTGAATAGGACTTTACTAAGTAGGCTAAAAGCTAACTAGTTTGAAAATACCCATTTCCACACTAGAAAAATAGGTAGGTAGAGTGGTTAAAAAAATAAGTAATGATCAACACAAGGTATGATAGATTTATGATAGATGGGTGGATATAACCTTTATTATCATATATGAAGGAGTAGTATCTCAATAAATGGTAGAAAAAGGAATACTACACATGGGTCTTGTAACCAAGTTTTCACCATGGTACTTTCCAAAGGCACTGCCAAAATGGTTTTAACCATTTGAAAGATTATTTCTCTTTACTATTTTTTTATTTTTTTTCTTTAAATCACATTATTTTGATTAGGCATAAAATTTACTAAGGTATATGATATTAAAGGCTCATCAAGTGTTGGCCTTTTAGTGTGGAAAGTTGATAAGCTCCTAATGCATAATTAGCTATGATGATAAAGGAGCATAGCCAATTTGGTTCAAATTTTCCCTTGTTTTCTCAATCTTAGATTTTATTTTTATTTTCTTTAAGTACTAGATCACAAACTACAAACTAATGAGTTCTCAACTTCTTATTGTAACTATGATGAAGGTGATTTTGATACACATTCAAATAGTTTAGGGTATTGAGGTGTTCCTTATCTAATAATTCTAGTTTTAATAGGCATTATTACACTATTAAATGGAGGAGATATAAGAGTATTGGTTGAGAGGGCTAGAGTTATTCAATATCTCGGGGATGCCCTATATCAAAGCTCATCGAGTGATGATGATCACCTTAGTAGAGCGATTGAATAGCAAGACTGGAGTAGCTTTCACCTACTTACAAGAGATGTTAACATCATGTTTGAGAACGTTTACAAGATTCTACATCTCCCTATTTGAGGGGAGATAGTTAAGTATGTTGTTATGGGGGTAGAGGATTATATATGATGAGTCTTCTTGACTACAAACTTTTTAATGTGAGTCAAGATAGATTTGAATGATGGGATAGACATGCTAGACTAGTACTATCACTTTATGTGGTTGAATTGATTGTAGTTTTATAAGTTATAGATTAAAGATCCCATGGATTTTCCATAGGATGAGTGAGGGTGCGATAAAATATGATATTAGAGTTGGTGGTATACACATGGGGATCATGTGTATTAGTAGATTTGCATTGGGAGATGCACTTGATAGTATATAGAGATGGACAAGGTCTAGGCTATAAGTTGACACTATTACACATCTAAACCTTTGAGAACATTGGTTTTTTATAGCCAATAGTGGACACGGTGAGGTGTAGGGGGTTCCATATGTACATGCATATGGGACAATTTCATGACAATGAAAGATGGGGACTATCTTCACTAGCGGAGGGTCATTGATGACATGGATACTTTTACATGGATTCCCTAGAGAGAGTATGATGGTTGGAATGATAATGAAAATAAACTACCTTAATCCAATTAAAATTTAGGTGCACAAATGTAAATTTGACAAAAGAACCACTATACCCTATGCAAGCACTATTTCATGTGCAAATACCATTAATTTTAGTACAAATATCATTCTAGGTTCAAGCACTATTTTAGCCTATGTAAGTGCAATTTCATGTGCAAGCACCATTTCATCCCTTGTATGCACCATTATATTATGCAAGTTCCCTCCATTTGATCACAACCATCATTTTAGGTGAAATCATTATTTGGGTGTGTGCAAGAAGTTGAGTCCACTTTTTGGCCAAAAAGTGGGTGTGTTTTTCCTGATTTTTAGAATTTGACACATTTGACCTTAAAATTTGAAGCACTTAAAAATGAAATATTTAAAAAAGTCACTAATCATTAAATGTAGTGCTCGGAGTCTAGTTTCCAAATATGTAATTTATTTCAATACCCAGATTGTACAAATTGAGTTTCAATAGGCGTTTCTAAAAACCACTGTTTAAAAGTCACTTTTTTTTTACCATACCATGCATGTGTATGACATTCATAATTTGACTTAAATTGCCGTATTTTTCTAAATCCTTTTGGGAAAATATTTGTGACTCACTAAAGCTTGTTCTTGATATTTTTTTGTAATTTTTTATTGAATATTTTTTTTTTTGTTAAATTTTTATTAGGCAGATTTGTCATTTTGAAAAATCGTCATGTACGACATGCATAAGATTACCTAAACTTATCATTTTTTTTTTTTTTTTATTGAAAATAATTGTTTGAATTTTATTCCTGCAATCTGTTTGTCAAAATGTTATGTTGATCAAAAGTTATTAAAATAGTAAAAAACCCTGATATTTAAAGTTTATGGACCAATTTTATTAGAAATTAATTGAAAAATAGAAAAAATAATCCAATTGAAAAAAAATGCATATTTAGAATCTGCATTGTCTCATCTAAAATGGGTTTTAATTTCGTAAAAAAATTCTACAAAAAAAGTCGTCAGCCAAATATCCAAAGTTGGTATTTTTCTTTGACATTGTTAGGACCTTCAACTTGTAGGTCAAACCAGGTTGAAGGCCTAGGTTCAGATTTCCAATGCTTTTCCCGAACCAAAATCCTAGGAAAAAACCTGACCACAAAGCAAATAAAATTTCAAAATTTAAAAAATAGGATCCCAATTATAAAATGGGATCCCGTTTTATAATCGGGATCTCGTTCCTTAGTCTATTATATTTGGACCATTGGGAGGGAAATGGGATCCCATTTTATAAACAGGATCTCGTTTCCCTTCCAACAGTCCCCACATTCAATATCGGAGAACGGGATCCCGATTATAGAACAAGATCCCAGTTTTTATAAATGGGATCATGTTTCTTTTATTTAAATATACTGCAAAAAATTACTGTGAAGTCTACAACTTCACATGTATAGCCGAGAGCAGTAAAAGTAAACTATTTTTCATGAGCTACTATATTTACAGGTGGTGAACTTTATTTTTAGTTGATTTTATCAAATGAGGCATCATCTACACCATTTTTGAAGTAGAATTGTGTTATTTTTGTGCTTGTTTGGAGAAACAAAAGGTCTTCAATTTGAAATATGGATTGAATTTTTCAAAGGAGGCATGAAGAAAGCAATTTTTAAAGTGGAATTGTGCTAGTTTTCTACTTGTTTTGAGGAACACAAGAGGAATTTTTTTGTCCTAATAGGTATTCAACTTCCAATTTGGATTGAATATTTTGAAGTATTTCACTATTAACATTCATTTGTGCTTGAGAATTTTATAATTATGGGAGATAAAGCTTGTAATAAGAGAAGGAAGACATTGACTCCTCAAGAAGTTGAAGCAAATAGAGAGAAGAAGATACAAAGAGAAAGAGAAAGAAGAATGACAATGAAATCAATGAATGATGGTAGAGCAACCAATTCCACAACTATTGAAGATGAAAACATTGAGGATACCATGGTTGTAGATGAAGCTAATTTGCAAGGATTCAATTTGGAGAAGAGTATGATTATACAAACAAGTCCTGATATGTCATCAAATCCCTCTTTAAATGCTATGGAGAATGTTTCAATATGCACAAATCCAGGTACATCTTCAAATCCACATGTTAGTGAAATGGTAAATTTGTATGTAGAAGTTTTAAAAGATGTTGGACTTAATGATGTTGACATTGACGATATTTGGAGAGATGAAACTTTTATAGAATTTGTTGAAAACAAAAAAGTAAAATATTTTGTTGCAAATGAAAATCAAAATGATCATTTTCTTGAAAATGAAAACAAAACCTGTATTTTTTATGAAAATGAAAATGAAAACCGTTTTGTTGATGAAAATGAAGATGAAAATGTAAATGGAAATGAAGATGAAGATGAAAATGAAGATGAAAATTTAGAATTTGATGTTGAATTTAATGAAAATACTTTTTTTTGAATTGGAAGTGGTGTTTTCGATAATCTTCCTAGTCAAATTTCTTGGAGGCAAATAAGAACACATGTGAATAGAATATACACCAAATTCTTTTTATCATAAAAAAATTGCATTTTAATGTCAACTAATGATGCAATTGATGAGAATGCAAAAAATGAGGAAAGTAATGAAAAGGTTAGGCTTTTATGTTAAACCAAAAAAAAAGATCAATCATTAAAACATTTATGTCTATTGTTGCTAGTGCCATTCAATCTATTGAGAAAAATAGTCGATCTAAAGATAGAAACGTAGCAAGAAGAGCTATAACAACTGCTATAGTTAATAAAGCAACTTTGAATAAAAGAATGGTAAGCAATATTAGTGAAGTTTTAAAAATACATCCTAAAACATTACAAAGAGCGGCAAAAAGAAGAGAAAGTATAGAAAATGATCCTATCAATCAATGTTGGAGTTTTAGTGGATGACTACCGAGGACTGATATAAAATTGAATGTTGAAATTAAATCTTCGATTGAATAATATTGGCATGATAATACTAGGGTTTCATCTAATGCTAGAGATGTTTTAAAATTAAGGGTGGGGTCCAAATTTCATGATCCTCACCCAAAACACCTATTAGATACAACACAGACTGAATTTTAAAAAAAAATTGTAGCGATTCAGTGTTACCTAGTAATATTAAAATAAGTCAAAGGTCTTTTGAAAAATGTAAACCCTGGTATGTAAAAATTAATAAGCAACGAATATCTTGTTGTAAAATACATATTCAATTTCATTATTTTAATGATGTTTTTCAATATATGCGTTGTACCTTGCATACTAACATGATTATACAGAATTGTGGTATTGATATGCCACCTAAAGCAATAAGAGAGTTTATTTCAGGTTTGTTTTATGAAAAATCTAATGATAAATTATTTTATTTAAGTTCTTGTATTTTTGGACAATGCATTAATTATGGAAATCTTTCATTTTTAAGAATTTGTTTGCATGAAAGTGTTTATCATGATTTTGGACAACAATTAGTAGATGTCAAAAGATTTAGGAATGTTCACTATTCTTTAAAAGATGGAAAAATAGGAAAGTGTTGTGATTTAGTTACAAAAAAGTTAGTGTGCATGCATTTATGAGTGAATTTAAGAATAAAATTGTACCAAAATATGTCATGCACTCTGAACATGCTTGATGGCTTGATGGCCAATTTGCGCATGTGGAAACACATTTCCAATTGGTACTATACTTTCAGTGGTTGATTTTGCAGAGAATTATACTCTCACTCTACAAGAGGAAATTCAATCTCAATATTATAATTTAGTGCAAGTAGCTATGTTTGTCCATATTGTTTATAAACATGCAGATGATAGCACTGAGGATGATAGAAAATTTTTGAGGGAGTATCATTTTTATTTGAGTGACAATTGGTTACACTCGTCAGAGTTTGTTCAATACTGTTTCAGTATATTTTATAGAAATTTAAGAGAGGAATCTAGATGAAAGAACACCTCATATGGTCAGAAAATTGTTCGAGGCATTTCAAGAATGCTTGAATGTTCTATTGGTTAAGTAGGGTTCACAAGGAACTTAATTTCTAGCATATATGAAATTTTTTTGAAGTTGGGCATGGTAAAGGAGAACATGATGGAGTTGGTGCATGTGTCAAAAGAATTCTTGCTAGAGAACAATTAAAATTTGAGGATTCAGTAAAATTTAAAGATGCACGTGAGATTGTGGATTGGTATAATAGAAGATTATCTGCACCTAGTTTGAGTGATTACTCTACAATTCGTTGATTCTTTTGGTTGGTGGAAGAAGAGAACATTGTACCTAGAGTTGATTGTGAGACAATCAGTGGATCTACTAAATGACATTCATTTAGGAGTGCGACAATAAGCACATGGACTATTTGGACAAGGGAGCTTGCATGTTTTTTCTAGTTTTGTATCTTAGGAAATTGGGAAGCATGTGAAAATACAAAATGGGTTGAATAGTGGGAGAAAAGATCGTTGACACCTACAGAAGCACATAATCAATATGAAAGAACTATTGAAGAAAATGATCGAATTTTTGCATCTGAAGATTATGACCATGTTTCAGACCTTGTACAAGAAGGTAATTTTAATTCAATTTATTTCATTTTATTTCACTTTATTAAGTTATTTTGTAATACTAAACTATTTATATGGATATGCACAAGTTATTAAATCGAATTTTGTTGGCAGGACATGTGTATGTTGTTATTGCACCTGAGGGGAATGAAGAGCAAACAAAATATTGGTTTGCTCATTGTGTGGAAACTAAACATAAGTTAATAATACCTCGAGAAGATGATGATGGCTTTCATTATCCAACAAGTATGGTGATCCCCTTAAGACACCCCCTTAAGCAAATTTTGATAACAAGTTTTAGATCCCCTTAAGCAATTTTTTAGAACAAGTCTTTGATCCCCTTAAGAAAAATTTGGGAACTTATTTGATGATGGTTTTTTAACATGTTTTCCAATAGGATCGGTGGTGGTTGTTGGCACTTGGCTACAAAAATACTTGAGAAGAAAGAATGGTCTACCTGCATTCTAAGATTATGAAACACATAAAAAGATTATACATCATTCACATTTGGTGGTGGCAACAAATATAAAACTAGAGTAGTGTCGTGGAAGACCTTCAAAAAAAATGCTATGGTCAATTTCTATGGAAGAGCATGAGGAAATCATAGATGCATTGCAAAAAAGAGAGGATGCAGATGGTATAATGGAATAAGTAAATATAGGTAAATATAATTTTAGTTTTATTTTTTCCTTCTAAATACATTAAATACATGTTTTGACATTGGTCAAGTGTGTTATTAGTTGAAATTGATTTAAATTTTCCTTTTATACATCCTTAAGGCATAATCACAAAAAGGATCAAGTCCATGCAGATTCAACCTAGACAACATGGAATACTTGGTAAAAGTAGGTAATTATTAGTTAAATTATATATAAATACATGTTTTGATTACATATTGATATTTCTTGGACATTAATAGTTAAATGATTTATTGTCATTTTTTGTATCCTTAAGCCATCATTGCATTGATCTCATACTTTGAAACAAAAAGGAGAGGATTCCTAGATTCAAGCTACAAACATGTGTGAAATACTTTTAAATGCAAGTACTTGAGTTTTGTACATATAGATAGTTTTATATAAATTAAAATATGTATGTTTTGATGATTTCATTGATATTGCTTGTATCTTTTTGATATCAGGTGGTGTGAATACCTACTACATTCTAGCCATGAGTTTGAGATGTTCTTGAGATGGCATATCCAAATTTTGTAAACATTGTTTTGAGATGACATATATGTACATACATACTTACAAAATTAAACATACTCTATGTACTTCTATGTATCAAATCAATATTCTATATATTTTGTTTGTTAAATGTGCATGTTTTCCTACTTTGAAACTTTATGTCTAATTATATAATCACTAAATATCATGCATACATTATTGTTAAATCAATTATATCCTTAAGACATATTATGACCCCTTAATACATCCCCTTAAGAAATTCTATTATGACCCCTTAATACATCCCCTTAAGACCCCTTAAGACATCCCCTTTAGACGTATTATGACCCCTTAAGATGTTCTATTATGACCCTTTTAGACATCCCCTTAAGACCCCTTAAGACATCCCCTTAAGACGTTCTATTATGACCCCTTTAGACATCCCCTTAAGACCCCTTAAAACATCCCCTTAAGATGTTCTATTATGACCCCTTTAGACATCCCCTTAAGATCCCTTAAGACATCCCCTTAATTAAGACATTCTATTATGACCCCTTTAGACATCCCCTTAAGACCCCTTAAAGCATCCCCTTAAGACGTTATACTATGACCCCTTTAGACATCCCCTCAAGACCCCTTAAGTCATCCCCTTAAGACGTATAATAACCCCTTTAGACACCCCCTTAAGACGTCATTATTTGTTTTGACAACTTATAAATTAGTGTTAGATGTTATTATTTATAGAATTTATTAATGCTTTTATTCTCTAATCTTCTATGGTATTGTTTATTTCTTAAAATTTAATGCTTTCTGGTATATAAATAGATTGCTTTTGTTTGTAAATTATGATTTATTGACTAATTATTGATTTACGTGAATTGAATAGGTTCATTGAGTAATTATTACTATTTATTGAATGTACATATCATGTATATCATGTATGAAATCACTAAATTTGCACAGTATAAATATTAAAATGTCCTATAATAATATCATGTATGAGATCACTAAATTTCACATTAATGTCCTATATTAATGTCTTGACTATGAACATAAAATGCATAAATGTACATGTGTAAATTAAAATTTCAAACAATAATAAAGTCCATAATTTATGTAACATATTAAGTGCGAAACCAATATATTAAGCATGAAATAAAGTCCAACAGTACATGAGAAACAAGAAATATAGTCCATGAAATAAACAAATATAACACATAAAATCACATGTTTCTAGGTCATGTACTGTCTCTATAATCAAGAGACCTCTTCACACCATGCAGACTATGTGGATGACTTGAAACACTCTGTACAAGAGAAAGATGAAATCAGATGTAAGACAATGAAAATTGATTTAATGAAAATTTCATTTATAATCCATCATAAAATTAAATTACCATCATATATGCATATGGATGCTTTGGTGCACCTAAAGAAACCTCTAATTTCTCTAAATCAATCTACATAAACAAGACAAAGAAATTTGAAATTAGATGTACAACTCTACAATTAATTTTTTTTTAATTCAATTTAATTTATAATTTATCATATTTTAATTGTACCATATTTCAAGGTTGTGCACTAGGCTCTTCTCCAAGACCTATCTATACATGCTCAACTACAAGATGTGTCTCATGCTATAAAAGAAAAAGAATATGTAAAAATCTCATACTATGTATATATTCAATTAAAAATTTATAATTGACTTTAAATATAATAAAATAAATAAATTACCATTTGATCTAGAGCTTGCTCTACATGTCCTGGTGGTGTAACTATGTCTGGGTCAGGGCTAAAAGTTGCACTAACAAAGTTCTACAAGATCAAAATTAAAGCATGTACAATTGAATTAGGTTTATATATATATATAGTGAATTCAAAACTCATAAAATTGTAACTATACTAATGTAAACTTTAAACAAATTTACAATATGAATGTACCTGCCCTTGATCTATGATGCCCAATAGTGGAGGAGTGCTTGAAAATCCCTTAGAAGGAATCAACATGGATGACGATTGACTCACCTAAACCAACATAAATATTTCAAACATATATGTGATTCAATTATAAATTTAAAACTCAAGTTAAATTTATGATTTCATATATAATTTTAAAAATTGAAATCAAAATACCCCATAAGGGTTGTTGAGTACGACCAATGTCGATGTATGTACTCGTGAAAAAAATGATTGCCCCATCGTTAGTGTCATCTGTACACCAAACAATTTGATTGTTAAAATATATTGCAAACTTTTCTTTGATATATACATCCATCAAAATTCTTATAAAATGAACATACATCTAGATGCATATTTATACTTGTGTCGTAGTGTCCTTAGGGTGATGGTCTGCTGTAAGAAACTCCACAAATGAACTTGTTGATGGTGTTTTCTGCACAGCAACAACTCAGACAAGATACAAGTATCCTATCTCTCTTGAAAGGTAAACCTCTATCAGCAAGCCTCAAGAGATAACCCCAAGGTCTCTAATGTCAGGTCTCGACAATGCACAAACGACTCCGTGATAAATATGAAAATGTTGGTAATCACCAAGGGACCTTACAAATAAAAAATGTTGGAAGCGTACTTTCATCAGATGTAACAATATGGTGATGCTTTTAATCCTAAAACTAACCTAGATTTAAAATAAACAACAAAAGAGATAAGGGTTTTAGACAGATTCAACTCTAAACTAACTCCTAAGATCAATCACAATAATGATGAATGTTGCAAATGGACAAACCTCCAATAAAACCAATCTCTGCTTGATCAAGGACAAGCCCCCAACTCTGCAAAAATGGTGCAATCTCCTAAGGAAACTAAAGATTTTTAGACTATGAATATTCATCCATATACCCAATAACTGGGGCAATGTAAAAAAACATCCACAGTTGAACTTAACACAAAATAAGGCCCAGACTGACTTTACACAACAAATTACAATCAACAAATTGCTAAAAGTATGGACCGGAGATAGATCAACATCATTAACATTTTACCATTATTGTAAAAGAACTAAAATCTAACATCTAACATTGAGAATTGAGAACAAGAAACCATAAACTGTCAAAGTGTAACACAAAGCTTGCCAAATCAACAATCTAATTGCATTAACTTCTTCAACATTACATAACAATTTTCAATCTCTTTCCTCTCCTACAGCTACTATCTTGCATAATCTAACTCCTAACTTAGCCAATTCTGGCTTCTAATCAGCTCTTCTAACCTATTCTCACCCCCTTTTACAAATGAGAATGCACTGGCCTTTTATAGAAAATTACATTTTGAATCAATGGCCAAGATTTAATTCATCCAAAGGCACAAATTACACCTCTAGAAGCATCCAACAGTTACATTTAATTTGGGAGCTCACGGTACATCATCATCCAATTGCATAAAAGCAATTACATCATGGAACAATGAGAAAACAATATTATGCCAGCTTGTCAATAATGAAAATTCTAATTAGATGATGAAATCAGCTTCATATGTCTTCCTGAAACCCCTTCCAACTATAGATAGTTTGGGCACAGATTCTTATGCAAGTTCCACTTTTAAAATTTCAATTGAACTCTTCCATATTTCCCTTTTGGCACGAATCCATATGCAAGTTCCCCTTTTTGATATTTATTTAATCCTGAAAAATAGATATCATCATTAGTAGCTCACATGTTAAAAATTCCAATCCAAATTAAACTTGAATAAAATTTTGGCCTTTTAAAAATACTTACATTTTTTAATGGGAACTTTCCATTTTCGAAAAATTTTCCATTTTTGGAAATTTTATTTTCAAAATTTTCTATCCATCTCAAAATTTCATTTTTAGAACATTTTAAAATTTCAAGGAAAAATTTCCATTTTGGAAAAAAAAATGCATTTTAAAAAAAATTAGTTTGAGAAAAATTATTTTGAAAAAAATTGAATTTTTTTTCCATTTTTGGAAAATTTCGGTTTTTGAGGGGTCAAGGAATTTTTGGGAAAATCCTTCAGGGACAGAATTTCTCAGATTCCCTGCAGGGTCAAAATCCCCTAAACCCCATAACTTTTTTTCTAGAAGGAATTTTCAAAAAGTTCAAAAAGCAACCCTACCTAATTTTTCGTCCTCTATCCACAGGTGAAAAAAAAATTACATATAACATTGAAAATTCACTTCAAAATACCCATTTTTGAATTCCAAGACATGCAAATTTTCCCTAGAGCCTCCAAATATTGTCCTCATCAAACCTAGTCTAGACTTAATCCCAAAATAACCTCCCAAGAAGAGAAAACCCAAAATTTGACCAAGCCAAGAGGTAGAGATGCAAAAGAAAAAAGAGGTTCTCTACCTCCGGTGGGGCGTGTGCAAAAATTGCACAACAAAACTGATGCGACCAAATGAACCACCAAAATCTCCCCGTCCACCTAAACTAGGTGTGGCCTAACCAAGTCCATAGCATACTTGATGACAACTAGTACATATATGGGGAACGGGCCTCGACACTCCTAGACTGGTACTCAGACTAGCTCCATAAAAAAATCCTCCATCATCATTGCCTATATGCTTCCCACCTGCTATCACAAAAGCATGTTGATCAAGGTCTCCTGCGAGTGTACTAAGGGAACCTAATGTTGAGACCAGAGCTCGATGATGTACAGGTGTAGGAATGGGAGGACCAGGAACAAAAACAAGGGGTTACACATGCACGGGGCATCCGGGATCAACCCTTGCCCCTAATCTCTGTTGTGGCATGCTGCCACCAACACCCTGAAATGATCTAAAATCAAAATAATTGGGCTTTTTCCCCAAAAAAAACTCTACATATAGTTTTCTCAAAAAATACAATGGGCACTCCCAATTAGCATGTGGGGGACTATCAAAAACCATATACCATCAATCCCAAAAATGTGCACTCATCTGCGGATGTATGCACCACCTCATGGATATTCTAGATTTGTTGGGTGGAATGGGTTGTCGAGTAACGGGGTCAAGAAACTAGGGGGCTAGATGGGATTTCATTATTTTAAGGTCTAATATTTGTTTGTAAGAGAGACCATCAAAATAAAATTGTCTCATTTGTTCTCTCTCTCGTCGATGCTTATCAAGATCATAATCGATCATCTTGATGGCATCAACAATGTTTTGCATTGCAGATGCAAAACATCTCACATGTGGAGGAATCAATGCTTGACTCTACATATCATTGATTTGATTTTGTAAGGATGCAACTTGATCATTTATACATGCTCTCAAGTGAGCCTTGTCAGGTGCAATAGGTGTTGGATGTGGCATATTAGGGGAAGGGGGAGGTGGAGGGGGAAGGGGAGAGGGAGGGGGAGATGGATGTGGTTGTGGCTGAGGTGGTGGATTGATGATATCATCAATGTTAAAATCATCCATGATATGCTCGATATAAATGTGCACCTACATTAAATCATACAAAATAGGATGTGTATACATATATTAAGATCATATATTTAATTGAAATAGGATGAGCAACATATTTATTAAGATCATATATTTAATTGAAATGCACATATACATACATTGATTGTTCAACTCAAGAACATTTCCATACAAAATTTAAAATTTAACATGTACATGTACATTTAAAATAAAAAATATGATGCATAATTTGCATGCGTATAGATCATTAAACTAAACTATGTACATACATACAAATTTCAAAATTTAAGAACTATATATGCAAATTTTTAATACATGCACATACATACTAAACAATAAACTTGAAACATTCACAAAAGCTCATTTTATGTCTAACACACACACACACACACACACACACATATATATATATTACAATTTTCCAGTAGGAGAAATCATGATCTAGTAGATAGTTATAAAATATATACCATTATATATTATTCATTATAAGTTCATAAATTCCACCAAATTCATAAATCCATGTCACTAAAAATATCCATCTAGAACCAAAATCATAAATTCATGTCACTAAAAATATCCATCTGGAACCAAATTTATAAATTCATCACACAAAATATCCATCGTTCACCAAATTTATAAATTCATAACTATTTAAGATCATTGTCTTAATTTAGAAACTATTGTGGCTCTCTACTATATCTCTTCATTTCTTTGTGTTTTCCTTTTCAAAATTAGAAGTTCTCCTCTCCTCTAGCCATTGTTGATGCTCATCTAAGATCCCATCCATAGCCATGACAACATTAACAATGGTTTGCATCCTAGATGTAAACAACCTCACAGGAGGTGCGGCGCATTCTTCATTTTGAATAATGTTGATTTGATCTTGGATGGTTCTAACATTGGCATTGATTTGTGCTTGCAAACGAGCATGTTCATTGATTTCAGGTGGTGGAGGTGGGGGGTCACGAGGTGGGGTGGGTGGAGGTGGAGGTGAAGGTGGTGGAGATGGATGGCGTGGAGGTGGATTATGAATATTATTGAATGGATCCGTGTGATCTTTATGATATGAGTGAACCTGCATTAGATTTGTAATTTCAAGATGTAAGATACATATTTAGGAAATACCTTTAAACCATTCAATATAAATGGCCTTAAATAATTGAATACAAATGATAAAATATGTAAGCCTCATTTATGTCTAAGGCACATGTTACTTGAATGAAAATACAACTAACTATTAATATTATATAATCTTGCAGGATCTTATTATTGTTAAATTTGGTTGCCTTGGGCAAATTTGATCACCAAATTTTAAGAACTTCTTTGATCCCCTTAAGAAATGTCATATTGGGAACCCTTAAGAAATCAAATTGCAATTTAGGGTTATAGGATGGCTTAAGGGGATCTATGTCTAGTGAGGTCCTAGGAGAAAATGACATGGATCAAGTGAACAAAATTTGGTGAAGTTTCCCAATGCAACCAAATTTCATGAAGAGCCTTTAAAGAAAAAATGATGGCTTTAGGGTTTAGGGTTTAGGATTTAGACTTTATAGTTTAGGGTTTAGGGTAATAGGATAACTTAAGGGGATCTCCATGTAGTAAGATCCTAGGAAAAAATTACATGGCATAAGGGAATGAAATTTGGTGGAGTTGCCTAAGGCAACCAAATTTCATTAAGAGCTTAAGAAAAAATGATGGCTTTAGGGTTTAGGGTTTAAAGTTTAGAGTTTAGGGTTTAGGGTTTAGGGTAATAGGATAACTTACGGTGATATATGTAGTAAGATCCTATGACAAAATTACATGGCATAAGGGAATGAAATTTGGTGGATTTTCCTAAGACAACCAAATTTCACTTTAAGGTCAGTTAGGACAAAATGAATGGTTTAGTGTTTAGGGTTTAGATTTTAGAGTTCAGGGTTTAGGGTTTATAGAACTTAGGGTGAAGTTTTGGTGCCCCTTGGAATATAATGAACTTGCAAGTTAGTGAACATTTTCTTGTGAAATAGTTGATTGAGATCTACTCTTGTTTCAACTGACCAACCTAGATCATGAAATCTCATTCATATTATAATCTTGTAGGATCTTATTATTGTTAAATTTGGTTGCCTTGGGCAACTTTGATCACCAAATTTTAAGAAATTCTTTGATCCCCTTAAGAAATGTCATATTGGGACCCCTTAAGAAATCGAATTATGATTTAGGGTG
This sequence comes from Sequoia sempervirens, assembly GCA_007258455.2. Taxonomy (NCBI): domain Eukaryota; kingdom Viridiplantae; phylum Streptophyta; class Pinopsida; order Cupressales; family Cupressaceae; genus Sequoia; species Sequoia sempervirens. Next base: position 47,068,728 of record VDFB02358134.1, read on the forward strand.
ACATGATGGCTTAAGGGGATCTACGTCTAGTGAGATCCTAGGAGAAAATGGCATGGCTCAAGTGAATAAAACTTGGTGAAGTTTCCCAAGGAAACTAAATTTCATTAAGAGCCTTTAAAGAAAACATGATGGCTTTAGGGTTTAGGGTTTGGACTTTAGAGTTTAGGGTTTAGGATAATAGGATAACTTAAGGGGATCTACATGTAGTAAGATCCTAGGACAAAATTACATGGCATAAGGGAATGAAATTTGGTGGAGTTTCCTAAGGCAACCAAATTTCATTAAGATCCTAAGAAAAAATGATGGCTTTAGGGTTTAGGGTTTAGGGTTTAGAGTTTAGAGTTTAGGGTTTAGGGTAATAGGATAACTTAAGGGGATATATGTAGTAAGATCCTATATGACAAAATTACATGGCCTAAGGGAATGAAGTTTGGTGGATTTTCCTAAGACAACCAAATTTCACTTTAAGGTCAGGTAGGAAAAAATGAATGGTTTAGTGTTTAGGGTTTAGATTTTAAGTTTAGGGTTTAGGGTTTACAGAACTTAGGGTGAATTTTTTAGTGCCCCTTGGAATATAATTAACTTGCAAGCTAGTGAAGAACATTTTCTTGTGCAATAGTTGATTGAGATCTACTCTTGTTTCAAATGACCAACCTAGACCATGAAATATCATTCATATTATAATCTTGCATGATCTTATTATTGTTAAATTTGGTTTCCTTGGGAAACTTCACCAAATTTTAAGAAATTATTTGATCCCCTTAAGAAATGTCATATTAGGACCCCTTAAGAAATCGATTTACAATTTAAGGTGATAAGATGGTTTAATGGGTTCTAGATGTCTATTGAGGTCCAAATTTAGTCACACTATGGCCTCATTGGTTCCATCTAGCTCTGGGTCAAAAGTGTTTACCCCTCTAATAAAAAAAAGTATCATGTTAAAAATGAATCAATCTATACATATCACAAAAATAACATACATCTATCAAAACAAGTAAAAATTTCCTCCTACATTAGAGGATATCAAAATAAATATGAAATATTTGAATAATTATACCTGTAATCACTTATTAATAAGTTATATCATACATAATTTTAATCACATAATAAAGGAATAAATATACATATGTAGAAGACAAAAAAATAAAAAGAGGCTACTCACATGGATCTTGGTCCTTCTAGGAAGTGCCTAGATTGGTGTATTTCGTGTAGGACTCTATGTAGGTGTTGGGACCTTCACCTCTCTCCTTGTATATTTCCAGCAATCCCACTCACTCCCTCTATAGAATTATTTCCTTTGTTATTATCTAGTTCTTTTAATCTTCTAAATTAACCTCTTATTTATAGGAGCATAATATGAATCCTCCTCCTATCTCTATTGTAATAATAGCATAGTTCCTCCAACTTATCATCATGTACCTCCTCCCTTTCCCATGCAATAGGTGTACCTTAGGTGTTAAATGGTTCCATCTTGGTCTCCTTATTGATGCATTTCTATCCTTCCACATAAATCTATATAGTATTAAAATATAGGTAATTTTATGGTTATTGAATCTCTCTTAATTGCTAAAGAATCCATTATGATTGAGGATGGGTAGATTATTATCTAGGATCACATCTTAAAAATCCTATAGAGGTCATGGTATGTGTTTCTTAATACATATATTCCCATACAAACCTCTTTCCATGTATTATCAACTCTCCCATATAATAGACACCTTACTAGATTTAAATTTCATATGATATATACCCAAGTGTTTCCAATTGGAATTGCTATAATTATACTTTTATGGTATTCTAGATATTCATAATAGTTTTCAAAAATCTACCAAATAGACCCATTCTTGACATTGAACCTACATAATTTTAGGTATGTCCAGTGAAAGAAACTTTACCCATAGCACTCTCACTCGCACTCTCCTATCTTGTGGATATAATAGAATAAAGTTTTCTTCCAATGATTTAGATCACTAATGATCATGTCTAAGTGTCATAGATAATGATCATCCACTCTTCATAAACTTGTAGAAACCAAAAGGTTTTATATTATGTGTTCAAATAAGTGAAAACATTACAAAAAGCTCTATTGAATGGTGACAACAGAGGGTTTTTTAAGGCAACCAAATTTCATTTTAAGGTCCTAAGACAAAATTCAAATGCTTTAGTGTTGAGGGTTTAGATTTTATAGTTCAGGGTCTAGGGTTTAGCAAACTTAGGGTGAAGTTTGGGTGGCCCTTGGAATAATTTAGACTTGCAAGTTAGTGCCAACTGGAGTCGATTGTACGTGCTTAGATTTAAAAAAATTGCTAACTAAATTTGCAAACAAACATCAAGATAAACTTTATGAATTTTAACTATTCTTTAACATATTGTCTTCTAATCTAATTATAATTTAACATTGAAACTAAATTTTAACATATCATTTTTTCCATACAATGCAAATAAAATTTAAAACATTTAAGCAATGCAAATGAATTTTTTTGAGCTTGAAATTACCTAGTTTTCAAAATCAAAATGATTTGTTTGATTTCAATTTAGGGTTTTAACCAAAAAAAATGTTCTAATTCAATTTAGGGTTTCAATTTCTAAGTAATTAGGGTTTTTAATGCATTTTTTTGTTTAAGTTCAAACTAGGGTTTTCAAATTCAATTTTTTTCGTTTGATTTGAATTCAGGGTTTCAAAAAGCTTTATTAGGGTTTCTAAATGCAAATTTTTTATTTCATTTCAATTTCTAGGGTTTTGAAATGCAATTTTTTTTGTTTTGTTTCAATTAGGGTTTTCAAATTCAATTTTTTTGGTTTAATCAAACAATTTAGGTTTCAAAAGTTAAATTTTGTTTGTAAAACACAATTCAAGGTTCATTTTTTCATTTCTATTAAAAAATCTTCAGGTTTCATTGCATTTTTTTGTCTATTTTTACAATTACTCATTTCTGCTATAACAAGAAAAAAATCCTCAAAACATGAAATAAATTTAAAAAAAATGCTAAATTCACTTATTTTCTTCACAATTTCAATAAAAAATAGAAAAATGCAAAAAAATGGAGCATGGGTGGGTACCTGTAGCTATTTGTGGGGGTCTCTATCGACTGTACTCAGGATCTTGTCCGCTATGAAATGAACTCTATTTGCTTTAAAATAAATAAATAGCAATATAAAACGGGATCCCGATTTCTACAAAATGGGATCCCGTCTTTTACAAATCAGGATCATGTTTTGTAGTAATTGGGATCCCGTTCCTTCTTCATTGGTTCGGGATCCTATAGGAAATAGGATCCCTATTTTTAAAAACCGGGATCCCGTTTCGTGTTTAGGCTTGGGATCTCGAAGCTAAACGGGATCCTGATTTTTAAAGATCGGGATCCCGTTTATTAAAATCGAGATCTCGTTTTATCAAAGTCAATTTCAATTTTTTTGGCTAAGGAAAAAACTTCCACGTTTCGTGGACTCAACTTTGTGCACTTACCCATTTAACCCATCATAGGAAGTAATTTATAAGTGCACGAACTAACCCCTTTGGCATAAGAATATTTTTTTTAGGCATTGTTTCATCTAATGCAAGTGCCAAATAGTTGGGTGTAGGTGTGACTTCATTACCTTAGAGGCTATTTCAAATAGAAGAACTATGTTTCATGTCTGATGCACAATAGTTGTGTGTGAAGTAATTGATTCATAAAATTGCACCTCCATTTTAACCCTAATTTACCTATAATTATTACCCTAGTTCTACCCTTCAAGACCTAGGATGGGGTACCTATTGAATCCCCTACATCGACTAGTCACTAGAAATCTAAAACTTTCTTTACACAATAAGTGTGATAAGGAATATACACCATCTCTATCCTCTAATCTACTCTCCATTTCTCTAGGCTCTAAACAAAAATGACTTTATCTAGGCCCCTCATCCCTATTCATATCCTCCCTAATCCTAGGTTAAATATTTAAGCTTATTGCACTTGCCAGCGTCTTCCCCTTCTCTCATTTCTCCATCCTTCCACCTAAATTATATAGTTCTTTTGCATTTTAATCTCACTTTCCCACCAAATAGCCATTCCCCTTATTTTGAGAGATCACCTAAAAATATTTTTATTTTTTATTTCTATCTTCTCACATTATATTTCAAGGGGGAATCATCTCTTCATCTTTCCCATTGGGAAACATTTTATTTTTCTTTAATACAATGCCACTTATTATAGTCATGATGTTAGATAAAAGAGGGAAAAATTTAGAAATTTGAATTTAACCTTAATTAATTAAATTTAATATTCAATTAATTATTCCCCAAATTGCCCCAATTATATAAATGATTTAATTATTTAACTAATTAGATCTTCTCTTTATAATTAATTTTTTTTTATTTAATCAATTATTCATTTATTTTCTTCTAAAGGTTAATTGTTTTAATTAATTTAACCTTATCCTTCATTCTTAGATTCTTCCAAAAATCCATTAATTTATTAATTAGTAATATCATCCTCTTATCCCTGTTATTTTTTTACTAATTTAAAATTCTTCTAAAAAACTAAAGTTTCCATCATCTACCATGTTTCCTTTCCCTTCACATGTGCAATCCTACACATTTATCCAATAATCTTTTACCTTATTCTCCATAAATCGAATAAAGACAAATATCACCTTTCAATTTGAATTTGCATGGGGCCACCTCCCTCCTCTCAATGAAATCTATTTTAAATTCCTACCTCCCTCAAAATAGGGAAAAAATAAAATCTTACCTCTTTTGAGAATCCTACCACAATATCCCATTTTCTTGTCTAGTCACCATCATTTTCCCTTCACCTCCAATTAACTTGCATGTGACACTTGTCCATTTCCTCTTGATTGAGATAGCATCTTAATATAAACCTTTGATATTTCGGAAATACATTGGCCCTCCATCTCTTTCATCATGAATCTATTAATTGAAGCCCTCATCCTTTATAAGCATCAATTCTATTTTTATCAAGTTTATGCTTTTATTTTACTATCATAATATCATTCTCATACCAAGGCTATTCTAGTTTTTATATTGAGCTATCCACATCTTACCATCATATAGAGAATATAAAATAGAGTTAGGGTGCATTCTATTTTAGCTCAATCAAAGGGGAAAGAAGGTGATTTGAGGTATAAGTTTTTTTTGTTTTCTACATTTTCTTTAGTCATTTTACTTCAATCATTTTTCTTGTCTTCACATATAAGGAAGAAATATCATTATTTGACAAGAATAAGATCCTACACATCCTTTTGGATATACACATGAAAAGTTCCTACATAGAGGGTATATAGGAAGAGAGTGAAGGAGATGATAATAGGTTGTTGTACTTAGGGAAAATTCCCACAAATATATAATTAAAGAACATAACTCAAAAGGAATGATCATCATTAACAATAGAAATTATAGCACATACTAAGGATATTATAGATGCTTGGATTTGGGATGTGTCATAAGATTGAGGAGATTATCATTGATGATGCATTATTGGCAACATGAGCATGGTTTTGTCCCCATGGTTGTCCTTGCACCAAAAGGTCAACCTTTTAATGCCTAATACAATCACCAAAGTTAATGGATCCACGAGAGGTGGTTAATCCATGTCATGAATCCTGAGGATGGTCTACAAAAAATGGTTGGTTTCATAGATGTTCAACCTCGTAAGGGCCAAACCACTATGCTACCCAACATTTCTTTCACTAATAGTGATGCACTTATGCATGCACTCGATTGTTCTCTCCACATTTTTAGCTGCATCAATGAAAACCTATACAAGGAATACTCATTGATCTCATGTGTGTAGAGAATGTGACCACTGAGGAATTCTTGTTTGTGTAATAGCTTTATCAAGATTCTTATGAACAATTCAAAGAATGGATAAAAACTCATTATGGTTTTGCTCACCCTATGATAGGTTTGATCATGCTTCCTCTCAAATTTGAACCAAAACAATTAGATGTATCACTCTCCATCATCTTGATGTTGGATCAATTCCATGTGAAGCTAGGCTACCCATTGTTGCACTCCATGAATGTAATCTCATTAGTTCTTCACAAGTGCATTAAGTTCCCTTTTGGAAATGAGATATTTATAGTGTATCATAGTGGGTTTAATCCTTTATCTTCTTGTGGGAACTTTTCCTTATATTTCTTTTGGCCTCAACCTACAAAACCTATAAAGCCTCATGAAGATTTATTTTTCAAATCATACCAAAAATTTAAGGCAAAGTGCATAATAGAGCTATCTTTAGTAATATTTTTGAGAATGATAGGTCCATGATTGTTTCTCCTATTCCAATAGTTATGGATGAAACTATGCCTCAAGTGAAGACCCTTCCAAGTAATCAAGGTAAATATTCTACAGTTCCTCCACCCATATCCTATAAAAGACCAAGAGACAATAAAATGATCCCTTTTGTGCCTCCAAAGATTAAAAAAAGTGTATATAAACCTAAACAGACGGTTCTTTCCCAACCCCTGGTAGTTCCTTCAATTCCTCCTATAATACCCCTCATACTATTTGGACTTATTAATTTCTGTGTTAACTTGATATGCTGATACTATGATGATACTATTGTGGTTGATGATGTTATTCCTTTAGTGGACATGATCGTTTGATGTGACATTCTTAGTATGTTTTATGATACTTTTTGTGTTGATGGATTTGACATTTATGTGGTTTTGATTGATGTTCTGTGACGGTTATTGTCTGTATTGTTGTTTGGTGCGTGTGGGTGCATGGTTTAGTTAATCGGTTGATATGACATTACTAGTATGATTTGTGATATCTTGTGTGTTGTTGGATTATTGTTTATTTAAATGATTTATCATTAATGTTTTTATGCCAATGTGATGTTATGTAATTCAGTATTATTATATGATGCAATTGTTTAATAATTAGTTAAGATGCAGAAGTTTAATACCATGTTATCTTATGTCAAATTGGTTAGAAATGTTAGCTCATTATGGATATTATAATTGTTAGAATAGATTAGGTGAGAGGACAGTGTAGCATCACTCGTTCACGAGTGCCCTGCTACACTGCAATTCCTTCTCATGATAGGATGTTGATTTTATGTATATATGTACATGTGCTACTTGACGTTTGTTGGATGCAGGATTGCAGGAATAAGTCTCGATTCCACCTGCTTCGGTAGGACAGGGCGAGCAATAAATCAACCCAATGGGTAAAAGTTGAAAAAGGGAGTAGGCTTGGAAGTGTCCCCGTCCCAGGTCCGTCGTCTGTTGTGAGTTGTGTTTGATTGAAGTCTTGTCTTGTCTTGTATGTAGATTTATTGTTGAGTATTTATTTTATTCTTGGGTAGTGTTTAATTAATTAATCATATTGCATAAAATAATTAATTAAGGTTGCACTGTTAATTGAGTTAATCGAGAGTTAGAAAAATGTTAAAATTAAATAAATAATAAATTAAAAGGGATTTAATTAATTAAGAGTGAAAATAATTATAATTAAATTAATATAGTTGAGAGTAATTAAATATTATTTTTTTTATTAATATTAAATTAGGAAATTATGTGAAGATAATATCTAAATTTAAATAAATTATTTAATTAAAATTTTAGATAAATGTGAGCTTTTAAATGCTGGAAAAGGACCAATAAAAAAAGAGGCTTTTTGGAAAAGAAAGCGGAAAAAGATTTATGGAGTTTAATTGGTGATTTATTATTTAGAAAAAAAAAAAAAGGATTATTCACACACAAGTTTTGGGGTTGGAGTTTTGCTCTGTAGTTTTTAGATCTAGAAAAGAAAAATAAGAAAATAGTTTTCAGTTTTGAGTTTGGAGTAGTTTTGGAATAAAAATTATTGTGAGTTTGGAAAGAGAAGATTGTTCAGAAGAACATTGAAGGAAGAAGGTCGAAGAAGGAGTTACAAGAGAAATTCGAGAGGAGATTACAGGCGAGATTCTCCTTCAGACACAGGATTCCAGGTTTTCCTCCTGTTATTCTTATTCGGTTGTTTTTATAAACAAAATTAGGTTATCGTGCTTTAAGAAATTCCTTTGAAAGAAATTCTATGATTTGGAAACTTGTCTGTATGTAAACCTTTGAACTCTCTATAGAAAAACTATAGTAAAACCCTTTGTGTATTCAATAAAATTTAGTTTGGAAACCATTGTCTTGAAAAGAAAACCATTTGTTTTTGTGGGTTAAACTTGCATAACCAGATTTAGATTGTCTGATATAGAATAGAATAACCAAAATAGAAAACCAAATCATCTGTAGAAGACGCTGGTTAAACCCTTCAAAATTAATTCAATAAGATTTATTTCTGAAAATTATTGTTGAGAAGAAAATCACTGTTTTATGGCTGGAATTTATTTGCCTAATTTGTTTTATATCTGATAGGAAAATTTAGTTTGTTGTAAATTTTGCATAAAGATATGTATTTTTCTATACCTATATACATGAGTGTATCAAATAAATAAATAAAAAATTAAATTATTCTTTTTATTAAATTTATATTCTTATGTGAGGAAAACAATTTATTCATATTATTGTGTTAAATTTCTGTAAATTTATTTAAAAACATTTACATATATATATATATATTTGGTAATTTACTGTGTAATGAACTTTGCATTCTTTTATAAGTTTATATGTTTACAGGCATATTATTCTTTTGGCAACTTGTACCGTACGAAAATATTTATGAAATTAAAAAAATGAATAAAATATAAACCATAAAAAGAGATTTTATTATTATAAATTTTACTGATAAAATAAAGTAATAAATTTGTATTGGGGAAGGGGCGGACGGCTGTCGCCGTACCATCCCCCAACCCCTGCCCCTGTGCGTGGTAGTGGCAGCCGCCACTAGGCTGCGCACAGCAGCCTTACGGCTGCTGTACGCAGCCCTACGGCTGCTGTACGCAGCCCAGTGGGGGCTGCGGCCTCCCTTGGGAGGTACTGCGTACCTTCCTTGGGAGGTGCGCAGTTCACCCGTGGGATTACCTTTTTTCCCTTTTAAAAAAAAAAAACGAATTTAAAGTTTAAATTTTTGCTTATTGTTTTTTTTTATATATTAATTCGAATCCCGATTTTGTTCGGAATTGACTTAACATGTAATTTATATGTGATTTAGATATGTATATGGATGTATTCGATTTTGGTTACAATGCAATTTTTTCTATATAATGGATTTTAGTTTGTATATATATATATATATATTTTTTATAAAAGATAAAATATATATTAATATTATACATTTTTTAATAAATTCTAATATTATATATTTTTATAAATTTTAATATTATATATTTTTATAAAATGATTTAATTTATAAGTTTATTTTATAAATGTTTTTTTTTAATAAAATTGGTTCATTCTTAAAATATTTATGTAGATAATTTTGAAATATTTAAAATAAAATTAGTGTGATAATGTTTTTTGTCTCATATAGTCTAATTGTAGAAATTGGAAATAAGTTTTGTGAATGTAATTAAATTAACTAGTTAAAATTTGAAGGTGTGATGTTATAATGTAATCGTGCGAATTTGAATTTAGCAGTGTGTTTTGGATTATTCTTAATTATTCGTTAATTCTTTGCACCTATCTTCCATAGGAATTTATATTATTATTAAGGACTTTCAGTGATGGAGTGCTTGTCTGTCATGTTCTTGTATCCTCCATGTCGGGTAATTAGGGTTAAGGGTATTGTAAGTCTTCCAGAGAAGTTTTCTTGAGTGGGGGTTCATTTTGGTGAATCGCTTTGATGTATTGTACTATGATGTTGTACCCGGTTCTCACGAACGGGGATTTGTGCCTCCTAGGAAATAGGAGTGGGTAATGGGAAATGTACCTCCTTTGGAAGGAGTGTGTATATTGGATTGGTTTCCTCCAGTGGTTGGAGTGGGTTCCTTGTTTGGTTTTCTCCTGGGATTGGAGAGTTTATGTTGTTTAGTTACCTATTGTGGCATCGTGCCTTGTGTGTTGTCGATAGGAGAGTGGCTCTTTGTGGGGGTCCGGCACACAAAGGGGCACCAGGGTAACCTACCTAGAGTTTAATTAAGTGATAATCTAAATGAATTAATGGGGGGGCTTTCACACTAATAAAGATAAAAGGATGTCTCTCTCGTGAAGCAAGTGAAAGATCAGGCTCGAGATGAGACGGGACGCATAGTTTTGCGTGAGGGTCCGACGGCCGGTAGAGGCAAGCCAGGGTAACCCAGGATGGGGGTCCGGTAGCCTAGGAAGGTTGAGCCAGGGTAACTCATGGCAATTTATGCATGACACTCTTCCTATGTCAACAGTTAGCTAGTTATTGTGCGATGTTCACGATCTTTGATCTCTGGAAGCATTGTAACCTTGTGTTAAGCATTGTAACCTTGTGTTAAGCATTGTATCCTCATGTTAAGTGACTTTGTGATTGTAGTGGTTAAGTGCCTTATTGTTTTCTCTTTGGTCATTATTGGATGAGGTCTTTGTTATTATGCCTTGAGTTCATTGAAGTTGTGCGTGCGACTAGTTGTTATTTGGGAAGATGTTTTATGGTTATGTTCAGAAGTGATTTGTTGTTGTACCTCTTGGAATGGTTGTCGTGAGTTTTCTAAGTGGTCTTTGATGTTTTATGTCTGTTGGGAGTTAGTCTTTGTTTTGTTAGGCGTACTTGGTCGGGGACCCTTCCTTGTCTACTCTCAGCACGGGGGTGGTTGGGTGGAACGTGCTACGCACCCCGTTGGGTTTCCCTCTTCTGTTGCAGATGTATCTTTTACTTGCAGGTTTAGGCGGATGTTGATGATCCAGTATCCTTATGTACCAGATTGATGTATATACTTCTTATGTAATATATTCATTAGTGTATTGTCTCCCACGTGTGTTGGGATGACCTTGTTGTAATTGTTTATGTGATTATTGAGATTGTATTCTTCTATCATTGGGATGTAATAATTATTCAAGCCATGTATTTATTCAGGAATCATTTGTTATAGTTGGTTATGTTGAAATTGTATCTATCAAAATATGTAACACTTTATATCTTTATATTCCATGTATTGTCATATGTGCATATGTTATTCGTATGGATATAGTTGATAGATATTTTAAATGACGAAATGGGTATGAGTAGATATACGTAATGGATTAATTATTGTTATCTTATTTTCGTGGTTATGGGTTAGAATAGTTATGTCACTTCGTGTACCCCATTGGAACTAGTTGTGCCTCATGATACATTGTTATGTTATAATACTTAGGTATGTTTATTTTATGTTCTTTATTTAAAAAAAAAAAATGTTCCGTTGTTATTAGTTCCTTTGGGGTTCGCACGGCGGGGCGTGACACCTCCCCTAAGGGAAGAAAATAAACCAATGGTTGACAAAGCCACTCCTACACCTTCACAAATTGAAAATTGTATGAGAATAAATCAAAATGCTAAAGAGTGTAGGCATAGAAATCATGCTATTGCTCACCAATTGGAAGAAAAGAACAAAATAGTGCATCCAACACCTATGGAAACAACTCAAGAAGAAATACAAATTTCACTAAAACAAGACATAGAACCAAAACAAAAAGTGAAACAAGAAAATTCAACTCCAATTTTCATAAAACCTCCCATTGTAATCAATTTGGATGATGAATAGAAAATGCTAAAATTGATGAGGAGGTGCATAATGAGCTTAATTTTTTATTTTCAAAGAAAATGAATTTAGATGGGGGAAAGTGTGATGATCCTCCTAATGAGAGTGACCCACCATGTTTTGAACCTAGTGATGCTCCTAGTATGGCACTCTATAGTCCCTTTGGCTAGTTGTCTACCTTCCATATATGATGAAGATTGGGATGCAAATGACATGGTTTAGGTTGGCTCACATGTGCGATACTCCTTTTATGTTTATGCATTCTTTATTTTTTCTTGCACATGATTTGATCTCTCATGTTGTGTGGATTGGCATGTCTTTGTGTTTGTGAGTTTTTCTTTGGATGACCCTTGTTGCTTCATTTGCACAAGGATACAAAGGAAGCGAACTTGTGATATTGTTCTATTTGTATCTACATTCTTCTATATGTATTAAACATTGTTTCTCTTTTTTTCTTGTGTTTTCCTTTTGTGGATGATGTAAGGCGTTGAGACATTTAGGTATCTTCCATCTTGACCCAAAAGGTTATGTGTCCTCTTTCTTTATGTGTCATTACTCTATTGTTTTTGTTGTTCCAGGAGTATTTAGGGAATGATGTTATTTTTGAGCTTTATTATATCACTACAACAAAGGCGTATATAGGCCACAAATTCATGGATCCCTCAATATTCCTTTCTATGTTGTTTGTCACATTACATCTGGGGGTGACCCCTTGTCATGAAGTAACTATATTTGGAAACATATCATTGGCATAGTGATTTCAAAATAGGATCTCATGACCTTTAATCACTTGCAATTTATCATTTTTCTACTTTAAAGTAATTTCTCACATCATGATCTATTTAGCAATTTCTTTAAAATTGGGGCATACATTGGCATTATATTTGCTTCAATTTTTTCACAAGGGTTGGAATTAGTGATGTGTTGACATTGAAATTTATTTGCTTCACTTTATTCATAGGCATTGAACTTAGTGTTGCATTGGCATAGAACACTGATCATTTTGTGGCACCTTATCAAGGTTATTAGGGAGTATAACTCTTAGTATGGTTGACATGGGTACACATATAGTAGACTTGGTGTGTTTCTCATTTTTCCACCCTATTATGGGTACACATCTAGTAGACCTAGTGTGTTTCTCATCCTTGTCTTGGGGGCTCACCTAGTGAATATCGAACTTCACTAGCTTATGTGTCTTCATATTTTGGATTCACCTAGCAAACATAAGATTTTTCTATGGTGTGAGTCATGAACACCATTGGTGTGGGTCCTAAAATAACACAAATTTTTATTCCACACCATCACTTTGCATTTTATTTTGACATTGTATGTATGTGTATGTTGTCTTGTTGTGTATCTTACATTCATGTGTGTTCCTTTGTGCTTATGTTGATTTTCCATTGGATCTTAGATCTTGGGGGCTTGATCACCTCCCTCGATCCTTTTCCATCCTATCTCTTCAACATTTGGACAATTGGATCCCTCTTGATACTTTAGTGTGAGTTCAAGCATAAGTTCATACTCTCACTAAAGTGGGGGCTAAATGTAGTGTCAAAAATTGTCACCCTTAAAAAATTTACATTATGTTTTATCCCCCTTAATTCATTGGACTTGATTAACCACCTAATTTCTTAAATTATGCATTCCAAGACCTATTTTTACTATTTCTCGAAGAATTGAAAGCGTTGATTAAATGCAACCAATTGTTATTTTACCCGCGACTAATTGTGTCCTAGAAATTTAGACTAGGACCCATACACCCATGGGCGTATGGGTTCCCCTCCTTATATAGGACCCAATTTTCAATATGTTTTTGGTAGTACTTTAACATCAAAAATTCAAATTTTAAGTGTCATCTTTTATAATCTATTTTTTGGAAATTAACATAATTGCATATAAATACCTAGTTATTTTATCATTTGAAAGATAAAAACTAGATACATGATTAAGGAGAAAATATTATTGTCAAGAGTAGCATTTTAGAGTTTTATCGCAACAATTCAAGATCCAACATCATGTCAAAGTTTATGTGTCTTCATGTTATCATAGTTTTTTGAATGCTAACCTAGGTTGTTATAGGTCTCCAAAGCATTCAAGCAATTCAAGCAAGCAAGATTCAAATCCTTGAGGTGATGTGCATGGCTTCAATAATTCAAAGAAGCCATTGAAGGGTGGTGAGTTGTATAATTTTGTGATTTCATCATCCCTTCCTTTCAATTATCATTTTTATCATTGACATTTCCATTGTGGAAGTGGAAACACTTACATGGGTTTTGACTAAGGCAAGCCCCTAAATGTCCCAACATATCCCCTCTCTTTGAATGTGCAGGTTATAGGTTTGAAGAGGATTGAAGGAATATTGAAGGAAAGTTGACCATTGTTGCATTCAAAGCCCTAAAATTTATTAAGCCACAAAAACTCACAAAATTATTTGAAGAAATTATGACAACTCTGTAATCAAGAAATAAAAGGTCAGATCCAACATCAAAGGACTACAAAATTAGTTTTTGGACCCCCTATTAGGGACCCATATGCCCCTAGGCATCTGATTCCTCCTTTGCATACTAAATCCAACTTTCTATGGCATGTGTTCTCCAATACTTCTTAGATCTACCTACAACTTACAGTTTCAGTCTTTGTGTTTCCAGAATATTACATTTATCATATTAGGTCATATAGCTCAATTAGGTTTATCATTCCAAATAATTTCCAACCATTCCTAAGGCTCAAAACAAGGAGATCCAGGTCTGATTGGGTCACCTTTATGGTTGATAGCCAGTCTATTCACCTTGTTGATCTCCCTCTTTAATGAAATATAGGAAAAGAGAAAAGGGGTCTCGTACATCACCCCCTTATTATCCTAGGTTCTTTGTATTGAGGACCTAGGACCATCTTTTTATTTATTTTAAAAATTCAATTTTCATCTCCTTCAAGTTTCGTTTCATCCAAAGCACCTTAGTGCAACATGAAGCTACCACATTGTATTTTGCTTTTGCTATAGATAAATAAATTTAATTTTGCTTCTTGCTTCGCCATGATCCAAGACTATCACCAAGATAGAAAGCTCCACCACTTGTATTATTTTTCTCATCTTTTCTTTGGTCCCAATTTGTATTTATGTATGCAGTTAGAGATAAATTTTCACTCTTAGGACACCATAAACCAAAATCCATTCTAGCCTTCAAATACCTAAATATTTTTTTCATAGCTTTGACATGAGTTTCCTTAGGTGCATCCTAAAATATAGCTACCATTCCAACTACTTACATTATATTCATCCTAGATGCATTTACATACAATAAACTACCAATCATGGACCTATACAAGGTTTGGTTTATTGAAGGAGATTCATCATCCTTAATTTACATTTGCTAACCATAGAAGTACATATTGATTTTCATTCTTCCATCTTGAACTTTCCTAACATTTCCATTATGTACTTGTTCTAAGAAATGAATATTCCTTTATATGATTGAGAAATTTTTAAACCAAGAAAGAAAGACAATTCACCAAGCATTGAAATTTCAAACTCACTTTGCATTGCATTATAAAACTCCTTGCACATATCATCACTATTCCCACCAAAGATAATGTCATCAACATAGACAACAACAATCAACAACTTATCACCTTCAATTTTTATGTATAAATTGAAATCCGCATTGCCTCTTTAGAACCCTTGCTATTGCAAGTACTTTTCCAACTTGGAATATCAAGTTCTAGGAGCCTATTTAAGTCCATAAATATCCTTCTTAAATATACACAAAAAATCAAATTATCTAAGTATTGAAAACCTTCCTATTGCTCAATGTAGACTTCTTCTAACTATCCAGTTAGAAATGCTAAAAGAGCCAAAAAAAAATTGATAGCTTCCAGTCTTGCTACCAAAGAAAATGTCTCCTCAAATTCAATTCCTTCAACCTGAGCATATCCTTTACACAAGTATGTCCTTGCTTTGGATCACCTTTCCTTATTGAATCTTGCCAAAAGAGCCAAAAAAAAATTGATAGCTTCTAGTCTTGCTACCAAAGAAAATGTCTCCTCAAATTCAATTCCTTCAACCTGAGCATATCCTTTACACAAGTATGTCCTTGCTTTGGATCACCTTTCCATCTTCATTCAAATTGTTTCTAAAGACCCACTTAGTGCCAATGAAATTATTTCCTTTAGGTCTTGGAACTAGTTCCCAAGTTCCATTTTTCTTTATCTAAGATAAATCTTCCTCCATATCATCTATCCATCCTTTTTTTATGCTTTCCTCTATATATGAAATAGGTTCATTCTTAGATAATAGGGAAAAATGTACCTATTTATTTGCTCTTTCGATTCTTCTTTGGGTTTGGACTCCACTATTCTTATCTCCTATGATCTGATCTTTAGAATTATTTTTTTGAACATATCTTGATAGCTCATATTTGTAATAGTGTTCTCAAAATCAGCTTTTGATTTTCATCATTATTGTGGATTGGATCTTCATCATCTTCCACTTCTAGAGTATTAGCAGATTGAATTGTTTCATCAACCCTTACATTTGTACTTTCCACAATCCTCTACAACCTTTTTTTGTAGTAGCTATATTCTTTACTTATCATGGAATACCCAAAAAAAAATACCTTCATCAAATCTAAAATCAAACTTACCCGAGTTTTCTTCAACCCTTTTTATGTAGCATTTGCTTCCAAATATCTTGAGATGTCTAATTGAAGTTGTTCTTCCTCTCTATAAATCTTATAGTATTTTATCAGACTTAGGTTTGATCTACGATCTACTCAAAATTCATACTATAGTATGAACTACTTCTCTCTAGTACATATCCAATATATTTTCTTGACCCAACATTGTACTTTCCATCTCTTGTATAGTCTAGTTCTTTAATTTTGCAACTCTATTTTTCTATGGAGTCCTAGGAGTAGAAAATTGTCTTCAGATCCCATGCTCTTCACATAACTCATCATATTGTTCTGAAGTGAATTCTCCACCTCCATTTGATCTCAAAAATTTGATCAAGTCCTTTTGGTTTCATTCTCAACTAATGCCTTGAATGCTTTAAACTTCTCAAATGCTTTTGATTTTTCTTTTAGAAGAGTAATCCAAGTCAGTCTAGTGTAATCATTAATAAGCATCATAAAATACTTGTCACCTTGTAGAATTTTTATCTTCATTGGTCTACATAGATCTGTATGTATCAAATCCAATGGCTTTAATGTTGAGTATTCCTTAGTAGGAAATCTGGACTTTGTCTGTTTTTCCTCATGACAAGGTTTGTATCTTGTAGATTAAGGTTTATTGAACTCTGGCATGTCCTAGACCATTCCTTTTGAGCTAATCTTCACAATGTCATCAAAATTTATTTTTCCCAATCTATTGTTCCAAAGCCAACTTTCTTGAGGAAATCTGGACTTTGCCTATTTTTCCTCATGACAAGGTTTGTAGCTTGTAGATTGAGGTTTATTGAACTTTGGCATGTCCTAGACCATTCCTTTTGAGCTAATCTTCACAATGTCATCAAAATTGATGTGTCCCAATCCATTGTGCCAAAGAAAACTTTATTATCTCTATATAGTAAGGAAGTTTCTTCCATTTAACTACTGAGATGATATATATCACTGTTTGGCATGCTTCCTTTCGCAATTAATTCTTCATTGTTGAATTTATGGGTCTCACAAACTTTAGCACTAAATGAATTCTGGTAACCTTTGTCACACATTTGACTAAACTTAAAAGATTATGCTTTAATCCTTCAACATACAAAATATCATGAGTTTTTTTACTACCACCATCAAGACTCAAAGTACCCTCATTGGAAATCTTGGCAATATAATTGTTACCGAGAGTTATAGGTCCTCCATCAAACTTCTTGAAATTCATGAAATTACTTTTGTCTCCAGTCATGTGACTTGAACATTTTTTGTCTATAATCCATAGATTCTTCTCCTTTTGACCATTTAGTGCAATCTAAGATATCATGGATTTCTTTGATATTTTCTCTTTTGGTATCTTCTTTTGAACTTTATATGGTTCATGAATCAAACATTCTGAACCTTTTCTTCTTATTTACAATAGAGGAAGAATCATAAATTTGATATTAAAATTTATAGAAATATGTCCAAAATTTTTGCACTTGTGACAAATGATATTATAATTGTATAAAGGTACAAATGCATTATTATTATTTTTTCTTATCAGAGCTCTTCTACAATCCACAACCTTATGACCAAAATGGTTGCAACTAAAATAATAACCATAAAAAGGGATAATTAAACTTGGTATTGTACACTTGTCCTCTTGTAGATTTCCTTTTGGATCTTTTATTCTTCCTTTGCACTCAAATGAAACCATCACTCTACACATTGCTATCATTGGTTGCAACACTTTGTTTAGACTTTGAACTTATGGAACCAGTCTCTTTTGAATTCTCCTTAGCAGGCTTCACTGGATTCTCTATCACTTTCTCTTTGGCTCATCAAAACCAATATTATTTTTGATATGTGATGATCTTTGACTTTCCAATATCTCATCTAGAGTTTTAGTGCTTTTCCAAAACTTCATATTTAGCTGATGATTTTCTTTATCAAGATCATGTCTTAGTGATATAATATATGCTTCAAGTTTCTCATAGTCCTTGTCTTTTGATAATATCCTTTCAATCAAAAATTCTTCAATCCTCTTTGCTTCTTCAAATTGAACTTGTAATGATGTGAATTTGAATCCCTAGGAAAATTCCACATTTACACTACCTCCTACCTTAGAAAATTAAGTCTAATAATGTAGTCCCTATTTCTGCCACCTTTCCCTGTCCACTTGGAAACTATTTTACATGTCGGTGGGGGATATTCTATTGGGGACACTAGTGTGATGTGCAAACATCTATGTAGCGTGTTGTCATCCTTACAGGATTCTCACCTCTAGAATCCACAAAGGTGTTACACTCCTGCATTGGACACAGAGTGTAACGCTTACTGCTCCCTTGACCAACTTTGAACAACTCTTTTTCCTCCATCTTCACCTTTCAAACAACTATCTCATTCATTCTTTCATGCTTCTTGATCATATTTACACTTTGGGCAACTCTCTTCACTCTTCTCACTCACTTTTAGCATTTTCAAGCATTACCACCTCCATTCAAGCTGCAAATTAGTGTTTTTTTAGTTCACTCTCTTCATTGTTGCGGAAACGTTGGTCTCTGAAGGCTTGCATATTTGCTCCTTCCTCCATTTTCCTTGAGAGAATTTGGATAAGAAGGTGATATCCTTCCATTTCCTATTCAATTTGCATTATCATATTTGATATTGGAGCATATTTTTTTTATGTATTTCTTGGTATTTCCATTTCAATAGCTTTCTTTATCATCTTTCTACAATTTTTGCTAGTTGGCTATCCATGGAGGTGGAAACACCAAAGCGAGGGACTAATTGATGTAATACTTTGAACACAACCCCAACATTTTCTCGTCATCTATGTGTAGGCTCTCCTTGAGGTGAAGATCTTGAAGATATCAACTCATGGGCAGGAAGGTGTGCTTTCCTCACCTTTCTTTGTCAATTTGTAGAATAGGTTAAGTTAAAGTATTCTTCTTGTTATTTTGTCATTTTACTTCTTTCCATTTCCATTATTGTAGTAAAATTCATCTGTTAGGTCATTAGTTGGTTTTCTATGATATTATACTATACCTTGCACTTTCTATCCATACGGATGCTAGCACACCATTAAGATGCCAACACATCGTGCTATAGTCTTTGGTAGGAAGTTATCTGAGTTGCAGTCTAGACTCTAAAAATCTACTCACATGACTTCCTGAAACATTCAGGCTTGTAGAAGGACAAAAAAAACAAGTTTCTCTTCCCTTTTAGCCTTCAAAATTTGAACTCCTCTGAAACATTTCATTGGATTGGGGTAGATTAGGGCAACCTATTGTTCTAGACTCTCCCATGACCTAGAGTCTTGAGCAGTTGGTCCCCCTCCTCTACATTTTGGTGAACTCGATGTGAACAACATAATGTATATTTCCTTGTGTGGGAATTCTTCCTACCATATCTTATGTGGGTTGTAGACTTGAGGGGTGTGAAACTTTAAGGTTTACAACCCAATCTACATCTATTGGGTATGTTGTGTGAAGGAGTGTGGAACACCGACACCTAGGAATGGATTTCTTGAAGGTCACTACTAGGTTCAATTCTCAGGTGATTGTCTTGGGGGTAGAGAAAAGTTTCTTTGATGAGACCACTCATGCCCCTACCCCTCATGTCTCTCCTATGGACCCGCCTCTAAATGGTGATGATGCTCTCACTATTCTTGTGAAGCATCTCATTGCTCTAGAATATAGGAGGTTGTTGGATCTCACAAATCATTTGGGGAAAGAAAAGAACATGGCTAGGGCCACTAAGGTTGTCAATGATATGAGATATATCTTGGAAAAAGATTGGGTGGGCTTGGAGCTCCTCTGAGGCATCACTGACATAGTGGAAATGTATGTCCCCTCATACAACCCTAGATCATGTGTTACTCGAGGTCTTGAGCCTAAAATCTCTATAAGACCGGTGGGAATTATGATACCCTTTACCTCAATGTACATGGCCGAATCAATCCTTTTTATCAACACCACCCCTATGTCTGAGGCACCTCCAACCATCAAATTAAATATAATCCCTCTCAATTTAGTGCTATTCCTTCTAATTTTGATGGTGGAAACTTTGGGGGAAATGCTAGCTTTAGTGGTGTAAGCCTTGGTAGAATGGGGGGTGGTGGTTCTAGTGGTAGTTCCACTAGTCTTGTTTCATCATCTAAACCTATTCTAATGCTTTGCTACAAAATATGGGCCAAATGTAGAATCAACTAGTGAACCTCTCCTAGGCCACCTCCCAATTGATCTTTCAACCTTTCTTTTGTCATTAACTCTTTCGATAGTGATTATAAACACTCCCTTCCCCTAGGGAATTGAGATGCCTAAATTTGAGAAGTATGGTGGTAAGGGAGACCCACAAACACATGTTTTGGTATTCAACATGGTGTGTATGGAATTATTTCACCATGACATCTTGATGGCCAAGTTATTTCCTAAATCTCTCAGGGAAACAACACTAGAGTGGTACTTTTCCTTTCCCGATAACTCCATATTCTCATTTGATCAGCTGGTGAATCATTTTCTCTAGAAATTCCAAGCGAATATCAAGCTAAAGATGGAATTTTTGGATCTCATTTGATGTAAGCAGCGAGAGCACAAAAAGATAAATGAATTCATCACTCAATATCAAGTGCTATCCTCATAGATCTCTTACCCTTTACCTAACTTAGATACGCATAAGGTTTTCATTGGCTACAGAGGTCATAGCAAAAGTTCACTTTGATGAAATATCCTTCTTTTGCACATATATGTGCGACCTTGCGGGAATACCAACAAATGATTCCCTAGTTTGGGGGATCTTCTTCGCATTCCAATTTTGAGGTTAGGTCCATTATGTTGATTGCTGGTAAGGGTAAATCCGTTGTGAATGTAGTTTTCATGTCTAGTGACAAAGGCCTCAAACATAATATATAGTTCACAAAGTTGTCTGAATCTTATTCCCTATCTTGAAAAGACTATTGAAGGATAAAATAATAGCCTTACTAGATCCTTGACCCCTTATTGAGCCCTACCCTAATTGGTATGAAGAAAAATACATTCTCTTAATATCATCAGATTCACAGACATAATACTGAGCAATGTATGCACCTGCATCATGAGATACAAGATCAAATCGATGACGATATTATTTGCCTCAATGGGAAAAATTAGAATGTGAAAAAATCTATGGAAAAATCTAACCGTGAGTTGTAGATTTACATAGACCATTTACATAGACCCTTCTGAGGAAGTTCTTTCAAAGTACGCCAATATGGTCTTATTTACTCACATTCCCTTGGCTCATCCTATGACAAATTAACCAAATTTAACCTTTATATTGCAAGATGTGCCCATGAATGGGAAGCCTTCTCCTTTGTACATTCCTCCTCACCTCAAGGGAAACATTGCGATTGGGATCCTAGTGGACTCCATGATTCATGAGAATGTGATAATGAGAGATGTTGTTTTCATTTTTCTATAAGGAGGAATATGAAGATGACAAGTACCATACATACCCAAGAGATGGACCTCTTGTTTGCTCCCCTTGTCTCTATCTCTTCAGCCTTGTAGTCCCAAGGTTGTGAATACTATTTTTGACATCATCCCATAATTAGACTTGTTCAATGTGAAGCTAGGCATCCCATGGCTAGTTTCCATGAACTCAGTCCCCTCGGTGATCCATAAGTATTTGAAGTTTTCCCATGAGGACTTCATGCATGTAGTGCACAACACTGGGTATAAACCTCTGGTGTCACGTGGGGCCTATTTGTTAGATCACTTTTGGCCTACCCCTATTGGTCCACTTCCTCCAAGGATGGACCTATTATATTGCACATGTATTAAATACAAGAATGGGGGCATAGCACCGAAAGTGACCTACCCTCCTTCCCCTTATGCTATTTTAGTTAAGGATTTTACGATCTCACAGCAGCAGGTTGCCTCTTCCTCTCAAAAGGGGAAGGGGAATTATGCATGTGCCTAGGAGCCTTCCTCTTCTTATGTTGTTTTATCTGCTTCTACCTCTCACCTGATTATGGTGCCTTCAATTTCTACTCCTATGCCTTGCATGGGGAGTTTGATGGTGCCTGCTTGGTAGAAGGCCAAGCATCAAGTAGTGAGCTTCCCATCTTACCCACGATGTTGAGGACCATTGTCTATGGTAAGGGGAAGGGCCATCATGGAGTTGCCTCTATGTATCAACCTCTACAACCTCCTACTATTCTTGTCCCTAGGATAGTGAATGAGACTTGAGACTCACCGTTGAGGTTCCTAAGCTTAATTCTCCACCTATTTTATTTTTCACCTCTATGCTTCCTACATTTCATCCCATCCGAGGCTACCCTTCCATCAACAATGGCTGTGGAGGACATGCCTGGTGGAAAATGGTTCTGTTCTCTGTGGGAAGTGATTTCTAGCTCTTGAAGCTGAAGAAACCAACTTGAATATGAGCTGCAGGTTGAGGGAAGGTTTTGCTACCAAGCAAGCTACATTGTATAAGAAGAGGAGCCACAGTTCTATTTCGGGTTTCTCCCATTGCACCCCCTTCAGCCCCTTTTCTTTGATTCCATTTGATTCTAGCTCCCCCCATGAGCGTGGATGACCCTCACCCTAAAAGGGTGCAAGTGTCCATTTCTCCCTCAATTGAGCCTCCTATCTTGATGTCCCTTCCTGACGTCCCACCTTTTCTTGATCCTGTGGATATTCCAAGTACCTCAATGGTACTCACTACGATTTTTTCCTCTTCCTCTTCACTCTCTACTTATTTTGTGTGGATCTTGCATCCTCTAATGAAGCCTAAGTTGGAGAATGAACCTACTTCTAATTGGGGTCAAAAGAAGGATTTTACTTCTTCGGGAGAGGTTTCTAATTTGGATCGCATTGTCCTAGTAATAGAGGTAGCCCCAACATCCCCCGAGTTTGTCATTTCCCCTAAGTCTTTCGGTGAGGTCGATAGTGGATCTCAGGTGCCTCCTTCTTCATCTTCCTAGTTGACACATGGCACTCCTGTCAAGTGCATGTTTAACTCAGTGGAAACCGCTCCAAACTTTGTTGGGAAATCTTGCAATATCAATGATGTTTCACCATAGGAGCTGAGTGGAGACCCAAGGCCTCTTCCCAGCTCTTTCATAGAGAGAGTCAGTGCTCCCCTTTCCTATCCCTCCCCTTGTAGGCTCATTTAATCTCCTATAATGATCTAGATTGGGAGAATGATGACCCTAGTTGATGAGGACCAGAGCACCCCTTCTATCCGTGGATTAGATTTGTGTGTGTGTTTTGTGTTTCCATGATTGTTTTTGTGTGTTCCCTCGAGGAACTTCTTGTCGCCCTTTGTGGTTCTTGGATATAGATGGTGTCATAAACTTCTTTTATATGTTCCATTATTCTAGTTTTTTGTGCCTTGATTTTGACAATTAGATGATGTGCGTTGGGGTATTAAGGCCTCCCTTCCATGTTAATTTTTTTATTTTTATTTTTTTCGTGATAAATTCTTCTATGACTCCCATATAGTAGGGATTGATGAAATTCATATGTATATTATATTATATTTATTCATCTATATCTATGAGCAGTTTTGACCTCAAATTATCAGATCCCCCATTTCTTGATTTCTTTCATCTTTGCTACCTTCCTTTGTTTTTTATATTTCTTGTTTACTTCTTGATGTTGTGGTATGTGTTGTCCCTCGTAGGTTTGAAAAATCCACATCTACATATCGCCATGTATCATGGGCTACTTACATCTCTATATGTTCTTAATACTTTCCTTAGATGCCATGTACTGGTTTGCATGTACCCATCCTAAGGGGGCTCTACTTCCAAATTTCAATAAGGTGTATTCTTGGCAAACAAGTCTTGCTAGAAATATTTGCATTTTTTTCAAAAATCACATCCTTTGGACAAAAATCCTTAGCAAGATTTTGTTTTATCAAATTTGTAACAAAAAGAATTGAGAATTCACCTCCAAGGAGGCTATTTTTCCTTCTTTTGGATTCTTTGACAAAAGAGAATCTTTCAAAAGGATTCCTTGATGATAGGATCATTTGTGAAAATTTCATTGCTTTTCAACTAGAGTGTCCCTTGAGCAAACCCCTTTTCTTTTGAAGGGTTCTTGAGGGACCCCTTTGAAAGCTTCTCCTTCAGTTGCTTATTTTAAGATATAATTGTATGTCTTCCTACGTGACTTTTTCTTGCCTAACATGTTTTTTCTGTGGATTAACATGTTGCTTTGTAGGACCGAGCACCTGTGAAGCTAATTTTACAATCAATTTTTCCTTGTAGGATCGAGCACCTATGAGGATCAATCAAACTTTGCAAAGCCTTTCACATTTATCCTCCCTTAGGACCGAGCACTTGTGGTGCCTCCTTTGTAAGATTGAGCACCTATAAAGAATTTTTCATTTTGTAGGACCGAGCACCTATAGAACCTTTGATCATCCTTTATGGGATTGAGCACTCATGGAGCCAATTTTGTAGGACCGAGCACTTACAGATCCTTTTATTCATGCCTTGCGCAGGACCAAGCACCTACGACATTTTTGTTCAAATCTCCATAGGGACAAGTACTCTTGAGCCATCTCTCTCTTTCTCTCTCTCTTTCCTACACCCGATTTTTCCAGATTATAGTTTGCTTCCTCGACGATTCAAGCATACATTCCTAAGCTTTCACTCTACTTTACCGTGCATTCACTAACACTTATGCTCGCTAAAGTGGGGGAAAAATGTAATGGCATGAATTTTCACCCTTAGGAAAATTCCACATTTACACTACCTCCTACCTTAGAAAATTAAGTCTACTAATGCAATCTCTATTTTTGCCACCTTTCCTACTTGGTAGCTATTTTAAGTGTCGGTGAGGGATATTATTTCAGGGACACTAGTACAGTGTACAAACATCTACATGACATGCTACCATTCTAACATGATTCCCACCTTTGGAATCCGTAGAGGCATTACACTTCTCCATTTGGCACAAGAGCACCCATGAAGATCCATGCCTCCACGAGGCAAACATGGTCAAAATTTTAGATTTTGCATTTCTTGGTTGTAATAAGGTCCTAAGAGAACATATTTCATGTTTACAATGTGTTAGGGGAAGTTTAGACGATTAAGTTTTCCATTGTGTTCAAATTGTAAAAAGTTGCAAAATTGTTGAATTGTTGCAAAACAACTTTTCTAAATTGTTGTCAAAAAGTGTCAAAGTGGGTATTTGTTAACTCATAATCACAAAGTCAGTTCTATTAACTATTTTAATAGGCTTTGGAAGGAATAAAAATCTTCAATTCATTGTTGTAAGGGTTGGCTTGAAGTTTTGGACAATTTGGAGGAATAAAACTATGTTTTTCTGTGTATTTTTAGTTAATTTTGCTGCTACAGCATGTGGTACAGTTCTGCACAGGCTGAAAATGTTTTAATCTTCATTAGAATTGATAGGGGGAATGTGTTACAAATATTTTGGCTTTGATTTGAGACAATTCCATAGAGTTTGAAGCAAGTTTGAAGCTTTTTACTAAAAATTGGTTGAAAACCCTGTTTGGAGGGTTTGAGAGTGTTTAAAATGTATTGATGATCCATTCCATTGGTAGAATTGCTTGAAAACTGGTGGAATGAGTGAATTTAGATATGGATAAGTGTTTATGTAGGTTTCAGGAGTAGGAAATAGGGTTTGATGAAATTTTGTTAATGCTCTGGGTGATATTTCATGGTTTTTTAGCTTAAATGAATGGATAGAGGTTAGGGTTTGTTCAAAAGCTTATGGAATGGTATTTGTAATGGTGGAAAAAATTTGTGCAGGTCATTTTTGATATGTTTGAAGTGTTGGTTTGTAGAGTGAGGGGACTAGAGTATATAGTTCCAATAAACCCTTTTGAGAACTAGCCTAATTAGGCCTTGTAGTAGCAGGACAATCAAACTTAGAAGGATACTTTTCAAAACAACCTTATATGGTTTCTCAAGGTATGTTGAAGAAGGCTAAAAAGGGTATTTGAAATTACCTTTGGTGTTTGTATTTTCCAATTCTTTTGGAAGTTGTGTCTATTTTTGTCTCTTGGGAATGCTACAAGCAAATAGGCTTCTTGAAGGTGAGCGATGGATAAAGTGAAGGTTCAGTGTCCTTGGGGACTTGGTTTTTCCTAAACCTATCATGTTCATGATGCTCAAAGTGTGTTGAGAATTCATTAAGAGTTTTGGGTCTTGATTCCACTTTTGGTGTCTTTTAGCCTTGAAGAAACATGTTTCTTGTGAATGGAACTTTGAGGCAATTGAGTGAACAAGCAAGAGAAAAATTGGTGTTTTGGAAAAAACTTTAAATATTCCCTTGCTCTACATCAAATTGGTATTATAACATAGGTATGATCTGAAGAAGGGAGAGAAAGTGTGAAACAAGAAGGAAAGTGTGAAGCAAAAGTGAACAAAGATGCCTCCAAAAGGGAAAACCATTGCTAAGGAAGTTAGTGAGCTAAAAGACAAGCATGCTAGGGACATGAAAGAGTTGAAAGAGAGGCTTGCTACTCTATATACAAGGTAGAAAAGAGGTATGGACATGGGTGATGAGAGTGAATTTGAAGAAGAAGAAGAAGAAGAGACTGAAGAAGAAGAGGAAGAATTATTGGATCCTGATGACTTGAGGATGGATAAGTTGCTGAGAGCAGTCAAGGATGATAGAAAAAAGGTAAAGATTGATGTTCCTAGATATGGAGGTAATTTTAATGATGAAGAAATTTTGGATTGGATTGCAACACTTGACAATTACTTTGAATGTGAAGATGTTCCTGAAGAGCAAAGGGTGAAGATTACAAAAAAAAATTGAAGGACCATGCACTATTGTGGTGGGATTATGAGCAATCTAAGAGAAGGAAGAAAGGTAAGTCAAAGATTGATTCTTGGGATAGAATGGTGGCTAAGTTGAAAGGTAAGTTTTTACCATCTGATTATGCTATTCAAATGTTTAAGAAACTTCAAGGTTTGAAGCAAAAAGAAATGGATGTTAAGGCTTATATTGAATAATTTTATAAGTTGAGTATAAGGGCAGGTCACATGGAGGATGAAGTGGATAAGGTTGCTAGATATCTGAGTGGATTGAGATTCAACATTCAAGATGAGTTAACTTTGGAAAATCCAAGGATAATTGAGGAGTTCTATCAAATGGAAATAAGGGATGAAGAAAAGGTAGAGAGAAGGAAAGACAAACAAACTAGGGGTAGAGGCAACAATACAAGAGGAAGAGGTTCATTTTCTACTTCAAGAAAATCAAATGAAAGCCAAGAAGATGCAAACAAAGGCCAAGAACAAGTTGTTGATCAAAGAGGTGGTTTTAGAGGTGGTAGATCAAGCTTTAGAGGCAAATTTGGAAGTCAAGGAAGAGGCTCTAGTGGATTCATAGGAAGGTGCTATCATTGCAATCAATTTGGCCATCAAGCATGGCAATGCAAGGAAGAACAAGCTTCTAGTTCACATGGTGGTGACAAGAGAGTTTAGCTGGTGCAAGAAGATGAGGATGAGAGTGTAAACTCTCCAATGCAATGTGTTGCTCTAGAGGTTGGAGAATCCTTAATGGTTAGATGAACACTCATCAAAGCATCAAAGGAGAAGGAGCCATAACAAAGAAGGACACTATTCAAAACAACTTGCAAATTCATGGGTAAGATATGTAAGGTTGTAATTGATTCAGGAAGAACATATAACATGGTTTCTAATGAGATGGTTGAAAAACTTCATTTGCTTAGAATACCACATGATACTCCTTATAAAGTTTCTTTGCTGAATGAGGGTCAGTTTTTTTTGGTTAATGAGCAAGCTTGGGTTGAGTTCAATATAGGAGGGTATAAGGATAATATTTTATGTGATGTATTGCCTATGGATGTGTGTCATTTGCTGCTAAGGAGGCCATGAAAATTTGATAGACATGCAATGTATGATGGGATAAGGAATACCTATGAGATAAACAAAGATGGAGTTTCCAGCCCTGACACGAGGAAAGCCAATGTGATGATGGTTGGCAGGAAGGAGTTCATCAAAGCAAAGGGAAGAAAGGTACATGGAGGTTGCGAGACTTTGAAGAATGATCTCACTTTGAGGGAAATGATATTGAGTTGTTTTAAGACTTGTTTTATTGAAGGTCAAGGATGAATCTGATCCTTAAATTTAGGGATTGGCTTAAAGGGTATGTTGATTACAATGTTTCATCTATTGATTTTATAGGGAATAGTGATCATTATAAGCCAATTCAAAGGTTAACAAGGACCTACCAAATCAAATAGAAGCGTGACAACAGATGGAAAGAAGAAATGAAAGTTAAAGGTGTAGATATCAAGGAGTGGACTACAAAGGAAGATGAAATGTTCAAGCCCATCTAAAGTTGAGGAAGAAGGATATTGATAAGCAAAAATTATTGTGGTAAGGAAATCGGGTCAACACCATTTTGAGAGATGTAGAGCCAAACCATCTCAACATAAATTCCTCGGTTGAGTCTATCCTATGTTAAGGACCTCAGCTGTGCTAAGTAATGAAACAATGCTTGTTTCAAATATCTAATCCATTGGAAGGGTATACCAGATGAGTATGAAACTTAGAGACTAGAGCATGATGTGTTCAAGCATATTTTTGTTGCAGGACTATCCTCAAGAGGACTTGAGTCAAATTTGTTGGGGAGTATGGTGCAGGAGCACCCAGGAAGATCCATGCCTCCAAGAGGAAAACATGGTCAAAATTTTGTTTTTTGGATTTCTTGGTTGTAATAAGGTCCTAAGAGACCATATATTCATGTTTACGATGTGTTATGGGGAGTCTTAGGTGGTCAAGTTGTCCATTGTGTTCAAATTGTAAAAAATTACAAAATTGTTGCATTGTTGTAAATCAACTTTTCTAAATTGTTGTCAAAAAGTGTCAAAGTGGGTATTTGTTAAATCATAATCACAAAGTAGTTGGTAATTGTTGTAATAGGATTGGGAAAGCATAAAAATCTTGAATTCATCATTGTAAGGGCCAGCTTGAAGTTTTGGAGAATTTGGAGGAATAAAACTCTATTTTTCTATGTATTCTTAGTTAATTTTGTTGCTACAACGTGTGGTACAGTTTCGTACATACTACAAATGTTTTAATATTCATTGGAATTGATAGGGGAATGTGCTAGCAATATTTTTTCTTTGATTTGAGTCAATTCCATAGAGTTTGAAGCAAGTTTGAAGCATTTTACTAAAAACGGGTTGAAAATCGTGTTTGGAGGGTTTGAGAGTGTTTAAAATGTATTGATGACCCATTACACTAGTTGAATTGCTTGAAAACTGGTGGAATGGGTACATTTAGATAGGGCTAAATGTTTATGTAGGTTTTAGGAGTAGGAAATATGGTTTGATGACATTTTGTTAATGCCTTGGGTGATATTTCATGGTTTTTTAGCTTAAATGGATGGCTAGAGGTTAGGGTTTGTTCAAAAGCTTTTGGAATGGGATTTGTAATGGTGGGAAAAGTTTGTACAGATCATTTTTGATATGTTTGAAGTGTTTGTTTGCAGAGTGGGGGGCCTGGAGTATATAGATCCAATAAACCCTCTTAAGAACTAGCCTAATTAGGCCTTGTAGCAACAGGACAATCAAACTTAGAAGGATACTTTTCAAAACAACCTTATATGGTTTCTCAAGGTATGTTGAAGAGGGCTGAAAAGGGTACTTGAAATTGCCTTTGGTGCTTATAGTTTCCACTTCTTTTGGAAGTTGTGTTTGTTTCGTCTCTTGGGAATGCTACAAGCAAATAGGCTTCTTGAAGGTGAGCGATAGATAAAGTGAAGGGTTAGTGTCCTTTGGGACTTTGTTTTGCCTAAACCTATCACGTTAATGATTTTCAAAGTGTGTTGGGAGTTTAGTAAGAGTTTTGGGTCTTGATTCCACTTTTGGTGTCTTTTAGCCTTGAAGAAACATGTTTCTTGTGAATGAAACTTTGAGCCAAATGAGTGAACAAGCAAGAGAAAACTTCTTGGTGTTTTGAGAACCTTTAACCCACCTATTTTGTATCACCATTGGACACAAAGTGTAATGTTTACTACTCCCTTGACTGGACTTTGAATGGCTCTTTGCCTCCATTTTTACCTTCAAATGGCTATCTCTTATCCATTCTTTCATAAGCTTGATCATCTTCACACTTTAAACTCTCTTCACTCTTCTCACTCACTTTTATCATTTTCAAGCATTACCACCTCCATTGAAGCTACAAGTTAGTGTTTTGTTGGTTCACTCTCCGTTGTTGTGATAACGTTGGTCTTTGAAGGCTTGCATGCTAACTCCTTCCTCCATTTTCCTCTAGAGAATTTGGCTAAGAAGGTGATATACCTTTCATTTCCTATTCATATTTGATATCAGAGCATATTTTTGTTTATGTATTGCTTGGTATTTCCATTTCAATAGCTTTCTTTATCATCTTTCTATAATCATTGCTATTTGGTTGTACATGGAGGTGGAAACACCAAAGTGGGGGACTAACTAAGGCAGTCTTCTAAACACAACACCAACATTTTCTCGTCTTATATGTGTAGGTTCTCATTGAGTTCTTGAAGATATCAACTCATGGGTAGGAAGTTGCACTTTCCTCACCCTTCTTTTTCAATTCATAGAATAGGTTAAGTTAAAAGTATTTTTCTTTTTATTCTATCATTTTGCTTCCTTTTGTTTCCATTATTGTAGTAAACTTCATCATTTAGGTCATAGTCAGTTTTCTGTGATTTTAGACTGTACCTTACACTTTTTGTCCATACAAACACAAGCAAACCATTGAGATGCCAGTGTTCCATGCTAGAGTTCATGCCCCAAGTTGTAGGCCTTTAGCAGTAAGCTATTTGAGTTGCAGTTGGGACTCCAAAATTTTTCTCACTTTACTTCCTAAAACATCTTGGATTGTAGAAGGATAGCAACAACTAGGTTGCTCTTCCTTTTTAGCCTTTAAAATTTGAACTCTTCTAAAACATTTCATTAGCTTTAGGTAGATTAAGGTAGCCTATTGTTCTAGACTCTCCCATGACTTGGAGTCATGAGCAGTTGGTCCCCCTCCTTTATAGAACATTCAAATCAATGATAATCTTTTCCACACTCTCAAGCTTTTGAGATAAATTGTCTTTAGCCTTCACTTCTTCAACAATTATTTTCTTCAATCTCTTGATCTCCTTTCTGGCATAGAGTAACTCTTCCACAAGATCTACTTCTTCATCATCATTTCTAAAATTCATCTCTACAACATCTTTAGTAGTTTCCATAGGCATGAGTGCAACCTTCTCTTTTTCATCTTTGGAGATATCTTCATCCTTTTAATCAGTAGAGTAGCCTTCCTCATTAATGAAGAAAATATTTTGTTTCCTTTGAACTTTATTCCCTTTTTGAAATGATTTCTCTCCATACTTTTTCTTAACATTTTTAGAGTCCTTATAAGGACAATTAGCCATAAAATGTCCTATTTCACCACAATTAAATCATTTGAAAGGTAACTTACCTTTGTACTTTATGGAACCTCTAGAATCTAGATCAAATTGAATCTTGGATGCTTTGAATGCAACCTCTTTTCTTATTGAGTTTTCACTATCAAACCTTATTTCATATGCAGTCAAGATTCCATGTAATTCAACCATTTTTAAAGAATTTAACTTTAGCTTCTCCAAAAATAGAAACTTTAGAATAAAACCTTTCAGGAAGATATTTGAGTACCTTTTCATGATTATGATTTCTTTCAATTCCTCACCAAGACCTCTGATAGAGTTGGAAAATTCATCAACACAAAGTAGGAATGTGGCAATGTTTTCTTATTCCTTCATTTTTAGACCTTCAAACTGAGCTCTATGATTTTGAATCTTTGCTTCTTTAAATTTTTCATCACCTTCATAGATGGTGTGCAATTTATCACATACTTCCTTCGCTATCTTTCACTACCTGACCTTCACAAATTCAAAGTTAGATAAACCACATATAATAGAATTCATGGCCTTAGCATTATTTTCATAAGCGTTCTTTTCATCTTGATCCCTTGGAGGATTTTAGAATATCATATCCATATGCAATTGGATTGCAAAATCTCAAGACCTAGGCATGTTTCCATCCTACTTTCTAGAATGGATAATTGACTCATCAAATAGTGGTGCCTTATTTGTGCAAATCCCTTCTTGAGCTATTGGTGCCATTGAATCTATTCCCTCAAGTTTGTATGTTTCTTCAAAGGAACTTCATTTCTAATACCAATTGAAGGAAGTACACAATCCATCGAGGGGGGTGAACCAGTAGATCAAATCTATTTAAAAATATTAACTTCAACTCATATATTTGAACATGACACTTGAATCAATACTACTATTAATCAAGTAACAATCATGAGCACACATTCACACTAGAGAGTACCAAATATAAATGGAAACCTGAGATGAGAAAAACCACGGTGATAATAGCTTCTTAGATCTATTATCCAAATCCAACCTCACAAAGAAGGAATATAATATAAGGGAATTTACAATATGAAGTAGGCACCAAACTACCAAAGACACCAATCCCCAAATGTATTTGTAGGCACCAACCTACTAGAGACACCAATCCTCGATACAATGATCTAAGCACCAACTCTATGAGTAGAACACCAGTCTTACAAAATTACAATGATAAAGCTTGTGGACCTCCAATGTTGATCACTTAGCTTACAAACAGTTTGAACTTGATTAAGATACTCTACTACACTCAAGATATTCTAATAATGGTGCAAAATGAATGAGATACTTCACATCAAATAAAAAATGCTCACACACTTGTGTATTCAATCACCACCTTCTCTTCAATTAGTCATCTACTTCACATTATACATTTACACAAATTTATGTTGATTATATACAAGACATTACATTAACACTACTCCATGTCAACCAAGGATTCACAATTAACAAGGATGACATAAGGTGGACCTAAATTCAAATTACATAAAACATTTAATAGGTTGGTCATAAATCATTTTTTTCTATCAAAAGAACATGGTGTCATGTAACCTCCACAATAACCTTAGCCTAGAACCATCTTAACACCACATGCTTTAATGTTAAACAGCTACTAGTTGTTA
>VDFB02358134.1:47102084-47122147 GCA_007258455.2 Sequoia sempervirens
ATTTTAATAATTTTGAATCCTAGATCTGATGTTGGTTTGTGTTATTTGAATTTCAGGATTAAATCATAAGTTAAGTATAAATATAAGGTTATTTTACAATTTTCATAACTAGATCTTCATAAGCATTCAAGAGAATTTTCAAAGACATCCAAGGGTAGATTATCAGGGTTTTATTATAGCAATCAAAGGTCATATCATCATGTCAAAGGTATAGTGCATCATGCATGTTGTTGAGCTAATGTATTGATGTAGTATTGAAGATCCTTTATAAGCATTGTTTTATATTCAAATTCAAGATCAAGATCTACATTCTTCATGGCCACTTCATGCTAGATTTCTGAATTACATTCCAAGACTTCATCCAAGGTATCATTGTTTCATGTTTCATGTTTCATGTTTCATTGTTTCATCAAAAGGTTTAATTACCTAAACTAGGTTTGACTAAGGAAAACCCCTAGTCCCTAACAATCAACAATTTTTATTCTCTTGATGTGTGATTGTAGGTTTTTAGGTTTAAGATCAAGTGGAGAATAAGATTGAAACAAAAATTGTTAAAGTTGTGAAAGTTGTCATCTTTAGTGCAATATCAGAAAAAAGAAGCTACAAAATTTATTTTTGACTTTCAAGAGCTAATCACCTGGGAGATGAGAGTGCATACATTGAATAAAAGAACATAGAAATCACTTTTCTAGAACCCTAGCAAGGACCCATTCACCACTGGGCGAATGAGTCCTCAGTGACACCCAAAACAACACTTTTTCAGCAAGTTACACAATGTTTCAACATCTGAAAACCTTCCTTATTACTATTATAACAGTTAAGATTGATTTTTGACTATTATTTATGCATTTTACCCTTCATAATTGAGTGAAACATCATAAGAAAAATTAGGTTCATCTTTTTGGTGAATCCCCTTTTGGGTGAACCTCTTTTTCTATGTTTCAAAATCTAATTAGGCTGACCTAATTGATATGTGTGGATGTATTTGGGTTATATATGAGATATTTGGGAATTGAAGGGTGTGTGAGAATAAGTGAATATGTGAGAATAAATGACATATCAGATGTGATTGGTTTTGTATGTGAACATGTGAATTCAGTGGTAAAAGTTCATAATCAGAGCAAAGTTGTTGAGCTAAGTTGCTAAGGAGAGCACTAATTCATATTTAAAGCTTCAAAGGAACTGAAATACAACAAAAAAAAGGTGCACCTTGCATCATTTCATACTTTGGCAATGAGCCACATTTTTGTATTGTACTTAACTCTGGTTGTGAGCCTTATAAGGACAGTGTGTCCTGGCAGTGAGCCCTTGTAATATAATATATTCAAATATAATATATTGTGAGCTAATCCTCGCCGTGGTTTTTCCCATTTTGGGTTTTCCACATAAAAATCCTAGTGTTCATGTGTTTTGTGTATTTGTGGATGATTTATGCTTTCATTTCTTATTTTAGTTAATATGGTTTGGTGATTGAATTTTATATGTTAAAAAAGATATAAAATATTTATTCAACCCCCCTCTCAGTATTCTAAATGTTCAACACACTATCTATTGTAAAAGAATAGAAATGATCAACCAAGGACAAAGCTAAGTCTTGATACTGAGATAGCTTATTCATCTTGGCTTGATAAATTCCTATAATTTGGTTTATAATAAGCTCATAATCACCATGAATGAAGAGATGTTTAATTTTTAAAGTCATCACAACATTTAATCTAGTAATAAGGTCTTTGTACTCAATGATGTTGTTAGTACAATGAAATTCTAATCAAAAGGATAAAGGAACTAGCTTGCCTTTGGGTGAGAATAAAACTACCCCTGATCCAAAGCTAGATTGACATCTCGATCCATTGAAATACATCTCCCATAGAGGTTCATGGTCTATTACAAAGAGATTTTCATCTGGAAATAAACCTAGATTAGGGAAAGAGTGAGATGAGGGAGCTTCTGCCAATTTATAGACAACAACTTGACCTTCAATTTATTTTTGAGTTACAAAATTGATTTCAAACTCAGAGAGAAACATTACCCATTTCACCAATCTTCCCAAGAGATTGGTTCTAGTAAACAGATGCTTAAGAAGATCACTTTTCACAATAACATGGGTTTCAGCATGAAGAAAATAATGTTGTAACTTTTTTGTTGCAAAGATGAGAGTTTCATAATCAACTAGAATATGATTAATGTAGTAGACTAATTTCTTTACCATCATTGTCATGTTGAGCTAATAAAGCTACTAAGGCATGAGGTGATGCAAAGATATAAAGATAAAAGGGTCTATCATGCACAACTGGCATTAATATAGGAGAATTGGCCAAATAACTTTTGATTGACTCAAAATCCTTTTCACACTCATCATCCCATCATAAGTGAACATATTTCTTCAACAAAAGTATGAAGGTAAAGGTGTGATTAGCCAACTGAGATAAAAGTCTAAGTATTGCCTAAATCTTACCTTGCAAACTACGTGGTTGAGAGATGTTTTTAGGAGAAGGCATGCTAACAGTTGCATCAATATTATTTGTATCGACTTCAATTCCACAATGAGAGATGATAAATCCTAAAAAAAATTGACATCCTTTCCAAAGACACACTTAAGAGGATTTAGTCTCATTTTATAGTTGAAGCCTTTCAAAGATAAGGAAAAGATTTTCAACATGATCTTTATGATGTATAGACTTATCCAAAATGTCATTGATGTAATCTTCTAGAATTTTGTGAATGAAATCATGAAAGATAAGTCATCTCCCATTGTAAATTGCTCTAGCATTCTTTAACCCAAATATCATGACTACATAATAGAAGGTACCCCAAGGGGTGGTGAAGGCTATCTTGTATTAGTCTTTTGGGTTAATATGGATCTGGTTATAGCCCAAGAAGCCATCCATGAAATACAATAAGGAATGGCATGTAGTCAAGTCCACAATCATATCAATATTAGGAAATGAAAAATCATCCTTAAGAGAAGCCTTATTAAGATCATGAAATTCAATGCAAATGTGTATATGGAGATCAAGCTTGTTGACAATAATGATATTCAATATCCAAGGTGAATAGTTAACATGACAGATAAAACTAGCTTTTAGAAGCTTCCCTATCTCGGTCTTGACTAATAAGACAACCTTGGGATTCACCTTTCAGATATTTTTCTTAATTAGATTAACATTGAGACATAACACAATATTGTGAACCACCACAAACTCATCAATACCAGGCATGTCCTTGTATGACCAAGTGAATATATCAAGGTGAGAGTGTAACAAATCAAAATATTATTTAAATTCTTTCGAAGAAAGGAAATTTGCAATCTTAATCGCTTGTTTAGAAGACTTAGGATCCATGAAAACATCAGTATTATCCCCTTTAAGGAGAGTACTACAATCTTAAGGATGAGAAATAGGAACGCCATCATCCACATTAGACAAAGGAGCCTTCTCATCAATGCTCATGATAGATTTTCCAGAGTATGCTCATTTGTTCAAGTGATATGGGAATCATCACTTATGGTGATAAGAAGATATATGAGAGTAGACACCTAAGAATTCTTATAGGGATTCCTCTAAAGATAAGAAATCTAAAGGAACTTCATTAGAATCTACCTTACTTTCAATCAGCTCAAGATAAATTAGTTCAAGAGAATGAGGTTCAACGGAAATCATGTTGGCATTCAACCATGGTTTCCATTTAGATTTTTGTTTAGAATGACAATATCCAAGTCCCATAAATTACATTCATGAAGATAAAACTCTATGGGCACTTGAATTACTTTCTCATTACACCCACAACCTTTATGTCTATAACCATACTTAGATAAAAGGTTGAAACTAGGGCCATAACACATGCACAATTCCTAAGAAGGAGGAGGATCTAAGTATAGAGCATCATTCCAATAGTGGGGATCATACTCCTCTATGGGATCACAATAATCCTTCTTGACATGAATACAAAATTTGACCTCTTTAACGAAAGCATGATGATCTTCCTCAGTAGGACACAACCATCATCCTTAGCAACTTGGACATGATTATTTTCCTCAGTGGGAGGAAAATCAACTTTCTTGATAGAAGTGTATGAGACCATTGGAATGTCAAGATAGATAGGATCAACTTTGTAATCTCTGATGAAATATTTGATAAAGTCTAAGGATCCCCAATCCTCACCAAGACATGTGTTCGATTCAGAATAAGAGGTAGACGGGGTAGACTTAGGATTCTCAGCTTCAGGATATTCCATAAACCATCACCCTTATACCATAAACCAAAAATATTATCCCTCAACCCCATACCTAAACCCTAAACCATACACTCTCAATAATTCACCCTATGCCTTATACCCTCAATCCATACCCTATAACTTATACTCAAATTGTCCCTCATCCCTATACTTAAACCAGAAACTTAATCCCTCAACTATAAACCCTCAACCCT
Source organism: Sequoia sempervirens (assembly GCA_007258455.2). NCBI lineage: Eukaryota > Viridiplantae > Streptophyta > Pinopsida > Cupressales > Cupressaceae > Sequoia > Sequoia sempervirens. The sequence goes on from VDFB02358134.1 coordinate 47,106,512, forward strand.
CTACCCTCTACCCTCAACCCTCAACCCTATACTTAAAACCTAATCCCTAAACCCTCAACCATGTACCCTCAACCCTATACTTAAGCCCTAATATCTCAACCATCAACCCTATACCTTAAACCTTGAACCCTTAAACCTCAACCCTCATCCATATACTTTATAACCCCACCCTTATAACTTAAACCATAAATCCTATACCCTCAACCCTCAACCATGTACACTCAGCCCTATACTTAAGCCCTAATCCTTCAAACCTCAACCCTATACCTTAAACCCTAAAGCCTACAACCTCAACCCTCATCCCCATAACGTATACCCTCACCCATATACCCTAAACCTAAAATATTGTCCTTCAACCCTATAATTAAACCCTAAACCATACACTCTCAACCCTTCACCCTCTTCCTTATACCCTCAATCCATACAATATTACCCTATACTCAATATTATCCTTCAATCATATACTAAAACCCTTAATTGTAAACCCTCTACCCTCTACCCTCAACCCTATACTTAAGACCTAATCCCTAGAACCTCAACCCTATACTTAACACCTAATCTCTCAACCCTCAACCCTATACCTTAAAACCTGAACCCTACAACCTCAACCCCCATCCCTATACCCTATAACCTCACCCTTATACCTTAAACCCTAAACCTTACACCCTCAAACCTTAACCCTATACCTTAGAAACTCAACCTTGAACATTATTCCTCTGCTATAAATCATCAACCCTCAACCATTTACCCTTAACCCTATACTTAATCCCTAATCCCTCAACCCTCAACTATATACCTTAAACCCTGAACCCTACAAACTCAATCCTCATCCTTATACCTTATACCCTCACCCTTATACCCTAAACCAAAAATATTATCCCTCAACCCTACACTTAAAAACCCTAAACCATACACTCTCAACCTTCACCCTATAACCTATACTCAATATTGTCCCTCAACCCTATACTTAAACCCAATACTAAATCCCTCAATTGTAAACCCTCAACCCTATACTTAAGCCCTAATCCCTAAACCCTCAACCCTCAACCCTATACTTAAGGCATAATCCCTCAATCCTCAACCCTATTCCTTAAACCCTAAACCCTACAATCTCAACCCTCATCCCTATACCCTATAACCTCACCCTTATACCTTAAACCCTAAACCCTACACCCTCAACCCTTAACCCTATAACTTAGACACTCAACCTTGAACATTATCCCTCAACTGTAAACCCTCAAACCTCAAACATGTACCCTCAATCCCATATTTAAGCCCTAATCCCTCAACCCTCAACCCTATACCTTAAACCCCGAACCCTACAACCTCAACCCTCATCCCTATACCCTATACCCTCACCCTTTTACCCTGTAGTGTAGGAAATTGTATACCCTTTACAATTTCACACTTTGTTTGGGTCCCTTAATTAATTGGACTTAATTAATCTTCTAATTGTTAAAATTATCCATTCCAAAACCTTATTTATCCTATTTTCCCAAAGGTAAAGTAATATTTAATTAGTGAAATTAATGTTTTAATCACATTGGAGAATGAGTGTCCTATATTTTTACGCCACAACCCATTAGCCCACGGGTGAATGGGTTCCCTTCAAGTCCTAGGATCTATTTTTAAACATGATTTTTGTGGTCTTTTAATGATTCAAATTTCATATTCAATTATCATATTTTGGAATCTAATTTTCAAGAAATTAGATAAATGCCTATAAATACAGTCTTTTTGTCAATTCAAATCTAAGTAACATTATCTAGCATTAAGAAAAATTTCATATGAGCAAATATTATTGTCAAGAGCATTTAAGAGCAAATTTATCAGTCATTTGTTGGAACATTCAAGTTCCTAACATCATGTTCAATCTTATGTGTGTTAATATTATCTTGTGAAGGCTAATATGCATTGTTGATCCTCAAAGCATCCATGCATTCAAGTATCCAATAAATCAAGAAAAGCAAGATCAAGTTCCTTGGAGTGACATGTTTGACTTCAGTCCTCTAGGGGAAACCATTGAAGGTTTGGTGAGTTGTAGCAAGCAAGTGTTCATTCATCATTTCCTTCTCCATTAATTATTCTTCTATCAAGGTTTAATTACCAAAAATGGGGTTTGATTTAAACCCCCAATGAAATAAAAAAAAATCCCTCTTTGTATGTGAAGATTATAGGTTGAAGAAGGATTGAAGATCTTGAAGAGAAAATTCAAATTCTTGTATCTTTTGCATTCATTGTTTTCAAGCCACAAAAACTCAGATTCTGAATTTATTTCCAGCTTTTCGACAGTAGAACCTATGCAAAATAGAAGCTAATATCCTAACTTAGAGGATTGCAAAAATATTTTTTTAGGACCCCTAACCAAGACCCATTCACCCTAGGGTGAATTTTTCCTTCAACGGGTCTCAAAACCTACTTTTGGTGACTAGTACATATGTCCTAACCCTTCTTAGATCTGCCTACAAAATGTTGTTTCAATTTTGTACTTTCAAGAATTTTCATTTCATGTTCTAGGTCTTATAGTTCATATACTTTAAACATTGCATATCATATCAATTTAATTCCAGATCTTACCTACTATCCTAAGGAACTAAGATCCAAGTTTTATTGACTCACCTTTAATGTTGAAATTCAATATCTACTCCTTGTGATTTATTTTCTAATGAAATTACCCTAGGTCAAGACACCTATTGTGGATCCTTAAAGTCCTATTTAGTGTCCCTCTCTTTCCTCCATTTCATTTTGGTGAACTTGACGCTGTTAAGGTGTCTTGTTCAACATTTCATTTCATGTCTTGTTGTACACCATACCTTTTATGATTTGGAGATCTTTGAAACCTTAGATCTAGGTTTTGTATCATCTTGTTTTGCATTACATTTAGGGTTACATATTTCATGTTTGTATCATTTAAACTTATAAAAATCCAAAAATATTGCATACTTTTTGCATAATAGATTGCATTAAAGTGTGTTTCTATCATTTAGATCAACATTTCATTCAATATTGCATAAAAAAGGTTATCATTTTGTTCATACATTGTCATAAAATTGCATTTGTATTTTAATCATATTTCTGGAAAAATTATCATTGAAGAATCTATTTGTTGTTCTAGGAATAGTGAGCTTTAACATCAAGTAAAATACTCATATTTAAATCTTTTAGACCCCTGTCTTGGGACTAATTCTTCCTAGGGTGAACCTATCCTGGTATAAGTGCTTTTCCAAATTTTTGCACATTGTTTTGTCTCTGTATTTTCAATATGTTTCAGCTTGTAGATGTCTATTTCATTTTTAGAAATTGTATATTTATGTAGTTATTTGCATCTAGTTCAAATGGTGAAAAATACTGCATTATTTGAAATCAAAATTGGCGTTCAAAAGTAATCATTTTTAGGTCTTTGCACATCTAAAATTAGTCAAATATCATCTTCAAATATGAAATTCACAAACATGTTTCCTTTTCAAGCATATGGTTTTCATAAGGTGCCACATAACTTGTATGATTTTTACCTCTCTCCTTATGAGAATAATCTAAGAAAAAAATATGAAACCATTAACAAGAATGTTAGTTACCCTCCTACACTCTCTTCCCTTAGTATGAATGTTATAATGCAAGAGAAAGTAATCATGGATAATAATGACAATCATATTAATTCTTCTTCCAACACCCCTCCTCCTTGTGAAGAAAGTTCCTTGGTGTTAGAAGAATCAATCAATGAGTGTGATGATAATCTTGTTTGTACCTATCCTAATGCTTATTCCACTTGGGAAGATACTATGGTGGAAGAGGATGAGATCATTGACACATTCCTCAACACCACTTTTCCTAGGCTTCATTCACCTTCCAACATCCAGCCTAATACCTCCCTTATTTGTGCTAAAGATTCCTTGAAGTTAGAAGATCCAATTTTTGACCATCATGAGAATCTTGTTTATATCCCCACCACCTCTCCTATTAGGAAAGATTTTATGGTGAAAGGGGATATAATATTTTATAAAATTCTTTCAAAAAATGATAAAGAGACTTATGAGGATGAAAATAATAAGGTCACCTTAGATCCTCCACCTTTACACCACACCATTCCTCGACAAAGAAAAAAGCATAAGCATTCCAAAAAGCCTATAGTTCATGATCCCCTCAAAAATTTGCATCCCCTATTACATGAATCCAAAACTGAACATGAATTTTATACAATTTTACATTGTGGGTTAATTAAATTACCCCCTAAACCTCACCAATTAACTAGGAAACAAAGAGATGCAAGTGGACCATATTGTGTGTATCATAGAATGTTTAGACACCATAGCAATGAATGCCATGATTTATAGGAACTATTAAGACAATTTGATCCCTCTAAGGATCAAATTGGATAGCATGCATGCACTTTACTCCTTGCCATCTGATAGTTGTAGAATCATAACATACTGGCTATTACATGTATTGCACTTTATGTAATCATTTTTCTATATTGCAAGGAGCACCATATCATCACTTATCTCATCTCATCCTTTTCCTACATCTTTTGGGGGTGGGGGAAGTGGTTTGATAGCCTTGTCCTATTATGGAAATTGTCATTTTTCCTTTGGCTAGTTATCCACCTTCAATATATGGTGAACAAGATTGGGATGTGGATGACCTGCTATAGGTTGGCTCACATGTGACATACTAGTTTTCTCTATGTTCTTTGTGATTGCAAGTGTGTAATGTGATCCCCTGTATTGTGCTTCCTGGTGTGCCTTTGTGTTTGTGTGTTTTCTTTGGATGACCCTTGTTACTCTATTGGTGAAAGGATACAAAGAAATTGAATCTATCATGGCATTCCTCTATTTGTATCTACATTCTTTTATATATGTTATAAAAATTGTCTTTTATTTTCCTTTTTGGGACAATGCAAAGTGTCGAGACATTTAGGTCTCTTCCATGTTGACCCAAAAGGCTTGTTTGTCTTCTATTTCTCTATGTGTTAGTCCTTTTTTGTGTTCGTTGTTCCACGAGGTATTTGGGGAATGATGATGGCTCCAAGATCTATTATCTCACTATAGCAAAGACATACATTGACCTCGACTTTGTGGATCCCTTATGTATTATATTTTGATATTGCATTTGGGGGAACACCCTCCTTTTTCATGATGTAACTTTATTTGGAAACATTTGATTGTCATAGGGTTTTTTAAATAATCTCTCATGGCCCTCTTATCAATTGGAATTTATCATTTCTACTTTAAAGTAATTGCTTGAATAGTATGGTGTTTAGCAATTCCTTTAAAGTGGGGGCATACATTGGCATTATTATTAAATGAACATTGACAGTCTCATTTTAACATGAACGTATTGACATTTGTGCTTCACTTTTTTCATAAAGGTTGGACTTAGTGTAGCATTGGCATAGCATTGATCATTTTGGCACTGACATATGGGTACACAATTTTTGTGATGACTTTTCCCATGTGCCACCCTTTGTTATAAGTTCACACCTTGTAGACCTAGTGTGTGTTTCTCATCTTGCCTTTGGGGGCTCACCTAGTCTATACTAGAATTACAGTAGCCCTTGTGAGGTTATTTTCATGGCCACCAAACATAACATAGCTTTCTCACCAATGGAGCCATATGTTTCATAAGTGATGGATAATAGTGCAACCATGGCTAGTCCATCCCTTTTGCATTAACTTTAACATTGTATGCTTGTGTATCTTGTCTTGCTACATGTATCTTACACATCTTGTGTGTCTCTTTGTCCTTATGCTAGTTTTTCATGGGATATTCAATCATGGGGGTTTGATCATCCTCCTTGATCTTTGTCATCCTATCTTTCTAACATTTTTACACTCGAACCTCTCTTGATACATATTTGTCAACTTTAGTGTTATTTTGAGGATAAGTTCATACTCTCACTAAAGTGGGGGATAAATTTAGTGTAGGAAATTGTATACCCCTTAGAATTTCAGACTTTTTTTGGGTCCCTTAATTAATTAGACTTAATTAAGCTTCTAATTTGTCAAATTATGCATTTGAAAGCCTTATGTATCCTATTTTTTGAAAGAGAAACTAATATTTAATTAATGGAATTAATATTTTAATCATATTGGAGAATGAGTGTCCTTGGGTGAATGGGTCCCCTTCAAGTCCTAGGACCCACTTTTAATTATGATTTTGGTGGTCTTTTAATAATTTAAATTTCATATGAAATTGTCGGCTTTTGGAATCTAGTTTTTAGGAAATTAGAAAAACACCTATAAATACATAGTATTTTTATCAATTTAAATCTAAGAAACATTATCTAGCATTAAGAATAATTAAATCATATGAGAAAATGTTATTGTCAAGAGCATTTAAGAGAAAATTTATTAGTCATTTATTTCAGCATTCAAGGTCCTAACTTCATGTTCAAGCTTATGTGTGTTGATATTATCTTGTGAAGGCTAATATGAATTGTTGATCCTGAAAGCATCCATGCATTCAAGTATCCAATAAATCAAGAAAAGAAAGATCAAGTTTCTTGGAGTGATGTGTTTGACTTCAGACTTCTAAGGGAAGCCATTGAAAGTTTGGTGAGTTGTGGCAATCAAGTTTTCATTCATCATTTCCTTATCCATTATCATTATTCTTCTATCAAAGTTTAATTACCAAACTTTAGGTTTTACTTAGGAAAACCCCCATTCAAACAAAATAATTTTTCCCTCTTTGAATGTGCAAATTATAGGTTGAAGAAGGATTGAAGATCTTGAAGGGAAATTTCACATTCTTGCATTTGTTGCATTCATTGTTTACAAGTCATAGAAACTTAGATTCAAAATTTATTTTTGGCTTTCCAACAATGGAAATTGTGCAAAAAAGAAGATAAGATCCTACCTCTAAAGAGGACTGTAAAACTAATTTTTAGGACCTCTAACCAAGACCCATTCACCCTAGGGCGAATCTGTCCTTCAACAAGTCTCAAAACCTAATTTTTGTGATTGATAGATATGTCTTAAACCTTCTCAAATTTTCTTGCAAACTATGGTTTCAATTTCTATACTTTCGATAATTTACATTTCATGTTCTAGGTCTTATAGTTCATATAGTTTAAGAATTGCATATTATTTCAATTTAATTCCAAATCTTACCTACTATCCTAAGGAACTGAGATCCTAGTTTTATTGACTCACCTTTGAGGTTGAAAGTCAATCTCTACTCCTTGTTATCTCTTTGCTAATGAAATTTCCATAGGGAAAGACACCTATTGTGGATCCTTAAAGTCCTATTTAGTGTCCCTCTTTTCCTCCATTTCATAACCTAAACCCAAAATATTGTCCCTCAACCATATACTTAAATCCTAAACTATACACTCTCAACCCTTCGCCCTATGCCTTATACCCTAAATCCATACCTTATACCCTAAACTATAATCCCTATACATTACACACTTAATATTATACACTCAACGGGTTTAACATTATCCCTCAATTATAAACACTCAACCCTCTACCCTATACCCTCAACCTTATACCCTAAGACTTGAACATTATCCCTCAACACTATACTTAAATTATAAACCATACACTCTAAACCCTTCACCCTATGCCTTATACCTACGATCCATCAACTCTATACTATATACCCAATATCCTATACTATAATCCCTATACCCTACACACTTAATCTTATACACTCAATGGGATAAACATTATCCCTCAACCCCCAGCCCTATACCTTAAACCCTAAACCCTACACCCTCAACCCTCACCCCTATACCCTATACCATCAACCTTATAGCGTAAACCTTGAACATTGACCCTCAACCCTATACTTAAAACCTAAACCATACAATCCCAACTATTAACCCTATGCACTTTTTCGTCAACCCACACCCTAAAACCTAAACCCAATATCTTAAACCCTAATCCCTATACCTTGCACACTTAATCTTATACAAACAATAGGATGAACATTATCCCTCAACCCTCAATCCTATACCCTATAACCTCAACCCTGTACTTAAGCCCTAATCCCTCATCCCTCAACCCTATACCTTCAAACCTAAACCCTACACCTTCAACACTCATCCCTATACCCTATACCCTCACCCTTATACCCTAAACCTTCAACATTATCCCTCAACCCTCAACCCTATACTTAAACCCAAACCCTTTCCCTCTAAACCTCCTTAACCTATTCCTTATACCAAAAACCCATACCCTAAACCCTATACCCAATATCATATTTACCCTAATCCATATACCCTAAAAATATAATCTTTTACACTCAACCTTGAACATTATCCCTCAACTATAAACCCTAAACCCTTAACCCTATACCCTACACCCTCAACCCTCAACACTATACCTTTAACAATAAAACCTATACCCTTAACCCTCATCGCTATACCCTATACGCTCAACCTTACATGCTAAACCCTAAAAATTATCCCTCAACACTATACTTAAACCCTAAATCATAAACTCTCAACCCTTCACCCTATCCCTTATACCCACAATCCCTATACCCTATACACTTAACCATATACCCTCTACTCTGAACACTATCCCTCAACCCTCTATTACCTATACCTTAAACCCTAAACCCTACACTCTCAACCCTCATCCCTATACCCTACACCCTCAACCTTATACCCTAAACCTTGAACATTGTACCTCAACCCTATACTTAAACCCTAAAACCTACACTCTCAAATCTTAACCCTATGCCTTATACCCTCAACCCATACCCTAAACCCTATGCCCGATATCCTTAACCCTAATCCTTATAGCCTATAAACTTAACCTTATACCCTCAACCTTGAACATTGTCCCTCAATTGTAATCCCTCAACCCTCAACCCCATACTTATGCCCTGAATCCTACATTCAACCTTGTACCCTAATTTCCCCTAAACTGTAAACCCTCAACCCTATACCAAATATCCTAAACCCTAATCCCTATAGCCTATACACTTAACCCTATACCCTCAACCCTGAATACTATCTCTCAACCCTCAACACTATACCTTAAACCCTAAACCCTACACCCTCAAACCTTGTCCCTATACCCTAAAGCCTTAGCTCAATACCCTAAACCCTATACTCTAGAGCTTCAAGTTGACCATTTTGGTTTATAAATTTGACACACTTTTTAAAACCACTATGGGGCCCCTCCTAATGGAAAATACTCGCTCTAAGGAAATGGATGCCACAATAAATACATAAAAACATACATACATTCATACATATATGCATACATACAACAATACATACAAACATATGTATACATACATTCAAGCATGCAAATATACATGCATACATACATACAAGCATACATACAAACATACATACATACATACATACATACATACATACATACATGTACATATATACATATACATTCAAGCACACAAAAAAACATACATACAAACTTACACAAAAACAAATTATGTTATAACATGCTCATGTTATGTCAAAGTTATGACCTAACGTGAGCATGTTATAACACACTCACGCTTTGTCTTGCTTTGGGAATCCCAAAGCCTTTGGCTTGGATTTTCTTTGGATTTCCAACCCAAAGGCTTGGACTACATTTCCAACACCCAAAAACGTGTTTTTGCATTTTCTATAAAATTTCACATAATCTCGTTTGTGCTAACCATCAGGTTTGTACATTTTTCAAGGTCGAGTAAAATAAACACCTAGGTAATGTTAAGCTCTCTCTTATCTATTTAACGATGTAATTTTTTTCACATTTTGACTATGTTAAGGCTTTCATCTTTAATTTCTTTTGTTGGTGTATCCATTTTTTGTCAAAAACCAACATTTGGTATTTTCTTATTTTATTTTTTAACCGTTCATTAAAGTTTTAGATAAATTACATTTTTATAAACTAGACTCTATTCTACACATTAAAAAAAAATGATTTTTCAATTAGTTTTCAAAAATTATAGGTTTCACGTGGTCAAATTTCTATTTTTTAGGATGTGCCCATTTTGAAAATTAGTAAAAAATTATCAAAAAAATTCTGGACTGTAGTACATGTTATCTAATTTCTCATCAAAGTGATTTTGAAAATACTAAATTAAATTAACCTTTTGACGTACCCACAAAAAATGCTATGTTATATATTTTAATTAAAAAAAAAGACCAATTTGTGTGGGTAACGTGCTTGAACCCCTTAATCTCTACCATTTTCAAAAAAGAAAGTAGTTTAGAAAGTATATTTAGAGCTATGTACAGTCCTTGTTTTTGTTGCATCTTAAAATTTTGAGTGTAACTATCCTCAATTTCTCAACCAAGGTCAATATTTCTTGATTTCAAAAAAGTGGCCACTTAAGTCACTTTTTGGCCTCTCATCTTTGTGCACTTACCTTGGATGGTACCATTATTGATGTGGTCTTGTATAACATGACAAAGACACATGCATCGCTTGGTATCATGACCTAATACTCGATGGTATTGGAAAAATTTATACGCGTCACACCATTGAGGATAGTTCTTGGAAAGCTGTTTGATCTCTGGAAGACAAATTACACCATCTTTTAATGATTTTTGTAGGACATTTGTATAAGCTTTAGAAAAATTTTGTAAAAAAAATATTTCGGTTTGCATAATTTTTATCAATAGGAATAGATACCATGTTTTCTACCACTTTATTTTTCCTTAACTCTCTAGAGACAAACATGGCTAACCAACCATCCAAACGAGAGGATGTAGAAGAATCCTCATACTGGGAAACTATTTGTTGACACTCATGCAATGCAACACATAGATGAGCAAAAGGGATATTTCATTAGAATACATTTATCTCGCAATGGCAGAAGCAAGTTCTCAATGAACACACACTATACATCAAAATTTGGTAGGGCATAGGAGATTTGAGAAAAGAGATCTTGGTAATGGGCAATAAAATCAGTTACTTTCTCATGCAAGCCTTGCTTGCATTAGATGATATTAGTAAAGGAAACATTCAGTCTAGTGTTCACCTGGAATTATTTTAACTTATTTACTAGCTCATCAAAGGAAAAGATAGGATTATCATGAAGGGAGAAATACCATTCCAAAGCATCATCCTTGAGAGAATGCGAAAATATTTTTGCCAATAGAGCATCATGGTGGAAGAAATCGGTACAAATGACATTGAAAGACAAGACATGTGTTTGCACATATCTCGTCTACCACTGTACTTTTCAAATTTAGGAATCTTTATCGCTTAAGGGATGGGGGTATTCAAGATATGAAAATACAAAGGGCTACAGTGACAGTAAGGTTGGAACATAGGGTGAGAAGAAAAACTAGTCAAATTCACTAATTAAGATTGCATATGCCCTATGTTCTGTAATAGAGCATTGAGGATAGGAAATGTAGATGGAGTATGACTAGATGAAGCACAAGAGGTAGAGATGTTTTGATATCTAGATGTAGGAATCTCAAAATTCAAGGGAACTCAATCCACTCTAATTGTAGGAATTTCCTTGGATGAAGTGGTAGCATTATTAGCAACAGTATTGATAGAAGGACCCATGTCAACCATATGGAAGACACTCTAGACATCAAAACATTCAAATGGTGACCAGTGATTTCTGATTGAACATTTTGGGGATTTCCCAAGATGGAAGTGTATGATGGGACATGGGTCTCCACAATATTTTCAATTCCTCAAAGTAGCTCCAAACCTCTACAATAAAAAAATAAGTAAATTCCTCAAACCGTTAAGGAGAAGAGCTATTTGACGATAATAATTTTCTTTTACTAAGAACTCTTTGAACTCTTTGAGTCTCACTTCCAAAGAGTGAATCTGATTGGAAGAAACCCTAAGAGAAACTTTCTCAATTAAGGAATGGGAAGAGTTCAAAGGATAGGTTGGTGGGGTATGGATTTCAAAACGAGGGGAGAATTCTATAGTGAGTCCCATAGAGAACTCAAATTCTAAACCTTGATGGGGAGGACTAAACCTTCTACACCCCATATCAAAATGCTGATAGATCCTTCTAACTATGTACTCAAAGGTCGTGGATTAGGTTGTGAAGCTCATAAAATTTTCACAACGCCCTATCCAATACACATCTTGACAAGAGAGAAGAATTTTTTTGACAAAAATACAAAGGGAAGAAAAAGGTTCACATCAGGTTCACCAAAATGTAGAGGAGGAGATTCACTATTGTTGAGTCTCTATGATAGAGAAGAGCCTATAGGGAGTGAATGGTCCTCAACTACCTCAAAGGCTAAGCTTAGGTGGAAAAGGACGACAAAGGGGAGTTTTTACAATTTTTTTGTTTTATGATAGATTTTGGAAAAAAATGACTTCAAGGATCGAAAGAGTAGACTTTCAAGGTCTCTGGGACAAACTGACTAGCTCTTGACCAAAGGATGATAGAGCACACACAAACATCCCTATGGCTTTGTGGTCTTGTATGGTCTTAAAGAAGAGCTTGTAAATGGAAATGCATGAGCCTATTGTCCTGCTCAAGAACTAGAATCTAACTATTTAACTACACTACCGTAATGCTAACATAAAAGGAAATGACAACAAGAAGAATACTAAACATGCAAGTATTTAAATTTGTAAGTGGTATAATGAGGAAAACAATTCAAAATGCATCTACACTTCTAAATAAGACATTGCATCTAAGATTTAAGAAATTTAAACTAATTTAAACTAAAAATCTTCAGAAATCTGTCCTATTGCTCTCTAACTCTAAAGATCTCTCTAATCTACTTTGCTCTCAGATTTTAGAAGCTAATTAGACTATTGAAATGACACTTAGAGAATGAGAATTAAACTATTCTATTCCTATATGATTAAATGATAAAAACTACTGTAATGGCAGCCATGACTGCAAATGTTGAATGCTGGATAGATGTTGGATGGATGTTGGATGAATGCTGGATGCTTGAATGCTGGATGAATGTTGGATGCTTGAAAAACCTGCAGAGTAAGATTGCATAAGTTGGGATCCATTTCTTGTAGCCAGAGAGCTGTATTTATAGCTTTCACGGCAGCACATTTGCACAGGGATACGGGATAAGAGGCTGGGATTCAATCTGGAGAATTGAAAGGCATGGGATGAGAAGATGGAGCTAATCATGGAGGATTGTTCCTCCCCATGAAAACACCAGGCAAGATGAGAGGGAAGATTGGAGGAAGGAGATTGAGAGGACTTCCTGCAGGTTTGTCCCCGAAGCTCTTCCCGTGAATGAAAGTTGCATTAATTAAAATCTAATTTTATTGGTGAGTGAATAGTGGTAAAAGATTTATGCATTAATTTAAATAACTTTAATTTATTTAAATTTAGCAAAAGAGGAATAAATAATTTAATAAATCAAACTATAGGGTTTGTTTATTAAATTAAAACAAAAAGGAAAATGATAATTAAATAAAAGATTTTAGAATATCTTTATTTAATTAAGAAGAAATGTGATGAGGTAATTAAATAACACAATTTATTTAAGTTTGTGTATTTAATTTTTAAGATAGAAGTAATGGAAGTAATAATGATTAATTAAAAACAAAGTTTTTAATTTTGTTTATTTAATTAAGAGAGAAGTAGAAGAATTAATAATGAACTTAATATAAATAAATATTTCTATTTATTTACTAAGTAGATGAATTTAAGATTAATTAATCAAATATGTTGTATTTAATTAATTAGGTTCTCCAGACCATTTTTAGGTGTCTACATTTTGCCCCTCTTTGAAGTGATGTGTTTACGCATTGCTTCAAAGAATGAATTTGCCTTAGCTGCCAGTATTGACGAAAAGTTTAAAATATGCCCCTGATTTGCCCCAGATGTTGAATTTTGAAATGATAGCGATATATGCCCCCACGGGAGATAAATTGATGAATTTTGAATTTTTTTATGATTTTTCAAAAAAATTGAATTTTTATGATAATTTGATGATGAATTTGTGAAGAAACAATTTATCTCCCGACAAAATTGTCCAAAAATGCCCCTGTGATAGATAAGAATTAATTCCTTAGAAGGAAAAATAAATAAATCCCATAAAAATCCCCCAAAAATAACCTATAAATGCTCAAAAGGTCATTTTCAAAAGTCATTTGTGCATTTGACTTTGACAATCTTGTGATAGAGACCCTCAGAGTGCTAGAGCTTCAGGATGCCGATCCCTTACCACACCCACCGACTCGAGCGTGTGCGACGTCACCAGCGTCCGACCGACTCTGGACCTCCGATACGTACCCCAAATCCTCCTCGTGATTCACGCCCGTACTTTTTAGGTCTTTTAGCACGTGTTTTTTTTTTAGCGCCTGGCAGACGCGGTGTAGCGCGTCTGTGATCTGTTGTAGCGCGCCATAGTTTTAGCACGCCCATTGAATTCTGTAGCACGCCCATAGATTAGTGTAGAACGTCAAATTTTTAGCGCGCAGGGTCAAATCTGCAGCGCGTCAGTAGGATTTTATAGCGTGCCAGACTTTTTAGTGCGTTAGGTTGATTTTGTAGCGCGTCAGTAAGATTTTGTAGCGCGCCAGACTTTTTAGTGCTTTAGGTTGATTTTGTAGCGCTTGGAGGTATAGATTGATGAAAAATTGTGCACTTTGATTTTCATCGATTTGTTGTTGATTCCATCTATTTTAGTTTGATCTTGACTAAATAAATGGTAAACGATCTCATGATGAGTGAGATCTATTGATTGATAATAATTACCCTCATGATAGGCGAGGAATAATTAAACTTTCTGAAGGAATGAACCCGATTGATAGATGAGGGTTCCTTGATAAATTGATAGTTTGATAGATAAAGCACAATTTTTGAAAATTTGATGACCTCCTGATGTTTGATATTTCTGATTGATAATGTATTGATCTGTAAAATGTTCTTTGTGTATGATAATAGGAGCATTTAGATGTTATCCAGGTACGAGAGCAGTTTCCCTGGCCTTTTGATATGATACCACAACTTTCACCAGATGAGAGACAGCATATTACTGATTGCGGTTTAGTGACATTACTGGATATGCCCCATATTAGACTTAATAGGGGTCTATTGACAACTTTAGCAGAGCGGTGGCATAGTGACCACAACACCTTCCACTTACCTACTGGTGAGATGACCGTGACACCAGAGGATGTATGGCGTATTCTTCGCATTCCTTTTGTTGGGGAGATTGTCGTGCATGATGCAGAGGAGGTTGGTGGGGTAGAGTCTATGCGGAGAGTTTTTCAGGATCCCCATGTTGCAGGAGAGTAGGTTCCATGGGTAGAGATCTATGAGTCATATGCTCCACTTCCTTCAGTTTTGGCTGGCTTTATTGGTGGATTCCTTTGTCCTGATAAGAGGTCAAAGGGTCTATCTCTTGGATGGGGTCGGGTGTTAGAGGGTATGGTGGTCCATAGGACGAGATATGCTTGGGGCATGTGCATGCTTGCTCAGCTATATCATGATTTACCGATCGTACCCGCAGGGCAAAGCAGCTTTATTACGTGCTACTCCTTCGGTGTATGCATGGGAGCATATTGTTGTTACGCGTCCCGTGCCGGTGTTATTGAGACTAGCGACGAGACCCTATGTGTTTCGTTATAGAGGCAGGCCTACCCAGCATATGATGGGTAAGCTAGATTATTGGAGGTGGATTATTGATGATGTGGAGACAGTGATCTGGCATCCCTATTTAGACTGTGATGACTGGGATGATGATGATATTGAGTTGGGGTT
>VDFB02358134.1:47122247-47428662 GCA_007258455.2 Sequoia sempervirens
AGAATCCTTAATGGTTAGATGAACACTCATCAAAGCATCAAAGGAGAAGGAGCCATAACAAAGAAGGACACTATTCAAAACAACTTGCAAACTCATGGGTAAGATATGTAAGGTTGTAATTGATTCAGGAAGAACATATAACATGGTTTCTAATGAGATGGTTGAAAAACTTCATTTGCTTAGAATACCACATGATACTCCTTATAAAGTTTCTTTGCTGAATGAGGGTCAGTTTTTTTTGGTTAATGAGCAAGCTTGGGTTGAGTTCAATATAGGAGGGTATAAGGATAATATTTTATGTGATGTATTGCCTATGGATGTGTGTCATTTGCTGCTAAGGAGGCCATGAAAATTTGATAGACATGCAATGTATGATGGGATAAGGAATACCTATGAGATAAACAAAGATGGAGTTTCCTATACCTTGATACCCTTGAAAGAGGATGATAAAGGGAAAACCATGAAAGCTAATGTGATGATGGTTGGTAGGAAGGAGTTCATCAAATCAAAGGAAGAAAGGCACATGGAGGTTGCAGTAGACTTGAAGAATGATCTGACTTTGGAGGGAAATGATATTGAGTTGGTTTTAAGACTTGTTTTGTTGAAGGTCAAGGATGAATTGATCCTTGGGATTTAGGATTGGCTTAAAGGGTATGTTGACATAATGTTTCATTCATTGATTTTATAGGGGAATAGTGATCATTATAGTTTTTTCAATTCAAAGGTTAATACACCTACTAAATCAGTCATAGGGGCAGGACAACAGATGGAAGAAATGAAAGTTAAAGGTGTAGATATCAAGGAGGGACTACAAAGGAAGATGAACAAGTTCAAGCCTGTATCTAAAGTGAGGAAGAAGGATGGATAGCATAAAATTGTAGGTATGAAATCGGGCTCAACACCATTTTTAGATGTAGGAGGAGTCAAGAACCATCTCTCAAACATACCTCAGAAGTTGGAGTCTATCCTAAGTGTTAAGGACCTCACAAAGGCATGAAACAATGCTTGTTTCAAATATCTAATCCATTGGAAGGGTATACCAGATGAGTATGAAACTTAGAGACTAGAGCATGATGTGTTCAAGCATATTTTTGTTGCAGGACTATCCTCAAGAGGACTTGAGTCAAATTTGTTGGGGAGTATGGTGCAGGAGCACCCAGGAAGATCCATGCCTCCAAGAGGAAAACATGGTCAAAATTTTGTTTTTTGGATTTCTTGGTTGTAATAAGGTCCTAAGAGACCATATATTCATGTTTACGATGTGTTATGGGGAGTCTTAGGTGGTCAAGTTGTCCATTGTGTTCAAATTGTAAAAAATTACAAAATTGTTGCATTGTTGTAAATCAACTTTTCTAAATTGTTGTCAAAAAGTGTCAAAGTGGGTATTTGTTAAATCATAATCACAAAGTAGTTGGTAATTGTTGTAATAGGATTGGGAAAGCATAAAAATCTTGAATTCATCATTGTAAGGGCCAGCTTGAAGTTTTGGAGAATTTGGAGGAATAAAACTCTATTTTTCTATGTATTCTTAGTTAATTTTGTTGCTACAACGTGTGGTACAGTTTCGTACATACTACAAATGTTTTAATATTCATTGGAATTGATAGGGGAATGTGCTAGCAATATTTTTTCTTTGATTTGAGTCAATTCCATAGAGTTTGAAGCAAGTTTGAAGCATTTTACTAAAAACGGGTTGAAAATCGTGTTTGGAGGGTTTGAGAGTGTTTAAAATGTATTGATGACCCATTACACTAGTTGAATTGCTTGAAAACTGGTGGAATGGGTACATTTAGATAGGGCTAAATGTTTATGTAGGTTTTAGGAGTAGGAAATATGGTTTGATGACATTTTGTTAATGCCTTGGGTGATATTTCATGGTTTTTTAGCTTAAATGGATGGCTAGAGGTTAGGGTTTGTTCAAAAGCTTTTGGAATGGGATTTGTAATGGTGGGAAAAGTTTGTACAGATCATTTTTGATATGTTTGAAGTGTTTGTTTGCAGAGTGGGGGGCCTGGAGTATATAGATCCAATAAACCCTCTTAAGAACTAGCCTAATTAGGCCTTGTAGCAACAGGACAATCAAACTTAGAAGGATACTTTTCAAAACAACCTTATATTGTTTCTCAAGGTATGTTGAAGAGGGCTGAAAAGGGTACTTGAAATTGCCTTTGGTGCTTATAGTTTCCACTTCTTTTGGAAGTTGTGTTTGTTTCGTCTCTTGGGAATGCTACAAGCAAATAGGCTTCTTGAAGGTGAGCGATAGATAAAGTGAAGGGTCAGTGTCCTTTGGGACTTCGTTTTGCCTAAACCTATTACGTTAATGATGTTCAAAGTGTGTTGGGAGTTTATTAAGAGTTTTGGGTCTTGATTCCACTTTTGGTGTCTTTTAGCCTTGAAGAAACATGTTTCTTGTGAATGAAACTTTGAGCCAAATGAGTGAACAAGCAAGAGAAAACTTGGTGTTTTGGAGAAACCTTTAAATCTACCCCTATTTTGCATCACCATTGGACACAAAGTGTAATGTTTACTACTCCCTTGACTGACTTTGAATGGCTCTTTTGCCTCCATTTTTACCTTTCAAATGGCTATCTCATTCATTCTTTCATGCTTCTTGATCATCTTCACACTTTGGGAAACTCTCTTCACTCTTCTCACTCACTTTTATCATTTTCAAGCATTACCACCTCCATTGAAGCTACAAGTTAGTGTTTTGTTGGTTCACTCTCCGTTGTTGTGATAACGTTGGTCTTTGAAGGCTTGCATGCTAACTCCTTCCTCCATTTTCCTCTAGAGAATTTGGCTAAGAAGGTGATATACCTTTCATTTCCTATTCATATTTGATATCAGAGCATATTTTTGTTTATGTATTGCTTGGTATTTCCATTTCAATAGCTTTCTTTATCATCTTTCTATAATCATTGCTATTTGGTTGTACATGGAGGTGGAAACACCAAAGTGGGGGACTAACTAAGGCAGTCTTCTAAACACAACACCAACATTTTCTCGTCTTATATGTGTAGGTTCTCATTGAGTTCTTGAAGATATCAACTCATGGGTAGGAAGTTGCACTTTCCTCACCCTTCTTTTTCAATTCATAGAATAGGTTAAGTTAAAAGTATTTTTCTTTTTATTCTATCATTTTGCTTCCTTTTGTTTCCATTATTGTAGTAAACTTCATCATTTAGGTCATAGTCAGTTTTCTGTGATTTTAGACTGTACCTTACACTTTTTGTCCATACAAACACAAGCAAACCATTGAGATGCCAGTGTTCCATGCTAGAGTTCATGCCCCAAGTTGTAGGCCTTTAGCAGTAAGCTATTTGAGTTGCAGTTGGGACTCCAAAATTTTTCTCACTTTACTTCCTAAAACATCTTGGATTGTAGAAGGATAGCAACAACTAGGTTGCTCTTCCTTTTTAGCCTTTAAAATTTGAACTCTTCTAAAACATTTCATTAGCTTTAGGTAGATTAAGGTAGCCTATTGTTCTAGACTCTCCCATGACTTGGAGTCATGAGCAGTTGGTCCCCCTCCTTTATAGAACATTCAAATCAATGATAATCTTTTCCACACTCTCAAGCTTTTGAGATAAATTGTCTTTAGCCTTCACTTCTTCAACAATTATTTTCTTCAATCTCTTGATCTCCTTTCTGGCATAGAGTAACTCTTCCACAAGATCTACTTCTTCATCATCATTTCTAAAATTCATCTCTACAACATCTTTAGTAGTTTCCATAGGCATGAGTGCAACCTTCTCTTTTTCATCTTTGGAGATATCTTCATCCTTTTAATCAGTAGAGTAGCCTTCCTCATTAATGAAGAAAATATTTTGTTTCCTTTGAACTTTATTCCCTTTTTGAAATGATTTCTCTCCATACTTTTTCTTAACATTTTTAGAGTCCTTATAAGGACAATTAGCCATAAAATGTCCTATTTCACCACAATTAAATCATTTGAAAGGTAACTTACCTTTGTACTTTATGGAACCTCTAGAATCTAGATCAAATTGAATCTTGGATGCTTTGAATGCAACCTCTTTTCTTATTGAGTTTTCACTATCAAACCTTATTTCATATGCAATCAAGATTCCATGTAATTCAACCATTTTTAAAGAATTTAACTTTAGCTTCTCCAAAAATAGAAACTTTAGAATAAAACCTTTCAGGAAGATATTTGAGTACCTTTTCATGATTATGATTTCTTTCAATGCCTCACCAAGACCTTTGATAGAGTTGACAACTTCATTAACCCAGCGTAGGAATGTGGTAATGTTTTCTTCTTCTTTCATCTTCAAACTTTCAAACTAAGTTCTATGGGTTTGAATCTTTTCTTATTTCACCTTGTCATCAACTTCATAGATGGTATGCAATCTATCCCATACTTTGTTTGTTGTCTTGCACTACATGACCTTCACAAACTTAGAGTTAGATAAACCACATTCAATAACATTCCTAGTCTTAGAATTCTTTTTACAAGCCTTCTTTTTGACTTGATCCCTTGGAGGATTTTTAGGAATATCATATCCATATGCAATTGATTGCAAAATCTCAAGACCTAGGGCCATCAAGTATGCTTCCATCCTTACTTTCTAGAATGGATAATTGGATCCATCAAATAGTGGTGCCTTATTTGTAGAAAATCCTTCTTGAGCTATTGGGTGTGCCATATTGAATCTACCTCAAGTTTGTATGCTTCTTCAAAGGAACTTAGCTCTAATACCAATTGAAGGGCACACAATCTACTAAGAGGGGGGGTGAACCAATAGATCAAATCTATTTAAAAATCTTAACTTCAACTCATATATTTGAACATGACACTTGAATCAATACTACTATTAATCAAGTAACAATCATGAGCACACATTCACACTAGAGAGTACCAAATATAAATGGAAACCTGAGATGAGAAAAACCACGGTGATAATAGCTTCTTAGATCTATTATCCAAATCCAACCTCACAAAGAAGGAATATAATATAAGGGAATTTACAATATGAAGTAGGCACCAAACTACCAAAGACACCAATCCCCAAATGTATTTGTAGGCACCAACCTACTAGAGACACCAATCCTCGATACAATGATCTAAGCACCAACTCTATGAGTAGAACACCAGTCTTACAAAATTACAATGATAAAGCTTGTGGACCTCCAATGTTGATCACTTAGCTTACAAACAGTTTGAACTTGATTAAGATACTCTACTACACTCAAGATATTCTAATAATGGTGCAAAATGAATGAGATACTTCACATCAAATAAAAAATGCTCACACACTTGTGTATTCAATCACCACCTTCTCTTCAATTAGTCATCTACTTCACATTATACATTTACACAAATTTATGTTGATTATATACAAGACATTACATTAACACTACTCCATGTCAACCAAGGATTCACAATTAACAAGGATGACATAAGGTGGACCTAAATTCAAATTACATAAAACATTTAATAGGTTGGTCATAAATCATTTTTTTCTATCAAAAGAACATGGTGTCATGCACTTCCACAATAACCTTAGCCTAGAACCATCTTAACACCACATGCTTTGAATGTTGCACGCTACTAGTTGTTACAACATAGTTCCAAGACACCAACTAGTTGACAAGCAAGCACATAGAGCCTTCTTTCACTTCAAACTTATTCTATACTAAACATATATTTTGGAAACTTTGGAATATGATAGAACATGTGAGGAAATTCTCTCCATTCAAATCGTGGAACAAAACTCACTTCTAGAAGGGAATGCAAAGCATGACTGTATTGCTATAGAGAAATTTCTCTACCTTGAGATTTTGACCTCCAACATTCTTGATCAGACTTCCAAATCACTTTATCAACATGAATAGATGTAGTGTGATACTCCTATCAATCCTCAACTTCTTTTATCAATATAGCTAGCAATGTATACTTTTGCAACTCAAAATGATATGATAGTGCCATTACATTTAATTCTTACTGATCTTCTGAGCATCTTCTTTTGAAATTAATGAACAACAATGAACTCCTTTGACATCAATGACAAATTCTACTTAACAACAAGTACATGATCATTGGATCCAAATGTTAGAACATCATAAGGAAATGGTAGTAAGATATCATGAAAGAGGGATGTAAACATTTATAAAAAATAATATTGGAGGGATGCACAAGAAGGGGCCCTATCATGGTGAGGGATGAACAAAATGAGTGTCAACTATTAGGGGGATGCACCACTCAAAGAAGTATGAGTAACCTTAGCACCATTTCCTTGAAGCACATGCAATCCAAATGGCTTAGAAAGTAATAAACCATGAAAATCTTGAGCCAAACTCTTAGGACTATTTAAGCTAGATAAACTAGCAATCTCATGTGTTCAAATTGTTGTTCCAAATATGCTTCCTGTGATCATAATCTTCAACCTCATGCTTAGTAATAGGAGTGAAAACAAAAGTTCTTATGACAATGAAGTAGGAAAAATATTTTGAGTAGATTGGGTTATTTAAGTATTCAAACAAGGACTTCATCTTAAGAGACATTATGGATTTGAATGATAACATATAATCAACTCAACCCTAAAGGCCAAATGATGTAAAGAAGGTGTAAGGTCTAATGTAAAAATTAAAAAAATAGTAATTGATTATATTTTTTAAAATAGCAAGAAAAACTATAGAGATGAAAATAAGGGTAGGTAGGGTGAATGAAAACAAGATCATGCAACATTTGAAGCACAAAATCCTAAAAGAAGATATACAAAATGAAGTACAAGCAAAATGGAGTCCATACCCTAATGAGATTTAAAAATAAGATATGACATAAAAAAGATTTAAAAAGCCTAAATAAGTGAAGGAATAAACTGTAAGTCATGTAGGAAAGTCAAGTTCACAAAAAATACAAGGAAAAATAAACTAGTTACTTAGGCACCCTATGTTACTTATTATTAAATCATAGTGATGAACACATATGAAAGATGTAAGAACCAATTCACTATAATACTAAAATTTCAAGACTTGATCAAGCAATTAACTTAAAATCTACAAATTGGTGTTGTACTTTTCTAGCTCATATTTGTACCTATAGATTTGATCTATATGCCTAGGGAGGTGAACTAATGTGCAAACCTAAACTTGTTCCTACTAAAATGAATTTGCAAAAAATTGACTATTGAGAATTGTTCACCTTGATATTTTGATGTTTGAAAATGATAAGGACCTAGCAATTTCATAAACACCTTTTGGGAATCTATTGAATTGCAAGGGTCGTGTTCTCCTCAATTAGATTCCTAGGATGGACATTTTACTGATGGTAAACCAAGATTGAGAATAACAAGCCAACATGCAATAGACCTAGGATAATGTGTACTAATGCATTGCTTTGATAATGCTAATATGTTGTTCTTATAGATGATCTATGACAAATTCGATTCAATGATCCCTAGGTTGTCCTAGATGATTTTTAACATAATCTAAAATGAATGAATATCTTTAAATACAACGTAGTACACAAATCAACACAAACGTGCATGAGGTTAACTCATAGTCACTAGTGGGAGGGAGTCGACCAAGTTTACATTGAATTTCAATTTAAAAAGTTCAAGATGTAGATCTACAATTCTAAAGTCCAAGTTCACACCCACAAATCTAATATAGGACAATGAATGAAAATATCTAAAAATCAAAATTAAAATTTGAAAATAAATAACAATAAAATCAATCATAAGATAATTTCATAAACTGAATTCATACAAAAATATACCACTTATACACTCATTATTGCACTAAAACGACTTTAAACCAAATGACCCAAAACATAAAGGAGGTGGTCATGGAAATCAATCTCACCGTTGCAATTTGAAGGCGACAAAGAACAAAATTGTGCAGTATTTTACAACTTTAATGTTTTTTTCTCAAAACCATTCATTAAATACTTTTGGATTGCAGCATCCATTTGTTAGGGTCCATGGCATCTCTGACCACCAACTGTGACATATCTAGTTATGACTAATGATAACGAAGCCATGATGATGTTTGAGGAGCGCTGCAGATAAACCCAACACCTCTAAAACTAATTGATTAATTCCTAATTAAAATTATTGCACTGAACTCATGACGTCACGTACCGTCACACCTCGCAGTGCGGTCTGCACAACCCTTTTTTCTCCCGAACACAGTACGGCCAAACTTCAAAGCTCAAGAACGGTTTGTTGAAGAAATGAATACGTGGGCAGTAGTCTACTGTAGCTATAACCGTAGTATAGCCTGTGCAGGTATCTGGAGAAAGTTTGTGTAGGTATTTAGAGAAACTTTCTGAGTTTTTTAATTCAGAAGCATTGAAATGATTCAGTAGTTAAAGAGGCTACACTGTAGTACGTTATACTGTTTATAGATATTAGGGTGCTCTCTGGCCACCTAAATGGGTTTAGCAGGATTTCTAGTTTCAATAACAATGGTATTTAAGCGCATGGAATACTGTGCTGAGGATAACTCCATAATGTCTGTAGAGACCAACAGTAGTGTTTGTTTGACAGCTTAATTGTAAAGCTTGGTGTTTTGGTGCACTTTTCCCGAGATATCTGATACCACTGTTCGAGTCCCCGGCAGCATAAGTCGGCTGGTACGTCCCCAAGACCTGTAGCCTGCCAGAGTTTGAGTTTATGTGTCGCTATACTTGTTCATACCTCGAGTACTTACCTAGGCGTTTTTGAACATTGTTGTTTTTAAAGTGTTTGACTGGGAGTTGTGTTTTTAATAAACTCGGTGGGCTATTAGAGATCTTGTGGAGTCTGTACCTCTCTGCAGAAGATCATGGTTGTGGCCACCGGTTATTAGGGAATTACCATGATGATAAAATTATGTGGGAGGGCTGCTTCTCTGGACAGGACCTGATTGATGGAGTACCATCAATTTGGAGTAATCGATGTCGTTAAATGGTGAGGTTAAATTATTTAGGTTTAACGGACAAGAAGTCGCCTTTGGTTTTGCTGTGGATTACTGGGCTTTGGTGCAGTGTGTTTCAGTATTAGAACAGTAGAATCTCTGGTTTTGAATAGACAGATGAGAATGAGGGAGAAAACCAGATTGAAATCTATGCAGCTTGGATTTCTTTTCAGATTACTGCTATTGTTGCTGCTGTTGGGGAGCTCTTGTGTTGTATCAGGCACGAGGGGATCGAGATTAATCAGTAATGTTCGTAATTTGGCTAAGAATGAGAGCAGTAATGCAATGAGGAATTATAAAAAGGATTGCCCAGAGAAGAGAAAATGTGCTCGTCTTTCACCAGATGAAGCAGCCAAGATTTTTGGTGATGAAAAACGTTTGATTCCAACAGGCCCAAATCCGTTGCATAACAGATAGGGGCTTGGGGGAGATTTTTGAGGCTGGTTTTGGTGGAGATTTTGAAGCAGTCCTCCAAATTTTATTCCAGATTGGGCAGTGAATTATATCTCTGGACTTTTTAATGGCGGATATGAGAGGCTAAGGCTGTGGCCGGTGCACTTGCAGCTCATGGGAAAAGTCCGGCTTATATAATTTATAGGAATGTGATGAAATAGAGTGCTTGTTGGGGTTGTGTTGTCTGTATTGATTTACAGATCATTGTAGCAATGTCCCATTTATATTTTTTTTTGGCCTAGGGATGTTGCTGCCCTGATCGACAAAACACATAGGAAATATATCTATTGTTTTTGGGAAGTTTATCGCTTCTGAATCCTTAAATGAATATGTGGATCTGCAAATATTGGAGCTACTTGCTTCACAGATTTAGAAATCCATGTGTTAAGGTCTGAAGCAGGCGCCTCTAGAGCCTGGTTTTGGCTTTCTATTTGTATAATTCTTTTACTGTAATTACAATATCAATTCCCCACAACATGAATACCAGTGAGTTGAGATGATGTTGTTGTTTGTAGTAGTGACTAAACTCTTTTAGTTTACTACCTCCGTGTAATTTTGTTTGGTCTGTGTATATGGAAGAATGCCATGGTACTGTGATTGCAGCAGAACTGGAATGATGCAATGTAGCCATAATTTAGTACACGTTGTAAAACAAGCTGAAAATTCTTCGTTGTAATGGAACTGTTGGATTTTTATTTTTGTTTTTTTCTATAAGTTGAACAACCGTTGTAAGTCTTTAACATATCAAAACAGATGCTTTAATTTTGTTAAGAATAGTCCAATAAAGCTGCATAATTGTAAATGGAAATATGTCCCTCTTCCTGAAATCATTCTAAATTCCTTCACAAGCCAAAGGTTATCATTGTGACGACCAGAATGTAGGGGTTGTTAAGTGATTGATCATGGGTGTTTATGTTTTATCATTTCAGTTTTTCAATAAAAATTGATAATTATAAGATCAAAAAATGTTAATGAGTATACCTTTTATTAGTTTACCTACAATTTTTATATTATATGGTCATATATAAATCTTAAAATATTACAAACATAAGCAATCAAATGACATACATATAATATGGGAGTTTTTCTTACAATTATATTCAAGAATTTTAAAGATTGTTTTTGGAGTCAATTATGTATGTTTTTGAATCAACGTTTCATATCACACTAGTGATTGGGTTGAGGGTGATGCCCTATCAACCTATCTTCCAAACAATAGAAAGGAGAACCCCCACTATCAAGTCGGGTGAGGATTTAGAGAGAGCTCAACTTGACTTCCCCCATTGCTTCCATGTGTGGCTCCCAATCCCAAGTCCAATCTATTTGGTTTCATGCAAGGTCAAATCACAACTAGAGTTCATGTTAATGTCTACTTAAGATAGTTAAATATATATGAACGGCTGTCAAAATCATTGAATGTGATCCGAAACATTGATTCAAACATCGACACAATTGATTCGAGAAGAGATCTTTTAAATATTACATATACTATAGAAAATTAGTTACAACTATATTTAAAAACTTTTAAAAAGACAAAAATAAGTGAAATATAATATACAATTATATAACTATATAAATGGGTATCTAGATATAATTGAATATAGGCTGCTGATCAAACAAGGGAAAGGAAGTGGCTCTTTCAAGTGTGAACGACTGAATATAATTTCCAGCTTGAGCCGACATAATAATTATTAAAATAAATAAAATATAACAAGGTTTGGGGTTGATGGGTAAGCATCTTGCCTCTTCGCCACTGAATATTATCAAATTATACAAATGTAAAGGCTGGATATTTTTAAGAGATGAAGCTGTGATGATGGCAGAATAGATACTCTTTCAACCTTGATTATAAGTCAAACCAGGCAATAATTCATCAACCAAACACATAATTGCAAAAATGACAGCATAAAATATTTAAAATCTTTCAATTAAAAAGTATTTTGACAAATTTAAGCGACGACTTTAACCCATATGTTGAAAAATGGGTTAAGATCAAATGAGACAAAGTAAGTTAAGATGCTTAATCTTTGCAATGATTTCTGGCTTTGATTGTGTGAGAATTTTTGCATCTCAAAATTTCAAGATTTTGACAAATTTAAGATGCTTAATCTCAAAATCTCAAAATGAGACAAAATAAGTTAAGATACTTAATCTCAAAATTTTAAAGTTCTGACAAATTTAAAGAAACGACTTTAATCCATATGTTGGAAAATGGGTTAAGATCAAATGACACAAAGGTGGTTAACATGCTTAATCTCAGAATGTCGAGATTCCCCACAAGAATTCTTAGGGCTGGACAATATGGAATGTTTTGGCTCTTTAGACCCGTCAAACCTCTGTCATTACTCTTTTGCCACTGCTTCCACTGTACATAGATAACAGAGCCAGTCTTACAAATGTCCCAAATCTCCAAGAAAGACATTTTATGGTCTTCCCACTGAATCCACTGATACCCTCTTTTGAAGAATAGATCAAAGGGGTGGCAGGAAGACGTTATTAAAAGCTCTGTACAATTCTAGGCTTGACTGCTACCACCATTACACTACAACAACAATGACAGTGATGTCCCTCTCGAGATGTGCAGTGATAATGAAAGAACAGCAGAGGACAAACTTAATAAAGACCTCCATGACCGGTTGAGCATTCAATATACATCATATGTATATATATAGCTGATACAGCTAAAAAAATCAATGACAACCAGAAGATTTCAAGACCATAAACGTGCCTTAAATTCTTTATATGGAAGCACACCTGCAAATAGCGACTGCCAGCCGGTCATTAACTGAACAAACATAGCACACACAGAGCTTATCTTATCTTTCGTGTAATAACTTTAAAACTACTTTAGGCATTTCTCTGTAGCATTCATTTAATGACTGCCACCCATTCTGTTTTAATTAAGCAGGCTTTTGCTAACTGTGCATATACGACCAAACAGTTAAAACAGTAACACAGTCTCCAGATTGGGTTATTATTGTTGTTATTATTTGTCAATATGATAATGATAATTGAGAGTATTTACTGATCACATACCTCTGTGGGTATTTGATTTTGACCATGATTCCACATGTTTTGAGTGTAAGCTTACCTTTTGTCTAACTTTTAGCATGTAATAATATGGTCGCCAAAACTTTTTTAAAAAGTGAGCGCATTGGGTCTGCAGTGGGGGCAGATGAGATGAGATCAGTATAATTTCAATGACAGAGCACCCACTGCCCAATTTATTCAAAGGAAAAATCATTAATGGAGAAGAAAAAGAACAATAAAAATCTAAATAATCTACGCATGCGCGACAAAATGGTTGAAAACTGAAGTCCTGAATAAGTCTGTGCACCCGTGGTTGTGCTCCATTGTACTGCCATGGATCATTACAACCTCCTGCCTTTGAGCAAACAAAAGATGAATAATTATGAAGGATTTGATGTGTATGCAGGCAGTCAATATCTTAAGAATAAGCTGGCTACCCACAATTATTGAAAAGCCAATGGTAATATGAAATCAAGGGGCCCTTCATAGACCAAATTATACTCTACCTTTGGGTAGAGTTTAAGAGCATAGTCAAACATATTTACCATATGGAAAGGTTAAAGAATTATGGAGCAAATTGTTTCATTGACTTAACGTTCATGCAACTTCAAGGAAATGAAAATTAGAATGATTGAGAGTTTTACATCCATGGTCAAGATATGCATTCAATCAATGCCAATTTGTTTATGGTATGGTAGAAAAAGTTTTTGTTAGGGTTGACTCAACAAATTTAATTGAGAAAATTATAAAAATAAGAGAAAAAATTATTAAATTAAAATTTTATAAATGAAATTAAGATTAAATCATGATTTTGTCATGTGTTGAGCTTCATGCTTAAGTTTGTAGCTCCCGACCTTTCTTTTTCTGGTGTGTTACGCTTTCTGAGATTGATCATATTTGTTTACAAAAGATAAAATGCTTAATTTTGTAGTCTCGACCCTTCTTTCCTAGTGTGTTACACTTTTTGAGATTGATCATATTTGTTTATAAAAGATACAAATCTCAAATAGCCCACAATTTTCATTGTGAAATATTTGACCATATTTCATTATTAAATGTTACATTTTCATTAAAAATTAATTTTATTTTGTAGGATTTAAAAATTTAGATTTTAGAGTTGGATGAAGATGATGATAATGACCTTTAATGACTTTTGAAATCCATCATTTTATTCCATAATAAACTTGATTTTGATGTACAACTTAATATTATGGGATATTATCTTATTGTTATTACCATTCTTCTAATCATCCATGTTTGAAAATTTTTGATAGGTGAGAGAGTGATGTACGTGATTGATATTAAAGTACAGTCTTTATGTTTCTCCTTATTCTAATGTGTTATTGAGAATACCCTAAAAATAAAGATATAATATAGTAAATATTTATTTACTTAGGAAAAAAGAAATGATAGTAAACATTCTTTACAACATCATATTTATATTGAATATGGTGGAAATAAAGGTACTCAAGTTAAATTGTAAGATATAGGCTCTTGAATTTTTATGAATAGTAAAATAAATAAATTTTAAGATATTTGTTTTTGAATTTTTATGAATAGTGAAATTGGGTGAATTTGTTTATAGTATTTTTATGGGCTGAAAAGTTGTAATAAAATAGTTTTCATCCTCATCTTCATATTATTATTGTTGTGAATTCAATTGTATTAAGATATTCAATTTCATTTTGTAGGTTTTGAACATTAATCCTTATTTTTAATATTTTTTTTTATTTTTTTAAGCTTGAAATATTAATGAGATAATTTTGATCACCTTATATAACCTAGTTAATTTAAAGTGTTCACAATACCAAAACTTCTTCTCATTAATAAATTTAATATCTTTCCATTTTTCTAAAACTAAATAAATAGATATGAAGCTTGATTTTATAAACATGTTAATAAAGATTATCATTATTAATATTACTATATTGAAGCCAAGATATGATGTCTTTGGTCTACCCATTTTTAAGTTGATGATGACTACTACATAGATCAAAGTGATACTAAGAAGTATATAGAGTTCTAACAAAGACCTAATGAATTATGAACAAATCTAAAAGAAATAGAAAATTAGTGAACTAGAATTTATAATAAATATTATAAATATGATAAAAAAAAAAATAGCACACAACACATATTTATGATCAATGGTACTGTCAATAAATTTCCCTTTGTAAAAATTAATGCACATCACAAGTTAAACCTTCCTTTTGTGTTGATAGATCATCACTATCTAGATGTCTAGCTAGGTAATCCTACCTTGGAATAGAAGATTGATATCTACAAGAAAATTTGAATCATCCAAGAAGATCAAGAGTCGCCATGATCAAGAGTCACCACTTAGAAATCCACTTTAGTTAATTATGGAAGACCAAGATTCACAACTTAACATTTTCCTTTATATGTTCCAATAAAAATTTGAACTTGGATCTCCACAATAAAACCCAACACTTTAACCAATGAAGCTCAAGCCTTTAGACAATAAAAATATTTCTTTATGAATTAATAAATGATAAGTAAAAATATATAGTTATTAGCCTTTGGATGTAGATCTTATGATCAATCCATTGCAAGATATGAATAATGTTTGTAGGTTCAAAACACAATCTACCACCTATAAGATGTTGAGCTATGACTTTTTTTAATTTAATAAAATAAAATTATATTTATTGAATTAAATACTCCTACATTCCTCTAAAATGATGAAATCTAACATTCATTCATACAAAAATACAAAAATATATTATAAACCCTCCATTAAAAATATAAATAAATAAAAATAATTTTGAAATATAATAACTCAAAACAAAATATCCAATTTACATTAAAAAATATCAAAATGTTTAAAATAAAGAAAAACAATTAAATTAAATACTTAAATAACAAAAAAAATAAAAAAAATAAAAACTTATGTTTAAACTACTTTTTGAAATCCATGATTGAATAAGAAAAAGGTGTACAAACTTAAATGATTTTAAAGGATGATTTTTGCATTTATTATACCCATAACCTCAAATAATAAGCATCATTTATCTTTCGAGAGTTTACAGTTCTGGTCAACACAAAACTCTTCCTCATAATGAAGGAGGTGGTGGGATCGAATCCCGTTCAAACATTTCTACAAGATCTCCATTTCTAGAACTCCATAATTTTCTTAATAATGAGAAGGCACCGCTATCTTTTTAAAAGTTGAATGGGAAAAGCTTATAATATCGTTGAATTCAATCCAACTTTATGATAACAATTATATCCAATGATTTTCTTTGTAACAACGAGTTACAGGTTTATAACACAGAATTATCTCTTTTTAAATTCTTATTTCCTAAAATTTATATTTAATTACAGAGATCAGCTTCATAACAAAAAGTTCTGTCGATCTAAAATCTTTCCACTTTATAACAGCACTTAATGTAGTTATTAATCAGTCAGCATGTTGTTGTGTTGTTTAGCTTTTAGTATTTTGTTGTTTTCAGAAATGAAGATAGACAGATTTGGATCCATATTATTGATGTTCAGTAATTCTGGTTAACCAAGTTATTCTTTTTACTGATTGTAGGTTGATTTTCTGTTAGGTTTTAGCTGTTTGTTTTTCTGGTTTTGTGTATTCTGAGTCTTTAGGTATAGTCTTTTTGTTTGTTTCTATTTTTCAATTCGTTATATATATGATTATGGGATCGTTTCAAAATCCTTACTTTAATCTTATTATTTTGTTTGTTGATCAATTCTATATATAAGAGACTTTTAGTTGGTATGATAAATTACATATGTC
Source organism: Sequoia sempervirens (assembly GCA_007258455.2). Taxonomy (NCBI): domain Eukaryota; kingdom Viridiplantae; phylum Streptophyta; class Pinopsida; order Cupressales; family Cupressaceae; genus Sequoia; species Sequoia sempervirens. Next base: position 47,138,419 of record VDFB02358134.1, read on the forward strand.
GAATGGTATAATTTAAGGTGGTAACAATGGGAAACATAGGTGATGGGATTGTTTAGAAACCTTTACTTTTATCTTATTATTTTATTTGTTCATCAATTCTATATATAAGAGACTTTTAGTTGGTATGAAAAAATAAATATGTCGAATGGCATAATTTAAGGTGGTACTAAATGAGAAAAATATGTGATGTCTAGCAATGAATGAAAAATTTGAGATTGATAACATTCTAACTTTCTCTTTTAAATACAAATAGAATATAATGTAAATAAATAAATTTATTCTATTAAAAAGTGATACAAATATATCAAACATAAAGGCTCAAGAATTCTCAACAAAGGACATTCTATGACAAATTTTAGAAGAATTGGAAGTGACTTTCAATCTTCAAGGACTAGACAGTCCTCCTTCTCAATAGCTTGTATTTGTTGTGCCTTGTGGTTGGTAAATGTCTTCTATGTTATGGTGTGCTTCTAAATTATTACATGATGTTAGTGTTTGAAATAACTCAAACTTGAACCAGAGATGGATTGATCCCAAAGGGGTCAATAGCTTAGTAGGAGAGCACTCCTACAACAAATGGAAGGTCCTAGGTTCAAGCCTAGTTAGTCCATGAAAAGTTCAACATGGTATCAGAGCCAAGAGAAGCTAGGGGCCGCAAGTGTTCTATAGAGTGGCTTAAGTGGGAGTTATAGAAATAAGTCACACCCAAACCAAAAATGGACTGGTCCTAAAGGGGCTAGTAGCTTAGTGGTAGAGCACTCCAATAGCAAATGGAAGGTCCTAGATTTGAGTCCTAGATATCCATGAAAAGCTCAACATGGTATCAGTGTCAAACTAGGCTAGGAAATCCAAGCATTCTATAGAGTAGCTTAAGGAGAGGTGTTGGAAATAAGCCACACTCGAACCAAAGATGGATTGGTCCTAAAGGGATCAATAGCTTAGTGTTAGAGCACTCCAACATCAAATGGAAGGTCTTAGATTTGAGCTCCAGTTGATCCATAAAAAAATTCACTATTTAATGGATACTTTTTGTGTCCTCCTTAATTGAAACTTGTTTTGTCTCAATTATTTAAGTTTTATAAAAATAGAAACCCTTATATATAAACACTTCAAAAAATAAAAAAACCTTTAAAAATGATCACTTTAAATATTTATTTAAATTTATCTAGAATAAACATACTAATTTAAACTACATTTATATAAAAAAATAATTTTTTAAATTTGTAAACTCCATATATTTTAAAGATAACCGTACAACATATATAATATATTATTTTAGAAATAACACTACAATATACATAATATTTTGTTATTAGTGATTTACAGTTATAAAATTGTTTAACCGTCAAAACTACATAATAATTATTTGATAAATTTGTTCCCTCCATGTTTAAGTTTACAAAAGAGACACGTTCCATAGGTCGATTAGACTTTTTAAATAGTTATGGGACAACATTATTTTTTTTGGAATTCTTTATAAATAAATAAACCTTTTCAAAAGTGCACATTTTAAAATTAATAATTATAGGATACATGTCAACAAATATCAAAATGATTTGTTATGGTCATTATGACATAAGTGTAAGAATATATATGTTTTTTTTTTATAAAATAGGTATTTATATTAATTATATATTTTGAATATTTTATATTATAAAAATATTTTATTTTTTAAAGTATATTTTATATTTATTCAATGTTAATATAAAATTAAATTTGTTTCATTGTGAAGGTTAGTTGGAGTAGTTGAGCGAGCAAAGGTGATGAAAGAGAAGATTATTACATGACAATAGAAAGGGTGGACATTATTAGAGATGTTATTTTCTTTTTCTACATGAGTCAACAAGAGTGGTTTGCTATTGGAAACAAACAACCTAAGTCATCTCTGACAATTGCAAACAAACAACCTAAGTGATATTTGGCATGAGGGTGTTCTAATTTCTCAAAAACCTCAAAGACACTAAGAGATTCTCAAGGAAATATAGATCTTGATGTTGGGGAAATTTATAAAGAAGGCATGAATTATCTAAATCTCTTCCATTAATGCAACTCTTATTCCTTTTAGTCAATCTTATACGTAGATGTGTGTTTATCCCCACAACTAATCCCTAGAAGTTTGTCAATTACACAAGTGATTTTATCAACATTTATTTCTAGAAAGAAAAGAGGAAACCCTAAGGAGGCATATGTCTCTCTTGCTTCTTAGCCTACAATAACCAATGCTAAGAATATAAATTGAATAGTCTTTGGTGATATACCAATTGCTTTTCTAAAATAATACCAAAATGATAAATTTTAGATGATGTGGTGGTCATTGTTATTGAGGTCATTGGTCAATGTTCTCTAGTTTGCAAATTTTGGGGAGAGTGATGGAGCTAGTTGAATGATGTATCTATCTCTCTATTGGAATATACTAGGTGTAATTTGTATCCTTAGAGGATCAAAATTTAACTTTGAATAATGGTCCATGATTTTGTTGATGGGGTGGATTTCTTATTTATCCTTGGATCCCCTTTTCTAATATAGTCTTCATTGCTATATCAAAGCCTCATGTGTGGCTCCAGCTATACAATTTACCATTGGTCTTTTAAGGTCATGGTTTTACTCAATGATTGGTTCAATAGGTTGGCATTTTTTGTAAACTTGATGAGAAATTGAGAGATCCTTTGAATTGATAAGTGAGGGTTTATCTTCTTTTTTTATCTCTTAAAGATGATATTTTCACTCTATTAAAACTATTTCTTCACTTCAATGTAGATGTAATTATTAACTTTAAAGGATTTCCCATTACATGTTTTTTCTATAATAAGCTAGGGCATATGTGATAATTTTTTCTTCTAATTCTTGTGATGGTAAGAAATATTTTCATGTTTAGGTTTGGAAACAAAAATTGGGTTCTCCAGATAATGAATTATTAAGCATAAATCATGAAAAAAAATGTGATTTGTCTTTCCCTTCCTCACAACCTATCCATTTTTGTGAAGGGTGTTGGGTTCATGAGACTATGTCCTCCTCATGGGGATAAACCCTTTCAATCATTCTTGATCCCTTTATAATTCATGGGAAGGAGTCTTATGAGGATGTTTGAGATGTAGATTTGGATGGTGCTACTTAGGATGGGTTTAGAGACTTAAAGGAGTTTGAGGATGGATAACTTTGGCAAAGGCTCTATAAAAATTATCAATATTTCTTATGCATAAAGCTTAGATAAAAAGATAATTTTTGGCTCCACTATGTGTAGAAGATGGATAATGAAAGAGAAAATTTTGAGAGTGGGATACTCAAGATCTAGTGGATGATGAAACTTAGTGGATCATGGAGGACCTTTTCTTTGGAAAGGGAAGAAGGAAGGGTTATACTTGTTAGCCTCTTAAATTAAGATGTTTCTTGATGTAGTTTTCATCTTTGATTAATTAAGAGGCAAAAATATATTAAGCCATAAAATTTTATGGCTGCTCAAATTATTGAAGGTATAGAGAGGAGATTTAGTTGTAGTGTGAGACGTTTTATCTATTGAGTTTGAAATTTGTTGTGCAATAGATCTTAAGTACTATGTAGGATAAATAGGTTACTGCACTATGGCTGCATATTGTTGCACACATTTCTTCTAATTTGTTGTGCAAGTTAGTTAGGTTGATGACTAGCGTAAGATAAATTCCTAATGTTGTGTGAGAATAACTAGTATACATAAATCCTAGTTGAACTATACAAGAGTTTTATATTAAAAAATGAAGGGATATGTTTTGTTGTTCAAGGGATTCTAGTTACTGTGTAAGATATTTACATTGCTACACAAGAAGTTTTTAGTTATTTTGCAAGTGTTCCTAACTATTGTGCATGACTTTCTTATTACTACACAAGTTTCTAGTGCCTATCCAAGTGTTTTCTCTACTATGTTTAATGTCATAAAATTACACCACTGGGAAATTTCACTCTACATAACCCTCCCTTTAGCCTAATAAAGATGATAATGCAAATTCCCATTTTCTTGCCTTTAAATTCATCCTTAAATCCTTTGCATTCGGTCTCTAAGTGAATTTTTGGCAAGGATGATTTTGCGATGCGTAGATGTTTGTGTGTCACATGAATGTACTAACAAGATTCTTGGGTTTGTGGCCATTATAAAGTTACACTTCTTCCTTCCCATGAAGTGTAATGCCTCTATGGTCGCAAATGTGCCCAAAAATGGCCTCTTTGCATGTTATCCTTCCATTTTTTAAACATTCATTCACTCTCTCATTCATTATATCATTCAATCACTCAATCTTTCAATCTCTCATTCTCCTTGCATTCTCATTCTCTCAAGCTCTTCTACACCATTGTTCTCAAGCTTTCTTACATATTCTTGGCTCCTACATCAACGTCTCAACTCTCTCAAGTGTTGCACTCTCTTTCAGCTTTATAGGCTTGTTCAAGGGAGGGTAAACACACTCTTTTACTTACCTTATCATTCTCTTAGTAATATATTTACATTCTAGTGTGTCTACTTCCTTTATCTTTTCATTCTATATCATCTATTGTCTATTTATTTATCTACTTGTCTCCTTTGGCTTTTGTGGAGGTGGAAACACCAAAATGAGGGTTTAACTAAGGAAAACCCCCCAAAAAACCCAATAATTTTCATTGTCTTCATGTGGAGCTTTGTAGGAGGCTATATACAAGGTGCCATAGGGATGTTTGTGTGTCGCTCTATCATCCTTTGGTCAAGAGCTAGTCAGTTTGTCCCAGAGACCTTGAAAGTCTACTCTTTCGATCCTTGAAGTCATTTTTTTCCAAAATCTATCATAAAACAAAAAAATTGTAAAAACTCCCCTTTGTCGTCCTTTTCCACCTAAGCTTAGCCTTTGAGGTAGTTGAGGACCATTCACTCCCTATAGGCTCTTCTCTATCATAGAGACTCAACAATAGTGAATCTCCTCCTCTACATTTTGGTGAACCTAATGTGAACCTTTTTCTTCCCTTTGTATTTTTGTCAAAAAAATTCTTCTCTTGTCAAGATGTGTATTGGATAGGGCGTTGTGAAAATTTTATGAGCTTCACAACCTAATCCACGACCTTTGAGTACATAGTTAGAAGGATCTATCAGCATTTTGATATGGGGTGTAGAAGGTTTAGTCCTCCCCATCAAGGTTCAGAATTTGAGTTCTCTATGGGACTCACTATAGAATTCTCCCCTCGTTTTGAAATCCATACCCCACCAACCTATCCTTTGAACTCTTCCCATTCCTTAATTGAGAAAGTTTCTCTTAGGGTTTCTTCCAATCAGATTCACTCTTTGGAAGTGAGACTCAAAGAGTTCAAAGAGTTCTTAGTAAAAGAAAATTATTATCGTCAAATAGCTCTTCTCCTTAACGGTTTGAGGAATTTACTTATTTTTTTATTGTAGAGGTTTGGAGCTACTTTGAGGAATTGAAAATATTGTGGAGACCCATGTCCCATCATACACTTCCATCTTGGGAAATCCCCAAAATGTTCAATCAGAAATCACTGGTCACCATTTGAATGTTTTGATGTCTAGAGTGTCTTCCATATGGTTGACATGGGTCCTTCTATCAATACTGTTGCTAATAATGCTACCACTTCATCCAAGGAAATTCCTACAATTAGAGTGGATTGAGTTCCCTTGAATTTTGAGATTCCTACATCTAGATATCAAAACATCTCTACCTCTTGTGCTTCATCTAGTCATACTCCATCTACATTTCCTATCCTCAATGCTCTATTACAGAACATAGGGCATATGCAATCTTAATTAGTGAATTTGACTAGTTTTTCTTCTCACCCTATGTTCCAACCTTACTGTCACTGTAGCCCTTTGTATTTTCATATCTTGAATACCCCCATCCCTTAAGCGATAAAGATTCCTAAATTTGAAAAGTACAGTGGTAGAGGAGATATGTGCAAACACATGTCTTGTCTTTCAATGTCATTTGTACCGATTTCTTCCACCATGATGCTCTATTGGCAAAAATATTTTCGCATTCTCTCAAGGACGATGCTTTGGAATGGTATTTCTCCCTTCATGATAATCCTATCTTTTCCTTTGATGAGCTAGTAAATAAGTTAAAATAATTCCAGGTGAACACTAGACTGAATGTTTCCTTTACTAATATCATCTAATGCAAGCAAGGCTTGCATGAGAAAGTAACTGATTTTATTGCCCATTACCAAGATCTCTTTTCTCAAATCTCCTATGCCCTACCAAATTTTGATGTATAGTGTGTGTTCATTGAGAACTTGCTTCCGCCATTGCGAGATAAATGTATTCTAATGAAATATCCCTTTCGCTCATCTGTGTGTTGCATTGCATGAGTGTCAACAAATAGTTTCCCAGTATGAGGATTCTTCTACATCCTCTCGTCTGGATGGTTGGTTAGCCATGTTTGTCTCTAGAGAGTTAAGGAAAAATAAAGTGGTAGAAAACATGGTATCTATTCCTATTGATAAAAATTATGCAAACCGAAATATTTTTTTTACAAAATTTTTCTAAAGCTTATACAAATGTCCTACAAAAATCATTAAAAGATGGTGTAATTTGTCTTCCAGAGATCAAACAGCTTTCCAAGAACTATCCTCAATGGTGTGACGCGTATAAATTTTTCCAATACCATCGAGTATTAGGTCATGATACCAAGCGATGCATGTGTCTTTGTCATGTTATACAAGACCACATCAATAATGGTACCATCCAAGGTAAGTGCACAAAGATGAGAGGCCAAAAAGTGACTTAAGTGGCCACTTTTTTGAAATCAAGAAATATTGACCTTGGTTGAGAAATTGAGGATAGTTACACTCAAAATTTTAAGATGCAACAAAAACAAGGACTGTACATAGCTCTAAATATACTTTCTAAACTACTTTCTTTTTTGAAAATGGTAGAGATTAAGGGGTTCAAGCACGTTACCCACACAAATTGGTCTTTTTTTTTAATTAAAATATATAACATAGCATTTTTTGTGGGTACGTCAAAAGGTTAATTTAATTTAGTATTTTCAAAATCACTTTGATGAGAAATTAGATAACATGTACTATAGTCCCAAATTTTTTTGATAATTTTTTACTAATTTTCAAAATGGGCACATCCTAAAAAATAGAAATTTGACCACGTGAAACCTATAATTTTTGAAAACTAATCGAAAAATCATTTTTTTTTAATGTGTAGAATAGAGTCTAGTTTATAAAAATGTAATTTATCTAAAACTTTAATGAATGGTTAAAAAATAAAATAAGAAAATACCAAATATTGGTTTTTGACAAAAAATGGATACACCAACAAAAGAAATTAAAGATGAAAGCCTTAACATAGTCAAAATGTGAAAAAAATTACATCGTTAAATAGATAAGAGAGAGCTTAACATTACCTAGGTGTTTATTTTACTCGACCTTGAAAAATGTACAAACCTGATGGTTAGCACAAACGAGATTATGTGAAATTTTATAGAAAATGCAAAAACACGTTTTTGGGTGTTGGAAATGTAGTCCAAGCCTTTGGGTTGGAAATCCAAAGAAAATCCAAGCCAAAGGCTTGGGGATTCCCAAAGCAAGACAAAGCGTGAGTGTGTTATAACATGCTCACATTATGTCTTGTTTTAATTTGTTTTTGTGTAAGTTTGTATGTATGTTTTTTTGTGTGCTTGAATGTATATGTATATATGTACATGTATGTATGTATGTATGTATGTATGTATGTATGTATGTTTGTATGTATGCTTGTATGTATGTATGCATGTATATTTGCATGCTTGAATGTATGTATACATATGTTTGTATGTATTGTTGTATGTATGCATATATGTATGAATGTATGTATGTTTTTATGTATTTATTGTGGCATCCATTTCCTTAGAGCGAGTATTTTCCATTAGGAGGGGCCCCATAGTGGTTTTAAAAAGTGTGTCAAATTTATAAACCAAAATGGTCAACTTGAAGCTCTAGAGTATAGGGTTTAGGGTATTGAGCTAAGGCTTTAGGGTATAGGGACAAGGTTTGAGGGTGTAGGGTTTAGGGTTTAAGGTATAGTGTTGAGGGTTGAGAGATAGTATTCAGGGTTGAGGGTATAGGGTTAAGTGTATAGGCTATAGGGATTAGGGTTTAGGATATTTGGTATAGGGTTGAGGGTTTACAGTTTAGGGGAAATTAGGGTACAAGGTTGAATGTAGGATTCAGGGCATAAGTATGGGGTTGAGGGTTGAGGGATTACAATTGAGGGACAATGTTCAAGGTTGAGGGTATAAGGTTAAGTTTATAGGCTATAAGGATTAGGGTTAAGGATATCGGGCATAGGGTTTAGGGTATGGGTTGAGGGTATAAGGCATAGGGTTAAGATTTGAGAGTGTAGGTTTTAGGGTTTAAGTATAGGGTTGAGGTACAATGTTCAAGGTTTAGGGTATAAGGTTGAGGGTGTAGGGTATAGGGATGAGGGTTGAGAGTGTAGGGTTTAGGGTTTAAGGTATAGGTAATAGAGGGTTGAGGGATAGTGTTCAGAGTAGAGGGTATATGGTTAAGTGTATAGGGTATAGGGATTGTGGGTATAAGGGATAGGGTGAAGGGTTGAGAGTTTATGATTTAGGGTTTAAGTATAGTGTTGAGGGATAATTTTTAGGGTTTAGCATGTAAGGTTGAGCGTATAGGGTATAGCGATGAGGGTTAAGGGTATAGGTTTTATTGTTAAAGGTATAGTGTTGAGGGTTGAGGGTGTAGGGTATAGGGTTAAGGGTTTAGGGTTTATAGTTGAGGGATAATGTTCAAGGTTGAGTGTAAAAGATTATATTTTTAGGGTATATGGATTAGGGTAAATATGATATTGGGTATAGGGTTTAGGGTATGGGTTTTTGGTATAAGGAATAAGGTTAAGGGTTTAGAAGGTATGGTTTAGGGTTTAAGTATAGGGTTGAGGGTTGAGGGATAATGTTGAAGGTTTAGGGTATAAGGGTGAGGGTATAGGGTATAGGGATGAGTGTTGAAGGTGTAGGGTTTAGGTTTGAAGGTATAGGGTTGAGGGATGAGGGATTAGGGCTTAAGTACAGGGTTGAGGTTATAGGGTATAGGATTGAGGGTTGAGGGATAATGTTCATCCTATTGTTTGTATAAGATTAAGTGTGCAAGGTATAGGGATTAGGGTTTAAGATATTGGGTTTAGGTTTTAGGGTGTGGGTTGACGAAAAAGTGCATAGGGTTAATAGTTGGGATTGTATGGTTTAGGTTTTAAGTATAGGGTTGAGGGTCAATGTTCAAGGTTTACGCTATAAGGTTGATGGTATAGGGTATAGGGGTGAGGGTTGAGGGTGTAGGGTTTAGGGTTTAAGGTATAGGGCTGGGGGTTGAGGGATAATGTTTATCCCATTGAGTGTATAAGATTAAGTGTGTAGGGTATAGGGATTATAGTATAGGATATTGGGTATATAGTATAGAGTTGATGGATCGTAGGTATAAGGCATAGGGTGAAGGGTTTAGAGTGTATGGTTTATAATTTAAGTATAGTGTTGAGGGATAATGTTCAAGTCTTAGGGTATAAGGTTGAGGGTATAGGGTAGAGGGTTGAGTGTTTATAATTGAGGGATAATGTTAAACCCGTTGAGTGTATAATATTAAGTGTGTAATGTATAGGGATTATAGTTTAGGGTATAAGGTATGGATTTAGGGTATAAGGCATAGGGCGAAGGGTTGAGAGTGTATAGTTTAGGATTTAAGTATATGGTTGAGGGACAATATTTTGGGTTTAGGTTATGAAATGGAGGAAAAGAGGGACACTAAATAGGACTTTAAGGATCCACAATAGGTGTCTTTCCCTATGGAAATTTCATTAGCAAAGAGATAACAAGGAGTAGAGATTGACTTTCAACCTCAAAGGTGAGTCAATAAAACTAGGATCTCAGTTCCTTAGGATAGTAGGTAAGATTTGGAATTAAATTGAAATAATATGCAATTCTTAAACTATATGAACTATAAGACCTAGAACATGAAATGTAAATTATCGAAAGTATAGAAATTGAAACCATAGTTTGCAAGAAAATTTGAGAAGGTTTAAGACATATCTATCAATCACAAAAATTAGGTTTTGAGACTTGTTGAAGGACAGATTCGCCCTAGGGTGAATGGGTCTTGGTTAGAGGTCCTAAAAATTAATTTTGCAGTCCTCTTTAGAGGTAGGATCTTATCTTCTTTTTTGCACAATTTCCATTGTTGGAAAGCCAAAAATAAATTTTGAATCTAAGTTTCTATGACTTGTAAACAATGAATGCAACAAATGCAAGAATGTGAAATTTCCCTTCAAGATCTTCAATCCTTCTTCAACCTATAATTTGCACATTCAAAGAGGGAAAAATTATTTTGTTTGAATGGGGGTTTTCCTAAGTAAAACCTAAAGTTTGGTAATTAAACTTTGATAGAAGAATAATGATAATGGATAAGGAAATGATGAATGAAAACTTGATTGCCACAACTCACCAAACTTTCAATGGCTTCCCTTAGAAGTCTGAAGTCAAACACATCACTCCAAGAAACTTGATCTTTCTTTTCTTGATTTATTGGATACTTGAATGCATGGATGCTTTCAGGATCAACAATTCATATTAGCCTTCACAAGATAATATCAACACACATAAGCTTGAACATGAAGTTAGGACCTTGAATGCTGAAATAAATGACTAATAAATTTTCTCTTAAATGCTCTTGACAATAACATTTTCTCATATGATTTAATTATTCTTAATGCTAGATAATGTTTCTTAGATTTAAATTGATAAAAATACTATGTATTTATAGGTGTTTTTCTAATTTCCTAAAAACTAGATTCCAAAAGCCGACAATTTCATATGAAATTTAAATTATTAAAAGACCACCAAAATCATAATTAAAAGTGGGTCCTAGGACTTGAAGGGGACCCATTCACCCAAGGACACTCATTCTCCAATATGATTAAAATATTAATTCCATTAATTAAATATTAGTTTCTCTTTCAAAAAATAGGATACATAAGGCTTTCAAATGCATAATTTGACAAATTAGAAGCTTAATTAAGTCTAATTAATTAAGGGACCCAAAAAAATTCTGAAATTCTAAGGGGTATACAATTTCCTACACTAAATTTATCCCCCACTTTAGTGAGAGTATGAACTTATCCTCAAAATAACACTAAAGTTGACAAATATGTATCAAGAGAGGTTCGAGTGTAAAAATGTTAGAAAGATAGGATGACAAAGATCAAGGAGGATGATCAAACCCCCATGATTGAATATCCCATGAAAAACTAACATAAGGACAAAGAGACACACAAGATGTGTAAGATACATGTAGCAAGACAAGATACACAAGCATACAATGTTAAAGTTAATGCAAAAGGGATGGACTAGCCATGGTTGCACTATTATCCATCACTTATGAAACATATGGCTCCATTGGTGATAAAGCTATGTTATGTTTGGTGGCCATGAAAATAACCTCACAAGGGCTACTGTAATTCTAGTATAGACTAGGTGAGCCCCCAAAGGCAAGATGAGAAACACACACTAGGTCTACAAGGTGTGAACTTATAACAAAGGGTGGCACATGGGAAAAGTCATCACAAAAATTGTGTACCCATATGTCAGTGCCAAAATGATCAATGCTATGCCAATGCTACACTAAGTCCAACCTTTATGAAAAAAGTGAAGCACAAATGTCAATACGTTCATGTTAAAATGAGACTGTCAATGTTCATTTAATAATAATGCCAATGTATGCCCCCACTTTAAAGGAATTGCTAAACACCATACTATTCAAGCAATTACTTTAAAGTAGAAATGATAAATTCCAATTGATAAGAGGGCCATGAGAGATTATTTAAAAAACCCTATGACAATCAAATGTTTCCAAATAAAGTTACATCATGAAAAAGGAGGGTGTTCCCCCAAATGCAATATCAAAATATAATACATAAGGGATCCACAAAGTCGAGGTCAATGTATGTCTTTGCTATAGTGAGATAATAGATCTTGGAGCCATCATCATTCCCCAAATACCTCGTGGAACAACGAACACAAAAAAGGACTAACACATAGAGAAATAGAAGACAAACAAGCCTTTTGGGTCAACATGGAAGAGACCTAAATGTCTCGACACTTTGCATTGTCCCAAAAAGGAAAATAAAAGACAATTTTTATAACATATATAAAAGAATGTAGATACAAATAGAGGAATGCCATGATAGATTCAATTTCTTTGTATCCTTTCACCAATAGAGTAACAAGGGTCATCCAAAGAAAACACACAAACACAAAGGCACACCAGGAAGCACAATACAGGGGATCACATTACACACTTGCAATCACAAAGAACATAGAGAAAACTAGTATGTCACATGTGAGCCAACCTATAGCAGGTCATCCACATCCCAATCTTGTTCACCATATATTGAAGGTGGATAACTAGCCAAAGGAAAAATGACAATTTCCATAATAGGACAAGGCTATCAAACCACTTCCCCCACCCCCAAAAGATGTAGGAAAAGGATGAGATGAGATAAGTGATGATATGGTGCTCCTTGCAATATAGAAAAATGATTACATAAAGTGCAATACATGTAATAGCCAGTATGTTATGATTCTACAACTATCAGATGGCAAGGATTAAAGTGTGTGCATGTTATCCAATTTGATCCTTAGAGGGCTCAAATTGTCTTAATAGTTCCTATAAATCATGACATTCATTGCTATGGTTTCTAAACATTCTATGATACACACAATATGGTCCACTTGCATCTCTTTGTTTCCTAGTTAATTGGTGAGGTTTAGGGGGTAATTTAATTAACCCACAATGTAAAATTATATAGAATTCATGTTCAATTTTGGATTAATGTAATAGGGGATGCAAATTTTTGAGGGGATCATGAACTATAGGCTTTTTGGAATGCTTATGCTTTTTTCTTGGTCGAGGAATGGTGTGGTGTAAAGGTGGAGGATCTAAAGTGACCTTATTATTTTCATCCTCATAAGTCTCTTTATCATCTTTTGAAATAATTTTATAAAATATTATATCCCCTTTCACCATAACATCTTTCCTAATAGGATAGGTGATGGGGATATGAACAAGATTCTCATGATGGTCAAAAATTGGATCTTCTAACTTCAAGGAATCTTTAGCACAAATAAGGGAGGTATTATGCTGGATGTTGGAAGGTGAATGAAGCCTAGGAAAAGTGGTGTTGAGGAATGTGTCAATGATCTCATCTTCTTCTACCATAGTATCTTCCCAAGTGGAATAAGCATTAGGATAGGTACAAACAAGATTATCATCGCACTCAATGATTGATTCTTCTAACACCAAGGAAACTTCTTCACAAGGAGGAGGGGTGTTGGAAGAAGAATTAATATGATTGTCATAGGTATCCATGATTACTTTCTCTTGCATTATTACATTCATACTAAGGGAAGAGAGTGTAGGAGGGTAACTAACATGCTTGTTAATGGTTTCAATTTTTTTTCTTAGATTACTCTCATAAGGAGAGAGGTAAAAAACATACAAGTTATGTGGCACCTTATGAAAACCATATGATTGAAAAGGAAACATGTTTGTGAATTTCATATCTAAAGATGATATTTGACTTATTTTAGATGTGCAAAGACCTAAAAATAATTACTTTTGAATGCCAATTTTGATTTCAAATAATGCAGTATTTTCACCAATTGAACTAGATGCAAACAACTACATAAATATACAATTTCTAAAACTGAAATATACATCTACAAGCTGAAACATATTGAAAATACAAAGACAAAATAGTGTGTAAAAATTTGGAAAAGCACTTATACCAAGATAGGTTCACCCTAGGAAGAATTAGTCCCAAGACAGGGGTCTAAAAGATTTAAATATGAGTATTTTACTTGATGTTAAAGCTCACTATTCCTAGAACAACAAATATATTCTTCAATGATAATTTTTCTAGAAATATGATTAAAATACAAATTCAATTTTATGACAATGTATGAACAAAATGATAACCTTTTTAATGCAATATTGAATGAAATGTTGATCTAAATGATAGAAACACACTTTAATGCAATCTATTATGCAAAAAGTATGCAATAGTTTTGGATTTTTATAAGTTTAAATGATGAAAACATGCAATATGTAACCCTAAATGCAATAAAAAACAAGATGATGCAAAACCTAGATCTAAGGTTTCAAAGATCTCCAAATCATAAAAGGTATGGTGTACAACAAGACATGAAATGAAATGTTGAACAAGACACCCTAACAATGTCAAGTTCACCAAAATGAAATAGAGGAAAGAGAGGGACACTAAATAGGACTTTAAGGATCCACAATAGGTGTCTTTCCCTAGGGTAATTTCATTAGGAAATAAATCACAAGGAGTAGAGATTGAATTTCAACATTAAAGGTGAGTCAATAAAACCTAGATCTTGGTTCCTTAGGATAGTAGGTAAGATCTAGAATTAAATTGATATGATATGCAATGCTTAAAGTATATGAACTATAAGACCTAGAACATGAAATGAAAATTCTTGAAAGTACAAAATTGAAACCACATTTTGTAGGCATATCTGAGAAGGGTTAGGACATATGTACTAGTCACCAAAAGTAGGTTTTGAGACCCATTGAAGGAAAAATTCACCCTAGGGTGAATGGGTCTTAGTTAGGGGTCCTAAAAAAATATTTTTGCAATCCTCTAAGGTAGGATCTTAGCTTCTATTTTGCATAGGTTCTATTGTCAAAAAGCTGGAAATAAATTTAGAATCTGAGTTTTTGTGGCTTGAAAACAATGAATGCAAAAGATGCAAGAATGTGAAGTTTCACTTCAAGATCTTCAATCCTTCTTCAACCTATAATCTTCACATACAAAGAGGGATTTTTTTTTATTTGAATGGAGATTTAAATTATTCAAACCCCATGTTTGGTAATTAAACCTTGATAGAAGAATAATTAATGGAGAAGGAAATGATGAATGAACATTTGCTTGCTACAACTCACCAAACCTTCAATGGTTTCCCTTAAAGGACTGAAGTCAAACACATCACTCCAAGAAAATTGATCTAGATTTTCTTGATTTATTGGATACTTGAATGCATGGATGCTTTGAGGATCAACAATGCATAGTAGCCTTCACAAGATAATATTAACACACATAAGATTGAACATGATGTTAGGACCTTGAATGTTCCAACAAATGACTGATAAATCTGCTCTTAAATGCTCTTGACAATAATATTTTCTCATATGAAATTTTTCTTAATTCTAGATAATGTTGCTTAGATTTGAATTGCTAAAAATAATATGTATTTATAGGCATTTATCTAATTTCTTGAAAATTAGATTCCAAAATCTGGTAATTGCATATGAAATTTGAATCATTAAAAGACCACAAAAATCATGTTTAAAAATAGATCCTAGGACTTGAAGAGGACCTATTCACCCTTGGGAAAATGGGCTGTGGCCTAAAAATATAGGACACTCATTCTCCAATGTGATTAAAACATTAATTTCACTAATTAAATATTAGTTTACCTTTAGGAAAATAGGATAAATAAGGTTTTGGAATGGATAATTTTAACAATTAGAAGATTAATTAAGGGACCCAAACAAAGTGTGAAATTGTAAAGGGTATACAATTTCCTACACTACAGGGTAAAAGGGTGAGGGTATAGGGTATAGGGATGAGGGTTGAGGTTGTAGGGTTCAAGGTTTAAGGTATAGGGTTGAGGGTTGAGGGATTAGGGCTTAAATATAGGATTCAGGGTATATGGTTGAGGGTTGAGGGTTTATAGTTGAGGGATAATGTTCAAGGTTGAGTGTCTAAGTTATAGGGTTAAGGGTTGAGGGTGTAGGGTTTATGGTTTAAGGTATAAGGGTGAGGTTATAGGGTATAGGGATGAGGGTTGAGATTGTAGGGTTTAGGGTTTAAGGCATAGGGTTGAGGATTGAGGGATTAGGCCTTAAGTATAGGGTTGAGGGTTTAGGGATTAGGGCTTAAGTATAGGGTTGAGGGACAATATTGAGTATAGGTTATAGGGTATAAGGCATAGGGTGAAGGTTGAGAGTGTATGGTTTAGGGTTTTTAAGTATAGGGTTGAGGGATAATATTTTTGGTTTAGGGTATAAGGGTGAGGGTATAAGGTATAAGGATGAGGATTGAGGTTGTAGGGTTTAGGGTTTAAGGTATATGGTTGAGGGTTGAGGGTTGAGGGATTAGGGATTAAGTATAGGGTTAAGGGTAAATGGTTGAGGGTTGATGGTTTATAGCAAAGGAATAATGTTCAAGGTTGAGTGTCTAAGGTATAGGGTTAAGGTTTGAGGGTGTAAGGTTTAGGGTGTAAGGTTTAGGGTTTAAGGTATAAGGGTGAGGTTATAGGGTATAAGGATGAGGGTTGAGGTTGTAGGGTTGAGAGATTAGGTGTTAAGTATAGGGTTGAGGTTCTAGGGATTAGGACTTAAGTATAGGGTTGAGGGTTGAGGGTAGAGGGAAGAGGGTTTACAATTGAGGGTTTTAGTATATGATTGAAGGACAATATTGAGTAAATGGTTGAGGTTTGATGGTTTATAGCAAAGGAATAATGTTCAAGGTTGAGTGTCTAAGGTATAGGGTTAAGGTTTGAGGGTGTAAGGTTTAGGGTTTAAGGTATAAGGGTGAGGTTATAGGGTATAGGGATGAGGGTTGAGGTTGTAGGGTTGAGGTTTTAAGGTATAGGGTTGAGGGTTGAGAGATTAGGTGTTAAGTATAGGGTTGAGGTTCTAGGGATTAGGGCTTAAGTATAGGGTTGAGGGTTCAGGGTAGAGGGCAGAGGGTTTACAATTGAGGGTTTTAGTATATGATTGAAGGACAATATTAAGTATAGGGTAATAGGGTATGGATTGAGGGTATAAGGCAGAGGGTGAAGGGTTGAGAGTGTATTGTTTAAGGTTTAATTATAGGGTTGAGGGACAATATTTTAGGTTTAGGGTATATGGGTGAGGGTATAGGGTATAGGGATGAGGGTTGAGGTTGTAGGCTTCAGGGTTTAAGGTATAGGTTTGAGGTTTGAAGGATTAGGGCTTAAGTATAGGGTTGAGGGTACATGGTTGAGGGTTGAGGGTATAGGATTTATGGTTTAAGGTATAAGGGTGAGGTTATAAAGTATATGGATGAGGGTTGAGGTTTAAGGGTTCAAAGTTTAAGGTATAGGGTTGATGGTTGAGAGATTAGGGCTTAAGTATAGGGTTGAGGGTACATGGTTGAGGGTTTAGGGATTAAGGCTTAAGTATAGGGTTGAGGGTTGAGGGTAGAGGGTAGAGAGTCGAGGGTTTATAGTTGAGGGATTAAGTGTCTGGTTTAAGTATAGGGATGAGGGACAATATTGAGTATAGGTTATAGGGTATGGATTGAGGGTATAAGGCATAGGCTGAATGATTGAGAGTGTATGGTTTACGGTTTAGGTATAGGGTTGAGGGATAATATTTTGGGTTTATGGTATAAGGGTGATGGTTTATGGAATATCTTGAAGCTGAGAATCCTAAGTCTACCCCTTCTACCTCTTATTTTGAATCGAACACATGTCTTGGTGAGGATTTGGGATCCTTAGAATTTATCGAATATTTCATCAGAGATTACAAAGTTGATCCTATCTATCTTGACATTCCAATGGTCTCATACAATTCTATCAAGAAAGTTGATTTTCCTCCTAATGAAGAAAATAATCATATCCTTGCTAAGGATGATGGTTGTGCCCTACTAAGGAAGATCATCATGCTTCCGTTAAAGAGGTAAAAGTTTTTATTCATGTCAAGAAGGATTATTGTGATCCCATAGAGGAGTATGATCCCCACTATTGGAATGATGCTCTCTACTTAGATCCTCCTTCTTCTTAGGAATTTCACGTGTTATGGCCCTAGTTTCAACCTTTTATCTAAGTATGGTTATAGACATAAAGTTTGTGGATGTAATGAGAAAGTAATTCAAGTTCCCATAGAGTTTTATCTTTGTGAATGTAATTTATGGGACTTGGATACTGTCATTCTAAACAAAAATCTAAATGGAAACCATGGTTGAATGTCAACATGATTTCCGTTGAACCTTATTCTCTTGAACTAATTTATCTTGAGTTGATTGAAAGTAAGGTAGATTCTAATGAAGTTCCTTTAGATTTCTTCTCTTTAGAGGAATCCCTATAAGAATTCTTAGGTGTCTACTCTCATATATCTTCTTATCACCATAAGTGATGATTCCCATATCACTTGAACAAACAAGCATACTCTGGCAAATATATCATGAGCATTGATGAGAAGGCTCCTTTGTCTAATGTGGATGATGGTGTTCCTATTTATCATCCTTAAGATTGTAGTACTCTCCTTAAAGGGGATACTATTGATATTTTCATGGATCCTAAGTCTTCTAAATAGGTGATTAAGATTGGAAAGTGCCTTTCTTCGAAATAATTTAAATAATATTTTGATTTGTTACACTCTCATCTTGATATATTCGCCTGGTCATACAAGGACATGCCTAGTATTGATGAGTCTGTAGTGGTTCACAATATTGTGTTATGTCTTGATGTTAATCCAATTAAGAAAAATATCTGAAAGGTGAATCCCAAGGTTGCCTTATTAGTCAAGACCAAGATAGGGAAGCTTCTAAAAGCTAGTTTTATCCGTCATGTTAACTATTCACCTTGGATATTGAATATCATTATTGTCAACAAGCTTGTTCTCCATATACACATTTGTATTGACTTTCATGATCTTAATAAGGCTTCTCTTAAGGATGATTTTTTGTTGCCTAACATTGATATGATTGTGGACTTGACTACATGCCATGCCTTATTGTATTTCATGGATGGCTTCTTGGGCTATAACTAGATCCATATTAACCCAAAAGACCAATACAAGATAGCCTTCACCACCCCTTGGGATACCTTCTATTATGTAGTCATGCTATTTGGGTTAAAGAATGCTAGAGCAATTTACAATGGGAGATCACTTATCTTTCATGATTTCATTCAAAAAATTCTAGAATATTACATCAATGACATTTCAAATAAGTCTATACATCATCAAGATCACGTTGAAAATATTTTCCTTATCTTTGAAAGGCTTCAACTGTAAAATGAGACTAAATCCTCTTAAGTGTGTCTTTGGCAAGGACATCAAATTTTTTTTAGGATTTATCATCTCTTGTTGTGGAATTGAAGTCGATACAAATAAGATTGATGCAACTGTTAACATGCCTTCTCCTAAAAACATCTCTCAACCACGTAGTTTTCAAGGTAAGATTTAGGCAATACATAGATTTGTATCTCAGTTGGTTGATCACACCTTTA
This sequence comes from Sequoia sempervirens, assembly GCA_007258455.2. Classification (NCBI taxonomy): domain Eukaryota; kingdom Viridiplantae; phylum Streptophyta; class Pinopsida; order Cupressales; family Cupressaceae; genus Sequoia; species Sequoia sempervirens. Next base: position 47,157,705 of record VDFB02358134.1, read on the forward strand.
CCTTCACACATTTTTTGAAGAAAGATGTTCACTTACGATGGGATGATGAGTGTGAAAAGTATTTTGAGTCAATCAAAAGTTATTTGGCCAATCCTCCTATATTAATGCCAGTTGTGCATGATAGACCCTTTTTTCTTTATATCTCTGCATCACCTCATGCCTTAGTAGATTTATTAGCTCAACATGACAATGATGGTAAAGAAAGAGTAGTTTACTACATTAGTCATATTCTAGTTGATTATGAAACTCTCGTCTTTGCAACCAAAAAGTTACAACATTATTTTCTTCATGCTAAAACACATGTTATTGTGAAAAGTGATCTTAAGAATCTGTTTACTAGAACCAATCTTTTGGGAAGATTGGTGAAATGGGTAATGTTGCAATCTGAGTTTGACATCAATTTTGTAACCCAAAAATAAATTTAAGGTCAAGTTGTTGCCTATAAATTGGTAGAAGCTCCCTCATCTCACTCTTCCCTAATCTAGATTTATTTCTAGATGAAAATCTCTTTGTAATAGACCATGAACCTTTATGGGAGATGTAATTCAATGGATCAAGATGTCAAGCTAGCTCTAGATCAGGGGTAGTTTTATTCTCACCCAAAGGAAAGCTAGTTCCTTTATCTTTTTGATTATAATTTCATTGTACTAACAACATCGTTGAGTACAAAGGCCTTATTGCTAGCTTAAATGTTGTGATGGCTTTAAAAATTAAACATCTCTTTATTCATGGTGATTATGAGCTTATTATAAACCAAATTACAGGAATGTATCAAGCCAAGATGAATAATCTATCTTAGTATCAAGACTTAGCTTTGTCTTTGGTTGATCATTTCTATTCTTTTACAATAGATAGTGTGTTGAACATTTAGAATACTAAGAGGGGGGTTGAATCAATATTTTATATCTTTTTTAACATAGAAAATTCAATCACCAAACCATATTAACTAAAATAAGAAAAGAAAGAATAAATCATCCACAAAACAAATGAACACTAGGATTTTTACGTGGAAAACCCAAAATGGGAAAAACCATGGCGAGGATTAGCTCACAATATATTATATTCGAATATATTATATTACAGGGGCTCACTGCCAGGACACATTGTCCTTATAAGGCTCACAAGCAGAGTTAAGTACAATACAAAAATGTGGCTCATTGCCAAAGTATGAAATGATGCAAAGTGCACCTTTTTTGTGTTGTATTTCAGTTCCTTTGAAGCTTTAAATATGAATTAGTGCTCTACTTAGTAACTTAGCTCAACAACTCTGCTTTGATTATGAACTTTTACCACTGAATTCACATGTTCACATACAAAACCACTCACATCTGATATGTCATTTATGCTCTCATATTCACTTATTTTCACACACCCTTCAATTCCCAAATATCTCATATATAACCCAAATACATCCGCACATATCAATTAGGTCATCCTAATTAGATGTTGAAACATAGAAAAAGAGGTTCACCCAAAAGAGGATTCACCAAAAGGATGAACCTAATTTTTCTTATGATGTTTCACTCAATTATGAAGGGTAAAATACATAAATAATAGTCAAAAATCAATCTTAACTATTATAACAGTAATAAGGAAGGTTTTTAGATGTTGAAACGTTCTGTAACTTGCTGAAAAAGTGTTGTTTTAGGGGTCACTGAGGACTCATTCGCCCAGTGGTGAATGGTTCCTTGCTAGGGTTCTAGAAAAGTGATTTCTATGTTCTTTTCTTCAATGTATGCACTCTCATCTCCCTAGTGATCAGCGCCTAAAATTCAGAAATAAATTTTGTAGCTTCATTTTTCTAATATTGCACTAAAGATGACAACTTTTGCAACTTCACAACTTTAACAAATTTTGTTTTAATCTTATTCTCCACTTGATCTTCAACCTAAAAACCTGCAATCACACATCAAGAGAGAATAAAAATTGTTGATTGTTAGGGACTAGGGGTTTTCCTTAGTCAAACCCAGTTTAGGTAATTAAACCTTTTGATGAAACAATGAAACATGAAACATGAAACAATGATACCTTGGATTAAGTCTTGGAATGTAATTCAGAAATTTAGCATGAAGTGGCCATGAAGAATGTAGATCTTGATCTTGAATTTGAATATAAAACAATGCTTGGAAAAGATCTTCAATACTACATCAATACATTAGCTCAACAACATGCATGATGCACTATACCTTTGACATGATGATATGACCTTTGATTGCTACAATAAAACCTTGATAATCTTCCCTTGGATGTGTTTGAAAATTCTCTTGAATGCTCTATAATGCTCTTGTGAAAGTACTCTTGATTGCTTATGAAGATCTAGTTATGAAACTTGTAAAATAACCTTATATTTATACTTAACTTATGATTTAATCCTGAAATTTAAATAACACAAGCCAACATCAGATCTAGGATTCAAAATTATTAAAATCCCACCACAAACATGTTCAAAAATGGGTGTCCTAAGTTAAGGATGACCCATTTTCCATAGGGAGAATGGGTCCTAGCATAGTCAACTAGGACATGCTTCATGGACATGAAATAATATGCCAAAAGGGGGTCTTAGGACCTAGGAAGAACCCATTCACTAGGTGTCGAATGGGTCCTAGGTCACTAGCCTAGGACTCAAACCTTGCCAAATTAAGTGTTGTGAAACATTATTAATGATGTCAAAATTTATCCTTCAAAAAATGCAATAAATTAGGCTTGGATTTGAATTTAAGGGGCCAATTAAGCTCTAATTAACCTTAATTAATTAATAAAATCCTAGATTAGTGTGAAAGTGTAAAGAATCACTTTACAACACCCTAAATAAGGCACAATTAAGTCTATTTTATCATTAAATATTCATTCCCAAACTAAGCATGAAAAAGGGTTACTTTTTTTGATGCTACATTTTGCTGCCACTTTAGTGAGAGCTTACCCCCATGACAAACTCACAGTGAAGTAGACATTCAAGACACTTATGTATGAAACAATGACAAAGATACATAGTCATACCCTCTCAAATACCAAAATAAAGAAAAATAAAGGATCAAGCTTCAATTGTTCCAACATGAAATGGAACAGGGTTGTTTGTTCAAGAAAAAGGATCAAGCTTTAACAGTATGTCCATCACGATGTGGACCACCTCTAGGTTGTTTTTCCAAAAATGTTTACAAGAAGAACCTACTGTCTACTATGCAAACACACACAAACTCACTCTAGGGTAGTGGGACCTCAGGCCATCCACTAGGTGAGTATCCCAACAAGGTGGAAAATGAGAGAATCATATTAGCCTCCCATACCATATCGATGATCCTCCTGAAAATTTTGATAAGGCACCATAATGCTATGCTTTTAAATTTTATGTCTATAGGTGTTTTTTAAAAGGGGATTTTGCTTCATTCATGTAAGGTTTTATTCTTAGGGAACATCATGCCTAATGTCTCCAAGAGAGGACAAGCCAAGAATATTAGATTGCCACTTATGGGATTCCTCGTTCGCATCATGCCACTAAGGGAAATTGTACACTTAGAAATATCACACTCTTGGAGGACATCACACCAAATGACACCACCAAGAAAAGGAAACATCACAAGAAAAAATAAAATCACACCATGAAATATGCAAAAATGTCAAAAGATGTCATCGATGTATGCCCCCACTTTAAAGAGGTTGCTAGCACCATTACTATGAGCAACTGCTTTAAGGCAATCAATTTTTTCTCCTAAGACATGAGATATTTCCTTGGAAAACCCTATTCCAAGTCATGTGTTTTTGAAATATAGCTACTTCATGAACAAGGAGGGAGGGATTTCCCCCAAGAATACATAAGGGATCTATGGATTCAGGGTCAGTATGTCTTTACTACAATGTTGTTATAGAGCTTGGCAATGTCAACATTCCCCCAAATACTCATAGAACTAGAAGAATGACACAAAGAGAGTGAAAATAAAGAAAAATCCTTTCGGGTCAACCTGGAAGAGACCTAAATACCTCATGCCTTGTGTCATCCCCAAAAGGAAAAGACAAGACAAAAGATAAAATGTTTATGACATAGAGAAGAATGTAGGTACATATAGAAGAATGCACATAAATAGAGAGAGAGAGACATGAAATGAAACATCACAGGGGATTACATTACACACATGCAATCACATAATAAAAGAAAACAAAGGAAAAGACTAGTAACGCACATGCGAGTCAACCTACAACAAGTTGTCTGCATCCCAATCTTGATCGGCATAAATGGAAGGTGGACAACTAGCCAAAGGGACAACACATTCCAAAACTAGGAGAAGACTAACTAACCCCTTGCCCCCACTAAGTGGAAGACAAGGATGAGCCGAGATAAGTGAGGAGAATGAGTTCCTTGCAATAAAGAGAATAATTTGCAGTGAATGTATACCATGTGAGAATGTTAAGATCCTACAACTATTACATGGCAAAGAGCGAAATGCAACATTTTAAGGGATTATCTCTATGATATCAAACTTTTTAAATATTTATTTTAAAGCAAGACACTCATTATTACTATCTCCAAGAATTCTATGATATCGACAATGAGACATGTTTACATTCTTAGGATATAGTTTTGGATTTTCTCTCATGGGTGGTAATGTTATAAGTCCTTGACTTAGAAGTGTGTAAGGTTCTTTCAGTTGCAGACATGGGACATGGAAATTCAATTTTATTTAGTTTGTAAGGCTTTCATTTCTTGCTTGATTCACCAACTTCTTCCTACAAATCTCGTCATTCTTGTGAGGCATTGGTTGTTTTGTAGGAAGGGGGACACTTATGTCAGGGGGAGGATCTTGATATCCTATCCCTTTTGTTTGTTCAATAGGAATTTTCTCTAAAAGTTTATGTATTTCATGCTCATTAGTTGTGTCACATCCTTGGTTTGTTAAAATCTTAAAGCCTTATCCATAAGTCTCTTGAAGGTTAATTGGAGTGTTGGTTACTTTGTTAACATAAGATGAATGAATATGCACTTAATTGGAGGAAATAGGTTCATTCATTGTTGGAAGTTTAGGCCTAGTTTGTGACTCAATTTCAGGATGTAAAAGAATAAACATCTTAAGTTGTGTTGGTTGTTTCATGGAAGGATAAAATGATGCATTATTCTCAAGATTGTTAACACAATCATGTATAAATTCATTCATGCTACCATCATCTTCTCCAATGATGTAAACTTCACGAGGACACTCATTAGGATTTGGGTGAGCATGAGTAGGTTCAATTGCATTAGGATCATTTCCAAAAACACAACTTGAAACATCAACCAAAGAGAACAAGGACTTCCATACATTGCTAAAAAACTTTTCCATTTTAAGATTTTAAGATTTTAAAAAAGGTAATTTATTTATTACACTATGCAATAGACTAAAAATGAAATGTTATAAATGTAATTTTAAATTTTGTCAATGCACTAAATGAAGCAATTTAAGCTAGATATAATGAAATGATGAAATAGAAAATCAAAAACCTAAAACAAAGATGTAACAACAACAAATAGAAGCACAAAACAAAAGATTTCAGATTCTAGAAATTCAGATCAGTACCTAATCAAGGACTCATTTTCCCTAGGGTGAATGGGTCCTAGATTAGGGTTTCTGAACTGATTTTTACTGATTTTTAAGCCTTTTATAATGAGTTTCAAATTCAAGTCTGTAATAGTAAGTTTTAGGTTTAGATTTCTAAAAATGCAATGTGAAATGAAAGTTGAAAATGTGACAAAATGATGAATTACAAGACCTAGTTTGATATGCAACTTTGTTTTGATTTTTCAAATGCAAGTTTATATGATCTAAATGATATGCAAAATGATTGATTTTTTTTTGTATTTTTCAAATTTATAGAATGCAAAGAGTACAATTCTAAAACCCTAGATGAGATGCAAACTTCAATGCAAATTAAGACATCATAAATGAGATCTAATTCAATGAAAATGAAAGCAAGATCTAATATAAGATGAAAAGAGACTCCAAAATCAGAAAAATACAATGTTCAATAAGTTGGGTTCACCAAAATGAAACATAGGAAAAGAGGTTCACCCAAAAAAGGATTCACCAAATGGATAAACCTAATTTTTCTTATGACGTTTCACTCAATTATGAAGGGTAAAATGCATAGATAACAATAAAAAATTAATCTTAATTGTTATAACACAATAAGGAAGGTTTTCAGATGTCGAAACAATGTGTACCTTGTTGAAAAGTGTTGTTTTGGGGGTCACTAAGGACTCATTTGCCTAGTGGTGAATGGGTCCCTGCTAGGGTTCTGGAAAAGTGATTTTTGGGTTATGTTTATCAATGTTTGCACTCCCAGCTCCCAGGTGATAAGCTCCCAAAAGTCAGAAATAAATTTTGTAGCTTTTTTTTTTTGTGATATTGCACTAAATATGACAACTTTTGCAACTTCACAACTTTGACTACTTTTGTTTCAATCTTATTCTCCACTTGATATTCAACCTAAAAACCTACAATCACACATCAAGAGAGAAGACAAATTGTTGATTGTTAGGGAATAGGGGTTTTCCTTAGTCCCACCCTATTTAGGTAATTAAACCTTGTGATGAAATAATGAAACATGAACATGAAACATAAAACATGGAACAATGATACCTTGGATGAAGTCTTGGAATGTAAATCAGCAATCTAGAATGAAGTGGCCATGAAGAATGTAGATCTTGATCTTGATTTTGAATATAAAAAAATGCTTCGAAAGGATCTTCAATACTACATCAATACATTAGCTCAACAACATGCATGATGCACTATACCTTTGACATGATGATATGACCTTTGATTGCTACAATAAAACCTTGATAATTTTCCCTTGGATGTCTTTGAAAATTATCTTGAATGCTCTATAATGGTCTTGTGAAAGTACTCTTGATTGCTTATGAAGATCTAGTTATGAAACTTGTAAAATAACCTTATATTTATACTTAATTTATGATTTAATCCTGAAATTCAAATAACACAAGCCAACATCAGATCTAGAATTCAAAATTATTAAAATCCCACCACAAACATGTTCAAAACGGGTGTCCTAAGTTAAGGATGACCCATTCACCATAGGGAGAATCGGTCCTAGCATAGTCAACTAGGACATGCTTCATGGACATGAAATAATATGCCAAAAGGGGGTCCTAGGACCTAGGAAAGACCCATTCACCAGGTGGTGAATGGGTCCTAGGTCACTAGCCTAGAACTCAAACCTTGCCAAATTAAGTTTTGTGAAACATTATTAATGAGCGTCATGCTTTATCCTTCAGAAAATGCAATAAATTAGGTTTGGATTTGAATTTAAGGGGACAATTAAGCTCTAATTAACCTCAATTAATTAATAAAGCCCTAGATTAGTGTGAAAGTATAAACAAACACTTTACAACACCCTAAATAAGGCACAATTAAGTCTATTTTATCATTAATTATTTATTCCCAAACTAAGCATGAAAAAGGGTTACTTTTTTCGATGCTACAGATGTAAACAAAACAAGCCAAAATAGCTTCATTTGGCACCACACAAGATTCAAAATTATCTTCACATTAAAGCAAAACATGAAAAACTTAATTTTAGGTTGGCATGGACCCAAGATAGATCCACTTAATAACCACAATGTATATTTAATCTTCTCAATACATATCATGCATTAAGTCAGCTAGGAATAGGACCTAATCACAAAAACTTCCAATCATACATATGCTTCCCAACATACACACTTTCCAAATTCAATATTTCTTCACTTTCTCTTTTCATTGACATCAGTTAGACTAACTTTAGAACTGCATTATCAAAACATTCTTCATAAGAGAATGCATAATCTCCCACGCTGGTATACTGAATTGAGTGATGACAATGATATACAACTGTTTGTCATTGATATCTTTTGGTACACTTCACAAAACTTCATGAAACATTGAATATAGTTGTATGATCCTATCATAATGATATGGTTGAAAGAGAAGAGTTATACCTCTTCTTGCAGTGAAGTGTAAACCCAAAAAATGACACACTAAACCACAACACCATCAATAGATAACACTTAGACAATTTTTTGATAGATCAACTTTCTAATATAGTTAGTATTTGTACAAATGACACCAAAAATACTTCCCCATAGTGTTGACATCAATGAAAACACTGGGATGGCCGAATCAACCTATGTATTTACACTTCATGCTCATGTTGTCAAGTTGCGTTGACACTAATCAACACTGACATCCTTCCAAATTTCCAGCAATCTCCCCCTTTGTCATTAATGGTAACATGCATATCAAAAACATTTTTCATACCATGAATCGAAACCATTTCTTCCTAACCTTAAATCCCCCTTTCAAAATTAACCTTGACTTTCCAAAAAGGTTTTCTAGACATCAAAAAATGTTTTTTTTCTCACTATCTATCTCTCTCCCTTGGACATATGTATGTATACATCATAAAAAAAATGATAATTAATCAAAAAGATAAGAACATATCAACTTGAAGATCAAGCTCCCTTGAGATTCTACAGAGTATCTTGCTAAGTAGCTTTTACTTCTTCTCAAGAACCTTTTGCATGTACAAGATTCTTGTATAGTAATTCAAGCTTTGTTAGAGACTCTATAATTTCTTCCATAGTGTTGGGGCTGATATTTATTTCTAATAGAGTGCCAACACTAGCAAGGGCACTGTATTTAGGAGTGTGCCTTATTTTTACTAAATCTCTTAGTGCCACATACTTCTTGATTATCTTTGTTCTCTAATTCTGTAAGCTAAAGAATTTATCCTACAATTGCTTGATGTAAGACCATCTCTAATTGTCCCTATCATTTTCCAAACTATAAACATCTACTTGAGTGCTCAATCCAATTTCATTCTAACTCATTTCATTCTTTGTATTTAGTGTCCAATTAGACCAATTCAGACAAAAATATATTAATTCATGTGCTTCTCCTTCACAATCTTGAACATCCTTCAGTCCCTTCAAGACTCTGTGGTGTGCATCTGCACATTTCTTTCTGATGTCTTCTAGATTTTTCTCTGTAGTTCTTGCTTCTGACTCATTTCATGTTTGTTCTTTTAATTCGAAGATGTACGCTTTCAATTAATTGGCCATACTCCTGAGATTTTCCAAAGTGGATGTTGATGAATTAATACCTGCATCGAGAATTACCTCTAGTAAATCTTTTATTTCTTCATCCAATTCTTATATACTTGTGCTTTCATGCTCATGTAGGGTCACATAAAATTGACTTCCTTCTTGTTCTACAACCTCTTTCTTGATGGTAACACTTTTTCTTTTCTTTCTTATTCTTCTTGTACTATCAGAGTCTTCAATCATAGACCTTTCTTCTAAACCATTTTTTTGGGGTCCTTTAGGCTTCCTAGAAGCACATCTTCATAATAATCAACTTCCTCCACAATCACTTCATAATCTAACTTGGAAATCCACACAATTCTAGGATCAACTACTTCCATGTAACAACAATTAGTAGATAAAAGGAAATTGATGTCTTTGGAGTATTTTTCCACCACATTCTCTAGTATTATTATTGTTTTATTCATCCTCATCTGAAACATTCCAAAGAATGATGCAAGAGCATCTTCTTGAGCATTCAAACCACCAAGATTCATTATAAGACAACTTATTTGGTGTGCTACTAGTTCTATGTTTGACCATTCCACTTTTCCAATCATTAGTATCTCCTTTATGAAGTAGAAAAGTAAGAAAACTATCAAAGTACCATATCTAAATGTACTCTTTTTGTTTCTTTTGATTTCTTTCATATTCTTCATCAAGTGTTGTCGAAGTAACTCACAAAGATCATAGTTCGCACCATTCTCAATCATGTCAAATGCAATGAGAGTAGCAACAATAGAGATTCTATATCCATCATTAAGTAAGAAAATTTTATGTCCAATAAGCATTGTGGCATACTAAATAGCTAGATTTTCAATTGTACTCAAGATGAGTTCCTTTCTTTGAAGAGTTGCACAAGTCTTTTTAATTAATTCTTGGTTATCAACAGACTTCCACTTTGGAACTGGTCTGGAGGACCACAAACCAGTCACATCCCTTATTTCTTACCTAATTATCAAATGTGCATCGTCAATCCAAATAGATTTGTCATGAATCTTGCTTAATACAATTCAAATTTACTTCTTGTAGAATTCAAATAGTGGAAACTTCCACCATACGTCTAATTTCTTTTCAACTAGGGTTTTGTATGCATCATAACTTTCTTCCAATTTTCTTGTCCAAAAAATACTCAATCCAACAAACAAAATTTCTTCTATTTTCCCATATTTTTATGCATAAACATCTTCAATAGGTGAAACTCTAAGGGGAGTGCCTAAAAATGCACCCACTGAGTCTTCCGACAAATTTTTCCAAGAATTCCTCTTCAATTTAATGTGTGGTTTGTCTGAGACATTTACTACCTTCGAACCATCCATTGCATTTAAAATAAAAATTCTATAGAAGAATTGTGTAAGCAAAATACCTCTTGAATTTACTTTGGTGAAGATTGGGGTTTTGATGTTTTGCTTTTGGAAGATGCCTCAAATCCACTTCCTCTTCTTCAATTTACATTTTGTTTGCATCAAATGAATTTTTCTTCTCAAATATTTTTTTAATTCCATGATTTGACCCATATCAATAAATATGTCAGCAATAAATGCTTCAAAAAAAGTTGTCAAACTTCAAACCTTTGTATCCACAGTTAATCTATAGATGCTCCACAAACTTCCGCATTGCAATATTTCCTTCCACAACTTTCTTCTATAGCTTCAAAAATTTATTTTCCAAGACATATCTTCATGTCATGGCTTGACACCTTGTATTTCAAGGGGGGCTATTAGAATTTTCTATTATTGCTCCCCCTAATCCTTAGCATGGGCTTAGTTTCCAAAAGAATTATTTGTACTAGAGGAAAATATAGATACATTTGTAGTTCTTGAATCATCTCTATTTTTAGACTCATATTTCTTTCTTCATATATTTTTCATTTCCTTCTTAACCTTAGTAGAATCAACTTTCTTTACATATTCATTCCTCTTTACCGGATTAGACTATCTTCCATTTTTTCTTCTGCAGAATCTTGAAATGTGTCCAGATTTGTTGCAATTGTAGAACACAACATTTTTCTATCCAAACCGATTTTTATTCATTCTTGATCTACATTGGTTAGGTTTATGTCCAAATACATTGCATGTACATAACAATATCCATTGAAAGATTGAAACATTCTCCCTATACTATATCTATTCAACATTTGACTTCTGCACTTAGTATTTCTATGTCTAAATTTCTTTCATGCAAAACATTGTCCAGAGAAGAATCCAACATTATGATTCATTCTACTACATTCTACAACCCTATGCCCAAATTTATTGCCTGAAAAACAAATACCATTGAAATATGGGTACCTTTGAGAATTTGGTTGTCTGATAGGATATCTTCCAGTGTTGCTTCTTTGATTCTTGAATTGTCTATCATTTCCTTGGGTCTTCTTATGATTGTCAACTTTGTTAGATGTCTAATTTTCCTTTGAATTTTTTCCTTCTTCAATTCCAAAACCACCTTTGTTCTTAGAGGGTTTCTGTATTGCAAGTAACTCATCAAGAAATGTAGTACTTATTTTGAATTTCTCCTCATGCATCCTTTCCTTTTCCAGATCAGATCTAAGATTCACCACTTCTTTTTCAATTCTAAAGCATTCTTCAACCTTGTTTTGTACCACTATATTCAAAAATTCCTCAATCCTCTTCTTTTCTTCCATTTGTACTTTTAGTCCGATGATCTCTTCATTTGCTTGCTTCAACTCTATATTGACTTCCCTATGTCTTTCTCTGAATTTTCTAATTTATTTGCTCAATTTTTTGATGCATTAATTTGCTTCTCCTAGGATTTCCTTCAAGATTTCATTCTTAGTTTCAACTCTATCAAGATCTTCAAGAGTAGCCTTAAGTTCTTTGTCAAATGTGCAGTCATCTTCTACATATTCAATTTCAAAAATTTCTTCTAGAGGAATAGGACACATCTTGTCTGCTAGGTGTTCAAACTTCCAATATCTTCCTCAAGTTGTTAGGATTTTTTGAAGGAACCAAGCTCTGATACCAATTGTTAAACATTCAAAATACTGAGAGGGGGGGTGAATCAGTATTCTATATCATTTTGAACACAACAAATTCAATCACCAAGCCATATTAACTAAAATAAGAAATGAAAGCGTGAATCATCCACAAATCCACAAAACATATGAACACCAAGATTTTTACGTGGAAAACCAAAAATGGGAAAAACCATGGTGAGGATTAGCTCACAATATATTATATCCAGATATAGTATATTATAGGGGCTAAAGTATGAACTGATGCAAATTCCACCTTTTTTGTGTTGTATTTCAGTTCCTTTGAACCTCTGAATATAAAGTACTGCTATGGTTAATAGACGCTCAACAACTCTGCTCTGATTCCAAAATTTTACCACTGAATTCACATGTTTGCATCATACAACACTATTCGCATCTGATATATCATTTATGCTCATATATTCACTTATTCTCATACACCCTTCAATTCCAACATATCTCATATATATACCCAAATACATCTGCACGCATCAATTAGGTCAGCCTAATTAGATGTAAAAAAAACCCAAAATAGCTTTAGTCGACATCACACAAGATTTAAAATTATCTTCACATTCAAGAAAAACATGAAATACTTAATTTTAGGGCAACATGGACCCAAGATAGATCCACCTAACATACACAATGTATATTTAATCTTCTCAACACATATCATGTATTAGGTCAGCCAGGAATAGGACCTAATCACAAAAACTTCCAATCATACACACGCTTCCCATCATACACACCTTCTAGATTTGATATTTCTTTATTTTTCTCATTTCACCGACATTAGTAAGACAAAATTTAGAACTATAGCATCAAAAAATTCTTCATAAGAGAATGTGGAATCTCCCATGCTGGTATACTCAACAGAGTGATGACAATGATATATAGAGTTGAACTCTATCATTGATATCTTTCTGTACACTTCATAAAACTTCATGAAATATTGAATATAGTTGTATGATCTATTCATAACTATATAGTTAAAAGAGGAGAGTTATACCTCTTCTTGTGGTGAAGTTTAGACCCAAAAATTGATGCACTATTAAACTACAATACCATCAACAAATAACACTTAGACAAGTTTTTGATAGATCAACTTTTTGGTAGAGTTATTATTTGTACAAATGACACCAAAAATGCTTCCCCACAATGTTGACATCAATGACAACACTGGGATAGACAAATCAACCTATGTATGTACACTTCATGCTCATTTTTCCAAGCTGCATCAACATTGATCAACACTGACAGACTTCAAAACTTCCAACACAGTGTCCCTAGGAGAGAAAATTGACATGTTAATGCAATGGTGAGTGTAGCATCCCTTGTGTCTTCAGATGATGGTATAGAAGAATACAACTTTGTGGTTTGCATTCTCCATTCTCTTTCTATTTCGGATCAACTTGAACCCTAAGTTCTAGTGTGTGCTCAAATAGACTTGGAGGAATGGTATTCTCACATTTATAATTATCCGAAGACTAGAAATTTTCTCAACGATGTGACTAAAATTCTCACACTCAGATATAAAAACTTTTAGTCTGATATGCTATATTGTTTGATGTTCTTTACCGAAAATCTTATAATAGTCTTCTTTTTCGATGTCTCACTAAGATTGAAATACCCCTTTCCCTTCAAGAAGACCTTTCAGGCTTTGGGGTGGAAATTTTGATGGTAAATCCCTAGTGCATAAATTGATTCACATGGGACATTTTTGGCAAACAATGAAACAAGACTTCTTTGCCTTTGTCAAGAAATGTCCTCAAAGTCAACAACATAGTAATGTCATTCAAGCTCCTACTCAAGAGCTTCAAAATCAAACCTCTCCTTAGACATTTGTGAAATGGGGGTTGGATATCATCAACAATATATCACCCCCTCCTTCTAAAGCACATACCTTTATCATTGTACTACTACTAATTACTTTACAAAATAGGTCAATGTTATTCCACTTCATTCCATGAATGCTAAAGCAATTTGTAGCTTTCTTCTAAACAATATCATTGCTCATTTTAGATTGCCTTGCACCCCTATTTCTAATAATGGTACTTTATTTAAGAACAAAGAGGTGAAGCAATTCTTGGAAAAGTTTCATTTTTAGTATCACTTTTCTACACCATACTATCCTCAATCTAATGGCCAACTTGAAGCATCTAATAAAACTCTTGAGTTGATTCTTCAAAAAATAGTGAATAAAGAGGGTAACGATTGGCATACTCAATTGAAGTATGCCTTCTAGGCCCATCACACGAGTTTTTGTACAACTACTAGTACAATCCCGTACAAACTTGTGTATGGTGTCAAAGCTATCATGCCTTTAGAGTTGGAAATTCCATCTTTGCAGGTTTCCCTCAAAGGGTTTGTAGACGTTCAAATTATCCTGATTGATATCAAGCACTCAATCCTGATTCACTAACATCAAACCTGCCTAAATCACTTCTTTACTAACCATTTAATTAAATAATCGTTATTTAATTAATTCCTCATGTTTCCTCTTTTAATTAAATAAATCAACCTTATTTGATTAAATCATAATTGCTCCTCTTTTGATTAAATAAATTATTTTATTTAATTAAATCCTAAAGTTGTCTCTTTTAATTAAATTAATTAACCTTTATTTGATTAAATCTAATGTTCTTCATTTAATTGAATAAATCAAACTTTATTTAGTTAAATTACCAATCTCCCAAATATCCTCTCATTTGATTTAAATAAATCTAAAAAATCTAAATCAAATGTCATATCAACTAATTCTATCTAAAGTTAATTAAATCCTAATTAACTCCTAACACTAATCCTCAAATCCTCTAGCTTTTGCAGCTTGCACATATAAATCAATTTATTTGATTTATTAATTCTTCTATTTCCATTCAAAAATAACATCTCTTTGGAATATTCCCTTAATTTGAAATCTCCCTCCCAAAAGGACTTGTCCTCCAACATGGCATTTATAGCTCTTACATGTCCTTTTTCTTGAACCAACTTGGCATTAACTCATCTTACAACTCTTCCTCTACAAGCCATCTTTTTAATTTCAAACTCCACCTATATGCATTAATTTTCACATTGATCAAAATGTGCTCCACCTCTCTTCAATAGCATTTTGACAAGTGGCACAATGCCATTGGGTCAAGTTTAATCCCACATCCTTCCTATTTCTCATTTCTCCATCCTTCTCTCCTATAAATAGAGGAATTCTCTATTGATTTGGGATCCACAACTTTATGCAAGATTACTATCTATAGATTTGAGAAAGTTCATCCACAATTTTCATCCATGTTTTCATAGTTTTCATCAATCTTAGCTAGGTTATTGACAAATTTCATCAAGGAGCACACAATCATCATCAAGTTTATCAAATCTTTGTAAGGAATTGGGAAAGGGCTTCTTTCTACATCAAAGAAGCACCAATTCCCCCATGGGATGCTGGTTTGAATGTTTTGAATAAGATTTCTTAGCTTTCAATAGATTTCATTTGATATTCTATCTTGTTTTCTTGTTCATTACATTTAAATGAATTTCATGGGGAATGTTTGTTATAGATTTGTTTATTGACTAACATTGGTTTGTTTGATCATGTCGGAATAGGTCTAGACCAAGAATTCACATTTTGGCACTAGAAGGAGGGCACACCTTTCAAAATTAACATATTTTTGGGTCAAATTCTATTGTTTTTTCAAAATTTTGTGTCTTTAGGAAGGAGCAGTGCTAGGAAGGACAAGCAACGATGCTATCAATCTAGTGTCACTATATAGCGATATTTTATGTGCTCCAAAATGTGACACTGAAGTAATTCTCTTGAGGCCGGACCAACCAAAATCCAAAGGGAAAAGCTAAAGAGAAATAGCGACGCAATCACAATTTCTATTTTTCCATAGAGCGACGTTGAATTCACCAGAGTGATGTTGACTTCTCCAAACAATGACGCCTCCATGGATTGCAATGATAGAGTTGGGTAAAAGGTTACTTTGCAGTTTTATTTTAACATGTGCTTTTTGTTTTCAATCACCTTGAACTTTTACCCTGTTTGTGGCTCTGTTTTCTATAGATTGACCAGCTTTTGTAGGTGAAGGTGATTATGAATGAAAGGAGGAAACAAGGAGAATTTTTCTTATGACATTATCTCATGATTGTAACAAGTGTTTTTAAACACTTTGGGAACATTTATAATCCCATTTTTTAAGGATATTGTTATCTTCAATTTTAGGACTCAAATAAATTTTGTTTGGATTTTAAAAAGAACAATCAAAGGGATAAAAAGAACATTAGGAACTTACTATATTTTGTTTTGAATTTAAGAATTGAACAAAACAACTCCAAACATTTCATCTTGGTGCTATAAAAAGAATCCATTATTGCTTTTGAAGTCTAAAATGAACGTGTCTTTATTGTTTTATAATCTTTTTTACAAACTAATATCATTTAAAAGGCGTATGCACTTCTCTCGCGCTTCATAGTGATCTTGAGAATCAAAAGTATTTTGGTGATATTAGGTTGTCTAAAATATTGCCTCCACACTTCAATTTGGGGTTTTAAAAATTGAACAAATCTTGCTAGTGTGAGTGAGTACATTGTGTGTGTTCTCTCTTTGTTCACGCAAACAAAGATTGATCAAACTACAAATGTATTTATTCACTTTTGTATACCTTTAGGGGGCCTACCTTTGTGGGAAAAAGTACTCACCCCAAGGGAACGACCCAAGCGGTAATGAGCATAAGCTAGGCTCTTTCGAACCGCTATACAAATTTGTGGTTGCAAGGAAAGTTTGCAATCAACTTAGTGATGCATGATAACTCTCCCCCAATATCTTTATGATGCATAAAGCCCTTGTTCTAGGGGTTGGGAGAACTCTTGAGGGAGTTTATCATCGTGTCCTTTGAGCCGGGTGCCCTTATTATGAACCATTGTGTAGTAGCCAAAAATCCCAATATTTGTTGGTGTCAGGAGGTCAGACCTCTGGAGCCATCCCACATACTTGCAATTCTTTGTAGACTTGAGAAGTTCATCATGGGAGATTCATGAGAATTGAAGCTTGGTTGATCCATAGAAGTGAGTGTCATGGAGGGGAGCCAGTGTGGTCAAGCTTCTAGTCATCTGCTCTGAATAAGCGTAACTGGATTTATCCAAGTGGGAAATTCAACAAATATTTTCTTTTTCATCCTAAGATTGTGCAATTTTGAGTTAGTTAAATACATTGCTTGGATCTAAAAACTTGAAAACAAGCATTCAACAAGGTCATCAAATTTCAAACCTTTAGAAGAAGCAAATACCTTTGAAAGAATCCAAGTGCTACTACTTGTCCCTTGGGATTTTATCCTTAGAGGCTTCTAAGTATTTTGGTTTACATCTTAATTTTCTCTCTAAAGTCAACATTAGGGAACTATTGCCTTGATTTCCTTGATTTCCACATAATGGACTTTGTGGGATGAAAATAAGTTGAGACATTAGACATTTAGTTCAAAAGCTAAGCAAGAAAGTGTTTGTGGTAAAACGAACTCATTAAGAAAAGATAAAAGACAAATTGAGCCTCACATGTGTTTTCTCAAATGATTTCCTGCAAGATCAAAGTTCCAAAACCAAATTCCATCAATTGAAACAAACGTCTTAGTATAAACAATCTCAAGAAATGTTAGTCTATTCTTTACACAGTTAGAGAAAGATTGATCTATAACTTTTACAAGCGAGCATCAAAGGATAACCCAAACTTGTACTCATTGTATTATTATCAAAATCCAATTCTTTTTCAACTTTTTGAGTATCTCACTTTGTAGGGTTAATAAGTTCTTGGAAGTATAACATGTTCTTCAATACCTAGGTCTTGTAAACAAAAGTCTCTCTAAGTTCACTTAGGATCAAAATAAACACTCTCATCCATCCTTGAACATCAATCAAAATCCATCTCACAAACAACCCTTAGAAATATTGGAAAAATACTTCATACTATACTTTTGGAAAATCAAATCCAAATCATCTTGTTTGACTAAGTGTGTGTGGATGCATCCTTCTTCATACACATAGTTAAATTATCTTGTGGACAAGTTTATTCCAAGACAACCTCTAACCTCTTGGAGTGTATGAGTTCATTATCAAATCCAAATCAAATAAAAATCAAATCCAAGGTCAAGTCAAAATCAAATCCAAATCAAATCCAAAGTCAAAAATCCAAAAGTCCTAAAGTCTAGTATCTCCTTCAACATTCTTAAGAGTTAAATAATTCATAATCACCCATCTTTCATCATCTCACCACCACCCTTTGATCCTTAACATCTTAGACTTTCTTTTTTGTACCTAAAGTTTAGATCAATCTAAGGAGTTAGAGGTTCACCTCCCACATTCTTGAAAATTGATCCTCATGTTAGGGTCCAAACTAGATCTCAACACAAGAAGAACATGGAAACAAAAAAAGAAACATCCACTTCAAGTGACTTGATTCAAACCGCACCTGAAATCAACCCCATTAGATCTATCAATCCCCCACTAAACCTTCCTCAACTTCCACAAGATCTTCAAGAGGGATGTTTCCAAGTGGAGGATATCACTGACAATGTCCTAGGGATGACTCAAGATGAAATCATAGAAATGGTCCAAAACCCTAAAAATCACAAAATTGTTAACACAATGATGAGGCTTAATCCTTCACAATACATGTTAGAATTGGTAAAAGAAGGGGCTAAACTCCCTTCTGACTATGATGTATGCACTATTTTGGAGAAACCTCTTGGGATTATACCATTGGTCTCATTCAATCCTTCATTCCAAAGCATCATTCAACCCATCCCACAACCAATTTCATCTCATGCTCGAAGTCAACCCATGATTACCAAGGGGAGTTCATTACTTCATACTCTTCAAACACATCCCCTTGTAAACAACCAAGACTTGGATGCAAACACCATCTTGGGTCAATCTGTCCCACAAGATCCAAAAGACCCATACATCCCACTTGTCTTTCATGACACCAACAATCCATCCGCTTTTGCTGCAATACCGACATATCCTCTTAACACACAAGTCTCTCTCCCCATGACTTCATAAGGAGAAGGTGGACTATTTGGACAAGGGGGAATCTTCAATCCCTCATCATCATCACTTCCTCAAGGGAACACACCACCCATCTTCCCACCATTTCCCCCTCTACCACTAACATCCACACCAATTCTTGGTCTAGGGAAACCCCCTTTACCAATCCTCAATCAACAAAACCAAAACAATCCTCCAATCGTAAATCAAACCAACATACCAAATCCTCTGATCATGTCGCCGATATCACAACATCAAGTGGCACCAATCCAATCAACAAAAAAAATCAATGCATCATCTACAACACCCCAAATACCTCAAAATGTGGTCTCCCAAGGGCCTAGCATATCAATCCCACCATCTACCACAAAAACTTCTATCATCAATCAAATAACACCTCAACAACCACCTCAAAAAAATCTCATCACAAAATCTCACACCATTCTGAATCCTCCACACCACCACCAAGACCAAACATGGCAAACCAATACAACATCACATTGAAAGCAGCTCAACAAGCCTACCAAAAAGAACTTCGGCAGTTTTCAAACTCAACAAGCCACACAAGCTGCACAACAAGCTGCTCAACAAACACAGGCACAACAAGCCGCACAACAAGCTGCCCAAGCACAAGCCCAAGCTTTGTTGCAACAACAAGAAGCTGCCCAAGCTACCCAAGTTGTGTAAGCAACTCAAGCTACACAAGCCACACAAGCTGCACAGGCTGCCCAAGCTGCACAAGTTGCCCAACAAGCTCAAGCTTAGGCACAAGCCCAATATCAAGCTTAGAAAGCATAAGCACAAGCACAATACCAAGTAGCTCAGTAGAAAGCCTATCAAAAATCCTTGCAACAATACCAAGTGCAACAACAAGTGCCTCAACAACAAGCCCAATAACAAGCTTTTTTGGCACAACAACAGCAAGACCAACAAGAAGTGTTGTTGGCACAACAACAATTGCAGGCATACCAACAAGCATTAATCACACATAAAATCTTGCAACAACCTCCCACAAATATGAAAAACACCCCACCTGCCACTCAAATGATCAAACCACCCCAAAACACATTCATCCCACCACCTACAAAATGATGTGATGACACAAATCAAATTTCTCTCACAACAAGTGCTAGACCTCTAATTTGGGAAAACAATGAAAACACCAAGAAATTTGTACCCCTATCCATTTGAAAAAAGCATTGCGATGATACCATTCCCAAAAGGGTTTGAAATCCCTAAATTTGACAAATATCATGGGACAGGTAATCTTGAAGATCACATCAAGGAATTCCAGGTACATTGTATGGAAGTTGCATACAGCAACACATATCTAATGCGACTATTCCCTCGAAGTTTTTCTAGACCAGCAATGGAATGGTTCTCTCACCTTCCTCTTGGAATCAAAAGGTTCCAAGAAATTGTGGACGCATTCATACAGAACTACATATTCAATATAGCCATGGATGTGAATCTAGAGGAACTATCTACTCTCAAACAAGTTAAGGGGGAAATATTCACATCCTTCTTACAATGATGGCAATCCAAGGCCAATAGGAGCAAGTGGACCATGCCAGAAGAACAAAACATCTACACTATCATTTCCAATCTTGAAAATACCTTGTCCTTCCATCTAAAAATGCAGTGCATCACCACATATTGTTGGAAATATGTGCCTCAAACAATATAGGCTGAAACCTCCATTAGAGCCAAGTTGGTGTGACATCTTCATTGTCTGGCCGACTAGCAGTTTGATTCATTCTATTTTGAATAGGTCATTGTGACCTTGCAGAAGTCTTACCGAAAGGTTGCACTTTGGAGCTATCACTGTGACAAGGAGTGTTCGGTATGACCTCTTAGCACTTGGGAGACCTCTGGCCGACAGGCCATTCAATCGTGTATCGGGGAGACTCATGGCAACCATGGGCTTCGGGGTAGCTTATAGCGGCTCGATGAGAAGTCCTAGCGAAGTGTTAGAGTCTCGCCGACAATATGTTACATGTTGGTCTTCGGCGTAGCTTATAGTCTATCAGAAAGAAGTCTTACAGAATGTGCAAAGGTCTCGCCGACGGAGGCTCAAATGTTGTTCATCGGTGTAACACAAAGGCTTTCAGAGAAACGTCTTAGTGACTGAAGGATGTCTTGCTGATAGCCGATGGCTATTGAGGTAACCCAAATGGTTCGGGAAGAAGTCCCAGCGAAGAATGTAAGTCTCGCTGATGATAAGGGATCTTTGGTATAACTCTTGGCGAAAGAATACTTCGAGGTAAGTCCTAGAGCTCGATGCAATGTCTTAGCGAAAGTAACATGTTTCACCGACAGTGCTTTGTGTTGAAGTCTTCGGAGTAAGTCTTGGAGTTCGGTATGTTCTCTCGGCAAAAGATGTAAGTCTTGCTGACTATTCTTTGGAGCTCGATATGACTTGTGACTTTGGTAAAACCTTTGGTGACTCGCTATGATCTCGTGGCGAAAGTGATAGGTCTGGGCGACTGCTTGGTGTTTCAGCGTAACACTAAAAGCTTGATAGAAAATCTTGGCAACTACGGTAACTATTGGCAATACCGATATCAAGGTTATGTGGCATTGGTGAGACACTGTTAGTGTCTCACCGAGATGCCAACACAATGTGAATTCTATTGACCATTTGACCGTCCTATACGGAGTCTCGTGGACCAATAGGAGAAGCCGAATTTGAATAGTTGGAAGACAATCGATTGTGATGGTTCTATGAGGAAGTTTGACAGACAGGGAACCCATGGATATACTCTATGATTGCAGATTGTGATCGGTTGGTTGGTTTTGGTTGGATCGACGAATGGTTTAGTAATTGTATCAGTAATTGGATTCTATTATGTAAAGACTGCAACTCGAAGGTTCCTATACAAGAATGTTCATGGTGAATGTTGTTGTATAATGACACCAGAAAGATAAGTCTGGCATAATTTGTATGTAATCTCTGTTACTATAATACAAAGTGATTTCTCTTGGTGTGGTGGGTTTTTCTCCTGTAAGGGTTTTCCCACGTATATCTGGTGTTCATGTGTGATTTTCAAATTCTCTGTTTCTGTTATTTACTTCATAGTGCATCTTAGTTGAATTGTAATTGGAAAAAATTAAAAGTATATCTACATTCTTTCCTGAGGTATTGGCGTTAGGAGAATTGTTTCCACATCTGATTTTCCTTACAAGTGGTATCAGAGCCTGGCCAGTTGTGTTATCCTTGTGGGTACATTGGGTTTTTTGAGTCAATTCTATTCAGTGGGAGTCTTGTAGTGTTTCTTATTTCTATTTACAGGCTGAGATGGCTAGCATGTCTGGAAAGTTTGAAATAGAGAAGTTCAATGGCAGTAACTTTGAGTTGTGGAAACTCAAGATGGAGGATCTTCTAGTTGATTGTGATATGTGGCTTGCAGTGTCTGGAACTAAACCTACAGGAATGAAGCAAGAAGATTGGGACCTTGTAGATAGGAAGTCTAAGGGGCTGATAAGGATCTATTTAGCAGACTCAGTGCTTCTGAATGTGCATGAGGAGAAGACTGCCTATTCTTTGTGGAAGAGACTGGCATCTATTTATCAAGGGAAGTCCTTGGTGAATAAACTGCTCCTGAGGAAGAAGCTGTATTCTTTGAGAATGCAGGAAGGAGGGTCTGTGGCTGATCATTTGAATGCATTTAATATGCTAATTGCTCAATTGACATCTGTTGGTGTGAAGACTGAAGAAGAGGATCGTTGTATGCTTCTACTGTGTTCTTTGCCAGACTCATGGGATCATCTGGTGATGGCGATTGGGAGTACAACATCCAGTTTCAAGATGGAAGATGTTGCATCTTTGCTATGAGAAGAGATGAGAAGGAAATCTTCTGAGATGGAAAAGGAAGCTCTTGCTATCAGAGGAAGACCAAAAGAGAAAGGCAAGAAGAAGGACAAGAAGTCCAAATCGAAATCAGATGGGAGATCAAAGTCTCCTAGTAAGAAGTCCAAGGTGAAATGCTGGAACTGTGGGCAACCTGGTCATGTCTGAAAGGATTGTAAAGAGGAGAAAAAGAAGGACTCTTTCGATAATGGTTCTTCTCATAGTGATGATGACGCCTTCATTGCATCCTTGGCTACTTAGGCATCAGATGATGTCTGGCTGATTAATTCTGGAGCATATTTTCACATGACATCTCATAGAGAATGGTTCACGAAGTATGAAGAATACAATGGTGGAAAGGTGTACTTGGAAAGTGATTCAACTTTAGAGATTATTGGTCGTGGAAGAGTCAGAATACAATTTCCTGATGGCAAAGTAAAGGGAATTAATGATGTTATGCACATACCAGGTCTGGCTCGAAATCTATTATATGTAAGTATGCTAATTTATACTGGAGTATAAGTTACATTCTCTAGAAATGGCTGCAAGACAACTAGAGGTTCAATCGTGCTGGCTAGAGGTGCTCAAATTGGTACCCTATACAAGTTGGATGCACAGGCTATTCAATGTAACAGTGTCTCTAGAAAGTCATTGAAAGCTGCTCATGGAGCTAAAGAGGGAAATATCCCTAATTATGTAAACTCTATGGAAGTAAAACTTCCTGCAGAGAAGACTATGCTCTGGCATCATAGGTTAGGCCACATAGGAGAAAAAGGTTTAAAAACCTTATTGAGGGGCTTGAAGATTGTAATCTTGAATTTGAATTCTGTGAACACTGTATATATGGAAAGCAACACCATGTTTCATTTTATTCTAGTCCTCATAAATCTTCTGGTTTGTTAGACTATATTCATTTGGATGTGTTTGGTCCAGTAGATGTTCCTTCTTTGTCTAAATCAAGATACTATGTGTCATTCATTGATGATTATTCAAGAAGAGCATTTGTTTATTTTTTGAAAAGTAAATCAAAAGTGTTCAGTCAATTTAAGGAATTTAAGAACCTTGTTGAAAATCAGACTGGTAGAAAAATAAAATGCTTGACTGATAATGGCGGTGAATTCTGTTATGATGAATTTGAAAGATACTGTAAAGACCATGGAATTAAAAGACACAAGACTACATCTTATACTCCACAACAGAATGGAGTTGCAGAAATTTTCAATAGGACAGTGATGGAGAGAGCACGAAGTATGCTCAGTAGTGTTGGCTTGGAGGGGAAGTTTTGGGCTGAGGCTGTATCTACTGCATGTTATCTAATTAATCATTCTCCAAATTCTTCTCTTGTTGAGAAAACACCTTTGGAAGCACGGTCTGGTAAGAAGCCCTCACTTAGACATGTTCGTGTTTTTTGCTGTGAGGCATATGCTCATGTGCCGGATGTGAAAAGATCTAAATTGGAGAACAAGCTTTTCAAATGTATTTTTATTGGCTATAGTGCTATCATAAAAGGATACAAGCTTTGGAATCCTAATACAGAGAAGGTTGTATATAGCAGAAGTGTAATCTTTTGTGAGCTGAAACCTTCCACTTTGGATCTGTAGTTAGAGACAAAGTCAGATAACAATAAGAATGTAGCATTAATTCCTCCTACACCAGAGAAAGACGAGTTGAAAATTAAAAATGTACCTAAAACTGAGGAGAGCTCAAGCAGTTTTGAAAGCTCTAAAGAAGAAGAACCTCAACCTCAGCCATTGAGGAGGTCAACCTATGAAAGAAAACAACCAGATAGGTATGAGTTCTCATTGATTGATTCTACTTGTGCCTATGCTTTGATTTCTAGTACTGATGAGCCTAGGACTATAAAAGAGGCAATTAAAATGTCTGATTCAGACTCTTGGTTGGAAGCCATGAATGAAGAGATGGCATCATTAGAGAAAAATGAAACTTGGAGTTTGGTGCCCTTGCCTGAAGGCAAAAAACCTGTGGGCTACAAATGGGTATTTAAGAAAAATATTGGTCTGGATGATAGTGTAGAAAAGTACAAGGAAAGACTGGTTGCAAAGGGTTATTCCCAGGTAGAGGGAATTGATTATGGGGAAATATTTTCTCCTGTAGCAAAGCTGACATCTATCAGATTTCTTTTGCCACTTGTAGCAGCATATGACTTAGAGGTAGAATAGATGGATGTGAAGACATCATTTCTTCATGGTGATTTTGAAGAAGAAATCTATATGTCCCAGCTTGAGCACTTTGTTGAGAAAGGTAAAGAAAAACTGGTATGCAAATTAAAGAAGTCTATGTATGGGTTAAAGCAGTCACCTAGAATGTGGTACCAGAAATTTGATACTTTTGTATTGTCTTTAGGATTTGTGAGATCAAAATCTGATCACTATGTATATTATAAAGCCGAAGGTGATCAAGTTCTTGTTATTGCTTTTTATGTTGATGATATGTTGTTCATAGGAAATAGCAAGCTAATGATTTCTGATCTTAAGTCTCAATTGTCTGCTAAGTTTGAAATGAAGGATCTTGGTGCAACAATGTATATTCTGGGGATGGAGATAACCAGGGACAGGAAGAATAGAAAGCTTTGGCTCACTCAGAGTAATTATATCAAGACTATTCTTGAGAGATTTTGTATGAATGATTGCAAACAACTAGTGGTTCCAGTCTTGCAGGGAACAAAACTATCTATTGAGGACTGTCCAAAATCTCCTACTGAGATGGAGGACATGACTAGTGTACCCTATGCTAGTGTGGTTGGTAGTCTCATGTATGCAATGGTCTATACAAGGCTAGACATTGCCCAAGTAGTGAGAGTTCTTAGTCGGTTTATGGCTAATCCTGGAAGAATGCATTGGGATGTTGTAAAGAGAGTTTTCAAATATTTGAAGGGCACTTCAGATTTTTCTTTGTGTTACCATGGTAACTTGGTTGAATCATAGAGGACTCTTAGTATTTGTGGCTATGTGTATTTTGATTGGGAAGGGGACATTGACAGCAGAAGATCCACCAGTGGATACATATTCATGATGAATGGTGGTGCAGTGAGTTGGATGAGCAAGCGGCAGGCTATAGTCACTTTGTCCACTATGAAGGCTGAATACATGGCAGCTACTCATGCTTGTAAAGAAGCAGTTTGGTTGAAATGTTTGTGTTCTAAAATTGGTTTTGATGTAGGGGAAATAACTATTTTCTGTGACAGTCAGAGTGCAATTTGTATAGCAAAGAACCCTACTTTCCATGCCAGGACAAAACATATAGACGTACAATACCATTTTGTACAAGATATGGTGGAGGATGGAAAGTTCAGTTTAGAAAAGGTTGATACTCTGGAGAATGTTGCAAATTCATTAATGAAGCCAGTGAGCACAAACACATTCAGGTGGTGTGCCAGTTCAATGGGCCTTAGTGCCCATGATTTTCAGTAAGTTATGTTGTGCTCTGGAGGTGCCTATATGATCTTCGTCAAGTGAGAGATTGTTGGAAATATGTGCCTCAAATAATACAGGCTGAAACCTCCATTAGAGCCAAGTCGGTGTGACATCTTCATTGTCTGGTCGACTAGCAGTTTGATTCATTCTGTTTTGAACAGGTCGCTGTGACCTTGCAGAAGTCTTGCCGAAAGGTTACACTTTGGAGCTATCGCTGTGACAAGGAGTGTTCGGTATGACCTCTTAGTGCTCAGGAGACCTCTGGCCGACAGGCCATTCAATCATGTATCGAGGACAATCATGGTGACCACGAGCTTCAGGGTAGCTTATAGTAGCTCGGTGAGAAGTCCCAGCGAAGTGTTAGAGTCTCGCTGACAGTATGTTACATGTTGGTCTTCAGCATAGCTTATAGTCTATCGGTAAGAAGTCTTACCGATGTGCAAAGGTCTCGCTGATGGAGGTTCAAATGTTGTTCATCGGTGTAACACAAAGTCTTTCGGAGAAACGTCTTAGTGACTGAAGGATGCCTTGCCGATAGCCGATGGCTATCGAGGTAACCCAAATGGTTCAGGAAGAAGTCTCAGCAAAGAATATAAGTCTCACCGATGATAAGGGATCTTCGGTATAACTCTTGGTGATAGAATACTTCAGGGTAAGTCCTAGAGCTCGGTGTGATGTCTTAGCGAAAGTAACATGTTTTGCCAACAGTGCTTTGTGTTGAAGTCTTCGGAGTAATTCTTAGAGTTCGGTATGTTCTCTCGGTGAAAGATGTAAGTCTTGCTGACTATTCTTTGGAGCTCGATATGACATGTGACTTTGGTAAAACCTTTGGTGACTTGCTATGATCTCCTAGCGAAAGCGATAGGTCTGGGCGACTGCTTGGTGTTTCGGTGTAACATTGAAAGCTTGATAGAACATCTTGGCGACTATGGTAACTCTTGGCGATACTGATATGAAGGTTATGTGGCATCGGCGAGACACTGTTAGTGTCTCACCGAGATGCCAACACAGTGTGAATTCTGTTGACCGTTTGATAGTCCTATGTGGAGTCTCGTGGACCAATAAGAGAAGCCAAATCTGAATAGTTGGAAGACAATCAGTTGTGACGGTTCTATGAGGAAGTTTGACAGATAGGGAATGTCATGGATATACTCTATGATTGTAGATTGTGATTGGTTGGTTGGTTTTGGTTGGATCGACGAATGGTTGAGTGATTGTATCAGTAATTGGATTCTATTATGTAAAGACTGTAACTCGAAGGTTCCTGTACAAGAATGTTCATGGTGAATGTTGCTATATAATGACACCAGAAAGATAAGTCTGGCATTTGTATGTAATCTCTGTTACTGTAATACAAAGTGATTTCTCTTGGTGTGGTGGGTTTTTCTCCCATAAGGGTTTTCCCACGTATATTTGGTGTTCATGTGTGATTTTCAAATTCTTTGTTTATGTTATTTACTTCATAGTGCATCTTAGTTGAACTGTAATTGGAAAAAATTAAAATTATATCTACATTCTTTCTTGAGGTATTAACGTTAGGAGAATTGTTTCCGCATCTGATTTTCCTTACACATATGACCATATGAACCCCAAGGTGCTCAACATTGAAAGAGCCCTTATTGCACAAGGAGGGACAACCACATCAAAAATATCATGACAAACACCCATCAACTAGTTACAATGAAGAACCTCACACATGGGCAAAGAAAAAAATGCAACTAATGATGGTGTGGTTGAGGCCAAGGTCATAATCAGTGCTCCAAAGAAAAACAAAAAATCATGCCAACAACCACAAGGCAACAACCAAAATAATACCCAAGCCAACATGGTATCACAACAACCCAACAGTCAAATCATTAATAATCTGAATAATCAAGGGGGGCCACCCCCGCAGAACAAATATCTCCCCAAACAAAAATACACAGCCCTTTGGGAATCAATTGAATCTGTCATGAAGAAACTAGTATAGGAGAATCTCATTAAAATCCATGTTTATGAGAATTATCAAGAACCCCAAGTGAAACCACCATGGTATAATGAGAATCACCTTTACGATTTTTGTAAAATTAAGGGGCACATGACGCCCATTTGCATGAGACTAAATTTTTTTATCCAAGACCTCATCGATGAAAAAATCATATCGTTGAACAGCCTGTAGGAAATCAAGACCTAAAGATATACATGAATCCAATGCCAAATCATAATAAAGGGAATAACCATGGAAAGACAAAGTATGACAATGTAAACCATGTTAACGATCATGTTGTCGCATCCCTAGATGAATGGGTCACTATTGTTAACATAAAGGGAGCCAAAGCCGATTGTGGAGTCACCACACATGGTGGCAAGGTTACCATTTCTAGACCATCCCAACTATCCAAGGCACCAACCTCTAATCCAAAATCCATTCCCAATGGTTATAATGTCTTGGACCAGCTAAAAAGAACCCTTGCTCAGATCTCCATCATGGAGTTACTGAAGATCTCACCCGCACATAGGAAGATTCTAGAGGAAGCATTGGCTTCATCCACTGTCCCTTCAGATCTTTATGCAGACCAATTCCAAGCCATGGTCAAACACATCACCACCCCACATGTCTTAACATTTTCTAATCAGAACTTCCCAACTCAACCATCTCATAACCGTGCACTCCATCTTGAAGTCCTAGTCCATAAAAATAAAGTCAAAAGGGTCTTGGTGGATGGGGTTGTAGGTCTAAATATCTGTTCACTCAAGCTAATAAAGAATCTAGGATTCTCTGAGGATGTCATTGAAAAAGGTAAAGGTATTACAATCAGAGCATATGATGATCAGGAAAGAGTGTCTCAAGGCACTATTCAAGTCCCTATTCAAGTAGGGCCATCCATCATGGAAACCACATGTCAGGTCCTTGATCTTGATTTACCTTATAATATCCTCCTAGGGTGCCCATGGATCCATGGGATGCAAGTTGTCGCATCCACCTTCCATCAATGTGTCAAGTTTCCCTATCAAAATCAAGAGATCACAATCCATGGCGATCTCAAGCCCTTTTATTATTGCAAGAACCTAGAAGCCAAGTACTACAAAATCCCTCAAGTCCCAAAGAATGATGAAGGCCCTACAACTCCATATGTAGACCTAGCTACCTTAGCCTCCACTTCTGACACAAAGATACCCGCCATTCCTAACATATTTGATATCAAAGTCATTATCCAAGACAATGGGTCTGGGGATTACAAAATGAAGAAGAGTGCTTTCATAGTGGGAGAGTTACCTCAATCTCCTAGGTCTCGCGGGCAGCCCCAACTGATTGAAACATCATCCCAAACCTTCAAAGCAGACCCCTCCAGATTCAAATACACGTTGGGGGGACCTAAGTCAGGAAGTGGTAGATGAAAAAGACATATCAAATATGCTATACCAAGATGAAAGGCCCGTACCTGATCTTCCCATGGATGATAGCAGCAAAGGACTACAAATGATGCTTGGTATGGGCTATAACACAAAAAAGAAACTTGGATAGAATGGAAATGGCCTTCTAGTACCTATCATTCCTAAGAAGCATATAAGAAATATTGGCCTTGGATGTACTCCTCTGAAAATAATCATACTTGGAAAAAGTTCCCCAGTTAGAAAAGTCAAAGCTACCCCTCAGTTGCCAGTATCCACAAGTTTTCCTTTAGATAACTTTACCTTTGACATAATTGATGTGTGTGATGAGAATCCCATAACTGACTTACCCATGCTATTCGAGGATTCCTCCTTTCTTGTGATTAGTACCCTACACTTTGAGTCAAACAAAAAAACCCATGAGCTAAACCTAGTCTATCCCCAACTCATCGATTATGACCAATGAGGACCACCAATTTTTGACATATTCGAAAATGATGAGGCTCTCTCGAAATTCATGGGATTGTGTGATACTATACCACGTGGAGATCACAAAGCTAGGTTCAACATCATGCTAGACACACATGCATACTATGGGGAAATGATTGAATCCCTCAATTGCAAAAGTGAAAATTTAAGAATAATATATAGGTCTTTGAGTGAAAACCACACTGTGGCACTCCCTAACCCGAAAATAGTAAAAATAAAGGACACATCCAATGGTGAAAACCTCTTTGAGGTGCCAAAGGATGAGGGATTCAATCTTCCCCTTAGTGCCATTCATCCGGAGAGGTCAGTATTCTTAGCAAAGAAGTGCAATCCGGTCAACCTGGGAATAGAAGAAATGCCACATATCACCTTCTATGCAGAATCACTCTTGACAGAAGAACAAGAACTCCTAGCTGTATTTCTAAGAGAAAGAAAGAAAAAATTTGCATGGACCTATGCTGACATGCCTGGTCTAGATCCAGAAGTTGTGGTTCACCATCTAGCTATCTATCCAGAGGAAAAAATAGTAAGAAATTTTTTGAGAAAGATGCATCTACAAATAGCATTATTGGTCAAGATGGAATTACATAAGCTTCTTGATGTTGGTTTCATACGACCAATTGATTATCCAAAATGAATTTCAAATCTTGTAACTATTTCAAAGCCCATTGGGGTCATCTGCATCTACACTAACTTTAGAGATTTGAACAAAGCATGTCCCAAGGATGATTTCGCTCTCCCAAACATCGACATGATTGTGGATATGATGGCAGGACATGAAATGCTATCACCAATGGATGGATTCTTAGGGTACAATCAGATCATGATAGCTAAGGATGACCAACACAAAATGAATTTCACTTGTCCATGGGGGACATATTGCTGGAACGTGATGCCATTTGGGTTGAAAAATGTAGGAGCTACCTATCAAAGGGCCATGACACTAATCTTCCATTATATGATTCCAAAAATTGTGGAAGACTATGTGGATGACATATTGGCTAAATCAAAGAAACGTTAGGATCACATAGCGGCACTAAGCTCCATCTTCAATAGGCTAGAATAATACAAGGTCAAACTCAATCCAAAAAAGTGTTTCTTTGGGGTACAATTAGGCAAGTTACTAGGATACATTGTATCTATGAGAGGAATCAAGATAGATCCTGCCAAAGTCAAAGCAATCCTTGAGATGGAGGAACCGAGAACCTTGAAGAAACTTTAAGGGGTTTGTAGGGTAGACTCCAATCCATCTGTTGATTCATATTGCAACTAGCAGATAACGCTATCCCATATTCTCATCTACTCCACAAGGGGGTAGCATACAAATGGGATGAGAAATGTGACCAAGCTTTCAATAAGATCAAGAAGTACTTACTCACACCACCAGTTCTCATGCCACCAATTCTAGGCAAACCCTTGATCCTATATATATCGGCAATAGTAGTAGCCCTTGGCATTCTCTTAGCACAACATGATGAAAATGGGAAAGAGAGAGCTATTTACTACATTAGTAGGACCATGGTGGAACATGACCTGAATTACACATCCATTGAGAAAGCTTGTTTAGTAGTCGTGTTCACAACACAAAAATTTAGGCACTATATGCTAGCACATCAGATAAAACTCATTGCTAAGATAGATCCTCTCAAGTATCTTCTTTCTAAATCAATGCTCATAGGGTGAATAGCTAAATAGGTTATGATCTTGATAAAACATGACATTCATTATGTAGAACAAAAGGCCATTAAAGAACAAGCAATTGCAGATCAGCTGGCAGAAGCACCAATGTATTCAGAGAACCCACTTGTATCAGAGTTCCTAGATGAGTCCATCTTTAATGTAAGTGTAGCTAATCACTGGAAAATGTATTTTTATGGATCCTACACACAACATGGGTCAGGAGCAAGAGTCTTCTTCATTACACCACAAGGGAATTGCATACCCAAATCATATAATTTGTCTTTTCCTTGCACAAATAACATTACAAAATATGAGGCTCTTGTCATAGGGCTTAGAATTGCAGTATAATGGAAAATCATGGCACTCAAATTCTATGGAGGTTCATAGCTTATCATCAACCAGGTAAATGAAGGATGACTAGTTGAATCCATACAAATAACTAGTGGAAAACCTCAAAGAGTCTTTCATTGATATCATGTTTGAGCATATACCTAGAGAAAATAACAGAGCAATGGATGCTATGGCAACAATTGGATTCCAAATAGATGTCCCACACAACATCCTAAAGCAATAATTCCTTGTAGAGCAGCTTCTCATACCAGCATTCGAGGTACCAGAGTCTGAATTTGTGTGTGAAATTGTTGGTCCTGGTGATCCCTGGTTAAGGATAGGAGTCCTCCTAACCAATATCACCTCGAACCTTAAAAGAACATTTGTTAAGAAGTCATCCCTCTTTTCTATCTTAGGAGATACCCTATACCGTAGGAGTATTGAAGGAACCCTTTTACGATGCATAAATATTGAGGAAGCTTTGACTGCTTTAACCGAGGTACACAATGGCATTTGCGGGTCACATTTGAGTGGTTTGACCTTGGCTAAGAAACTACTGAGGACTGGATACTATTGGCCTACAATGGAGAAAGAAGCTCATGACTATGTTTGAAGGTGTTTGTAGTGTTAATAGCATGGGGATTTCATCCATGCACCAACTCAAGAGCTCCACCCAATCATTACACCTTGTCCCTTTTCATAATGGGGGCTTGATCTCATCAGAAAAATCACCCCCACCTCATCCAATGGACATAAGTTCATCATCACTACCACGAATTACTTCACGAAGTGGGTAGGAGCCATTCCCACGACCTATATCATAGGAAAGAAGATATCCAAGTTCATCCTAAATTACCTAATTTTTTGCTACGGTGTCCCTCAAGCCATTATCTCAAATAATGGGACACCTTTCAAAAACTAGGATGTTCGAGACCTATGCCAAAATTTCAATATCCAACATTGCTTTTCTACCCCATATTACCTCCAAGGAAATGGCCAAGTAGAAGCTACCAATAAAACCATCTTAAAAATACTCAAGAAAACAGTCAATGACATTGGTCGTGACTGGCACCTCCAATTGAATCCTGTTTTATTGGCCTACCGAACAAGTATCTACACACCACTAGGTTCAACCCCTTTCTCCCTGGTCTACGGATCAGAATCCATCCTCCCCATTGAGATCAAGCTACCCTCCTTGAGAATATCATTGCAAAATCTCATCACAGATGAAGAATATTGAGTATCATGGTTAAATGAGCTAGATTTATTGGATGAGCGGCGCATGGATACCTTAAACCATTTGTAGGTCTATCAGAACCGTCTCAAGAGAAGCTACAACAAGAAGATCATGAGTCAAAAATTTCAAGTCAGAGAGCTTGTAATGAAGGAAAACTAGAAAAATATACCAAATCTAGACAATAAGGGAAAGTTTGAACCCAAGTGGTTGGGACCCTTCGTTGTCACGACAAGCTACAAATCAGGAGCATATCAATTATCCACACTAGAAGTTGAGCCTCTACAGGAGCCCATGAATAGATCCCATCTCAAAAAAATTTATACCTAATTTTATAGGGTATAAATCCAAAAATCCAAAAAAAATAGAAAAAGGATTGAAAACAATAAAGAAAAAAAAATTGTCCTCTAGTGAAAACAACTTCGGTGGCACTTTGGGCAAGTACCTTGGTGAAAACCTGGTAGTCAGGTGCCTTATGTAAATAAGCACTTTGCATCCACCATGATCTTTGTGACTTGTTCTACATCATTCATCCATCACACTTCCATATCTCCATCCATCACCCATACGTGTCTGCATCATAGCTTGATCCAATGTTCGTATCATGATCCCTCTTAGTACTACTCGGCCCATTCTCAAGGTCAATTTGTCCTGCCTATATTGGAGTATTCTATTGCATCATGCTGGGGGCATGTTCTTATACCTGCATCAGATCAGATTCATGTATATTCTTGTAGTCTTCCTTAAAATAAAAAAAAAAATCATAAAATCAAAAAATCCAAAAACATCAGAAAATCAGAAAATCCAAAAAACATAAAATCCAAAACATCAAAATCCAAAAACATTCATAAAATCAAAAAATCCAAAAACATCAAAAAATCCAAAAATCCAAAAACATTCATAAAATTAGAAAATCCAAAAACATGCAAAACATATAAAAATCCCCAAAATAGGTCAAAAAGTCAAAAAAATTCAAAAATAGAGTCATCTTGTCAAACTACAGGTCTTTGAGCTCTGAACGTAGGGAAGGTTGATCTTTGATCATCCCCTGAGACACCTAGGTCAGTCCTTTAGGAGCTCGTCATAATAAACTGGCAATCCATTTGTTCATATCTCATCAATAAACGAGTTTGTATCAGTCAAACTATGTGGTCTCTGCGTGTATAACATAGGCAAGGCTAATCTTTGATCAACCCCCGAGGTCCCTAGGATAGGTCTTTAGGTTAGGTTCTTGGTCAAAATCTCAGAAAACACCAAAACATTGGAAAATTGAAAATCAAAACATATGTAAAACATCTTGAAAATACCAAAAACAACCTCAAAACATCAAAAACATCCAAATATTTGAAAAAATCATCCATTCCATCTCGATTTCACCTGTAATAAACATCCACTCATAACAAATCATTGTCACACCCAACCTTTGGTGTGACAATCGGAAACAAGTCTAGTAGGTTACAAGTGAAAGCTCAAACGTCAGGGTCTCAAGTCTAAGTTAGTAGGTAATCAAGTATGTTAACTCTTGGTATTAATAGCCTATCATCCAATCAATCCCCAAATCATCCGATAACATCATGTCCTAGGATGAATCCTTCCTACAATGGACATCAACATCAGACATCACCATAGTTTAGTCTTGGCTAGCGGTATGAAGAACATTAGCTTGTTTTTTTACTTGATCTTTGTCTTTTGACTTATCTTATTGTGATCATTCCAATGACCTCTCGATGATGTCCAAACAAAGGGATTTAGAGAGAAAGGAATGGGGCAATGATCATTATCTTTTTATCTACTATGCATGTTGGATATTCTTGTAATATAACCTTGGTCATGCTTACATTATTTTGTCTGTAGGGAGGGTGTTCTAGGTATCTTGTTGACCACATGGGAAGGTTCTGCTTTTCTATGTTTTCATCCAAGATGTTTGAAATAATACATCCTAAATAATATTTTGTATGCCAGGTGTGAACAAGGATATTCCTATTTGATTGTCAAGTCAAAGTCCATCACACTAGGTACAATGCCATCCTGGTTCTTTATACCTTGATGCATCATGCCTATGTGTGCTATCAAACATAAGGTAAGTAATCCCTTTTAAAAATCCCAATTCTTGATAAGAAATACATCATCATCACTCATCCTCATCTCTAATAAAGTCTCATAGATCATGGACTTTTTGGATCTTCTTGTCATCATCTCATTTCTTCTTTCTTCTCTCCATGCTAACATGGTACCATGATAGTTAATCAAAACATCACCAATGCATCCATCCTGCATCTACAAACTATCAACATGCTACATATCATCCATATCATAAATAGGAAACACTGATCATCTCACATGCATTGCATTTCCATCATTTGAATCATAATATAGATTGGTTATTCTAAGCATCTCATAAATCATGCATTTGCATCCATTGCATAATCATAGAGGAATCATCATAACATCCATGCAGGCATCATACATGAAAAATATACTGAAAAAGAAAAGGAGCATGTCATAACATACATCTCATAATCATAACATATAACATCATAATATAGATTTGTTAGTCTAAGCATATCATAAACATTTACATCCATACATCCATGCTCCATACATCATCATCATAAAAGTGCATAGAAATAATACAAAAAGGAAATGCATCCATAACATCCATAAACATCTGCATAATCATACATCACATCACATATAAAAAATCCATCCATAATGCATAAATAAAGTAGACACATCACATAATGAATCGATCATATCATATCATATATCAGAAAATGTAATGATCATGGTATAAATCAGAATCATGTGTATGTGTATCAGTCAGTATACAATGCCCACAGGGCTATAAAAAATAGAGCTATGAGTCCCAAAAAGAATCAATTGTTGCTGATTAAAATTATATGAGCTAGCCCTGGTGGTTGCTCCCCTCACCCTCCTATCTCTCAACTCGATCATCTATCTGTCTCATCCCGATCTAGAACTGGAGCTACTGTAGGTACAACCTACTGATAATGGAGCCTATAGTACTTGGCCTCTCAAAAAACCTTGTGGTACATCCGTATAGGAAATGTCCTCTCCTGAGATGAAGCGGTCATGCTCTCTAGCTACCTACTGCCGACCTCCTGGGCTAGCTGTAGCTCTGTTGCTTGCCTCTGCTAGTGCTCTTGATCCCTCTCTATCATAAGAGCTTGGAACTGTTGTCTAGTCTAGTCCCTCTTTGTTGTAATAGTCTGGAGTTGTGCCTACAACCCCTAAATCTGCCCCTATAGTTGTTGTATATGGGCATCTCGTGGGTCTGGCTGCAATGGCTGAGGTGGTTGTGGTGATTGCTAATCCCTTTGCTAGTCCCTCTACTGGTGGATATCTCTCTGATCCTTTTGATCTGACTAGCGAGGAGGTGGCCCACCTCCTCCTCTTAGTGCTCCTAGGACCTATCCTACCTATCCCCTCCTCGCTGTCCTACCTCGAGGTCTCATTTGCGGTAATGCTACCCCTGGAACTATGAGTTGTAGTGGGGTTCTAAACCAGTCATCATAGGCACATGTGGTGCTCAAATTTTCTTATCCTTATGCCTAGGCCCATGGCCTAGCCACCAGCTTCCTAAATCTTTTGACCACATCAGACGCTGTGATCATCTGTCCCAATGTGGCCTCTCTAGATGTCCGCATGAAAATAGCCACATACTGATCATTAGGCATGTCTTGAATGTCTCTGAATTGTCATGCTACCCTGTTTGGAAAGTAGCTCTCTATCATGGTATGATCGAGCTCCTACATCAATTGGTCTTGTCAAGCATAGAATAACTGATGCACATCATTGAACCGGGTAGGAATATGTAACCATGGCCTCCAAGTAAAAATTGTCATCTCATTGATAATCAGCGCCAGTAGGGAAGACCTAACCATCCTGTATGCCTCAAGGTGATGTCGTCCTTGTACCACCAAACTACTAGGTCATCCAGCTCAACATCGACCACCATAACCATTGGTCAAAGCACAACAATGTGCTCCTAAGCCCAAATGTGTAATAATGTAACACTGGTACCAATCACTCAGCTGCCACAATAAGAAAACTCATGTAGATCATGATATAATGAGGCCAACATCACTGGTCCCCAAGAAAATAGAGTCCTCCCCAAAAGCATCCACTCCTAAGCCAAGCCCCATCCCAAGCTAAAGTATCTGCCTCGTCGATCTGGAGTCACTAGTCCGCATATGATTGTTGCCACAATCAGCCAAAAATTTGGCACCCAACCTCTATAATACTCTAGATCGATCTAGCCCTCAGAAAGTGTGATCTCATCAACCTCCATAATATCGAAGCATGTGTCAGCACCAACATCAGTATCATAGATAACTCGCCCATTGGGAATCGACAATCGCAAGATGTGCCAGACATCCTCCAATGTAATGGTGGCCTCACCGGTGGGAAGGTGAAAGGATGAGGTCTCGCTATGCCACCTCTCGGCTAGCATTGTCATCATCGCTAAGTGGGTCCTGATGGTGGGCGCATAGGCAACGTACCAGAGGCTGATCTCACCTAGGTGCTCCTGTCGCAACTCATGTAAACCGCTCAATCTATTGAGCACCGAGGGTCAATGCTCGCATGAATGCACAATCTCTCTATCCTCCTACACTCATAAAGCCACAACGTCAAAATTTGTAAAAGAATCTAACCTCTTTTGGAGTTTTAGACATAAGAACAACGCATTACTCACTATTTGCAATGGTGTTTCCCTTTGGAAACTACAAACAGTGAAGCTTGACCCTTTCAAAATGCAAAGCAAGCCACAGTGCCACTATTTGCACACCCGGGCCCTTTTGACCTAAAAACCCTTAACCCAAATTGAATCACGGTGTTTCCATTCACAATGGTGTTGCCATTTTTAGTTTGAAACCCTAAAGCTAAGTTGTGGAACGGTGCCACAATTCACAGTAGTGGCGCTATTTCACCCTTAGCGTCATCAATTTTGCACTTTTAGCATTGCTATATAGCGATGCTAGACTCTTGGACCTTTCAAAGCATAATAAATGCACTAAAAAATTGAAACTCAAGGTCGGGTTAGGATCACATACTGTTGGTCTAACGCCTGGAGGTCTCTTGTACACTTGAACTCACTCAGAAATGTGTTGGGGAAGCACTCTATGTGCCATTTTGCAGGAGGGTCAGAGCTCAAAGTGATAAAATTCTCAACGTGTGAATGCAAAAATGAATGGAAAGTGACCCCTCCAAGGCTATTTAAGCATGAAAATTAGGGTTTTTTGCCCCTTTTTAGCCCACAAACTAGGGTTTTGTGCCCTCAACCCCATTTTTTCCCAACCGAAGCTCATTTCAATTTTTTTCTCATGTTTTGGCATATTTTCAGCATCCTGGAGCCTTTTTGGACCCATCCGGTAGCTTGTCCTCTTTTTTTGAGAAATCAACCAAAAATCCAAAATTTCATCTAATCTCTTGAGGGGGCAGTATACCAGCATAATTCTTCTGGCTAGGACAGTAGTGGGGCATTCAAAAAAAATAAAATAAAAATTGAATTTTGATCTCGGCAAGGTTATTCTTTGAACCAATGTAGCAAGTACATTGCTTCAAAGAGGGGAAAAATGTAGACGTTCAAATTATCCTGATTGATATCATGCACTTAATCCTGATTCACAAACATCAATTATGCCTGAATCACTTCTTTACTAACCATTTAATTAAATAAATCAACTTTATTTGATTAAATCATAATTGCTCCTCTTTTGATTAAATAAATTATTTTATTTAATTAAATCCTAAAGTTGTCTCTTTTAATTGAATAAATTAACCTTTATTTGATTAAATCTAATGTTCTTCATTTAATTGAATAAATCAAACTTTATTTAGTTAAATTACTAATCTCCCAAATATCCTCTCATTTGATTTAAATAAATCTAAAAATCTACATCAAATGTCATATCAACTAATTCTATCTAAAGTTAATTAAATCCTAATTAACTCCTAATACTAATCTTCAAATCCTTTAGCATTTGCAACTTGCACATATAAATCAATTTATTTGATTTATTAATTCTTCTATTTCCATTCAAAAATGGCATCTCTTTGGAATATTCCCTTAATTTGAAATCTCCCTCCCAAAAGGACTTGTCCTCCAACATGGCATTTATAGCTCTTACATGTTCTTTTGCTTGAGCCAACTTGGCATTAACTCATCTTACAACTCTTCCTCCACAATCCATCTTTAGAATTTCAAACTCCACCTATATGCATTAATTTGCACATTGATCAAAATGTGCTTCACCTCTCTTCAATAGCATGTTGACAAGTGGCACAATGCCATTGGGTCAAGTTTAATCCCACATCCTTCCTATTTCTCATTTCTCCATCCTTCTCTCCTATAAATAAAGGACTTCTCTATTGATTTGGGATCCACAACTTTATGCAAGATTACTATCTACAGATTTGAGCAAGTTCATCCACCATTTTCATCCAAGTTTTCATAGTTTTCATCAATCTTAGCTAGGTTATTGAAAAATTTCATCAAGGAGCACACAATCATCATCAAGTTCATCAAAGCTTTGCAAGGAATTGGGAAAGGGCTTCTTTCCACATCAAAGAAGCACCAATTCCCCCATGGGATGCTGGTTTGAATGTTTTGAATAAGATTTCTCAGCTTTCAATAGATTTCATTTTCAATATTCTATCTTGTTTTCTTGGTCATTGCATTTAAATGAATTGCATGGGGAATATTTGTTATAGATTTGTTTATTGACTAACATTGGTTTGTTTGATCATGTTGGAACAGGTCTAGACCAAGCATTCATAGGGTTAATTGATGATGAAAATTAATGTGTTGATCATTTGTATTAGCTTAAGTTGCTCGATGAGCACTAATTGTAGGCCCTTGAACATATCAGATCTTACCAACAATCTATTTCTAAACATTACAATCAAGGTGTTCTTTCTCAAACTTTCAAGGTAGGCAATCCTATTCTCTATGAGAATCAGAGAAATGTAAATGCACCACCTAATCAAAAGGGAAATTTCAATCCTAATTAGTTAGGTCCTTACATAATCATCTTTGTGTATGGTTCTAGTTCCTATGGACTATCGTCTATGGATGGAACACCTCTAAAAGAACTTTTCAATGTGATGCATCTTCATTGATACTACACATATTTTCTATGTGGCATACACTTGATG
The DNA here is from genome assembly GCA_007258455.2 of Sequoia sempervirens. Classification (NCBI taxonomy): domain Eukaryota; kingdom Viridiplantae; phylum Streptophyta; class Pinopsida; order Cupressales; family Cupressaceae; genus Sequoia; species Sequoia sempervirens. The sequence goes on from VDFB02358134.1 coordinate 47,198,400, forward strand.
CTTTTCCCTCAAGGATTGAAATTCATTATGCTATGACATTCCTTCATTAACACATTATTTTCATTTTGTGTTATGGTGTGAACACGTGTATGTAATTAATTTATTTAATTAATAATTATGTATATATACATTTTTTTTATTATGTTGTGTCTCCGCACATTGTACTTGATTAGTTCTTTTGGTTAGGAAATTATATCATAATTGTATTTAATTAACATGCATCCAATGTGTATTTATTAGATCATGATAGCATCTAATCTAAGCATACATCCATAAAAATAAATCACATAGCCATACATGAATGCAAAAGTATACATAAAAACACCATGATGCCACACAAAATATATTTATATATACATATATATGTCAAAATATCATGCACATGTATCAAAATTTGGTGACTGCATAGTTGTATATGTCTATACATCAAAATAATGCTATATATAAAAAAAAAATGATCGGGTATACAAAACATGGCATGCAAAATGGGCCTCTAGCCCTTAGGTGCATGGCTCCCTAAGCCCTCTAGTCATGACACCGGTGGTGGAGGTGGATGTTGAATAGATGCGAGTGAATGATACCAATGCGATCATGGCATGGACATGCTCCATGAATGCAATCCTCAGACCTCTCCTCATAGCTCAGCCACCTCCTCCCATACCCTGACCTCCCACTCATGGGCCTATGATAGCTCCTCTTGAAGTTGTTGCAGTTGGGGATCAATCAATAGTACAGAAACAATAATATATGACTGAAAAAACTACTAAAAACTACTTATAAATGATTGAACTTGGTCACGTGACCATTAGTAGTTTATTGCTAGTCATATATAGCATGACTAGATTGATGACTAAACCATTTTTAGTCTTTTATTGGTTGTTTTGATTGATCGATTTGGTAGTATATTAAGTCGTTGATTTAGTTAAATTCATTGTTGTAATCTAGACACTTATTTAGTCATTTTTTTTCCACTGATATATTTAGTCATTGATTGAGTCATTGATTGCTATAATCTGGTCACTTATTTATTCATTTTTTATTCACTAATATATTTAACTGGTCACTTATTTAGTTATTAATTTATTCATTGATTGTTGTAATATGGTAGTTTATTTAGTCATTGATTGTTGTTCACTGTTCAGTTATTTAGTCATTTTTATTCACCATTCAATGATTTATGTAAATGGTAGTATATTTAGTCAATTTAATTATTAATTGATGTCAATTAGTAGTATAGTTAGTCATTTTAATTTATTGATATTTGAGGATTTAAGCATAAAACACAGAAATACACATCAATCATCAATTGCACACAATAAGACAACCATTAAGAAGGAAAAATTAGTGAACTTTATTAATAAAAGAAAGGTGTTCTAATTATAGCTTAGAAATAGAGTATTACAATTATTATTTTCAATCACAAGACTAAAAATCTGAGTTACAACATTGCACAAAAATGACTGTAAGAAAGAAACTTCTCCAAAAAAACTTTTGCAATGATGGAAATGCATGCTTGAAGCCCTTCAATGTGAGCACATGCCCCTTTCATCTCTTAAGACCTCTACAACATGGGAAACCTTTCTAGAGCAAGCTGTAACATGTAGAATCCAAGAAGAAAAGTGTTGATCATGTCCCATATATGAAGCTCTCTCCTTCAATGCAGTCAACAATAACCCAGCTAGAATCTTTCCTCCTTTATATGCAACATGCCATCTGATATGAGTGATAGGGTGCTAACTTTTCCATCATGAATGAAGCTATGCCTCAATACAACCAACAAAATTACTATTAGTCTCAATTTAGAAAGAATAAAAGTGCATTTTATATTGCAAGTTTACAAAAGTCCAAACACAACAAAAAGATAAATCAATTAAAAAATTGTAGCCTTATCAACAAATGCCTAAAACAGAGTGTTCATAGGCCTAGAATATGCATATTGAACCCTTAATTTTAGAACCTTGTTCAAAGTTTAAGAAAGGTGATATTCTCATATTATAGAATGAAGTTGACATTATAGAATGAAGGCTATCAACACTAATTAGACTGAAACAACATTATCAACAAAAAATTCCTAGAAACCAAGCCCAAGAATGCCATCAAAATTAATTAGACAACAAAAATGTCAACCTGGTTCATGTGTTGTCTGAGTAAAGACACACACCATGGAAGAATCTATTTATACATAAATTCCAAATTAAGATGTTGAGAAAAGATCTTTGATATCCAACTAGGAAGCCTTAACATCCAAAAATTACTAACTTGATGTTTCACAACAAGTTTCCCAATTGTGACATCATCTTTACTTAAGAAACCAAATGTTGATCCACTGCCATATTGAATCTCATAGATTCTCATTCACAAACAAAAAATGATATATATTAATTTTTTAGCAACTTCCTTAATATCCCCATGTAAGTAGACTAAACTAAGTGAGGTTGAGGGTTTGAAGTAGAGTACCATCTTCTTGGTATGTACTTGAATTTGATGACTTGTATCTTGAATGAAAATAACAAGCTAGCTACACTATAAAATCATTGTTATAAAAATAACCACAAAATCCTTTTTAATTAAAATAATCCTTCTAGATATTTTAGTTAATTTCTAAGAGAGCTAATTTCACTATCCAAACAACCATCAATCTATTTACTGTATATAATTTCCCAGAATTCACAATTTGAATGTAATGAAACTAACCATAATTACCAAAGATTTGACACCAAAATGTAGTACAAAATGAATTGTTTGACATAATGCTTCAAAGAGATGTCATCTCATCGAATGAAATGATATGATTACAGAATGTGCAAAAAATGGATTTTGCAAGGAACCTCTCAAAATCCTTGAATTAAGGAAGAACTTTGGAACACTAACATTGTAAGCTTTTCTCATGTTCTAGATGCATGCAATCATGTAGGTTTAGTGGATGAGGGCTACACATACTTCACACATCAGTAACCCTTACTGAATTGCATATATAGTTGATCATTAGGTGTGAATGGTTGACCTTCATGCCCATATTGGCTATCTTGAGGATACCCTAAACATTATTACTAAGATGCCAATTAAACCTTTGGTTCCTGTGGATCATATATGAATATAGGTTGAGTATTCCAGTAACACTACTTTTTTAGTTGGATCCTAAAAATGCTGCAACTTATTTTCTTCTTTAAAACATTTACGCAGAAGCGGGCAAGTGTGGTGAGGTTAAAATGGTAAGGATATTGATGAAAGATAGAGGAATTAAAAGATACCTGCATGTAGTTGGATTGAAGGGCATAAAATGGTACATGCTTTTTTGTGTAGGAGATAGATCACTCCCACAAACATGGGAGATCTATGCAAAATTAGAGAAATTGGCTTGGCAAATGAAGTTAGCAGGGTATTTCCAGATTCAATACTTTTACTCAATGTTGTGGAATAGAAGAAAAAAGAATCATTTATCTACCACCATAGTGAAAATTTAGCAATTGCATTTGGTTTGTTAAACATGGCCCCTAGTACAACTATTAGAGTTGTTAAGAACCTTCGAGTATGTTCTGATCTTCACACTGCATCTAAATTCATCTCCAAGATTGTTGCAAGAGAAATTGTTCTGAGAGATGTGAACCATTTCCATCATTTTAAATAGGGACAATTTTCTTGTGGATAATATTGGTGATGCTAAATGAAACAATCTGAAAATTAGGCTTACACTATAATAATGTGCACTACATCAGATATCTAGTAATAACGAAGGAACATCCATCAAAGCATAACAATAGAATTTTTTTTGTCATATGTTGTAGTTACAAGTGCCCTGCTAGACATACATGAAAATGTGGAAGCAATATACACAAGGCAAGCAAACTATTTCAAAAAATGCCTCAAATAAATGTGATATTTCATTTTATAGTTTAACCATGATATCACACTGTTTTGAGATGATTCTTGCAATGGCGCGGGATATTACTACTACACCACAATGTTATTGCTCGACCTTTGTGGTAATGTGGGATGTTACCGCTACACCACACCATTATTGCTTAGCCTTTGTGGTAATGCAGGATGTTATCAATACATCACACTGTCTTTTTGGCTCTTGTGGGGATGCAGGAGAAGTATTTTATTTATTTCCATACCAGACATTTATTTCTTGGCCTTCGTGGTAATGTGGGATGTTACCGCTACACCGCACTGTCTTCTTGGCTCTTACGGTATGGTGGTATTATGAAAATTGTCAAAATAGCCTTATGAAACTTGTTATGACCATCTACTACCTTGACACAATAGTCTTATGAAACTTGTCAATATTCTTGGGCATCTTTTAAATTACATTCAAATCTATAAGGAAACTATCCTATAGGGATGAAAGTCCTAAGAAATGTGGCAATGGTTAAACCAGTAAATAGTTAACTAGAAACCATGAATTTTCAATGCATATTGGAGAATATACAGAGAGTTAAGTCAGTGAGAAAACATCCTTGGAGAATTTTCATCAAAAATATGACAATCTAAGAGTTAGTAGTAGAAAATCATATACCCTCAAGGACCTAACAGTCATAATAGACCTAGTGATAGCTTTTAGAGTCATAAGAATAAATTCATAAGAGAATAGATGCAAGAGCATAAAAAGACACTGAGATGGAAGGGTAGTTGGTAGAGTTGAATAATTAGACTTGTAGTGAGAAGGTAGGGAGAACAAACTAATTTACAGTTAAGAGCATCATGGCAGTTTCTCAAGCGACTATATTTGGGCAAGGAGAGAACTTAGTGACAACATTACCATCAAAACAATAAGGACACTCAAAACCCTACCAAACCCTAGGGCCTTTTTCATCACCTTGTAGAGATCTCAAACATGCATGAAAATATTTCACAAAGACTAAAATCATCTCTATTTTTTATGGTCACAAAAAGTAACAAAAAATTATATTTACAAGTGATGAAAAGAAGTCCATGGAAAGTATATTATGTTGAATTTATTTAAAAAAAAAACTTAACCATTAACTATCCAATACAATCTAACAAAATACAAATATACAATGAAATATTATGATTAGAAAAATGATAATTTTAATGGTTTTGATTAAGGGGGAAAAACATGTTTTGAATGAACTTGAAACCATTAACAAGCAGGTTTTGATGGGGACCCAAAACCCACTCAAAGAGAAGAAGCTGCTAAAGAATGAAACAAAGACAACTAGCAACCAACCAAAAGCAGATTACAAAATATAAGCTTTAAATCTCAAATGTGCACCAATAAAGGTTAAAACAAGAACCTTAAGCCCAATACAACCACAAGATACAAGGGATATAAACCCAAGAACAACCTGAATCGACCAGGAAACCATCAGCTTGAAACAACTAGATTGCAGCACAACGCTTAACAACATCAACCATCAGCAAACAACTAGAGATGACCAAGTAACCAACCTGAACCATCCAGACAACAACATAATACTTGTTAGCACTATCCAACAAAACTAACCTCTCCACCTCAATACGAGAATTAGAAATTTGAGAAAAATAATGAAGAGTCTTAGCAAGCACACAACAGCAGTCCACCCACAACACCAACCCAGGCTCCACCTCATTAGGAATGGGATCCCCTCTATAAGAGAGGATGAAAAGAGACCCAAAACCATAGAAAAAATAGCTTCCCACATAATCCACAACACACCTCTCCACCTCAATAGAAGAGGGATCCACCTCCAAAGGATTGGTCTCCACTCAAAAGAAGACCATACATGAAAAAAATGAAGGGAAGCAGCTTCACCCATAGCAAGGAACACCAAAAACTCCTTTGAAAAGTAAGTAAATTGGAGTAGAGAATAAGAAACAGAGGCTTCCTCAAACAACAACATACCCCCAACCTTAAAATTGAACTTGAATAACCAAATGGGGGAGAGCAAAGAATTCAACAAAACCAACAGGAAGACAACCAAATAAAAAATCACACACCAAGAGAAACACTCCCCACCGAGAGCATAAAGAAAAATAACACTACAACATAACAGGAGCCAAAGAGTAGCAGAATCCCTACCCAAACAAGTAACTAGAATCAACAAAGAGATAACGGGCCTCAAAAGAGGGGCACAAAAAATAAATCCTCCAAATAGAGGGACAAGAGAGCCAACAAGACAATGTAAACCAACCTCCAACCCTACTTGCCAGTTAGGGTCTGAAACATGCCAAAAGCAATCCACAACCAACTCCACTAGAGGCAAACCAACAATAAAAATCCCAAGTAACAAAAACACCCTAACATAGGCAAGAAATCCCCAAAAAATCTAGAGAAATCCCTAAAAGCTAGATGAGAGAGAAAGAGGAGAGGAGGCACAACAATGAAAAACCACTTCCAACCCAACATGCCAGTTAAGGTCTAAGATAAGGCTACAAATATCCTCAAACAACCCCTCAGCAAGAACTCCAAGCACCACAACCAGCACCAACACCAAAGGAGAGACAGAGGAACCCAAAAGGAGGACAAGATGAGGAAAACCACCAAGTAGAGAATGCAGAAAGCCAACAAGACAATGAAAAAAACCTCCAACCCTACATGCCAGTCAGGGTCTAAAACATGCCATAAATTTTTCACAAAAAAATCCACCTGAGGAAAACCAACAACCTTATCCCCACACAATGAAAGCCCCCACCTAGAGGAAAAAGAGCCCCCAAAAGGCCACAGGGAACCAAGAAAACCCACAAATGGAGAATGAGGAGAGAAGGCACAATAATAAAGCACCACTTCCAACCCTTCATGCTAGTCAGGGTCTAATAATAGGTCACCAAACACTCAGAAAAACCATCTACAAGAACCCCAGGCACCAACCCAAACACTGCACAAAGAAACAAAAACAACCACTCTCGAAGGAACAACCCCCATCCAATAAAGAAGAGCAACAGGGGAGGCCACAGGCAGAACCAGCAATGTACACATGAGAGAAAGAGCCCACATAAAATTTAGCACCCCCAACAGTAGCATAGAGCAATGCTAGCATTGGAGAACCATCCACACCAACCGAGCCAAATGAGGCCATCATCAACTTCAACTAGGTCAAATACACCACTATTGTCTCCATCAACTTCCTTAACTTGACCAATAGGAAAATGAACAAGAGAGGGAGAGAGATCAATCCGCAACACCTTAGAGCCTAGGAAACTGACAACCATCACTGCACAAAATTCCTCAGTCGCGCCCAAGACACAAATCCAGAGGTTCGAAAAGGAAAGAGGGATCCTTAACAGACCACTAAGGCCATCTACTTCACCATCATCTTTGGATTTAGCTTCATCACCATCGAGAGATTTGAAAATGGTGTTCCCTCCTAGACCGCTCTACCCAGTCTACTACATCCTTCAGTGGTAAGTGAAAATATTTTTGTGCAAGTGAAAAATAACACCCTTAGATTATTCTGAACAAATAACATTTTCATTTACATCATTGTCAAGCAACATTTTTTTAGATCCATCCAGGTGTATAATTTAATCAAATCAAATCTGCAACGATCTCAAAGATCTAAAGGTTTAAAAATATGATATTTTTAGATCTATTCTTGGGTGTATCCTACAAAATTCATCATAGAAGGATGGGTCATCACCTCATTGAGATCTAGATGTGGAACTGCCTTTGATGTTTCCATAGAATCCAAAATAGGCCTAACAAATGCTAGAAGAAGTAACCTTGTAAACACGCAAAAGGAAAAGCCAAATCAATAGTAATTTACTAATTTTCATTCAACTTCTCTGTAATCATTTTAAGCACCTGATTCTATTGTAATTTAAAGATTTATAATATGAAGTTTAGCTATTCAAATAGCTTAAATAATTTTAAGTTATAAAATTGATAAATAGGCTTTAGAAATTCAAAAAAAAATCCACTTCTAAAATTTTAAATATCTTTACTGTATCTATTTACCGTTGTTAGAGAGTTGCAAACTGTGAATTGTCCTTTGTCCTATAGGACCGAGAAAGGAAGAAAACTATCAAATATAGTGATTGAATCATAACAAAGAGTCCAAAAAAAATGAATGTTACTGTCAAATGGTGACAAATATTTGTTCTCTAAGTTATTTGCACATGGTGATTGAGAACATAGTGAGTAAGAAGTAAAAGAGCACTGGATCATAGCACTACAAAATGGTCATGAGTTATGCAATGAACTTCATTGTTCTTTAGATCACAAAGGACATCGAGATAATAACCAACATACTGATGTGCATAGAGAATGTTCATGGAGTGAAAATTTCCTTACAAATAAATTACCACAACAAAGTTTGAGGTGAATTACACCTGCTATTTTATGCTAATATGGATATGTTCTAACCTGTAGTTAATTGTTATAGCATAATAGATAGGCTAAATAGTTGTTCATATACCATTGTTTCAAATTCTAAATTGTTATACCTTATTCTAGGAACAAATCATAGGGGGAGTTTATGCATAAGACACCATTGTTTCAAATTGAAATTTTTTGGCTCTTTCACAATTGTTTGCTTCATTTATTTGATCTAAGATAGCCTGTTGTATAGAAGATGCTCTCAAAATCATAGAAAAATCCTTTATTCTAGGATGGTTATTCAGAATATTTCTCATCATAACAATGAACAAAAGCATCAGTCATAAACTTGAACTTTGCAAGAGTTTCATCAAATTCTACTTTTCCACTCTCTTTTCCATTCTGAATTTTATTCCCAATTTCATCCATGAAGAACTTCCTTAGCCTATAGATCCTACTGCTAGCCATAACTTCACCAGGTTTCGAGGATAGCTTCAAATTTTTACCCAAGCATCAATTGACAAAATTCAGCCTTACTAGATCCAAAATAAAGGATTTTATTGTGATTTTGAGACCATCTTCTATACAACAGGTTGTCTTAGATCAAATAAATGAAGCAAATAATTATGAAAGAGCTAGCAATTTTGAATTTGAAACAATGGTATATGAAAAATAATTTAGCCTATCTGTTATGCTACAAAAATTAACTACAGGCTAGAACATATCCATATCAGCATAAAATACTAAGTGAAATTCACCTCAAACTCTATTGTACCTGAGTATGACAATACTTGAGCTTCTGGTGTTTCTAGATGAAACCTATAGTGGAAAAGTGTAGTTTCCATTTGAAGGAACAATCTTCGGAGTTTCTCCTTGAAATGAGGATTGAAAACATTAGAAGAAAATAAATACCATAATTCTAAAGGAACAATTTGTATCAAGCCAAATGTCAGAAAGTATAATTAAAAAGACAAATCCTTACAATTGGACGTCAAATTGGACCAAACAAATTTATGATTTTATCTTTAGAATGTAGGAACTTTCTCTGTCGGAGCTTCATGATATAAAATTGGATCTCAAATTGGACCAATAAAATTTATGATTTCATCTTTAGAATGTAGGAACTTCCTTTTTCAGAGCTTCACGACCTCAAATCAGATCTGAAATTGGTCCAAAAGATTTATGATTTAATCTTTAGAATGTAAGAACTTTCACTATCAGATATTAAAGATGTCAGGTTGGATGTCCAATTGGACCAGAAGATTTATGATTTTATCTTTAGAATAAAGTAACTTCCTCTGTCGAATATTCAGAAATTCCTACACCTAGGTTCTGCTTCCTAGCGAAAACACCCGGAAGTGTTTCACACTGGCTCAAGGTACTCTCCAACTTGGTTATGTCATTGATAGCAATCCAATTTTTCCTGAACCATCCATACCTAAACGTTGCATCACAGTCTATTCTTCTTGCACATAAAAATGTCACATATTAACCCCTTCTAAATAAAACTCAAAATCATCATAAAACCATAATTAATAAATCATTTCAGCTTAAAAAAGAATCGGATGTCATTTACTATTAAAACAAAAGCTGTATAAATCACAAAACATCCATGAAGCCATCCATCTAAAGAGAAAATAAGCAATGTAAGGATTTGAGCAATATAAGTCCAAAGGGTTATGTTGTAACAGTAATAGAATATTCATAAGAGCACAACTGAGAAACAAATTCTTGTGACTCTCATTATGTGATCCATAACTCTATTGGCCATGTGGCACAATTGTGCTATAACAAATACAGGATGCATTCATGCGTGACCCAAGTTTAATGTGGCTATGTTGTGATAGAAATAGAGGCACTCATATGAGCACAATTCATGTAGAAATCACTACATCATTACAATTAGGTGTCAATCATAATTGGGTGCATTCAGGTTGACTCAAGTTTAATAGGTTACAATGTAATGATAGCATGATCCAAGAGTGATTACCTCTTGCTGCAATAAAGAACCTATAAATTTGGTTGATATGCAGAGTGGTTATGTTATATCAATTATGTAGTGCATTCAAGCACAACACATGTTTAATGGTCTATTCTAGAGAGTGATCAAGATTTTCTAAACCTTATGAATGTTACTAAAAAATGTATAGCTTAAACTACAAACCAAGTTTGTTACATACTTGAATGCAATCTTGGGTTACTACAAACTATAATAATGTGATATGCTAATAACCATTATGGAAAGTGTTAAAGAAAGACCCATTCTATATAGGATACATTTCCTTGATTAGGTTTACATACCTTAATGATCAAAAACAAGTTTCCCACAAACTCTAGGATACAATCCAAGATCATACCACAACCCTATCAAGACAACTAATTTTTTGACCCAAGATTTAAGGGTTTTTTTAATACCAACAAAAGCATTGGTAAGAGCATGACTAGGGTACAAACCATAAGCCTCCATAGAAACATAAACCATAACTCTAGCAGATTAGTGAGGTTGCAATACTAGAAAGATTGAGACATTATAGCCAATAACAAAATCTTGCAATCTAAAGATTGTATCCAATAACAAGCACACTATGTAGCTCAGTGACATTTGTAAATACAATATATGGTAAGAAGAATGACAGTCACTTGAGGTGTAACCAAAAATAGGCTAAGCAATGGCAAGACAATAAAGCTCAAACCTTGCATAGTAAAGTGGAGATTTTAACAGTGAATTTCCTTACCTCCTTGCTAACCTTAAGGGTTTTTCAAATGTTATTGGCAGTGTTAGACAAGGAAAATGCAATCAGGGAATGACTGTCCAAATGAAGTAACAATGGTAATCACAGGTTCAATGTTTCTTCTTAGCCATTACATAATGGAGGTAGTGGATTGTATGTTTGAGCAATGTTTTGAGACTCATCAAAGATGGGAGAATAGTGAATAATACCTTGTGGATTGTGAAGTAATGACAATAATGTTGAAGGATCTTAAGACCCACAATACCATGAAACAATGAGTCCCTTGTAGTAAGTAAGTAGGCAGTCTATAGGGAATAGTTTGATTTTATAGAAGGATGCTCATGAAAGGAATCTTCAAGTGACAATGAGAGAGATTTTTGAAATTACAGCTAAGGGTGCAATATCCAGTCTTAATGGAAGTTAGCAAAGCAATAAATGTGCAAGAAAATCAAATTATACACAACAAACAATTCACAATGTTATTTTGCATAATGCCTTGAGTTTGAAGACAAAAATCTCATTATATCTTGATGAAAGTAGTGACCTGAATGGTCAATCATTAGCAACCATGATTTTAAAACATGCTATTGTGCATATGGAGGTAACATTTTAAGCAAGCTGGCAGTGAATGGTTGTTTGGATCAATGGTAGGTATGAAGGACTTGCTTTATATGCATACTATGCAGTCTAGCTTAAGAAAACATTCTTAGAAGAGATTGAAGGTGGATTATGGAACTCAAGGGTTACCATGATAAGGATTAAAGCAAAGACCGAGATCTATTTAAAAGCCATTGTCATGAAGATATTAAAGATGTCACATGCAAAACACTAGTAGCTGGAGTAAAGAATACAATGCCAAAGAGGATAGTGTGCTGGGAAAGATTTAGGAGATCTCCACATTATCTAATCACAGGAAAAATACATCATTTATTTATTTTTTAAGATTAAAAGAAATCATTCTAAACCCTATATAGGATACATTGATATTTCAAAAGCATCTAATTTATTTTTTAAAATTAAAATAAATCATTTTAAACCCTATATAGGATACATTGATACTTTAAAAGCATATGAAGAAATTTGAGATTATGCAAATATATGCCAATTAAATACTTGGATTAAAAATAGTAGCGTGAATAATGTAACCCTTGTTGAGCAGAGCAGGAATGAGATAAGCAATAATGAATCCTATGCCTCCTATCATGCACATCTCCTTACCATTCTTTGTCATTATTTACTGAAACACTTATCCCTTTTAGCGGGCTACGCCTGAAAATAAGGTTTTGATGAAGGTTTTAGAGTATGTTTATTAAAATGAAAACTCCATTCTAGCGGGCTATGCCTAAAAATAAGATTTCGATGAAAGTTTTAGAGTATGTTTATTAAAGTTTTAGAATATTTTAGCGGGTTATATTCTTGATTCCTTAAATGATTTATATTCAAATGGATTGTGACGAAATACATGAGTAACTATTTAATCATTTTTTATTTGTGTGACTAAATAATTTTTAGTCAACAACCAAATTAGTCATTTATTTACTCATTTATAACTGAGTTGCAAAAAAATTAGTAGAATTTAGTCATTTTTAGTTGTCGTGACTAAAATTTTTAGTCACCTAGTCATTTATTTTCCAAATTCTACTAGTGAATGCCTAGCCTCACCGCCTCTACCTACCTATCAAGGTCATTGAGTAAGCTTTGCAGAGCATCACATGTTGTTATAACACTCTCTACCCACATGACTGCCTGATCTTGCTTAGCTAGTGTGATGTGAATCTTCGTTGAGTGTTCATCCTACTTCCTAATCACCGTGGAGAGGTTAGTGGCCCTTTAGATGATCTCCACATGTGCCTCCTTGTAAGCAGTCCTTAGCTGCGCTATAGGTTCAAAAAGGTGTGCATGTCACTATGCCGAAGTAGGCCTATAAGTGTCTAGGATGCTCCCTTGGATAGGCATGGTTAGGGCCACCTTAACAATGAATTTTTGAATGAAGGTGATCCAATCCTATGTGTGAATTGCAACCAAAGAGAAAGTGGATGCTATCAGTACCATATCATATCAAAACATATACATATATGAGATAAAAAGAAGTAAATATTACTAAAAAGAAATAAGATGCTTCACATCAGTACCTAGATCCATGGCCTGCTAGTATGGATCAGGTGAAGGTGCAACACTGAGTCCTACTACCACCATCATAGGAGGGATGACTGCTTGGATTGAAGGTGGCATTGATGAGATAGGGACCACCTGTGGAGGTGATAAAACCCTCTACTACCATTTTAGCCTCTTTGTCGCTCCACCCATCACCACCTCATCCTTCTCACCACTACCACTTATGTGATCCTCACCTCTCAGCCCTTGTGCAATAGCATGGCTAATGGGGCCATCCATCGATAAAATCAAGGCTAGACTAGTTCTCGCCTACCACTGTACAAAATTGTGGGTAGTGCCGAAATCATTGGTAGGTAGAAATGAAGATTGGTCATCATTGTCTAATCCATCATCGTTAACCATGACATCTATTAGGGTTGGATGAGGATGATCCCCCACTCGTGTGGTGCTCCTCACCGATCAAATGTATGTGGTAGGTGTTGAAGGGATGATCTACACTTGCCCAAACTATCGAGCAACTGAATCCTAATAATAGGGGATGAAGATGTGATCTAATCGCTCCACTAGGAATCAATCACAATTTATGTGTCATAGTTACCTCCTGTCAGTGGACCACATCCCTATTCTCCTATAAGGATTCCACCTAATGTCCTATCCCCATAAAGAATCAAACTATAATCTTCAAAATGAAACCTCGTCATATCTCTAGTCACACACTAATGGGTACATGTGGGCCATGGGTGTACTAGATGTGATACCCCATGGAAACACGACTAGATATATGCACCTGATATGCACAAATGCCCATTCCTATAGAAGCGTTCAGGTTGTGAGACTATAATACTCATAATGTACATAATGTCTGAGGTCATGGTATAGATGAGCAAGCATGCTTCAACCCCAAGAAAATATAATCTAATGATCTTCCATCACTTGAATGTGATGGACAAGAACCCCATGTAGATGTGAGCCACATCCATCCATCATGATGTGAAGGGTGACTACCACAATGATGACTTTGTGCACAAGTGGGATGGCCACTCGCCCCTGCTCAAGCCATCGCATACAAATGTGGTCTATAGTGTATGCTAGGTCCACCCACAAAACACAGTAGGATGATCCCACAATATTGGTTTACAATTTTTGACCAAACTCGACATTGAACTTAATTTTTTAACTAAATCTTCACTTTCAGGCACCTATAGCTACTAAACCATGAGGAATTTGAAGATGATGCAAACTAGTGATTTGTGAAATTTTATCTGTAGATTCTAAATATATTTTTTAAATTTTTTTTAATCAGATTGCATTTCTTTTTCCATCTCCTTCAAAAACTAGTTTTTAGTAGTAAACACCATTTTTAAAGAGTGATGCTCATCATAAAAAACATAACTTTTTTATGAAGGATGAAATTCTTTTTTTTTTAATTTAACTTTGTAACTACGATATCTAGCACATTCATTTTGTTTCATAGTGTTTTATTGAATTTTTTTTCTTAATCAAGTTTTGTAGTCAAACCAATTACAATTTAGACACAGATGGATTGTAAACGACATAACTTTTTTTGTATGTATCAAAATTCAATTTTTTCTTTTACTAGATTTAAGACATCAATACCTAGCCTGAACATATTTTTCAGAATTTTTTTTGATAATCTACTATTTTTCCACATGTGTAGAACAAAGAGCTTGATTTTCAGTGAAAAGCCTATGTTTACTTAAACTAAAAAAATATATAATAAAACCAAAATATATTAAAATTATATTTGATGGTGTAGACACGTAAAATGTACCAATTACTCTCATACACTTGATCCTAATTTACTAACACCATTTCATCTTGAATCATCTCTTTGCTAGTCATTTAATTAAATAATCTTTATTTGATTAAATTCATCATATTTCATCTCTTAATTAAATAAATCAATTTTATCTTATTAAGTCATTATCTCCTATTAATTAAATAAATCACTTTATTTAATTAATCTCTAAAGTCATCTCATTTAAATTAAATAAATTTATCTTTATTTGATTTAATCTAACACCATCATCCCCTTTAGTTAAATAAATCAAAATCTTTATTTAATTAAGTCTACAATCATTATTCCTCTCATTTTGATTTATTTAAATCCTAAAATCTAAATCAAATTGTCAAATCAACTTATCTCCCTTAAAATTAATCAAATCTTGATTAATGCTAGTCTTAATCCATCAAATCCTCTAGCTTTTGCCACTTTCTCATGAAAATCATTTTAATTTATTTATTGAATCTCTATTTACTTTCAAAAACCTGTATCAATGTTGGAATGTTCCCCAAGTTTGAAATCTCCCTCCAAAAGGACTTGTCCAATCCAACAAAGCATTAAAAGCCTCTTACAAGTCATTTTCTTGAGCCAAGTGATATTAACTCCACCTTTTACCTCATCCTTCAAGCCATCATTTGAATTTTGAATTTACCCCTCTTTGCACATTCTCCAAAATGTGCTCTATCTCCTTTCAATAGCATGCTGACAAGTGGTGCTTTATCATTGGCTTATCTTTTGTCCCAAATCCTTCATATCTTGCATTTTTTCAATCATTCTTTCCTATAAATAGAGACCTTCTCTATTTTTTTTGGGAGCCACAATCAAAGTAAAATCATTATGCTAATTTGGAGAAGGAGAGACAACTTGAGGCAAAGGCATTATCATCCAAGTCTCCATTTTCTCATTTTTATAGCTAGGTTATGCAAGAATTTCTCCAAGGAAGCATCAAATCTTCATCAAATCATCACCAAGCTTACAAGGGATTGGGAAAGGGCCATTTTCCACATCAAAATGGCACCAATTTCCCCATGGAATTGAGAGTTTGCATTCTTTAATAGGATTTAATAGCTTTTTATGTTTTGTTCTTCATTTCTTTCCTATTTTGAGCATTGTAGATGAATTGCATGGGGAATCTTAGTTATAACTTGCATATGAGACTAACATTGTGTTTGTTTGTTGTATTTGTGTAGGTCTAGGATTGGGGTTCACAAATGGATAGCTCATTCTAAGGACTACCATCATCTAGCTGGGTCTATGAAGTTTCCTCCATTTTCATCCTCAACCCGAGCTTTGAAAGGAAAAATTTTGCAGAAATTTGGTAGAAGAGGAGAAGGGATAAAAAGGGGGTTTGAGCGAACCCTCCTTCGCTCGAACCCCCCTTGACCCATTTGCTTGAATGGGGGTTCAAGTGAATGGGTGTTTGCTCAAACCCCTTTGAAATAATATTAAATAAAGTTGGTAGGGGTGGTTAGAGTGAGCCCTTGGCCAATGAATTTATTTTTTATTTTTTATTTTAATTCCATATGCATATAATACAAGCTTATTTTTTCATTTTTCCATATCATTGCATGATTAATTTGCATTTCTATCAAGGAGAGTAGATTTTGAAGAAGATATTTTTGCATCTTTATCAAGGAGGGCAGATATTGGAGAAGAGAACTTTGCATTTTTATCAAGGAGGGTAGATTTTGGAGAAGAGAACTTTGCATTTTTATCAATCAAGACAAATTTTGGGGGAGAATTTGGAGAATTTACTTTTGGTAGAGGATTTGTCTTGAGTCATATTTTACTTGAAGAAAAAAATGGGAGAACAAGCAAAAATACAAATAAGGCTCAATGAAATTATTCAAAAGAACAAGAGCAAAAGAGGCACAAACAAAACTTGGAAAATTATCATAGAAAGAAACAAGTTACATGATTATTTATTCTCTCTCTCTCTCTTGTGTGTGTTTAGGAACTTTATTAACACCTCAATTTTTTTCTTATAAATCTATTTCCAATTATGAAAACCATGTTAGATAATAATACTAATTATTATATCTTTATATGGGTTTATCATTTTTTATCATGGTTTTTATTTTATCTATTAAATTGTTTCAAATTATTTCCCTACCATAGGTTTACATAAACCATTTTCCTATTAAAACAATGTGGATCTTTATATTATAATTACCCACAAGGAGATTGATTGACTCACTTGTACAATTCCCTTTAAACTCTCCATATCACTTAGTAAAGTTTTTTTAATTTACAAGTGATTTTATATATTAATTTTTAGGAAGTGATTGAAGATCTAAAAGTACACATGAAATCAACATGCATTTTCTAATTCATTTGTTTAAAAAGAACAACAACCTTGCATTTCCAGTCATTGGTTTAAAAAGGAAAACAACCTTTCATTTTCACTCATTGGTTTAAAAAGAACAACAACCTTGCATTTTCACTCATTGTTTTAAAAAGAACAACAACTTTCATTTTCACTCATTGGTTTAAAAAGAAAAACAACAAGAATTTTCACTCATTGGTTTAAAAAGAACAACCTTGCATTTTCACTCATTGGTTTAAAAAGAACAACCTTGCATTTTCACTCATTATTTTAAAAAGAACAACCTTACATTTTCACTCATTGGTTTAAAAAGAACAACCTTTCATTTTCACTCATTGGTTTAAAAATAACAACTTACATTTTCACTCATTGGTTTAAAAATAACAACTTACATTTTCACTCATTGGTTTAAAAAGAATAACAACTTGTAAATTTTCACTCATTGGTTTAAAAAGAACAACCTTGCATTTTCACTCATTGGAACTTAAAAAGAACAACCTTGTAGTTTCACTCATGTTGGTTTAAAAGAACAACAACCTTGCATTTTCACTTCATTAGTTAAAAGGAACAACATTGGTTAGCATTTAGATTGGTTAGCATCCTTTTTCCTAGGTTCAAAGGTTCATCCCCTTAGTTTCATTTGGTATACCTTTTAATATTAGTAGTCATAATCTCATTTAGTCTCATGTTGCATATCATATCCTTAAATATTCATAAGGTCATTATCATCATTGAATTTTTCCTATGGAATTCTTAAGTTCAATAATCTTTGATTTCATTTACATTCAAGTCCAATTATAGCTCATCGTGTCTCTCACTTTCTAAGTTGCTTGCATATAAATTCATATATGCAATACTTGAAACCTAGTGGTCCTTTGAAAAATGATTTTTCCATTTCCTTAAATTGAATAGATATTTCCAATCTTTGATAGACATTTGTTCAACTCCACTTATAGAGCTCATCATCTGTCACTTTCTTTTCTTGCATGTAAATTCATATGCAATACAAAACCTAGCACTTGACTTTGAAAATTCATTTTTCCGTTTCCTTAAATTGAATATATTTCCAATTGTATTTCTTCCATGGAATTCTTAAGTTCAAGAATCTTTGATTTCATTTGAACTCAACTCCACTTATAGCATTATAGATCTCACTTTTTTAGCTTACATGTATGTAAACTCATATGCAATACTTGTTCAACCTAGTGAAATTTTAAACTCATTTTACCTAAATTCCTTATCATGTCTATTTCAAATTGCATTTGTTCCATGTAATTATTAAGTTCAAGTTCTAATCTTTGAATGAACATTTGTTCAACTCCACTTATAGAGCTCATCATCTCTCACTTTCTTTTCTTGCACATGTAAATTCATATGCAACACAAAACCTAGTGACTTTGAAAATTGATTTTTCCATTTCCTTAAATTGAATCTATTTCCAATTGCACTTGTTCGATGGAATTATTAATTTCAAGAATCTTTTATTTCATTTGAAATTTCAAAGTTCCACTTATAGCATCATCTCTCACTTTTTTTTCTTGCATGTAAACTCATATGCAATACTTGTTCTACCTAGTGAAGTTTTAAACTCATTTTTCATAAATTCCTTATCATCTATTTCCAATTGCATTTGTTCCATGGAATTATTAAATTCAAGAACCTTTGATTTCATTTGAAATTTCAACTCCACTTATAGCACCATCTCTCACATTTTTTTCTTGCATGAAAAATCTTATGCAATACTCGTTCTACCTAGTAAAGTTTTAAACACATTTTTCCTTAATTACTTATCATCTATTTCCAATTTCATTTGTTCCATGGAATTATTAAGTTCAAGAATCTTTTATTTCATTTGAAATTTCAACTCCACTTATAGAATCATCTCTCACTTTTTTTGCTTGCATGTAAACTCTTATGGAATACTTGATCTACCTAGTGAAGTTTTAAACTCATTTTTGCCTAAATTCCTTATCATCTATTTCCAATTGCATTTGTTGCATGGAATTCTTAAGTTCAAGAATCTTTGATTTCATTTGAAAACTTTCAACCCCACTTATAACATCATCTCTCACTTTTTTTGCTTGCATGTAAACTCTTATGCAATACTTGTTCTACCTAGTGAATTTTTAAACTCATTTTTCCTAAATTCCTTATCATCTATTTCCAATTGCATTTATTACATGGAATTCTTAAGTTCAAGAATCTTTGATTTCATTTGAACTCAAAACCACTTATGGCACCATAGATTCACTTTTTTTTCTTGCATGTATGTAAATTCATATGCAATACTTGTTCAACCTAGTGAAGTTTTAAACTCATTTTTCCTAAATTCCTTATATGTCTATTTCCAATTGCATTTTTTCCATGGAATTCTTAAGTTCAAGTTCTAATATTTGATTGAAAATTTGTTCAACTCCACTTATAGAGCTCATCATCTCTCACTTTCTTTGCTTTCACATGTAAATTTTCATATGCAATACAAAACCTAGTGACTTTGAAAATTCATTTTGGCATTTCCTTAAATTGAATTTATTTCCAATTGTATTTTTCCATTGAATTATTAAGTTCAAGAATCTTTGATTTCATTTGAAATTTCAACTCCAGTTATAGCGCCATCTCTCACTTTTATTGCTTGCACATAAACTCTTATACAATACTTGTTCTACCTAGTGAAATTTTAAACTTATTTCGCCTAAATTCCTTATCATCTATTTCTAATTGCATTTGTTCCATGGAATTATTAAGTTCAATAATCTTTGATTTCATTTGAAAGTTCAACTCCACTTATAGCATCATCTCTCACTTTCTTTGCTTGCATGTAAACTCTTATGCAATACTTGTTCTACCTAGTGAAGTTTTAAATTCATTTTGCCTAAATTCCTTATCATCTATTTCCAATTGAATTTGTTCCATGGAATTCTTAAGCTCAATAATATTTGATTTCATTTGTTCAACTCCACTTAAATAGCTCATCATCTCCCACTTTCTTTTCTTGCATGTAAATTCATATATTCAATTTAATGAAACCTAGTGACTTTGAAAATTCATTCTGGCATTTCCTTAAATTGAATATATTTCCAATTGTATTTGTTACATGGAATTCTTAAGTTCAAGAATATTTGATTTCATTTGAAATTTATACTCCACTTATAGCATCATCTCTCACTTTTTTTTACTTGCATGTAAACTCATATGTAATACACTTGTGTTCAATCTAGTGAAGTTTTGAATTTTGCATAAATTTCTTATCATATATTTCCAATTGCATTTGTTCCATGGAATTCCTAAGTTCAAGAATATTGGATTTTATTTTTTCTTGACTCCACTTATAGCTCATCATCTCTCACTTTATTTTCTTGCATGTAAATTCATGTATCCAATTTACAAAACCTAGTGACTTTGAAAATTCATTTTACCATTTCCTTAAATTGAAGATCTATTTCCAATTGTATTTTTTCCATGGAATTCTTAAGTTCAAGAATATTTGATTTCATTTGATTCAAGTTCTACTCCACTTATAACATCATCTTTCACTTTTTTGGCTTGCACATGTAAACTCATATGCAATACTTGTTCTTGACCTAGTGAAGTTTTAAACTTTTTTCAAGCCTAAATTCCTTATCATCTATTTCCAATTGCATTTGTTCCATGAAATTCTTAAGTTCAAAAATATTTTATTTCATATGTTCAACTCCACTTATATAGCATCATCTCTCACTTTCTTTACAATATTTTGTGACATGTAGAAAGGGGTCAACAAGCAAGAAGTTCTCAAGAAGAAGTCAAGCCAAATTTAGATATTGGATCAAACAAGGTTGAAGAGCACATGGCTGAAGATAGGGAGGAGGCCCAAGTTCAAACAATGAATGTTGGAGAGGGGCCAGGATCACTTCCTTCTATTGGTACGAATGAGCATATAAATCTAGCTAAAAAGGTGAGGAAACAAATTTCTTATAGAAATTTAGATCATTTACTTGAAATGGATATGGAGAAATTGAAATGTTATGCTAGCCAACCTAGAAATACTAGTAGGAGGTCAATGACTAAATATGTAAAGGAAATAATAAATTATCATTTCAATCATCTTGAAACACTTGAAAAACCCCAATTGTTATCATGTTTACTTCTTCATAATGAGTTGTAAGATCCATTACAATTGTTGGGTGTACATTCGACATTGAATAAGAGGAAACACATGAAACTACAAAAAGATATTGTTGAAAATGTTAAAAAAGGTTTAGATTCCATTGGGAAAGGATCTCGATCAGTGGATAAGGCCATTACAAGAAGGGTGATTTTGACATCTATTTTAAATCAAGATATATCAATAAAAACGAAAAATGTCTACACTTTCAACTAAAATTGCTTATAGTAGAACCAAACTAATAAAATATGGGAAAAAGAGAAAGGTTTTGGATGATAGTTCAGAAGGAAACTAAGAAATTATGTATAGAGCTCCCCATTCTAACAGGATTGAAGATGTTAGGAACTTGATCTCAAGTTTTTGGAATGATCAGATCTATCCATCATCAAATAGTAGAGATGTTATGAGACACAGATTGGGCCCAAAATTTATGAAAATCATATAAAAAATTGGCTAGACATAGCACAAATTGAGATGTATATGAGCTTTTGTAATAAGTATCCTCATATAAAGATTGGGAAAACAATGTTTGAAAGGTTAAAGCCATATTATGTGAAGATAAACAAGGTTTCTAAAACTTCTTGTTGTCATTATCATATTGAAATTGATCTCTACTATCAAGTGTTTCGAAAGATGAAAGAAGAAAAGTTATGGTTTTCAAAATGCACCTCCTAAATAGGTAAGTTTATTCATAAAATCCATGTTATGTGATAATGCAAATGGACCTCAAATAAACTGCATAAAAGGACTTTGTGACACATGTGGAAATTTGGCTAAGTTTCCTTCGAGAAACAAAGATACTGACCTAACAAAGATAGTAAATTGCAAGATTTATAGGTATGTAAAGTTTCAAACAATTTTTGGGAAAGAATCCACAAGGTTAAACTATGTAGAAGAGGAGATACCTATTAGAAAATTTATGGAATATTTTTGAAAATTGATACAACCATACATACAGCATGCCTCTTTTGCTAAGTGGAAAGAACAACAATTTCAAACATTAAGAGATACTTTCCCACTTGGAACAGTTTTATCAATAGTCGACTTTGTAGAAAATTACTCTTTTGTACATCAAAAAGATATTCAATCATAATATTACTTTTCAAACCAGATCACTATTATGGTTCATGTGTGTTATCGATATGTACAATCAGAATTGGATGGTGTTGAGAGTATAGATGAACAATGAGTCATTAAGAAAGAATATCACTTTTATATTAGTGATGATAAAGAGCATGACACACTTTTTGTACAACATTTCTTTACATATTTTTTTGAGAATTTGAGAAGCAGGGGTGTAAAAATTGAAAATAATTTTGTATGGTCAAATGGATGTGCATCACAATTCAAATAATCATGACCATTTTATGCACTATGTGGATATCATAAAAATTTACAAAATATCACATGTTTGGAGTTTCTTTGAGAGTGGGCATGGAAAGAGTGAGCATGGTGGAACATGAGCTTGCATCAAACGTGCTCTAAGAAAGCATCAAATGGGTTATTTGGGAGATCGTATAGATGATGCACATGATGTTGTTTCAAATGGTGTAAGAAAAACTTTGAATCAAATGAGGTCAGCACATCTTTAGGAACAAACCAAAACATTTCACATAGAGTGTTTTGGGAGATATCAGGTATGTATAAATTACATATAAAAATTTAAAAATTTAAATTTAATTTATATATTTATACATGTTTGTTCACATACGTTTGTTTTTACACATATCTAGGTGTGGAAAGAAGATAGATGCATGGATGCAAGAGGGTAGAAAAAACAAGATCTTGGCATTGTGTTAGGAGTACAGGTAATTGCCTTGGATGGACATTATACATGAGGGATTACTCTTGTTTTTGCACTGAGTGCATTTTTGGAAACTATGATGCATGCAACAATCAAGAACTTGGTTATGTTAGTAGATGGAATTTGGTGTCACTAGTCATTTCAAACACATACAACGAAATTGAGGATGAAGTATTTGAAGAAATTATTTTGATTTCAATTGATTATGACCATATTTCAAGATTGGTTAGAAAAGGTACATGTGTAAGTTTTCAATAATTTATTATTTAAATTTAATGATCTTTAAATTCTAGAAAATTCTATTTTTTTAAAAAAAATTTCATGTGTAAATTTGGTTTACAGGAGATGTTTTTGTAGTCATAGCAGAGCCTAGAAACATAGAAGGTGTTAGCTATTATTTACTACATTGCATAGAAGAGAGGAATAAGCTAACAAAACTTGAAACAAGCAATGGAATTTCGCTTCCCATAGGTGAGTTTGAATTTAAAATTATATATACATTGTGTACATGTACATTACCTTAAAAAAATTAAATATATTGTACAAACCTTGAGTGAAAATGTTGTACATGCACATGTCTTACCTCAGGTTCATGTTGTTTTCCATGTAGGTTTTGTTGTAGTGCAAGGGATATATCTCAAACAAATCAAATTATTCAACATGGGATTCATTTTATTGACTATCAACCTAATAACAAGGTATATCAATATAGTCACTTAGTAATTTTGCTAACACCCTACATCTTCATGCAGTTCCACATGCACATGGACGAAAAAAAATGTAGACTAGATAGTGATGATCATTATAAAATTTTACTTTTTATTGAAGAGCGAGCTGACCAGAACATTTGAGTTAGATTATATCCATGATTTTCAACTTCACTTGTACAAGTATACATGTTCAAGTGAGAACTTGTAGTAACTTGTTTGAACTTTGGATTATTTTAGTTACTTATAATATATGTTGATGACAAGTATTTTAAATTTGGTTGGACACAAATTAGTGGTTGAAACACATTGGTCCTTAAATTGAGTCTATTTCCAATTACATATTTGTTCCATGGAATTCTTACTTGTTCAAGAATCTTTGATTTCATTTGAAAGTTCAACTCCACTTATAGCATCATCTCACTTTTTTTGCTTGCATGTAAACTCATATGCAATACTTGTTCAATCTAGTGAAGTTTTTTAAACTCATTTTTCCTAAATTCCTTATCATCTATTTTGAATTGGATTTGTTCCATGGAAACACAAATAATTCACGATTGAAACACATTGGTACATAAGTTATTTTTAATTTAGATATCTATGTTCTCAGGAGATGGATGTAAACTTAGAAACTTGAAGTGTGTACATGAACTTAAATTGATGTTACATATTTAATTTCCTTGTGGCTTTAGGTACATATATAGATATAAACTATTATAAATTTATTTGAATTCAATGCTTAATTTTATACATAACATGTGCACTACAACAATTGAAATGTTTGTATCTATTTAATACAAACTTTGAAAATTCATTTTTCCATTTCCTTAAATTGAGTAGATATTTCCAATTACACATTTGTTCCATGGAATTCTTAAGTTCAAGAATCTTTGATTTCATTTGAAAGTTCAACTCCATTTATAACATCATCTCTCACTTTTTTTTCTTGCATATAAACTCATATGCAATACTTGTTTGAAACTTAGTGAAGTTTTTTAAAATATTTTTTCCTAAATTCCTTATCATCTATTTCCAATTGCATTTGTTCCATGAAAGTTCACAAATTAGTGATAGAAAAACATTGGTACATAAGTTATTTAAATTGATTTGAATGATGCTTAATTTTATATGTATAATGTGCACTATGTCAACAATTGAAACTAATAGATTGATGAGGAGGGCGATGGTAGGAGTTGCTTCCGACGAAACAAAAATTACAAGGAAACTAAAGAAACAGGGGAAGCCTAATACCCTGAAGATGTTGGATGAGATAGAGGGATCTAATTGGAGAGAATACATTGCTCTCATGGGCGAGTATGGGGACCTATTGAAGAAAGCCAGTTAATGGCTTGTTGTTGCTACTTTGTTGTTAATGTTGATTTTTTTGTCTTGTTGTTTTAACATCTCATACTTTTGTTTTATTATCTCTATGTTATGGTGGAATACAACCTGGGCATTGTCGACGTAATTAATGGCTTGCGTAGAACTAAGTATGCTGGTAAAAACTTACTATTTTTTATTAGTACTGGTTGGACTATGGTTATTATTTTAGATGTTGGCCTACATGCTAATACTGTTGTTGTTTCCCACCTCTCTCTATTTATTTTTTTCTGGTGTTGTAACCATGGGATCGAAGCCCTTCCCTACTTATCTAATAAAAAAAAATTGAAAAGTTTGTAGATCTATTTAATAAAAACTTTGAAAATTCATTTTGAAATTTCCTTAAATTGAGTCTATTTCCAATTATGTATATTTGTTCCATGGAATTATTAAGTTCAAGAATCTTTGATTTCCTTTGAAAGCTCAACTCCACTTATAGCATCATCTCACTTTTTTAGCTTGCATGTAAACTCATATGCAATTGTATATCTATATAGATCCATGTAAAATTTTGAACCATAGATCCCATGCTTACATGAACTTAAATTGATGTTAAATATTTAATTTCCTTATGGATTTAAAGGTACATATATAGATAGAAAAGTTATTATAAGTTGATTTGAATTCAATGCTTAATTTTATATTACACATAATATGCACTACAACAATTGAAAAGTTTATATCTATGTAATGCCCCACCACGCAACCCTAGGGGAAGTTGCAATTAACTACTCAAACGTACTAAAGTTGTAATTTTTGTACAAGCCCTTGCGTCCATGAGCGAGGCTCAATTATCTTAATTAATGTGAAATACTACCTAAACTTCTAAGTATATTGATTTAGTTATCACTTGATTAAACCACCTCTAAAGGTTTCTCAGTTTACCTCTTTGAGCTCTAGCCCCTAACAGAAGCCACTCTTCTACTTGACAGCATACCAAACAAAACCAATCACCAATGGAATCCCAAGTGCATACCAACACAATAAAATCACTCCAACTCTAGGAGGAACACATAAAGAAAACTCACTCCAAACACTGGAGGCAACAAAACACATAATCCACTCCTTCCAAAGGAGGCATAAACCACATAAACCACTTCTAATCCAAGGAGACACAAACCATCCCCGTTCATGAAAATTGGGTAAACAACAGAATACGACTATACACATTACCCAAATCAAAACCAAGGTTGACTAACATTTTACGACACCCACGAAATTAAAAGAAACCCAATCTAGAAGACTTCAGAACATTTACTCTATTTTCCCATCGACACGAAAGAGGGAGAATGCATAAAGAAAGACAATTTGATGATTAATCATCTACCTTGGGATTTCCTAAATCCAATCCAAACAAAGAGATATTGTTTATAATCAATTACAAATAATTAAAATTGATTGCAACTACTCCAAGGTAACTAAAATTACATTTATAATAACAAAGAAATTAGAATAATACTTTATCTCCCTATTTCTCCAATTACACAAAATAATTGAATCAACTTGCTAGTTAACATCATTGAATTAAAAAAACAAACAATTTTATTTCAACTTCAATAATGAATAATCGACTTAAATTTAACTATATTTGAATACACATATATATTAAATATATATATAAAAGTATATACTTAATGTATATACAAATTTATATATATATTTAAATATATAGTTATCATTTAAATATAACCATTTAAACTCAACTAATTAATTTATTTAAAAATACATAAAGTATATATATATATACATTATATATATATATAAATAATTAATAAACAATTTTATTTAAATATTAATAAAATATATATACATATAATATATATAATATATATATATATATATAATATATATATAATATATTTATTATATATATATAATATATATATATAAATATATATATTATATTATATATATAATTATTAATAATAAATAAAATTTTATTTAAAAACAAAATTTAAAATAATAAAAAAACAAAGCCCACGTTGGGCTAGGGCCCCTCAATGGGAGGCAGGTTGCCCAACCCCCATGTGGTCTTGTGGTGCCGCTTGGAGGCAACGACACGCCTCCTTGCCTCCCCCCAGGGGTGCAGCCCCAAAAAAAAAAAAAAATTGTTTTCTAAAAAGCTTTTCAATAACAACAGAAAACAAGCTCTGTTTTCTGGAAAAAATTTCCATAACAGGGTAAATAATTTTTTTTTTACAAGGAGATCTAGGTAAGAAAAATCCCAGCAAACAGTTAAAACAAGAAAAAAATATAACAACAATATATATATATATGTGTGTGTACATATATATATATGTACATATATTTTAAACTGTATATATGCATATATATATATATATATATATATAAATTTTCATTGTTCAACAGTGAAATTATGCAAAAAAAAAATCTCCAAAACAAAACACACAGCAAAATAATTGCAAACACTATTTTCTTAATTTCAAGGTCATAACATAATTCTTTTATGCAACTTCTAATTTTCTATGGTTTGAATCTTGCTTTGTTTTCTATCCCATAATTTCAATAGAAGTTTGCAAGTTTTAGAAACAAATTTGACATGGGTTTTCATTGAAATTCAAACAGAATTTAAAAAATTTCCAACAGCATAAAATATTTTTGAAACTCATTTCAAAATGAAAACAAAAATCAAAGAAAGAACCTAGTTTTTTTCTCCAAAGCTTGAAAGATTCAAATGGTGCTTCCAAATCTTTTTCCAGCCCACCCCAGAAATTCAACCTTCTTCTTCAAATCCAACACAAAGCCACAACAAAACTTTCTCCACCAAATTGAAAATTAAAAATCCAAAATGAAATTGCATTTTTTGCTCTCATAGAGTTTTCCCCAGATTTAGTCAAACCCCTAAAATATCCCATCCACCAAATTTATTGCAATTTTGGGGATATTTTCATTTCTTTTAAAATTTAAAACAAAATTACTTTCCAAATGGAATTTATGCATTTAAAAATTTCTTTTACAAAAGAATTCAAAATTTTGAAAAGAAATTCTTTTACCTATTAATTTTCAAAAAGTGCAATTTAAAACCTATTTCCTTTTTTTCAATTTATATCTAAATATCCAATAATGCCAAAACAACTAACTTAATTTAATTTATCACCATTAACTTAATTAATCAATAAACTAAATCTAATCCAAGATTACATTATTTTATTAATTAAATTAAATTAATCAATAAAATAAATAACATTTCAAAATTGTAACCAAATATATTTAATCATCATTTTAACTACACCCGCCATTTAATAACCTTTATAATTTGAAATTAAATAAAAACCAAGGTGAGAAGGGACAACATTAAAACAACTAAACCCGACTACAAACTGATGACACACTATGACTAGGGTGATGACTTGGCATGGAAAACCTAGCTACTATCTCCCAATCGAATACCATTGGCCAATGGACATGCTCAAACCTATGAAATTAGGTGGAGTCGATGTCTTGTACCTGTCAACCTATGAACAAAGAGCATATTGAACATGCATATATATATATAACATAATAAACACATCGTGAAGAGGAAATCACGGAATCGTAGGGCACTCACAAGCGAGTGATGCGATCTCGTCCCCTTCACCAATACACTCATCATAGACTAACAGTTCCATCATAACCAAATATCTCATGCAATAACATGTTACAATAACTAATCATCATTACACCAAATTAAAACATGTCAAATAAAGCATCAAATAAGATACATCACATCACACAAATAGACTATCGCTCTATAAATATCAATCAAATAACACACACGTGATAAAGTATCTCGAGAACCAAAAAGCACATCCAAGCAAACAAGGACACACTATCCAGCCAGAAAGCAAAACAGAGGGGTATTACAATCTATTTAATATGACTATCTATTTAAAGGTGAAAAGATGATTACTATCCTTTATAGAAATTAAATAGAATATTTAGAATCTAGTTCTTTTACTTGTATTACTTTTGATGGGGTACATATTAGGGCTTGTAGTACTTGTAGTACTTTTGATGGGTACCTTTAGAATCTATTTTTATGATTGTGATTCATATAAACTATAAACCACTTTTAAATCATTATTCATATTATTTTACCAAATAATTATTCTCTTGTATGTTTAGGGTCTCATCTTACTAAAACTCATATCTCATCTATGTCGTATTATTTTTAAAGAATATTTTAACTTACTATATTCTAATGATATTCCACTTGACAAATACATTAAATCATTTGAATCCTTGGTGTATTTACCAAACATATAGGGAGTGTATTCCCATTTGTAACCATCATTGTAGGGTTTAAGTGTGTATTTGATTTATTTATTTACTTTCTGGGGATTATCCTTCCACCTAATGTGATTACTTTATTGGATCTTTTTTATCTTGTCCTTAACTATCTTATGCCTTATTTTACTTTTTTGCTTTTCTAATCTTTCTCTTTTACCATTATTTCTAGCTAATTGAATTATGAAGTATTCATGCCTAGTATTTTGTATTATGAAGTGTGAATTATGTTGTTTTCCTAAAAGAAATGTACACTCTCTTAATCTTTTCCCTCTTTCTATCCTAAGCAAGTATTCAATAATTAAATTTATTCTTTTTAAACTAGAATATTCTTATGCTTAGATTAGACAATAACTAGTTTCATATATGCCTTTTATTCAAATTTTATAACATTACATGCATGTGTACATGTGTAGAACTACATATACATGTACGCACATAATGTATTTAATGTGCATTTAACATGTTTAACATATATAAATCATAAATATGTGAGCATGAGTTCTCTAAATCTAGATATAATGTATAAACACTCTTGACTGTAAACATGTACATGTAGACATGTAGATTAATATAAACATTTACACATAAGAAAACACATGTACATGTAGATAGATGAACTCAAACATAAACATTATAAGAAAAGAGGTACATGCACGTAGATTGAATGGAAATAAACATATAAACATAAGAAAATGAATATTTTTAAGCTCAAACACATGTATGCATATCATATATAAGCAAATATACTAGAGATCATCAAATGTAAGTAATAATGTATCAACAACCTAACAAACATGTATTAGAGATCATCAAATGTAGCTTGTCATATATAATGTTCAACAACTCGTAGATCCAGTGTAGCCTAATAGTCATGTCAACTCCCAGTCGAATGACCCTCTGAATGAGAATCCTGCTCCAATGGATGTGCTGAGACCTGGAGATAAAATTGTACACAATGTAAATTAAATACATATAATATATAATTCAATTTATTTAAGAATGTACATGCATTTTTAAATATCTATCTAGATATATATACATGTATGTACACATATATATATGTATATATAAATTTAAAACTCACATGTCCGCTGGCAGTAGTATCATCCATTGAATCATGTCAATGTACATTATCTAACCCTAGGGTAGGAGTAACATGAGGTATGTCCATCTACAATATACATATATTATGAATAGTAAAAACTAAAATTTAAATATATTTTTTAAAAAATGAATTGAACATGCACATGCACACATACATATAGATACACATGTACTTTCACATCAGGTGGCATCGAATGATCTAAAACCTTTGCAATGGATGCCTCCACCAAATCAACCAAACAAGCTATCTAAGTCAATGTGTTAATATCTACATTTGTTTGATCCATCGCATCTTGTTCCAAAAATGATGAGTGAAGGGGACTAACCAGCTGAGATGGCATCAACGATGATGAATCTAGATTGATCAACATCTCCACAAAACCCATAGAAGTATGCACCCTCTTTAGGTCAACTAAAGGATCAATAGCCTATGTAACAATTGAATGATGATCTATAGGTGGATCCTAATGTGCATTGGTGTTGGGCTGAGAGTGATGAGAATGATGGGATCATTAATGTGAATGAACTCTTGCACCCAAACAACCTCTAACTTGGTCTATAGAGATCTCATGATCTAGCTCAATGAAGGAATATGCCTCCAAGAGGTCCTCAACCAAACAATGCAAAGTCCTAGGTGCCATCTCTTTGTAAGTCCTTCTAGTTGTGTGGGTGTATGGATTCCCACCATTGTAAAATGATCAATGTTGTGCTATGTTGCAAATGGTGTGGATTGTGAACGTCTAAACATCAAATACTAACCCACATGATCAGTAGATATCCTAGTGGTTGCAGCTGCAATATCGCCTACACTGTCAATTGCTTCCTTTTGGGAAGCAATTCCAACTTGATCCGCTAAGGGGTCCAAAGTTGGGGTGAGGGCATGAGACCTCTCGCCAACCAATACCCTAAACACTAGGGTTGGTCGACCTGCTTGACAATAGGTGTCCATATCGACAATCCTACCATGCCCCTGACCAACATATGGTGGAATGTCTAGGTAGTTGACTTTGAGGCCCAAATGAACCTCAACATACAACTGTTGAATAAAATATAATAGAAGTTGGTCATTGTTTGGATATTCACCATACGCTGCGAGAAATTGTGGGTAGATCAAAGTGGCCATAGAAGCATCCACACATTTGGTGACTTGGTATGCCCTCACCTTAGCTTTATTTTGATAGAATGGAAAACATTGATTTTTAATCATGTCGTTGGTCACATCTTTTATTTGAGAAAAGGGAACCTCACCATGTACTTCTTCCTGCATGTGGGAAAGAATAGAAGCTACTCTCTCAGGGTAAAATGCACTAGTATCCTCAAGTTTATCTCTAATTTTTTCTAGGCTATGTAATATGGACATGAAAGTGTCCACATATATGCCTGTGTTTGTACCATTAGTTAATGAATCTCTCAATCTCTTAATCTCACTATTAGTACTTGCAAATAGGGAAAAAAGAGGTGGAACAGGTGCATTTTTCATTATGTGTACCTAAGGGAGCAATGAGACCTTCTTGCTTTAATATATATAGATCTAGAGAATAGAAATAATGTGCAACATATACATACATGTTCAATTGATTTAAATTTAAAACAACTATTTACAAGAATGATATAGAATGTAAATTGAACTCTAGATCTAGATAATAGTTCTTGTGCATGTGTGCAATAAATTTAATGTAAATTCTAGAAATGTTTAAACTATTTACAAGTGAAACAAGCAAA
Organism: Sequoia sempervirens; assembly: GCA_007258455.2. Lineage (NCBI taxonomy): Eukaryota > Viridiplantae > Streptophyta > Pinopsida > Cupressales > Cupressaceae > Sequoia > Sequoia sempervirens. The sequence goes on from VDFB02358134.1 coordinate 47,230,785, forward strand.
TTAAAATTTGAAATATTAATAAAAATAATTTAATTCAAAGTTTAAGAACATTTTCACTCATTTCACCAAAATGTTGAAACTTCTAGTTCTATAAATTTAAATATATATAAAATGATCAAAATAAATATATGATCCATGAGTAAATCACAAGGGCCATCAAGTCCTTTTAGCAAGATTTGAAAGCGTCTCTCTAGATAATGATAAAGTCTACATGGGTTAAGAAAGAAAATGGTTATTCTCTCTTAGAAAGGAGAAATATCAATACCAATTAAATTCTAAAATATAATTGAAAAGCACCAAAAAAATTTGTAATAGTTTTAAAGGAAATTTAAAAATCAAACAAGTTAAATAGATAATAATAATAATAATATACCATTAGAGTAGGAGTGACTCAACGAAAACCTTGAAAGTACAAAGGGTGTAATGCATGTGATCAAATTTGACTCATTTGTGTGATTCTTGAGTTGATTCTTAGTAGATGTCATAGGTACCTTATTTGAAATATCAACCATAGGAATGTTAGTGACAATATGTGCCCCTCCAATTGGTTTCTACGAAGTATCAAAATATAATTGGAGGTGAGGAAAAATTATGCATGATGAAAAATATGAAAGATCATAATTAGTGGGCCATCTGTGTGAGAAGAAATTAATGGATAATAAATATATTCTTGAAGAATACAATGTATATAATAGTATAAGAATATATGTTATATATCAATGATTATCAAGGAAAGGTCCACCCCAAGTGTAAAATAATCATAAAAAGGTGGCCTAAATGCTATATAAATATCCTATATATACATATTAAATATAAAATCAATTCAAAAGATGATCATATTATCATAAATTTAAATTCAGGAATCTACAGGTATGAAATCATATATTTAAAGAGTATTGTTTGAAATTTAAGAAATATGATAAGAGAGATCTAGAAGAATGATAAGTTCAAGTTAGAGTATATGTAATGGTAAGGCATCAAAATGATATGAATATAATTCATGATAAGGCTCATATACATAGTAACATAAGGATGAGAGGACATGCATGGAAAATTGATAAGAATTAAGTGGCAAATATGATGCCTCATAAGTAGTTAAACATGATGAATATATGGTATCAGAATAGATAGAAATCATAATGAAAATAAGAATAAAATCACAGCTTGTGCACATAGAAGACATCATACGTATGTAGCATAGATCATGAAAACTCATAAAATATGAACACCCAAATTGGGAACATGAAATTTGTGAGAAATAATATTTAAGATAGATCAAGAATTCATCGAGGAAAATATGAGAGTGAAATGATATCATAAAGAAAGCATAAGTGCTAAATATAAAAAATGATAATATAATATAGACACCCCTCAAGTATGTAAATGAAGAATAAATCATAATATAGAAATTATTTAATGAGAGTATATAAAACATAACAAACATGACTAATGAAGGTGTTTAAAATGTAAGGACACACAATGTATATAAATAGATGAAGTAGCAAGGAGGATCGCACCAAAGATGACATAAATAGAAGGCTAAAGTAGAACTAATACCCAATACAAGGAATAAGTGACATAAAAATATAACATATGTTCAAAGTACTTGTATCAACATGTACCACTAAAAGTTTCTTTGCATTATCCAATTTATATTTAACCAAGAACATGGTAACATAAAGCCAAGAGAGAAGAAAAACTCAAAATGTGCCAAGTAGCAATGGGAATAGGTTAGAATATCTAAGTAATGTAGTCATGTATCCCATGATGTGTCTCTAGAATATGGTGTGATATGATCAATCAACATTATAATGATATTCATCATGTGCAAGTTGGCAAGATTACTCTCAAATTGTATCATTAGATTGTATATATGATATCTTGAATTTTACCACTTTGTTGAAGGTTGTATTGGACTTTATTTGTTCTAAATAACAATAAAGTAACTCTTTCCAATGTGCAATAAAAAATAAAAAAAATTGGTAAGCATAGGGATCTAAATCACTACACAAACCAACATATAAAGAATCAAAATATACATGACACACAAGCAAGAAATATATGTAATATTTAGAAAAACCAAATAACATGAAGTCTAAATGTTTTAGGTTTCAATGCAAGAGTACTCATCCCCTAATATGATATTGCTACATTATCATGTTGTAGTTTTGTATAGATATACTTTGAAACATTGATCTAACATTTTAACATTAAAATGGCCTAAACTTTTCTTTCACAGGTATAATTGCCAAGCCATTAGAACCTATGACAACTCTACAATTAAATTTTTAAGTTATGTTTCCTAGTAGTATTTTTCAATGTTGAAGATTAGAATTGTGTTGGTCTAGAGATTAATGTGTCTCCTACAAGTTGATGGTATCAAGGCATATGTTATGGATTGTAGTTTTATATTTTATATAAAAATATTATGTTAAATTAAAACAAATTTTTTATCATGTATTGATTGATAATATATGGAAGGTAGAGGGTGGAATGTGTGAATAGGATATGGGAGGAGAGGAAATATAGTGTTGCATGGAATGAGTAGCGAAACTAGAAGAAGTGATCGTGAAGACGTTGGTGTCAGGAGGAATGTAACTAAAGTGTGAATTAGGATTAGTGTATTCTACTAGTAGGGAATGAGGGAAAAAGGAATGAGAAATAAAGGAAAGAAAATAAAATGAGAATGTTGTACACATTTTTGTAATGGTGGAGGCATGATAAGTTGTTGTTGTGTAGTGATGATAGAAGAAATAATGGTGGTTTGTTTGAAGGTGTCAAGGGGGGAGGATAATGATAATAGAAAGAGGTACAAAGGATACAATAAAGGTCAGTACACAAGTAGGATCAAAAGGATGAATATATCATATCTATGAAATAGAATTAGCTGGACAATATGACCAATATTTTAAACCACTTAAAAGACATTTGGGATTATTTATTCAAATAAGTTGGCTAAGGAAACCATGAGATCAAAAAGTATAAGGACACACTCATGGTTTATAGCATTTGTGATATCTTATTACCACATGATGATTTTCTTATGTTGTTGGGGGTCAAGTTATGCCTCTTAGTCAAAATTATCTATAAATACCTAAAGAATGAAACTGTCTTACTAAAATAATGAAACTATCCTCCCAAAAGATTTGTTGTGGGCATGAACTATGAAAGCTAAGTATAGGATGGACCTACAGGTGAAGAATGGGGGAACCTAGATAAGTTCTATACAATGTAAATAACCTGATAGAGTGTAACAAGTGGTAGAGACAATGGCAACAAGTGATATAGCAGAAAAAAAGGAAAGAAAGGAAGCATGTCTAGGGTTTGAAATGGATTGTCATGTTCCCCATACGAAAGAAAGAAAAAAGAAAATCCACATTTCTAATTCAGATTAATAATTGTATACATAGTTTAAAAGTTAAATCTGAGTCTACATTAGTCACTTCTTTGAATCTATTTGAATCCATTTGAAGATATTTTGGCTTTGCTTTATCATCCATAGATACACTTGATTTATGTGAGTTTTGTAACCAAATGCAAAAATTTGAGAATATAAGAGAATGTAGCCACATCAAACTATTAAAACACACATACTAGAAGCATGAACTCATTGAAATATAGAAGCATTAAGAAGGCAAGTAATTGTTTGAATGATCTGAAGAAATATGTTCTCATCAACTGCCATGATTGAAAGATATGCAAAAAATGGGTTTGTTGAAAATGGTTTAGACACCAACTTGGTGATTGTTCGATCATTTGTCATCGAGGGTGGTGATTTCTTCAGTTGCCTAAGTCAACTTGATTACTTCATTTGCTTGGGGTTCAGGGGCTCGGGTTCAGCGCAACAACAGGGTTCATGAAAATGACTGTCAAAAATTATGGTAAAAACTTTTAATAAAAAAATCTAATTCAGGGGTTCGAGTGAACCCCCCATTCGCTCGAACCCCACTATTTAATTAAAAAATAATATGTGTTTTGGGGTTTGCGCGAATGGGTGGGTTCAATTAAACTTGGGGGTTCAAGTGAACCCTAAAAGGTGTTTGCTCGAACTGGGTAGTTTGAGTGAACCCCCTAAAAATGTTGACACATCGAAAATTCCTTTTTTCTTCTTCAATGGAATTGTAAGCCAATTTTGTGGGTTTACCTAGTACTACTAGCCATCTACAACATCCTACACCATCCTAGTCTCATAATAGGCCACTTGTCATCCACAGATGGAGATCCTGGTGATACAATAGACATCCTCTAGTGTGACAGTAATTTCACCCATAAGTAGGTGGAATTTATAGGTTTTTGCATCCCAACGCTCCATGAGCATCAATGTGTGGTATCAGATCTCTGACATGGTGTAGACCCACCAAAGGCCCACATGCTGTAATAGATCCTAGTAATCTAGATGCATCTAATTGCTACGATCACACAATGATGTAAATATATGCTCACCTATATGCTCCCTAATTGTTGGATGCTCCTGTAATAGAAATAAATTTCATGTAAATTTCATCTACATCATAGGAAAAAGAAAAAAATTCCCTCTACATCAATTTTTTTCTAAGTTCGCCTCTAAGATGGAGGTGCATCATGCAGATGTCTACGTGTCATGCTAATGTTTGAGGCTAAATACCCCCTTGATGCCAACATGCAAGATAGATGTCATCATAGAAAAAGGACCCTAATGTGCTATTTGGATAACAACGTGCCAGTTAGATGCCTTCATGTTGGCTAGATGCCTATGTTGCTTAACGAGGAGAAAAATCCAATAAATATGCTAAAAAGATAAAGTTGGGTTAGATTCCTCATACCTTATCAATTTTGCATCCCTCAGCTATTGTTGTGCAAAGCTTCTTGATCCTCGAGGCCACGTAGTCTCATGTGTGGGGCATTTTTTTGACTTTTCTCTTACAAATGTCAACAATCTCCTCACTGTGAATAGTGAAAATGATGCTTCTATGGGTCCACCTAGGTATATATAGGTCACTTTTGGCCCATTTTTCCAAGTGAGAGTGGTCCTTCCATCCTTCCTCTTTTCACCCCACCTAGCTAGGGGAAAAAATAGGAGGGGACATATATTCACATCGTCATCATATTTTTCTTCCAAACCATCAAATTTTCTTAAGAATTCTTCTCGTTGTGATAACATCTTCTAATTTTTGAAACTGACCTAAATTTGAGTTTTATAGAACAAAATTTTATGTCCAGTTCTGTAATTTCTCATTGAGCTCAAATATTGAGGGCATCATTAGTATCTACCTACTCAACCTCTATGGCCTCTACAATATCCTTTTTGCACACAAATCCATAAATTTTTTAGATTTTTGACCTCACATTAAAATGTCTTCTTTTCTAGTTTAGTGTAGTTGATTTTTCTCTAAAAATTTAGCTCACTAAAGTGGGGGAAAAATGTAGTGTCATAAAATTGCACCCTATGAAAATTTCACACTTGTACATTTAGCCTGCTGCATTTATGGCACCCAACCACTTTTATGACCAAATTTATGAGTCAAAATTTTATGATTTTAACTCCATAAGGGATAATGACAAAGCATTCATAGTCCACCACATCATTTCTTATAAAGTTTTGATTTGGATTCCTACGTGAGGCATGAACATCCATGCAATGTGCAGTCGTCCCCATACTTTTTGAGTTCAAATGAGGGAATCTCATAAACTTTTCCCATGACACTGTCATTGCAGTAGAATCATAGGTGTAACGGCTCTTTCCACCCATGTAAACTCACAAAACTCCATTTTTCACCTCTATTCTCATTCATTCTCACTTCTTCTCACTCCAACTTGTGTTCTTTCTCTCTTCTCTTCTACAGTAAAGTCTTGCCAGATTCACATCTCATAAAAAACCAAGGCTCTCTTGCAAGCACACAACGTCTCGTCTATCAATCCAAGAGCAAGCCATGAATTGTTGGTAACACTCTCTTGTTGCTTGTCTTGTCTATTTGCAAATATACTTGTTACAGTCTATTTTATTTGTGATACATGTTATCATCCATAGTAGGGTTTGTCTTTATCACGCACCTTGTCTATGTTATTACATGTCTTGTCTATTTTATATTTGTCTAGCTATTCGTGGAGGTGAAAACACCAAAACGGGGGTTTGATTGAGGCAAGCCTCAAAACAGCCCCAACACTTTTCCTTTTCCTTGTTGTGTGCACATTTCCAGATTCAAAGAGTTGGGTACTCATTGTTTCCTAGTTTTAGCTCATGGTTTGATAGAGATGATGGTGTGGGGTGTAGACATCCACATCATGGAGCACTAACATTCGTTGGTTGCAACTTTGTCCTCCCAAGAGTAGATTTTGTAATTTCTCTTCTTTTTGTTCATGTAATTCATATTTTGTAATCTTTTACCAGTTTATGTTAATTTGTAGTTTTTCCTTCTTAGCTTAGTATTTCATTTTATTACATTTTTGTAATCTCTTTCATCTTGTACCTCCATCACTTGAGCTTTCATCCTTGAGGTAATAGTGGGCCATCTACTCCTTGTAGACTCTTCCTTATCCTAAAGACTTGGGAGTAGTGGATCTAGGTATGTGCATGATCATGATGGGCCAAAAAGTGGCAATATGCAAGTGATATGATGGCCCATGTGGCTGACTTTTTTTTACCCAAAATTGATGAAACGAAAAGGGTTTTTAAAGGATATTCTTAGCATTCAACCAATATAAATTATGCTTTACTTTGAATTTTATAAATAATTATTATTCATTTTCTATTTGAATTAAGATGAAATTCCTGATTGATAGGCTGATTGAAAAATATTTATAGCTTTCAAATGATATCACATTTTTTGAAGACAAAACATGCTTCACATAGTATAGTATTAAAAAAAAAATGAATTTCATAAAGTTTTGACCAAGTTAAGGTGGTCAGACATACGAATTTTTATATTTTTTAAAAGTTGTAATAAAAAAATCATAATTAATTATTTACTTGAAAAAAAAATTACAAAAAAATATGCATCACATTTGGGCATGAGTCCTCTACTTGTATCTAAAATATTATAAAATAATATTATCATTTTATTGTGGTTAGGGTGGTCAGACACCTACTTCTTGTTTTTTCCCTGAAATTTAAGTACTATTGCATTGAAATTTCAAATTTTCACCAAATAGATTTTTATTTTTTTAAATAAACCTAGTAGTTTAGAAACTACATTCAATTTTATATAGATTTTATTTTTACATATTTTTGAAATAATATAGATAACTTATTCAAATTTTTACATCAAGTTACCTAACTCTGATTTTTCTGAATTTTTTGCCACTTAAGGGCCTATTTTTTCCATGATGATCCTATACATACCCATCCTCTCCATTATAGGTAGTTATCAAAGAAATTTATCCATTCTAAATACGAGCAATTGGTCAAGGCGGTTAAAATGGGAAAAACCCCTAGTGAAGGGAGACTCTCCCTCAAACATAGCCTTACATAGACAACAAAATTCAGGAACAACAAACATGCAACTTTAATATACTTTCATGAAATTATCTACATACATGCAATCAAATGCAATACAAATATTTAGTCACAAGATCACTATTAGAAAGGTCTAGGTTGCAAATACATGTAGAAAATTAGGCATGTGAGTTTGTGAATGACAATAATGGCCACTAAACCCCAACCTTTGTTTTGTGTTGATAAATAGGGAATTTATCTATCTTCTCATCCATAATGAATCTCTTTCCATTTGTGACCACTTTATATGAATTTTCCCACTTTCCAACGAACTGCGACTTCCATTTTGATGCCAAACAAATCTAGTTCCCCCTTTTCTAGGCCTAAGAAAATTTATAAATTTTAGTCCAACTTTTGAGAGCCATAACTTTTTACTCGAACATCAGATTGACAAACTGTTTACACTATTGTGAAACTCTTGAAAAATTGAAGGGTTACAAACATCATTTAAGGGATGTTTGGATTTATGACCAATTTTCATGCCCATCCAGAACCTCTAGGTGCCTCAAAATTGACTTTGAAGATTTTAAAGGGATTTTGAAGATGAAAACATTAATATATCACAAATGACAAATGGTATTGAAGTGATTTCTTCACCATTGGCTTCATTTCACCATTTCATAGCTTTGTGTAAGATTTTATGTCCATATGTGCACAAATGTAAACTTATTAAAAATAGTAATCATGTCATTTTTAGCCCTTCCAATTTACTAAAAATGGTAAGCCTTAAATTTTTATCCCTTATTGAAAATTTATTCACCAAACCTAACAAAAATCAAATAAACAATTTTTTTGGGGATGCAAGATTGCTCTTACACCTTGGATGTTCCTATATCATCCCTGCTCACAAGATGGCTTCCCTACAAATTAAGTTGTTGAAGGCAAAGTAATTTACCAAACTCCATTGCCACGGTGTCGTTCAGTTGGTTACTTTCTAAGGCAAGGAGTTGAAGGCTAGTACAATTAGAGAGGGAACTTGCGATCTCTCCAGAGAGATGGTTTTTTGTGAAATATAGATATTGTAACTCTAATAGTTTGCCAAACTGCCAGGGAATTTGTCTAGTCAATTTGTTGTCATTCATGGCTAAAAGTTGGAGATGAGTGTGGTTGAATAAGGCAGATGGAATTGGTCTTATTAAGTAATTGGTGTCCAGATAAAGCATTTTAAATTGAGTAAGCATTCCAAAATCAATAGGGATAATACCATGAAGTCTATTTTCCCCTAAATCAAAAAAAAAAAGATAAAAGAAGACAAGTTTCCTATGAGTGCTGGGATTGTGCCAATTGAATGGTTAGTAGCCAGTGATAAATTTTCAATAAGAGTGCAATGAAAAAGGGAAATAGGAATAGGTCCTGTGAGGTAATTTACTTTGAGATAAAGTTCCTTTAGTTGAATAAGCATATCCAATTCGACAGAAATATCATCATGGAGTCTATTTTCTCCCAAATGCAACACAATAGGTTTCCTCCTCATGCCATAGCATCTATTCGTGAAAGAAGGCCAACCTTAGAGAGAATGCTGCCAGTCAGATTGTTATAAGCTAGAATGAGATACTGAAGAGAACGCGTTCTCCAAGGGTGGAGGGAATTGGACCTTCCAATATATTTCTAGACATCCTAAGTATTCTCAATCGAAAAAGCCTTCCAAACTGAGGTGGGATTTGGCCATAAAAATTTTTATCCCAGAGATTATGTACTCTAAGAAAAGAGAGATTCCCAAGAAAAGGAGAGATGTGGCCAGTTAAAGACATACCTATGAGATTGAATGAAACTACACGCTGGTGACGAAAAGAGCAGGCAATGCCAGTCCAATTACAAAGGATGTGATTGGGAGACCAATTGAATAGTGTATTTTGGGAGTCATGGGAAAGAGAACGTTTGAAAGCCTGAATAGCTTCTTGGTCAGAATAATGAGGAGGAGAAACATTTGAGACACATGCAGGTATTCCACAGAGAAACAAGAGGAGGAGATAACCCATTTTCGTCTTTATCTCCATCTGTTTTCCAAGCTTGTGTTGCATGGAACTCACAAACAATTCACGGAGAAATATATAGAGATCTTTGCCTATCAAGTCTCTTTGAAGTTCATAGGATGATCTGAGTACTTTAGAAAAAGCTTCCAAGCCATTGTAATCGTCGAGAGTCTTCTAGTTTTCTCCGGGTCACTTTCCCATCTTCTTGTCATAGCAAAATCTACACTGGTCAGATCTTGCACGTAAAGAAAACTAGGGGAAATAGTTGGCACTCAAGTATTTTCGTGGTGTAATTTACATAGTGGGCTACGTCGGTCTTAGTATCATGCTGAATAATTTACGAGATAAGTCTTGTCAGATTTGCTGGTATCGGATAAAATTTAATCGGACGTTAGAGACCTTAAATTGGATGGGTTCATGCTTTCCACTTATTTAATGGGTGTTTTAAAAAATTACCATGTCTTCTGAAATTTGTTGGCTTCCAATATCACATAATATCATATTAGAGACCTTTAATAGGATTGGTTTGAGTTTTCAAACTTATCACAATGGGTGGAAATGTGGAAATGGTTTCGTAATAGAATGAAAAAAAGTGTGCATATGATTTTTAGTCGATTAATAATATTTGTAATAATAAAAAAAAATCCATGTTTATATTATTTTCTTTTTATTTTTGGGTTCGTGTTGATTAGAGTATTTTTGACAAATAACAAATTTACAAGTGGTATATTTTTGCATGAAATTCAATTCGTGACATTATCTTATCTTGATTTTATCATCATCAATTGTTATAATATTTTAGATTTTTAGATCTCTCATTTATTGTCTTGGATCAAATCTGCATTTGTAAAATTGATCTAGGTCATTTTCATGGACATGGATCTAAACTTAAACTTTAAGAATTCAAAGTTGAAATTTAAACATTGTCAAAATTGCCAATAGCCATTTTGAGCTAACCTTGCACATGTTTGTGTTTATTTGTGTGTTATGTTGTTATATTTAAAGACATTCATTCATTTGAAATCATGTAGCAAATAGATGAATAATCAAAAGAACAATCATATGAGAGTATCATAGAAGAATTGTATGTCATTCTAATTGCATCATCATCCTAGGTGTCACTACAAGCTTGTTGTTGTCTTTGAAAATTGTTTTAAGGCCATTGAGTCCACCGAGTCAATCCTCAGGTAGGAGCTTGACTAAGGAGAACATGGCCCTTATCAAGTTTCCAAATATTGTTTCTAAACACCATTTTCCCAAATGGGGAGCATTTAAAAAGAGTTGGATGAATTTCAATCATTAGATTGCAACTGATTTATTAGACTCATAAGCACAAGTTCAGGTTTATGCATTGGTTCACTTTTGTAGGGGTAAAAATCAATTTTACATGGATAAACATAAGTTCTAGGGTTGTGAATCTAAGCCAAAATATAGCATAATCAATTCACACATTCTAAAACATTCATATGAATAAAAAACTAAAATTCCAACACCTTTGTAAATTAATTCTTGGCATCATTTGTATCTCATTCCACCATTTGAGATTCAAGCTAAGTATCAAATTTAATTTATTTTAGCTCTACTTTATCCACAAAATTGATTGCAATGTTTGATATGACTCCTAGCTTTAGATGTTTTGAAACTAATTTAAGTGGTTATAATTGAGTGAGGTTCTTAAGTTGAACACAAATTTGAGTAGTGTTATGGAGTAGCTTTAGGCTAATTTTAGCAAGTATGATGTTGAATTATTTCTACCAATTTTTTGCTAAAGTTAGACCTTGCTACCAAAAATGATGTCAATGGTTGATGAAGATCATCTATGCTACCAAAACGTGACCTTCAGTGTTGTCAATGTGCTAGTGAAGGCCAATTGTTTCTACTCAAGTTTATGATTGAAATATAATATTTTTTTATGTTTTAATTAGTCATTGGGTTGTAAATGGTTACATATTTATTGACTTTTTTCCTTTCATGGATAGTGTTAGGGATGAAAAAACCATATGAAGTGGACTAATAGAATTGAATTCACTTTCATTAGTATATATGAGATCATAGTTGTAGATACATGGATAGTGGTCAATTAATGATTGTTTTTGAAATTGGGGAAAACAGATTTTGATGGGATCTAGAACCCATAACAACCAAAAGCCAAACAGCTTAAACAAGCCAAAAAAACCAGACTGCAAAAAAGACAGCCTGCAGTCAACAAAAAACCAGCTCAAAAACAAACACCATTAAGTTTTACAATTAGAGTTTTGTTTGTTGGAGCGAAGATTCATATCGAAAGAAGGCCCAGAGGGTTTAGATCTTTTTCCAGTAACAGTAGTCCAGCCTTCTTCAACTTGTGTTGCCTTAGCCTGCCAAGCCTGCCCATTAATTTCCTGAGGATAAAAATCCGCAACCCGGGAGGTAACATCAGAGTTCGCCTAAATAGGTGTGGAAATAACTGAAGAGCACTCAGAGGTGGGAAACAAAGCACCATTAGTAGAGACAGAAACCGGTCTAGTATACTTATTCTCAATATGATTTATCATGGTAGCTTCCCCAGCGGAGGAAGGAGAAACCCCAGCAGACGAAACCCCAGCAACTTGTGAATCAAAAGCCCCAGCAGCAAGTGAATCAGAAACCCCAGCAGCCTGTGAGTCAGAAGCCCCAGCAGCATGTGAATCAGAAGCCACCACCTCAGAGAAGCTCCGAAGTAGATCAGATTTCTTCTCCACCATGTAATGTTGTTGTGAAACGCCATTCCACCAAGTAGTTGTCTTAGACTTCTTCTCAAATCCACATTGAGCAGCAGCGTGTCCTATTTTGAAGCATCTTCTACAGCGGAAAGGGACCCCCTCATAATCCAACGATTGGATCCAAGACCCCCTAGAAGATTTTAAGAGAACCTCAGCAGGCAGTCCTTTTGAGACATCAATTTCAACAAGTATTCAGGCAAAGGTAGAGTGATAAAGATTATAAAATTCATTGTCCACAGTTAAAAAGTCACCTAGGGCTTCCCCAACCTACAAAAGGAAATGATAGTCATTTTAATCGTTGGTCAATTAATGATTGTTATTCCTTTATAGTGATCATTATAGGGGAAATGATAGTCATTTTAATGTTATTGATAGATGGTTAGATAGTTTCAAACATACAACCATTCCTTTTTCCATTACAATTACTTTTCTTCCTTGGAAATGAGTGCTCAAACAAGGATTAAAATAGGAACTTTAAGACATTTGAGAGGTTCAATCTTATTTAGAAGTGAATCTCATAGTTGATTTGGTTAAAACAGTGTTATAGAGTTATTGTGGTTGTAGGAGTAGAGTGTATGTAAAAAATTATGTTGATTTTTATTATAATACTCAAAAAGACCTTTGGTATGGTATTGTACTCCATTCAGTGACACCTAATTGTGATGGGATTCTAAAGGTGTGCCCCTTGTGATTTTTTACTAATGTATGTTTTTCTCTTGAGGAATTTTGGTGTCATTTGATCCTTTTTTAGTGGGATCTACTTTCTATTATTTCCCTCTTCTTAATTTCATATTGTTGAATGTGTTTTAATCATCTTAATAGTAGTTTGCTAAGAGTGATGAGAAGATTTAATGTGAGAATCCATAGTTGATGAATCATTAGGTGTACAAATCCAATGAGTTATGGATAAGGTGGTATTAGAGACTAAATTTTTAATTTTATTGATTAGAATTTTAATAGCTTGTGTTAGTTGTGATGATAGGAGGTAGTCAAAACTTAGTTTCTTATGAACCCAAGCTTCAAACAAGGAAATGGTATAAGATTGTAAGAGAAAATGCTAAGAAGGGGGAGGAAGAAGGTGAAGCTTATTTTATAAGACTCAAAGAATATGACGCTAGGATATCTAATTTAGTGGAGAAGATAGACTCGATTGTGAACTTCATGTAAGCCTTGGCTACAAAAACAAGAATAATTAAGCTTTAGGAGTAATTTGGAAGAGGGAAATTTAGCTAGGTAAGGATATCATGGGAAAAGACATGTTGATGAAATATATTGGTGGGAATACCTAAAAATAATATTAATTATGATGAATTATAAAAATATCGATGAGGTATGTGGTTAGGTCTAGTATGTAGAGTTGGATAAGTAGAATACATCTTCATTTAGAAATGATAATAAATAAAATGGATAATAGCATCAAGGATAGAAGAATATGGAGAAAGACAAAGTGAAAGCAAAAAAAATCACTAGTATGATCATCCAAAAGTAGAAATGAAAGAACAAAACTAATACACGATGTGCTCATTATGAAGAAAGAGCATATATAAAAAATCAAAGGATACACTTGGATTTGAAGCCATCTTTGAAAAATAAAAGGAAAGACACAACCAACATAATAATGAACAAGGGAAAATAAAAAGAGATTCAATGCATGATTCCAATTTAGATGAGATAACCTCTTGCATTGTGCATTAAAGAGACATGTGTAGTGGGTGAGATATCCAAAGAAAATTAGGTAAGGAGATGATGAAGATCTTTCATATCATAAGTTTGGACTTAAGAACAAAATGGTAGAATCTTCTTTTGATAAATTTTCTCATGCTAATCTAATTTCTCATAATTTGGTAAATGAATTGAGATTGCAAGGTAGATCTCATTCAAAACCTTATGCATTCAATTGGATAAAAGATGGTGTAGAAATAAAGGTGAAGAAAAACGTATAGTTAATTTTTCATATGTGCTAATTACAAGGATGAAGTTTTTGTTGATATAGTATAATTAGATGTTTGCAAGGTTAAATTTAGAAGCCCGTACCTATAGCTTTAGGGTGATACATATTAGAGAAGGCCTAATTAATATAGGTTGTTTATAGATAGAAAAGAATACACTTTGTGTGTAGCTAAGAGTAAAACACAAGTCATCATGATAAGTGAAATGAAATCCAAATGGTTGATCAATAATATTGACAATTTTTATTTTTAGTGTTGAGATTCAAGTGAATGAAAAAGATGGTTGATTCAAAAGAAGTACATAGATAATATACTCATTAAGAAAAACTAGGTGTAGACAATTTGGTGAGTAATTTTTTTATATTATTTGTGAATACTAAGGCAATACCTTAGAAGGGAGCTATGAAACATGAGATCTAGTTATTAACTATACTACCCCAAATTAAAAATTTTGCTACACTTAGGCATTTTGCATAAATGGTTTAAAGTATCATTAAAATTGTCAAAAAGGGTCAAAATTGGGGTTATGCATGTCTCACATGAGGGTCAAAAATCTCAAAATTTTCAAAATTTGACGATCTAGGTTTGCTCAAAGCGACCAAGTCTACAAAACCCAGATCTTAGTTTTTCAGCCCTAAATTTTAGGAAAATTTTGTAGAAATTTTCTAAAAATAGAAATTTTCTAAAAATAGAAATTTTTCTAGGTTTTTCTAGGTTTCTTTTATAATGGATGCTGGAAATTTTTTCTAAAAATAGAAAATTTCTAAAAATAGAAAATTTCTAAAAATAGAAAATTTCTAAAAATAGAAAGTTTCTAAAAATAGAAATTTTGGCTTCTAGTGTTCAAACTAATTTTGATTGGTCGAAAATACTTCCTCATTAGGTTGGTGCAGTCAAAATCATCAAAAGATCAGTTTTCCCCTAGTGGGTCTAATCTACTTTTTCAAAAGCTTTTTTAGGAGCTCCAAGGCCATTAATGGAGGTCAGTTAGCTACTAGGTGTTAGATTCAAAAATTCAAGCATTGAACAGAAGATAAGAAATGATGAATGTGCATGTAGAATGAAGAATGGAGAAAGGGAGCTATGAAGGTTGGAAAATGCAAAATTTTGGCTAAGTCTGGGAACTTTAGGCACCCCAGCTTAGCCTAGACGCCTAGATGCTCATGCCTTAAAAAAAATTCATCTCTAGCAAGCGAGGCAAAGGAAAGCACGTCGAACGAAGGAGAAAGTTGAAAATTGAAAAATAAAAACTAAGTCTACCAACCATGGGCGCCCTAGAAGGAGATAGGCACCCGGCTTTTCAAGAGATCAAATGATGAAATTAGGGTTTGTGCTCCCAGACAATGTTGCTTAGAATCTTCTCAGCTCCGCAGTGTATCCATCAACACAGTCATTTGATCAATTAATCATCCAAAATTTGAGATCAAATGGAGAGGCCTCAACCAAGAAGCAAAATGCAAATCATGAAATCATCAAAAAATATTCTAAGGCTAGAGAACTTGAGTGCCCCGGAAGTAGATAGGTTCCCAAGATTTTGGGGCATCAAATGGATGAATTTGTAGTTTCAGTCTCCAACATGTCTTCTCCAATCTTGGCCAAGCTTTCTAATGCAATTGTCAGCAGGTCCATCGGAGTTGACAAGCATCAGATATCACAGACTGATTAGAGGGGTAAAACCATGAAAAATGTTAGAAGTCAAAAGCAAAGTGAAAAAAATTAGAAAATAAACTAACTCTTGAAAAGTTGGGCACCCCAGCTAGCCAAGAGCGCCCAAGCTTTTGAGGCCCCAAATTCAATTTTCAGAGGATGCAGTCTCTAGAGAACCCCCTTCAGAATTCATTAGGCTATCAAACGAGCCCAACTAGCAATTTTTCAGACTCCTAAATCATCCAGGATTGCAAAATCATCAGAAGATCAAGGAAAGCAAGCAAAACTTGAAGAACATAAAAATGGCTAACATTGGTAAGCTTAGGCACCCCGGGTAACTAGGGGTGCCCAGCTTTCTGAGGGGTCAAATGAAATTTTTATCAGAAGTGGCCTCCAGGAAAACTTTGTCAGATTCACTCCAACTTCGCGATGGATCATTCTACCAATTCACAACATCAATTGAGCTCCCGGAAATCAAGATCAAGCCAAGGGTAAAATCAAGCAAAAAATTAAAAATGGTGAAAAAATGGCTAAGTCTAGAGAGGAAAAGTGCTCCACACTAAGAAGGGTGCCTAAGACTCAATGCCTTAGAAAAAAAAATTCTAAGTTTTCATCATTCAACATTAGAAAACGTTCAAGTTTGATGCACCTACTCAAGATTGGCTTTGAGAAGTTTTAAAGCAAAAAGAAAGTATATTTTCTCAAACCTCAACTTATTTAAGAGAGCTTTTGTCTTCCATTATTTATTTATGCAGGTTGGCATCTAGAGCAAGAAGTTTTTTTCCCTCAACGAAGATTTGAAGACCCAAACGACATGTTTTTTCGGTGTTCTTCGTGATTCCAAGATTAGTGAGCAAGGAGGAATACTTTTTCAGGCTCCAAACTTCTAGGGCATTGTTTTTTCAAAACAACCACTCAACTTTTTTCATTTTTGATCGCATGGGTCTCTCCACTTTTTCATCCTATTAAATATTGAGAAACATTTCCCTGTTCTAGAAACTACTTTTTGGCCACTTTTTCAGGATGGATTTAGCTTTTTCAGTTTCTAAGTATTTGGGTTTCTCCGGAACGTGATTTTCTACAAAACCCAGGTCCCAGCTTTTTTTGAAGAATTTGTTTTTTCAAGGTAGATCAACATTCTATTTTCAGTAGCACTCTCCACTTAAAATCAATAAACAAATCAGCTTTTTGGCATATGTGGACAAGATTTAAAGCAACAATCATCTAGAAGATTTCTTCCAGCTTTCTTTCTATTCATGTCTCAATTCTTATCCACTATTTGAAGAAGAGAAAGAAAACAATTTGTAATAGTTGGCATTCTCCTATTTTTATGCTTTCATAGGTGGTTAGATGTTTATCTTGTTTAGTTTTAGAAATAAAGCTTGCATGTTGGCAAGTATTAGTTGTAAAAGCAATGAGATTTTAGGGTTCACTACTCCTCTGCTTGTGTATAAATAAGGGCAATCTTGCCCATTTTTCTTTCACCATGCTTGTGATAACAAAACATCGAGCCTACTAGTGCCTTCTAATTGTTATTCAATGTTGTTCAGAACCATGCTTATGATAACAAATTGTTCAACCTATTTTTCCTACAAGTTTTTGTTTAGTTTTAGTTCACTTAGTGTAAGAGCAAGCTTGTATGCCTCTTTAGCTACAAGTTATTGTTCAATGCATGTGTCTTGTGTTGATGTATTATGGTTTGATGGCTAAACTGTAAGCCTATTTTGCTACAGTCCTATCATCCCAGAAGTGTAATATTTTGTTCTTGAAATTTAAGGAAATAAAGTCTTGTGCCTACTTTGTTGGCCTGATATAAAGTCTCAAATTATTGTTTATTGTGTTATGCTTATACGATCTCCATTTCAACTTGCATTGAAAGTAAGTATCTATGTATGTTGGAAAAAGAGTTTATCTAAGTATTTTTTCAGAAAATCCTTCCTTTTTCATTTCTAACTCTCTTGCTTTGCGTTTACTTAAGAAGTTAGAAACATCATTAGAGTAGGCTTAGTCATAGTTGAACTTCTAAAATAGAAAATCTCAACTACGGCGCTTGAGCTTTATAACCTTTTGCTCTTAGCTGAACAAAAAGATAGGAAAATTAGTTTCAATTTACTTTCTTAAGCAACATCAGAAAAGAGGGAGCTTCCCCTCCTAATTCAAAGAGTGGTTTATTTGTGCATAGCTATCCATTTATAATTTGCATTCCAAAGGTGCGAATTGAAACACCAACAGTTTTCTGGTGCGCACCGTGGGGCACAAGGCATAAAATTTCAAGAAAGCTTATGCTTTATGACACAGGAATGACCATCTAGCACCCTATTGTGTGATCTAGCTAGAAGCAATGGGTGATAACAACAATAATGTTGGCATGAATCTTAGACGTCCACCCCCATTACCTTGGGGTAACAACATTGGACCTTTCGCTTTGCGGGTAAATCATGAGTTACCTAAAGGGTCAAGGAAGCACTTCCATGGTTTCATGATGATGGAACTCAATATTCTGATGATCATCTTTTTTCCTTCTTAATGTATTGTGCCATCTTGCACGTGGCACATGAAAATATCGCAATGTGTCTCTTTGTGGAGACTCTTATGGGAAATGCTATTGACTGGTTCAATCACCTAGAGCTAGGCATTATTACAAGTTGGACAACTATGAGCAAAAAATTTTTTGTGAGATTCAAGCCTGCTAAAGATAGTCATTGGTTGTTTTCCCAACTTTCAAATTCAAAGATGGAGTATAACAAGCCCATGAAGGAGTTTGTAGCAAGATTTAATCATCTTGTTACATGGCTTTCTTCTACACTTAATCCATCACTGAAGATTCTGGTGAGCTACTTCATAAATGATCTTCCATCATAGATAGCCTTCTTCCTGAAGATGGCGAAAGAAATAGAATTTCCAGAGGTGCAAGAACATGCCATCAAGTTGGAGAATAACATGATCACCTCTAGCATGATGAAGAAGGATTCAATTACACCTCTAGTTTAGAGTTCTGCAGATCCACTACTAGAAAAGGTAGCCTATGAGATGCTTGCACTACCACCACCATAATATCAACTTCAACAACAATATCAACCTCAGCAACCGTACCATTTGAGGAGAAATAATTTTCATCCTTTCAATAATTAAAGGTTGTGGTTGCCAGCACCTCGACTGAGACCAACAGTTGAAGTTGCACTAAATACAATATTTTGTTCTTTCCATGATACTGACGCACATACCGACTCTACATGTCTTAAGAACTTAAGAATGAATTAGATCATGGGATATGCTGATGCTACACCCAGTTCCAATTTTGTCCCAACAACAAGTTCGAATGTTGTCTTACCACAGATGGACAAGTTTGATGGAAACTCCACTCTGGGATACTTTCAAAGTGAACTTGTTATTGAAGAAAAATAATACCTATGTCACTACTCTCTTGCAGAAAATCACAAAAGACACTCTTTTCTTGTGTTTACAAGTGCTCCACACTTACAAATACAAAAGGAAGAAGAAGAGAGGTGAAGAGCTAAAGAACAAGTTTAATAAGTAGTTGTCAAGACCCATCTCTAGCTGATTTTGAAATTATAAACTCCATGATGAAGACCAAGGTTAAGATTTCACATTTGGAGTACCTTCATGATCATCCTTAGCAGTTTGATAGAATAATACAACATGTAAAGAAAGAAGCTTCAATTCAGCCTACATTGCTTGAATCATCTATGCCAGTGGAAGAAAAGCCCAAACATTTCTATATATCTTTGTGTATAGGAGGATTCAAACTGAGCAATTGCATTATTGATTCAGGAGCCTCAGAAAACATCATGCCTCTACAAGTGATGAAAGAATTGGGACTCTCATGCACATAAACTCAAAATGAATGTTATTCACTTGAGTCTAAGTCGGTGCCATTGGTCAAACAATTGAAGGACGCTCAAGTAAGGTTGATAGCTTGTCTGGAGAAAAAGATAAAAATGACCATCCTAGAGGCTGACATTCTAGCCAGCTACGAGATGTTGTTGATCCAAAGCTTCTATAGAGATCTTGGTGGTGCAATGTAGTTAGATTGGTTGTCCGCAACCATTCCTGTGAAGGAGGGAAAAATTAGGATAGAACCTGAGCCTAAATCTTGATTCATGGTGGTGAAAATTCCAAACTCCCCAACCCAAATTCTATATCAAGGAATGGGTCTCGGTAATTATGTGATGTTGTCAGAGATAGAAACTAAAGACTAGAACATTGCTTGTCTAGAAAAGAAATCGAATGAGGATACAAAGTTGTGGCCAATGCAGTTGGAGGGGGATTGTTCAATTGTAGGTTCAGGAGTGGGGGAAATGATCATCTCCCCTAAGGTATTGTTGCAATTGGAATTCATTGAAGCTAAAAAAGAGGCACTTTTGTTAGGCCTAAAAAATGCCAAAGACATGGTAATTGAACTCCTATGTGTTAAAGGAGATGCAAAGTTGATTGATGAGAAAATCAAAGGATATTTCTAGGTTAGAAAGGATCATCTACGACATTATAGAAATCAGGTGTGGAATGTGATCGATTGGTTTGAAGAGTTTGACAACAGAGACATCTCAAAGATTGACAATAGAGACATCCCAAAGATGAATGGCAACAAAACTGATGCCTCAATGATCTCTGCTCCCTTCCTTGTGCCATATTCTGACTATTGTCAGGGTTCCTCTACCTGGATGTATGAAGATATGAGAATCTTCATCCCAGAAGATTTGTCTCATGTGATACCCATGAGAAGAGAAGTAAAGCCTTTCAAGAAAAAATGACATCCTTTAGGGATTGAATAATTTTCTTTTATTTTTGTGATGTGTTTCCCCTTTTGTGATGTGATTGTTATGTTGTGTTTCCCCTTTTCGTAACAATTATCTCATGTTTTAGGTGATTAGGAATCTTTTTTTTGGTGATTTTTAGGGAAGCCCAACTATTAGGTGATTCTAGGAAGTCCTGTCCTTGGTGACTTAGGGAAAATCTTACAACAGGTGATTAGGAAATGTTGTTGACTCTGATACCCAATGGATAAGTCACTAGTCTAAGCTTAAAAGTCCAGAGATTCCTTGGCTCTCCTATGTCATAAGTATCTGACATGGTCCCTAGACAGAGCCAAATGTTGTACCCCAAATTAAAAAAAATTCTACAATTAGGAATTTTGCATAAATGGTTAAAAGTCTTATTAAAATTGTCAAAAAAGGTCAAATTTGGGGTTTTGCATGTCTCACATGAGGGTCAAAAAACTCAAAATTTTCAAAATCTGATGATTTGGGTATGCTCAGAGCAACCAAGTCTACAAAACCTAGATCTTAGGTTTTTAGCCCGAAATTTTAAGAAAATTTATATTTTTAGAAACTTTCTAAAAATAGAACGTTATCTAGGTTTTTATGGGTTTCTTTCGTAAAAGATGCTGGAAATTTTTTCTAAATGTAGAAAAATTTTAAAAATAGAAATTTTGTCTTCTAGGATTCAAACTGATTTTGATTGGTCAAAAATACTTCCTCATCAGGTTGGTGTAGTCAAAATCATCAAAAGATAAGTATTTCCCTAGTGGATCTAATTTACTTTTTTAGAAGCTTTTTCAAGAGCTCCAAGGCCATTAATGGAGGTCAGTCATCTGCCAAGTGTTAGATTCAAACATTCAAGCACTGAACAAAAGATGAGAAATGATGAACGTGCATGTAGAACGAAGAATGGAGAAAGGGAGCTATGAAAGTTGGAAAATGCAAAATTTTGGCCAAGTTTGGAAACTTCAAGCACCCTAGCTCAACCTAGGAACCTATATGCTCATGCCTTTAGTTTCAGTTCACTTAGTGTAAGAGAAAAATTGTATGCCTCTTTAACTGCAAGTTATTGTTCAATGCATGTTTCTTGTGTTGATGTATTCTGGTTTGACGGTTAAACTGTAAGCCTTTTTTGCTACAATCCTCTTGTCCTAGAAGTGTAATATTTTGTTCTTGAAATTTGAGGAAATAAAGTCTTGTTCCTACTTTGCTTCCTTGATATAAAGTCTCAAATTCCCATTTATTGTGTTATGCTTATATGATCTCGATTTCAGCTTGCATTGAAAGTAGGTAGATGTATGTTGGAAAAAGAGTTTATCTAAGTATTTTGTTAGAAAATCCTTCCTTGTTCATTTCTAACTCTCTTTCTTTGCATTTACTTGAGAAGTTAGAAACATCATTAGAGTAGGCTTAGTCGTAGTTGAACTTCTAAAATAGAAAATCTCAGCTACGATGCTTGAGTTTTATAACCATGTGCTCTTAGTTGAAAAAAAAGATATAGGCAAGTTAGTTTTAATTTACTTTCGTAAGCAACATTAGCAAAGAGGGAGCTTCCCCTCCTAATTCGAAGAGTATTTTATCTGTGCATAGTTGTTCGTTTCTAATCTGCATTCTAGAGGTGCAAATTGAAATGCCAGCATTACATTACCTAAGTTACATTTACTTAACTTATGGTTGTATCTAGGTAGAGTGTTATTAAAGCACATGAAGTCAAAGAGAAATTAAAAAACATGAGTAAAAACTAATTAGACTAATATTCTATGCATGTGAATTTGCTATTGTTATAATGTCAAAGAAACATGGCTTGTGGTCTACAGATGTGGATAGATATTGAGTAATAACTAAGATAATCATTAAGAGTTGGTAGCCATTTCCTTGAATTAAAAATTTATTGGATCAAAACTGCAACATGCCAAGTATTTTATAAATATAGACCTTAAATATGAATATCATCAAATCAAGCTCAAGGAAGAAGGTGTTTATAAGTCAATGTTCAAGAAAATTTAATGACTCTTTGAGTGGCAAGGTTTACTATTTGTATTGCAAAATGCACTGACTACCTTCATGCATCTCATGAACAAGGTATTGAGATGATTAACTGAATCTTTTGTTATTGTTCTTCTAGATGATTTATTAGGTTTCAAAAAATCATGAATAATTTTTATCCTATATTTAAAAAAAAAAAAAATTAATATTTTGAAGGAGAATAAGTTATTTTTGAATTGTAATAAGTGTTACAATGCTTAAATTTAGTTATTGTACCTTGGTTATGTGATGTGTGATAGAGAGATAAGGACTGATTTTTCTAAGGTTGAGGAAATTTTCTATTAACTAAAGAGCACTACCATGAGTGATACTCAAAGCTTTGTAAATGTATCCCAATACCATATTATGTTTGTTAACAAAAAAAATCACATATCATTGCTTCATTGCATGAAGTATGGGAAAATGAATGAAGTTCCATTTAAAAAATAGATAACAATGAGAATTTGAGGAAATAAAAAAGAATATAAGTATAACACAATCCTTGGTATACCCAGGTTTCAAGTTATAATTAAGATAGAGATAAATGCTAGCAACTATGTTATCAGTATGATGTGGCTATAGAGAGGTAGGTTTTTTTTTCATCATTTTGAAAACATTTAGAGGGCCCATGTTAATTTATAGAACATATGATATGGAATTGTATGCTTTAGTTTGAATAGTGAAGAATTAGAGGCATTACCTCATTGGGAAAGAGACCAACGTGCAAACAAACCATAAACCATTGTAAAAATAAATAAATAAAAAAGTTCAACAATATAGGCATTACAAATGGATGGGATTTCTTCAAATTTATATCTCATGGTCAAATACAAATGTGGCATAACAAACAAATCAGCTAATATGGCTTGAAAATAGGCATTCATGATGGAAATGGCCAATTGTTGATAAATATGATTTTAAAATAGGCATTCATGGTATAGATGTTAATTTGCTTGGCAAAAATGACTTGAAGACATTATGTTCATGTTGAAAGTTGGATTAATTAAGTTTCCATGATGTCATAGTTGATATGTTGTTTTCTTATAAAAGGATTATATTATATTTTATTAGTAACAACTACTTATGTATTTGAACAATTAATATGAAACTATTTTATATATGCACTTTATATTAGCATTCGTCATCTCACCTCCTATAGAGAGAATGTGTCCAATTTTTGTTGTATTAGAATATTTACAATGAATTTTATATATGTGAACTCTCCCACCTATCTTGATAAAACATGTTCTATTTATTAAACATTTTAAATCTAAACAATGATTGCAGCCATTCTTATAAACATATGAACTTTACAAATCTATTTCTCATTGAATTAAGATTGTATATAGAATATTCTAAACAATTTTTAGTTTTGTAAATAATTTGTGTTGGGTTCCACTTGATCAACTTCTATACCAATTATAGGACCTCCTACCATTACCAAACCCTCTACTCTAAAATATATATTTTATTTTATCTAAAAAAAATCAATTCAATTAGAAATTAATATTTTATTTTATAATATTAACAAATCCTAAATGCAAATTTTATTTATATAATTATCTATATCTATAAAAATGAGTTAGAAAGAATGTTAAAAACCTTCAATAATTAAGAAAATTTCTCATCTTTTATCAAAATCAATTGTTCACAATATAGTATAATAAAATATTTTGTAATGCCCCGTCTTAATAACCTAAGAATGTTGCAATTGTGTATAAAAGTGGAATAATTTTTTTTTTAAAGTTTAATTATTAAGTTAATTAGTTGCATACATTCATTAAGCTATACGACGTTACACTACTTTGAGTTTCCATAAGTGACTTAAGTATTTTGCATTGCACATATTAAGTAATAACATAAAGATAAACATTGCATTTCATTTATTTCTCCATTCAAGATAATATAAGGTACAAATTTGTTTCATACATTGCATTTGATAGAATATACAATACTCATCCATCTGATGAGGTAGTTCAATAATGATTACAATTACAAGTGTTCACCTCAACAATTGAGGGATGTTTTACAATACAAATTTACAAAATACAATGATGAAATACACATAAGTTTCCAAGTGCAAGCTCTCCATCCATGAAGCTCTCGATGCCATGATCAAACTGGGGACCCAACGGAGTAAGGTGCACATTCCACCCAACCATGTGGTACCCGTAGGTCCACCCCCCATGCTAGGAGATAGTAATAAGGTTACCTAGACCTAATCTACTAACCCTAAACACTAGTACACACCAAACTATTGGTTACATTGCTTCCAGATTTTAGACAATTGATTGAACTATATACACAGGGTTAACTATTATTTTAGGTGGAGTGTCATCACAACGTTGCAAAGGTTACCTTGGTGTTTCTTCCTAGGTTCCGGCCCCCATCCTTGGGTTGCCCTGGTAACCTCTTACGAAACCCGGCCCCTATTGCGTACTTTTGTGGAATCGAATGTCTCTTAAGGAAATAAGACACCAATTTGCCATTCCAGGCCTTCTCATCTTATACTCAAGACTGAAGTAGCTCAAGAGTCATAAAAGAGGCATAAGCATCTTGTTAAGTGTTTTAATCTAACTACTATGTTATTTAATTTTCACTGAGTTACTAACTCTCTGTAAGTTACCCTGACACCACTTTGTGTGTCGGCCCTTACAAAAAGCCACTCCCCCTAAACAAACATAGAATCTAAGTTTTCTGACTAAGGTTTACAAAGTGTACATATAACCAAAATCAATATAAATGATCAAACAGTGTTATAACAGACATCATGTCATTGTTCATAAAACAGGTGTCAAACCTCCATGCAAAGTCATGTACACATCCTTAGTTAACATAAGAATTTAACTTAACACTCACAATCCCCATTTAACAATTGGTCTGGAAGACTTGATCATTAGAGACTTTCCCATTTTGCCCAATCACAAAAAAAATTAAACCATTTAAAGCAATACACGTCTATCATTTGGATATACTAAATCCATATATATCATTTTAAAAACAACATGTTTATAAATCATTTAATAAAAGATCTATTTCAAAATCAATAAAAAAATAACTGTTTCCGTTAATCTATTTTTTTCTAATTTTCTCAATTTCACCATTTATTGTATTCCATAATTTCTCAATATTAATTTAAACATACATCATTTTCTAAAGAAAATTATAATTTATCTCAAAAATAATTTCCAAATTATTTTTCCTAACATAATATACATATATTGATATAAATAATCATTTAATCAAATATGATCTCATATTATATATAAATATATATATATATACATATATATATATTTAAATACAAAATATGACAACATATAAGCAATTGAATTTAAAACTTTATTAATAAAATCCGTGTTTAAATATTGAAAAGAAACTGTTTTTTTTAATTTAATATAAAACATATATTTTTATTAAAAACAGGGGTTGGCTCAACCCTCAACCGAAACCCTCATGGGAGGGCTCGGCCGTGCCGGCAGCGCCAGCACTGCCTGTGAAGGCAGCGCCAAGCGCTGCCCACACAGCCGACTCCCTACGCGGGTCGGTCGTGGGGTATGCCCTCGGCCCCTTCCAAACATATACATATTTAATGCAAATAAAAAAAACTCTACATATAACATAATTTCTTCCTATGGAATTTATTTCCGTTTTTCTTTAAAACAAAACTGAATTCTTCCATACGCCTTTCGGCGAATTCGGTAAAATAAAAGTTAAGAAATATTAACTATGAAACAATTCGCCAGTTCGGTGATTTTGGTATAATAATTCTATAATTTAAATTTTATATATATATATATATATATATCAATCTGATTCAATATATACAGACAAATTATTTTCTGGTAAACATTCAACAGGGAAAAGAAGAACTGATTTTATTCTGTACATTCCAATCTTAATATAAATTCTTCAACAGGGTTATTTTAATAATTTTACCCCAAAAGAAACATATGCAAAATTTAACAGGAATCTTCTATTAGAGTTCTTCAGAGAACTTCCTACTTCTTTGAAAATATCCTACTGTATAAAACAAGATATATTTTTTTTTACAAAATTCTCAAGAACAAATACAGGAAACACAAACTAAATATTTTCTTCAACTATTCTTTTTCAAAAGAAACAAATTCAATAAAAATATCCAGAAAAATACCTGTAACTTGAGACTGTCTGTAGAAAATAATTCCTCTGTTGCCCGTAGCACCAAATCCTCCAAAGCTTCTTCAACCAACACAAAAGATCTTCCCACCAAGGGATCTTCCACAAAGAAATACAACCAGATACAGAGAACAATTTCTAAGAAAGAATGATTTTTACATAGCAAGAGAATTTTTTTTTGCAAAAGCTCTGATAATTTCCCCGTGACGAAATTGAATAGCCTCTCTACAATCTCAGATCCACAATAAACTCCGTAAACAATTTTTCCTCAACAATCAACAATTATTGCACTCACACACATGTTGAGAAGTGGTTGCAAAAATATCTCAACCACTTCTCGGATAACTTTTCCAATTTTAAATTTGCATGCAATTATTTATTTAATTTAAATTTACAACCACTATTCAAATCTCATGCATTTTTTTTTTTAATTTTATAATTTTTAAATACAATATAATCTACACACTTAATAATTTAATTTAATTTATTTATTTATTTAATTAAATTAGTTTAATCTTTTAAGATCAACCATTTAACCAAATAAGCTAATTAATTAATTAAATAATTAAGCAACTAATCTCTTCCACATTTAAACATTAATTTAAATAACAATAATTAAAGCACAAAAACCAACATTAAAATTTAACCAAATTTACCTTCCAAGCAATTTATCCAAATAGAAAATGACATACAATCCTATGACTCTAAACTAAACAGACAATGTACTAAGTCCGGGATTATAGATTAGAGTAGGGTGAATCAAACTACTATCTCCCAATCAACATTTCCGTTGAGTCTTGACATGCTCAGACCTGAGTACCCAGGTGAAGTCGGTGTCATGTACCTGCAAATTCCTGCAACCAAGCAATAACATGCATACATATATATAAATATAAAGCATTGAACAGGAACACCGTGTGGAGAAAATCACGGATATCACAAGGCACTCGCAAGCGAGTGATGCGATTCCGTTCTCCACACCAATACACGTCACAGCAAACTGACGAAATAAATAGCTATTAGTCCATCATAAACATGTACATAGCAATAATCAACTGAAAGTAAACATCTAAACTATATCAAATCATGTCTGAAATCAATAATCACCAAACAATGTATCATCATGTCACAGAATAAATCCATTGTCGCTCAAAATCAGCAATCAAAATATCTAAACAAGGTATCATAGTCTAATAGTGAAAAAAACATAACAACAGAAAGCATAAACATAAACAGAGGGGTACTACATCCTCCCTACCTAGGATTAGGCTTGCTCCTGAAAGCCTGCGAACAGATAGGGATAAAGTTCCCTCATGCGTGTCACATCCTCTCAAGTAGCAGAAGCCTCATAGCTAGGATCCCATTGGACCATCACCTGATCAATGTCTCGACCCCTGAGACTAAGCGTCCGGTGCTGTAGAATGGCCACGGGCTCCAAAGCCAGCTGCCCGTCCTCTACCTGTAACGCATTCCAATCAAGTACATGAAATATGTTGGGATGATATGGTCTAAGAACTGATACATGAAAAACATCATGAATATGAGACAAACTGGGTGGTAAGGCGAGTCGATACACCACAGGACCAATTCTCTCTAAGATCTCGAATGGCCCAATGAAATGAGGCGCAAGCTTAGAGCCTTTTCCATAAAGAATTGGACTCTTTCGCGGTCGTACTCGAAGAAACACTCTATCACCAACAGGAAACTGTCGATCGATCCTATCCGCATCGGCATATTTATTTTGCCTATCCTGTGCTGCTATTAAATGCTCTCTAATACGGTCAACTTGTTGCTCCATGTCACGAAGCATCTCAGGTCCAAGTAATACTCTATCCTCAAGTCGATCCCAACTCAGAGGAGTTCGACAAGGACGACCGTATAATGCCTGAAATGGTGGCATACCTATGGAACTCTGATATCTGTTGTTGTAAGCGAATTCTACTAAGTACAAGTAATCCTCCCAACGAGACTGTTGGTCCATTACGTACATCATAAGCATATCCTCTAATATTTGGTTAACTCTTTCCGTTTGTCCATTAGTTTGAGGATGATACACTGAACTAAAGTTCAACTGTGTACCTAGGGCATGTTGTAATGAAGTCCATAGGGCTAAAGTAAATACAGGATCTCTATCAGAAATGATCCTACGAGGAATCCCATGTAATCTAACGATGTCCTCCATGAATATCCTAGCTACGGATGAAGCATTATATGATGAATGTACTGGAGAGAAGTGAGCTACTTTAGTCAAACGGTCAACAGTTACCATAATGGCATCATGTCGACGTGATGACGTGGGTAACCCAACAATAAAGTCAACAGATATAATATCCCATTTCCATTCAGGAATGAGATGTGGCTGTAATAATCCAGCGGGATGTTGATGCTCATCTTTGACTCACTGACATTCAAGACATCTCGATACATAATCAGCAATATCACGTTTCATTCCAGGCCAGAAATATAATTGCCAAAGATCAGCATGTATTTTCTTGACTCTTGGATGAGCTGAATATGGAGCTCAATGAGCTTCAGTCATTATTAATGTACGAAGACTCTCTACATGTGGTACATAAATACGACCTAAATGCCGTAATATACCATCCGATTCTAAGACATAGCCTGCAAATCGACCTTCTAAAGGTCTACTAGATTCAATCTTCGACCTCACTTCCTAATATAATCTATCAGTAGAAAGTGCAGCTACTATTTGACCTCTCAAATCTACTTCGAGAGTAGTAGCAGAGATCTCATGTCGACGTCGACTAAGAGCGTCAGCCACTACGTTCTCTTTTCCTTGAACATATTTTACTTCAAAATCGTACTCACACAAGAACTCCATCCACCGTCTCTGCCTAGCATTCAAGTTAGGTTGCATAAAGATGTATTGCAAACTATGGTGATCAATATGAAGTTCAAAATGATGACCTAATAGGAAATGTCTCCATCGAACTAATGCATGCACTACCGCAGCTAGTTCTAGGTCATGAGTAGGATAGTTTAATTCGTGATCTTTGAGTTTGCGAGACTCATAAGCAACCACACGCCCATCTTGCATCAAAACTGCTCCCAAACCCTCTAAGGAAGCATCCGCACACACTACAAAATCCTTAGTAGGATTAGGAACAATGAGTATAGGTGCATTAGTTAGCTTTTCTTTAAGAGTCTGAAAAGCCAACTGACATTGCTCTGTCCAAACAAACTTCTTCCCTTTCCTCTGAAGAGAAGTAATAGGATGACCGATTCTAGAAAATCCCTCTACAAAACGTCTATAGTAACCAGCTAGACCCATGAAACTACGAACTTCACCTACATTAGTAGGTGCGGGCCAATCCACAATAGCTTGGATCTTTGAAGGATCCACAGCAATGCCTTTTCCAGATATCACATGTCCAAGGTATTTTATTTCAGTTTGAAAGAAATCACACTTCTTCAGGTTCGCATACAATTGATTTTCCCTTAAACATTGCGAAACCTGTCTCAAGTGTTCTTCATGTTCTTTCATGTTTCTCGAATAAACTAAAATATCATCGAGAAATACCAGGACAAAGCGATCAAGGTATGTATGAAAAACACCATCATTAAACTCATGAATACTGATGGTGCGTTCGTTAACCCAAACGGTACTACTATGAATTCGTAGTGCCCATATCGAGTTTGAAAAGCAGTTTTATGAATGTCTGCTTCAGCTATACGCAATTGATGATAGCCAAATTTTAAATCAATTTTAGAGAACACATTAGCTCCCTTAATTTAATCAAAAGATCATCGATTCTAGGCAAAGGATAATGATTCTTTATCGTAACCTTGTTTAATTGACGATAGTCAATACACAGCCTAAGAGATCCGTCCTTCTTTACGAAGATGACAGGTGCTCCCCAAGGGGAAACACTTGGACAAATGAAACCCTTTTCTAATAATTCTTCTAACTGGATACGAAGTTCCTCCAACTCCTGAGTTGTCATTCTATAAGGAGCTCTTGAAATAGGCTCAGCCCCAGGAACTAGGTCTACTCTAAAGTCAATATCCCTCTTCGGTGGCATTCCAGGAATGTCATCGAGAAACACATCCGCGAATTCCCTAAGAATAGGATGATCATCAAGTGATACCTCTTGACTCTCACCCTCTTCCAAATCAGTAACTGTTGTTGCAAACAGTTGACATCCCTGACGAAGACATCTCTTTAATTGCATAGCAAATATCATCCGCAAAGAGATAGGTCTTTGAATACCTACGATTTCCACTTTCGCACCTAAATCATTAATGCAACTAACTATCTTAAGTCGACAATCAATTACAGCATGATAAGATGCTAACCAATCCATACCTAAAACTATGTCATATGATCCTAAGGGTGTAACATATAGATCTACTAAAGTAGTTAACATACCAATTTTAAGTTCACAATTATGTACTAAGTTTTATACTGCTACTTTCACCCCATAGGCGAATTCAACTTGCCACTTACCACCTTGCTTTACCGCCACAAGACCACAATGGTCAACAATGGTTGGTGAAATAAAGGAGTCAATGGCTTCGGAATCAAAAAGAATGGAAACACTAACACCATGTAACTTACCTGAAGTCTCAACCACTGTGTTTTGGTGATCGACTTGGCGGTCATTAACCGCAGCATATACTGTATGTGCTTGTCCTGCATCTCCCACCGTAGGCTCTGAAACTATAGGTCGAGGCCCAAAACTAGTAGAACCTCTCATCGGACACTGCCTAGCTATGTGTCCCTGCTACCCACATGAGTAACAACCTGTACCTGTGCCTCTACCAAATCCTCTGCCACCTGAAGGTGCATTGGATTGCTGGAAACTACCCTTACTAACAGTAGACTGAGCACTCTACACAGGTTGATCCTGCCTATTGCGCTTATTGTGCCACTAGTTGCGACCCTTTCCTGTTTGAAGACTGTTTTGTTGTTGTGGTTGAGGGTTATTGTTCTTTTGAGGTGTTCATTGTTGTTGTTGTTGCCCACCCTTTGTGGGTGTCTATTGGTTCCTAGAGGAACCACCTGTCTGTGCCTGTCCACCCCGTGGACTAAAACCTGCTACAGTAGCACTCCCAATCTGCACTCCTGTGTGCCCACCTAAAGCCATAATAAGGTTCTCCTCTACTATGTGAGCCTTCTCCACCGTGACTTCCATAGTCTTTGGCTCAAAGACTCGGACACCACCACTGATGCAGGCATTTAAACCCCTGATAAAGTGTTGTACTAGCATAGGCTCATCATCGCCAATACCAACATACTGCTTGAGTTCCTATAACCTATGTTCATATTGCTCTACAAAAAGAGCCATCTGACGTAAATCATGGAACTCGTCAGCCCTATGCTGCCTCCAGTGTTCCGACAGGAACCGTGCTCTAAACCTCTCAAGAAACATCTCCCAAGACACAGAACCAATATCTAAGTGGAGCTTCTGCTCCTCTAGGCGCCACCAAGTAGAGGCGAATCCTCTCAAGTGCATAATAGCGCATCTGGCACGGGTATTACTACCGTAAGGGTGCATGGCGAAGCATCTACCCAAATCTAGTAGCCAGGTCTCTGCCTCTAATCCTCCTCCTGAACCATCAAAGGTAGGAGGGTGTGCCCTTAGTAAATCCCTCATATGACCAGCAATAATAGAATCCTGATGTACTGAGTCATCTACTCTCCTACCTAGGAGATCTATCTCTCTCTGACAACCTCCTGCTCAAAATCCTGTCTAGGTCCAAGACGAGCTAGGACCTCCTCTAGTAATGGACGTATCTGAGAACCCTCTACTACTGACTATTCGAGATTATGTCCCTCATTTCTCTGACCCAACTGTTCTGCCTGATCACTGTGGTGTGGGCTCAATAGGGGAGTAACCTGAGGGATTGGCCCTCGGCCTCCACTTCGACCTCTACCACGACCTCTTCCTCCTTGCCTAGGCATGTTCCTACACATAACAATAACGAGTCTTAGATACTATTCAACCAAGGCTATCAGTTGCGCCACTACGTACTAGGTCAACCTAATGGGCTCGTGATTACCCAAAGCGTCCAGTGTTTGTAACCTTTGCTCTGATACAAATCTGTAATGCCCCGTCTTAATAACCTAAGAATGTTGCAATTGTGTATAAAAGTGGAATAATTTTTTTTTAAGTTTAATTATTAAGTTAATTAGTTGCATACATTCATTAAGCTATACAATCTTACACTACTTTGAGTTTCCATAAGTGACTTAAGTATTTTGCATTGCACATATTAAGTAATAACATAAAGATAAACATTGCATTTCATTTATTTCTCCATTCAAGATAATATAAGGTACAAATTTGTTTCATACATTGCATTTGATAGAATATACAATACTCATCCATCTGATGAGGTAGTTCAATAATGATTACAATTACAAGTGTTCACCTCACAACAATTGAGGGATGTTTTACAATACAAATTTACAAAATACAATGATGAAATACACATAAGTTTTCAAGTGTGAGCTCTCCATCCATGAAGCTCTCGATGCCATGATCAAACTGGGGATCCAATAGAGTAAGGTGCATGTTCCACCCAACCATGTGGTACCCGTAGGTCCACCCCCCGTGCTAGGAGATAGTAATAAGGTTACCTAGACCTAATCTACTAACCCTAGACACTAGTACACAACAAACTATTGGTTACATTGCTTCCAGATTTTAGACAATTGATTGAACTATATACATAGGGTTAATTGTTATTCTAGGTGGAGTGTCATCACAATGTTGCAAAGGTTACCCTGGTGTTTCTTCCTAAGTTCTGGCCCCCATCCTTGGGTTACCCTAGTAACCTCTTACGAAACCCGGCCCCTATTGCATACTTTTGTGGAATCGAATGTCTCTTAAGGAAATAAGACACCGATTTTCCATTCCAAGCCTTCTCATCTTATACTCAAGACTGAAGTAGCTCAAGAGTCATAAGAGAGGCATAAGCATCTTGTTAAGTGTTTTAATCTAACTACTATGTTCTTTAATTTTCACTGAGTTACTAACTCTCTGTAAGTTACCCTGACACCACTTTGTGTGTCGGCCCTTACAAAAAGCCACTCCCCCTAAACATAACATGGAATCTAAATTTTCTGACTAAAGTTTACAAAATGTACATATAACCAAAATCAATATAAATGATCAAACAGTGTTATAACGGACATCATGTCATTGTTCATAAAATAGGTGTCAAACCTCCATGCAAAGTCATGTACACATCCTTAGTTAACATAATAATTTAACTTAACATTCACAATCCCCATTTAACAATTGGTCTGGAAGACTTGATCATTAGAGACTTTCCTATTTTTTCCAATCACAAAAAAAATTAAACCATTTAAAGCAATGCACGTCTATCATTTGGATATACTAAATCCATATATATCATTTTGAAAACATGTTTATAAATCATTTAATAAAAGATCTATTTCAAAATCAATAAAAAAATAACTGTTTCCGTTAATCTATTTTTTTCTAATTTTCTCAATTTCACCATTTATTGTATTCCATAATTTCTCAATATTAATTTAAACATACATCATTTTCTAAAGAAAATTATAATTTATCTCAAAAATAATTTCCAAATTATTTTCCCTAACATAATATACATATATTGATATAAATATTCATTTAATCAAATATGATCTCATATTATATAAAAATATATATATATACATATGTATATACATATATATATAAATATATATATATTTAAATACAAAATATGACAACATATAAGCAATCGAATTTAAAACTTTATTAATAAAATCCGCGTTTAAATATTGAAAAGAAACTCTCTTTTTTTAAATTTAATATAAAACATATATTTTTATTAAAAACAGGGGTCGGCTCAACCCTCAGCCGAAACCCTCATGGGAGGGTTCGGCCGTGCCGGCAGTGCCGAGCGCTGCCCACATAGCCGGCTCCCTATGGGGGTCGGCCGTGGGGTATGCCCTCGGCCCCTTCCAAACATATACAGATTTAATGCAAATAAAAAAAACTCTGCATATAACATAATTTCTTCCTATGGAATTTATTTTCGTTTTTCTTTAAAACAAAACATAATTCTTCCATACGCCTTTTGGCGAATTCGGTAAAATAAAAGTTAAGAAATATTAACTATGAAACAATTCGCCAGTTCGGCGATTTTGGTATAATAATTCTATAATTTAAATTTTTTTTTTTATATATATATATATATCAATCTGATTCAACATACACAGACGAATTATTTTCTGGTAAACATTCAACAGGGAAAAGAATAACTGATTTTATTTAGTACATTACAATCTTAATATAAATTCTTCAATAGGGTTATTTTAATAATTTTACCCCAAAAGAAACATATGCAAAATTTAACAAGAATCTTCTATTAGAGTTCTTCAGAGAACTTCCTACTTCTTTGAAAATTTCCTACTGTATAAAACAAGATTTTTTTTTTTACAAAATTCTCAAGAACAAATACAGGAAACACAAACTAAATATTTTCTTCAACCATTCTTTTTCAAAAGAAACAAATTCAATAAAAATATCCAGAAAAATACCTGTAACTTGAGACTGTCTGTAGAAAATAATTCCTCTATTGCCCGTAGCACCAAATCCTCCAAAGCTTCTTCAACCAACACAAAAGATCTTCCCACCAAGGGATCTTCCATAAAGAAATACAACTAGATACAGAGAGAACAATTTCTAAGAAAGAATGATTTTTACACAGCAAGAGAATTTTTTTTTGCAAAAGCTCTGATAATTTCCCCGTGAGGAAATTGAATAGCCTCTCTACAATCTCAGATTCACAATAAACTCCATAAATAATTTTTCCTCAACAATCAACAATTATTGCACTCACACACATGTCGAGAAGTGGTTGCAAAAATACCTCAACCACTTCTTGGATAACTTTTCCAATTTCAAATTTGCATGCAATTATTTATTTAATTTAAATTTACAACCACTATTCAAATCTCATGCATTTTTTTAAAAAAAATTTTCTAATTTTCAAATACAATATTATCTACACACTTAATAATTTAATTTAATTTATTTATTTATTTAATTAAATTAGTTTAATCTTTTAAGATCAACCATTTAACCAAATAAGTTAATTAATTAATTAAATAATTAAGCAACTAATCTCTTCCACATTTAAACATTAATTTAAATAACAATAATTAAAGCACAAAAACCAATATTAAAATTTAA
This sequence comes from Sequoia sempervirens, assembly GCA_007258455.2. Classification (NCBI taxonomy): domain Eukaryota; kingdom Viridiplantae; phylum Streptophyta; class Pinopsida; order Cupressales; family Cupressaceae; genus Sequoia; species Sequoia sempervirens. The sequence goes on from VDFB02358134.1 coordinate 47,266,724, forward strand.
CCAAATTTACCTTCCAAGCAATTTATCTAAACAGAAAATGACATACAATCCTATGACTCTGAACTAAACAGACAATGTACTAAGTTCGGGATTATAGATTAGACTAGGGTGAACCAAACTACTATCTCCCAATCAACATTTCCGTTGAGTCTTGACACGCTCAGACTTGAGTACCCAAGTGGAGTCGGTGTCATGTACCTACAAATTCCTGCAACCAAGTAATAACATGCATACATATATATAAATATAAAGCATTGAACAGGCACACCGTGCGGAGAAAATCACGGATATCACAGGGCACTCGCAAGTGAGTGATGCGATTCCGTTCTCCACACCAATACACGTCACAGCAAACTGGCGAAATAAATAGCTGATAGTCCATCATAAACATGTACATAGCAATAATCAACTGAAAGTAAACATCTAAACTATATCAAATCATGTCTGAAATCAATAATCACCAAACAATGTATCATCATGTCACAGAATAAATCCATTGTCGCTCAAAACCAGCGATCAAAATATCTAAACAAGGTATCATAGTCTAGTAGTGAAAAAAACATAACAGCAGAAAGCATAAACATAAACGGAGGGGTACTACATATTTATTCTGATATATATATTATTAAACTTTGAAATAACCATAATTACCAATAAATTAATGGTAAATGTTTTTAACAATTATCTTTTATTTAAAAACTAAAAACAAAATATTTAACATTGAAATATTTATTTGAATAAAATATTTACAATTTTTATATTATTATAACTCATTTTGAATAAAGTTTACAAAATTCGACCGGCTATTAGAAGCCTAATTAAGATTTTACTATTTACCTTTAAAACTGTCCTCTGTAAAGAAGAATAATGAAAACACGCAGCAATAATAAAAACTAAAAGCTTTTGTTTGGATTTTTTATTTCTTGTTTTCTTTTCATACATATTTAGTTAACGGATAGCCATGCTGAGAGAAAAAAATATTAAATTACACAGTAGAAATCTCCCAGTTTAGCCCAACATTATACGTGAGTGTTTTTTTATTGAATAAAGTTGAAAGAAAAAATACAAATAGAATAAAAAATCAGTCCAACAAAGAGATTGAGAAGAAAAGAAGCACTGTGAACAGCAATTCAAACAATAACATACAAATCCAGTTATACTTTTACAAACACAATAACCCAGCTGTGAGTATGCAGCCAACAGAACAGTAGAGAACTCAAGTAATAACCTCACATGGAGTACTTATACAACCTCACTATATAATAAACCCTTACAGTACATGGAAAAATATTACAACTTTCCTACTAACTTAGAAGAAAAATCAATAACTAGTGTTTGATACGAGGTGAGGGAAGAAGTTAAGATGTAGATGAAGAACAACTCTCATTGTTAGCTCTTTTTATCAAACTTGTATCTTCAATCAACGGTGAGATATTTATGGGCAATTGAAAAGTTCTAGGAGTACCAAGAAATGTACCTGTTATTTTTTCTATGGATTATTTCCATCATATCTGGGCATTGTTGTGGTAGCTCTTTTGTGCAAACCATTCCCACTTGCATAAGTTGAGTAAGGCATCCCAATACCATTGACATATCAGTTTCATTAACATCCTTAAGCAAGTTGTTGTCTACCACTTCTATGATTTTATTTGGAAAATCTATACCCACCCATTTTTGTAGATTGTTTCCTTCTACAAACATATCATCTGTTGGTCTCCTCCTTGTAAACATCTCCAAAAGAAGAATTCCATAACTGTACACATCTCCTTTAGTTGATAGATTTCCACCCACTCCATACTCTGTAACACAATACAATCATTACTAATTCTTATACATTTTAAAACATTCATAAAAGATCAATCCAATGAAATTGTATATTTGTAATAAATTAAAATCTGTACCTGGTGCAATGTACCCAACAGATCCTTTGAGGTCATTTGTATAAGTCAATGAATCCAATGAATTTCCAAATAGCAATTTGGCAATACCAAAGTCTGCTATATATGCAGTCATATCATCCCCTAACAGCACATTGCTGGGTTTTAGGTCACAATGGATCACTTGCACAAAGCAATGATGATGTAAATATGTCATTCCTTGTGCTATCTCCATTGCTATTCTTATTCTATCACTCAAACTTAATCTGCAATCATCTGCTTCCTCTGGATGTAGCCATCTCTCCAAACTTCCATTTGACATAAAAGAGAGAACTAGAGCTTTAAAATCAAGGTTGGAACAAACTGAAATAATTTTAATCACATTACGGTGTCTAACTCTTTTTAGAACATTGCATTCTCTACTAAAACTCTGAAGAGCATTTTCATCTCTCAAATTGAGAATTTTAACTGCAATATTTGTGCCATTGTGGAGAATCCCTCTGTAAACAGACCCAAAACTGCCGACTCCCAACAGATTAGTCTGGCTCAACCCACCAGTTGCATCTACAAGTTCTTGATATGAAGTCCTTTGGGGTCCTACATTGAGAGCAAGGGCATTCCGACTAGTATGCCTCTTATAGGAGTATAGTAATAATAAAAAAGACATGATGAAGATTGCAATGCCAATCACAATGGGTACCATTATCCTTTTGGAGAGTGAATGTTTATGTTTGGAAGGAGAGCATGGCGGCAAATTAATGCCACAAAGACCAAGATTTTCCGTAACTGCTGATTCATTGAGTGTTGCAAAAACTCCTCCCTTTGGAACCTCTTTGAAAAGAGATTGATATGCTGAAGCATTTTCATCTTTGTGAAAGCAAATGGGATTGTACCCGATAAATTATTTCTAGAAAGATCAATGTCCTGAAGATTTTTCAGCTTTGTGAGTTCTGCTGGTATTGAGCCATTGAATGAATTGCATGAAAGATTTAAATACTCCAAACCTACGCAGCTTGACAGGGCTGCTGGAATTTCACCTGAGAAACGGTTTAAAGACACATCTATTGTTTGAACCATTACCCATTTGCTCATTTGTAAAAGAGAACCATCTAACAAATTGTTGGAAATATTGAAAAAAAATTGAAGATTCTGAAGACCTGATAATTCTGGAGGCATATTTCCCTCTAGCCTGTTGTAAGATAAGTCTACCATTTCCAATGTGTGGCATCTCCCTAAACTGGCAGGTATTTTCCCTGACAGTTGATTTTGATCAAGAACAAGTTCTCGTAGCTGTGGAAGATTGCCAAGAGTATCTGGAATTGCCCCTGAAAGGATGTTTCCACTCAATGATAATACGCCAAGCCTTTTAGCGCCACCCAAACTTTTTGGAATTCGTCCATATAAATTGTTTTTCTGCAGGAACAGTCTTTCAAGATTTGGTAGTTGACCAATTGTAACTGGAATGGTCCCATTGAGGTGACTTTCTGATAATTCTAAAAATGCCAAGTTTGTGAGGTTGCCAATTTCACTTGGTATGTTTCCCTCAATTTTATTAGAACCCAATGCCAAATAAGAGAGTTTATTTGATAGCCGGCCAAGGGAAGAAGGCAAGATACCAGTGAGGTGGTTATCATAGAAATTTATGAATTCTAAATACGAGCAATTGGTCAAGGCTGTTAAAATAGACAAATCCCTGCTCACAAGATGATTTCCCCATAAATTAAGCCGTTGAAGGTAGAGGAATTTACCAAAGTCCAAGGGCACTGTACCGTTCAGGGTGTTATTATTTAAAGTAAGCAGTTGAAGGATAGTACAATTAGAGAGGGAACTTGGGATTTCTCCAGAGAGATGGTTTCCAGCCAAATATAGAAATTGCAACTCTGATAGTTTGCCAAACTGCCAGGGAATTTGTCCACTCAATTTGTTGTTAGTCATTGACAAACTTTGGAGATGAGTGTTGTTTCAGGGCAAGCGGAATTGGTCCTGTTAAGTAGTTGCTATCAAGAGAAAGGGTTTCAAGTTGAGAAAGCATTCCCAAATTAAGAGGAATAATTCCATGGAACCTATTTTCCCCCAAATCCAAATAACTTAAAGAGGACAAGTTTCCTATGAGAGCTGGGATTGTGCCAAATAATTGGTTAGCATACAATGACAAATGTTCGATAAGAGAGCAGTGAAAAAGGGCAATGGGAATTGATCCTGTAAGATAGTTGCTGTCGAGATAAAGCTCTTTTAGTTGAGTAAGCATTCCCAATTCGACGGGAATACTACCATGGAGTTTAGTTTCTCCCAGATGCAACACAGTTAGAAAAGACAGGTTTCCTAGGAATGCTGGGATGGTTCCTGTCAGTAGGTTTCCTCCTAATGCCATAGTATCTATTTGTGAAAGAAGGCCAAGCTGAGAGGGAATGCTACCGGTCAGATTGTTATAAGCTAGAATGAGATATTGCAGAGAACGGCACTCTCCAAGGGTGGAGGGAATTGGACCTTCCAATTTATTTCTAGACATCCAAAGTATTCTCAAGCGAAAAAGCCTTCCAAACTGAGGTGGGATTTGGCCATAAAAGTTGTTATCCCAGAGTACAAGTACTCTAAGTAGAGAGAGATTCCCAAGAAAAGGAGAGATGGGGCCAGTTAAAGAAATACCTGTGAGATTCAAAGAAACTACACGCTGGTGACGAAAAGAACAGGCAATGCCAGTCCAATTACAAAGGTTGTGATCGGGAGACCAATTGAACAGAGTATTTTGGGAATCATGGGAAAGAGAACGTTTGAAAGCCTGAAGAGCTTCTTGGTCAGAATAATAAGAAGGAGAAGCATGTGAGATGCATGCAGGTATTCCACAGAGAAATAAGAGGAGGAGATAACCCATCTTCATCTTCATCTCCATCTGCTTTCCAAGCTTCTGTTGCATTAAACTCACAAACAACTCACGGAGAAATATATAGATCTTTTTGCTTATCAAGTCCCTCATGTAGTTCATAGGATGATCAAGTCTCTCTTGTTGTTCATAGGATGACTGCCAAGCCATGTGCAACGTTGAGAGTCTTCTATTTTTCTCCGGGTCACTTTCCCAGCTTCTTGCCATACCAAAATCTACTCTAGACACTTCCTGCACGGATAGAAAACTCGGGGAAATGAGAGGAGGCAAAATTTGGCACGCAAGTGTTTTGCTGGTGTACTTTCCATAGTAGGGGTACGTTGGTCTATTATCATGCTGAAAAAATTACAAGATATTTCTGAGATTTGCTGGCATCCGATAGGTACGTACCATCTAAGCGGATATTTAGTCTTAGTATCATTCTCAAAAACTTACCATACACGTCTTGTCAGATTTGCTGGCATTTGATACCATTTAATCGGGTATTAGAAACCTTAAATAGGATTGGTTTATATTTTCCACTTATCTAGTGCGTTTTCGAAACACTAGAAGATGTCTTCAGAGATTTGATGGCATTCAATACCATCTAATTCGATGTAAGATATATTTTTAGGATTGGTTTATGTTTTCAACTTATCTATAATGAGTGTTCGAGAAAATTATCAGATATGTCTTTTCGAATTTGTTGGTATCCAATATCATCTAATCAGATATCAGAGATCTCCAATAGAACTGGTTTAAGTTTTTAACTTATTCATAATAAAATTTGAAAAAATTACTAAACGTGTCTTCTCAAATTTGTTGGCATCCAATATCACATAATCTATACTAGAGACCTTCATTAGGATTGGTTTATGTTTTCAAACTTATCTAGAATGGGTGGAAAATGAGGAAATGATATTATAACAGAATGAAATAAAAGTTTACATATGATTTTTCACTAGATCAATAATATTTGTACTAATAAAAATTGAATGTTTAATATCCTTTAGTTGCAATCAAGGATGAAGGGTTTGGAATGGACTGTCCAGCCTTGCAGCAGAATAAAACACAAAACAGATGATTGAATATAACATGCAACTTTATTGATTGAAAATGCAAAACACAAATGTTTGTAGGCCTTTTCAAATGCAAATTACAACAAGCTCTATAGGCCACTCCTACTAGCTCACAGGCCGCCACAGGCTTATTTTCTACTAAATACATATCTGAGTCCTAAATCTAATTCCCAAGCTCCTAACTTCATCCTCTATTTGTTGCCTTTCTATTGCATTCAAAGAGTGATTATATACTAGCTCCAAGTATTAAGAGTGATCAGTGTTGACCTCAATTAGGTCCCAAGTCCGATGTCTAATGAAACGTGTAAGTCGGCCCCAAGGAATTGAAGAAGCATCAATCGTAGGTGTGGATGGGTGCAGATGTAATTGGGATTGGTCATGCCCTATATCCATCTTGTGATTAGCCATGAAGACTCCACAAGATACATAAAGATTCCACACATTTGGACTCCAATAGGTTTTGGTCCAGGTTGTTCATTGAGGCAGTCTTCTGGTGAAGGGTTCTTCTAGATTGTAGTGTCACGGGGGTCGTCACTTGGGTATGTTGTTGTAGACTTCCCATTCTACCTTCATTCCAATCCGCAAGGGGAAATTGGTTGTTACAGTAAGATGCGGTATGATTCTTCGGGATGCTCCTACATCACCTTTATTCTTATGTTTTGGATTCATTTTTATTAGAATATCTTAAACAAATAGCAAGTTAAAAGTGGCATATTCTTGCATGAAATTTAGTTCATGACATTATCTTATTATGATTTAAGTATCATTGATTCCTATATCTCTAATAAAAATAATTTCATGGTCATGGATATGACTTCAAAATTTTAAAATTCAAAGTTCAAATTTAAACATTATTAACATTTTTACTAGCCATTATGAGTCAACCTAGTACATGTTTGTATTGATTTGTGTGTTATATTGTATTTAAAGACATACATTCATTCATTTGAAATCACTTAGCAAATAGATGCATAATCAAAAGAACATTAATATGGGACCATCGTAGCAGAATTGTAGAGTATCCAACTTGCATCGTCAAGTTGCATCATCATCCTAGGCATCACTACATGCTTGTTATTGTGCTTGTTGAACTGTCATTGATCAAGTTTCTAAAATCGTCGATTCAGTCCTCCTATGAACTTAACTAAGGGGAACATGATCCTTAGAAAGTTTCCAAATGTTGTTTGTAAACACCATTTTCCCAAATTTAAAGTATTTACAAAGAGTTGAATCGATTCCAATCATCATATTGCAACTAGTTTATTCTATTAAACACAAGTTTAGATTTATGCACTACTTTCACTTTTGCAAACATAAAAGTCAATTTTATATGCATAAAGATTAGTTATAAGAGTGCAAATCTAAACCAAAATATAGTATAATCAATTCACAAATTCTAAAACATCAATATGATTAAAAAACTAAAATTCCAAACACCTTGACAATTTACTATTTACCATCATTTGTATCTCATATCACAATTTGAGATTCAAACTAATTATCAAGCTTAATTTATTTGAGTTATGCATTAATCACAAGATTAATTGCAATGTTTGATACTCTTTTAATAATTTGGAACTAATTTTTAAGTGGTTAGAATTGAGGAAGGTTCGAAAGTTGAGCACATATTTGAGTAGTGTTATGGAGTAGCTTTATGTTACTTATCCAAGTCTCTCTTCTTTGTTCACTGGAAGAAGAAAATGCCAAGCCATGTGCAATCGTTGAGAGTTTTTCTATTTTTCTCCGGGTCACTTTCTCAGCTTCTTGTCATACCAAAATCTAAGAAAGCTCAAGGAAACGAGAGGAGCAAAATTTGGCACGCAAGTGTTTTCCTGGTGTACTTTACAAAGTGGGGTACGTCGGTCCAGTATCATGCTGAAAATTTACCATATATGTCTTCTCAGATTTGTTGGCATCCGATAGGTACCATCTTATCGGATATTTTGTCTTAGTATCATTCTCAAAACTTATGTTTTGTCAGATTTGTTGGCATCTGATACCATTTAATCGGATATTAGAAACCTTAAATAGGACTGCTTTATGTTTTTCACTTATCGAATGGGTGTCTGAAACATTACAGGATGTCTTTCAGATAATCATTCAATACCATGTTTTATGTTTTCAATTTAATGGGTGTTTGAGAAATTATTAGATATGTCTTTTCGGATTTCTGGGTATCTAATATCATCTGATTATTTAAATAACAAGTTTACAGTTGGTACACTTCTGCAAGAAATTCAATTCATGATATTATATTATCATGATTTTATCATTACTAATTTTCATTTTTTTTTGTATTCTTAGATATCTCATTTGTTGTCTTGGGTCAAGTATGTATGTGTAAAATTGAAATAGGGCGTTTTCATGGTCATAGATCTAACCTTAAAATATTGAAATTCAAAGTTCAAATTTTAAAAAATGTCAACATTTCCACTAGCATGAGCTCCCCTAGCACATGTTTGTGTTGATTTGTGTGTTATGTTATTGTTTAAAGTAATTCATTCATTCATTCATTTGAAATCATGTAGCAGATAAATGAACAATGAAGAGAGCATTCACATGATAGTATCATAATAGAATTGTAGAGCACCCCAATTGTATCATCAACTTGCACTATCATCCTAGGCATCACACATGCTTGTTGTTATCTTTGATCACTGTTCTAAATCCGCCGAGTTGGTCTTCCTAGGAGCTTAACTGAGGGAAACATGACCCTTAGCAATTTTCCAAATATTGTTTGTAAACACCATTTTCCCAAATTTAGAGCATTTACAAAGAGTTGAATGAATTTCAATCATCATATTGTAACCAGATTATTCTTAGAGGCTAGGTCTATGCACAAGTTCACTTCTATAGATACGAAGATTAGTTTTACATGTAGGAAGATTAGTTCTACGGGTGCAAATCTAAGCTAAAATATAGCATAATCAATTCACAAATTCTAAGGTAATCATATGATTAAAAAAAAAAAAAAACTAAAATCCCAACAACTTGAGAAATTAATTCTTTGTATCTCATCCCACCATTCAAGGTTCAAGATAAGTATCAAATTTAATTTATTTGATTTTTCTATTAGTCACAAGGTCACTTGCAATATTTGATATTAGTCCTAGCTTTAAATGATTTGGAAATAATTTAAGTTGTTAGAATTGGAGAAGTTCTAAAGTTGAGCACATATTTGAGTATTGTTATGAAGTAGTTTTAGGTAACTTTTAGCAATTATTAAATGTTAGAATGAATATACTGAGTTTAGGATTGGAGGAAAGTTTTACAAAAAAAAAAAAAAAAATCTAAGCAATGGTCCAAAACATTACCAAGATGTTTGTGGAGATATAAATTGTTCACTACTTGTAGGGGAGCTATGATATTAGTATGATGTTGCTGAATTATTTCTACTAAAGTGTTGTTAAAGATAGAAATTACTGCCTAAATAACTTCAATGGTTGTTGAAGATCATCTATGTTGCTAAAGTGTCTTCAATGTTGTCAGCATGCTAGTGAAGACCATTTGTTTCTACTCAAGTGCATGATTGCGAGATATTATGTTTTTTATGTTTTTTGAATAATTTTATAACTTTTAAATTATCATATTTAGAACTTGATTTTTTTTATTGTATAAGGATAGTGTTAGGGATGAAAAAAACCATATGAAGTGGATAAATGGTGATCATTTTAGTAGTATTGTTGGATGGTTGGATAGTTACAAATGTGCAACCATTCCTTTTCCATTACAACTAATTTATTCATTAGAGACCCCTCATCAAAGAGGGAATAAAATAGAAACTTTAAGATATTGGAGAGGTCCTCTTCGATTAGGAAGTGAACTCATAGTTGATTTGGATAAACAAGTGTTAGAGAGTTCTTATGATTATAGGATTAGAGTATAGAAAAAGGATTATGTGGGGTTTTATCATAATACTCAATAATACCATTGATATAGTATTATACTTCATGCAACGACACCCAGTAGCGATGGGATTCTAAAGGCATACCTCTTTTAATTTCTTAAACCATCTTGGGTTTTCTCTTAAGTAAATTTTGTGTCATTTGATCTATTTCTTGTTTGTGGAATCTATTGTCTATTACTTCCTTCTTATTAATTTGAATTTCATATTGTCAAGAATGTGTTTCAAACCTCTTAAGAGCAGTTTTATAGCAGTATTGAGAAGAGTTAATGTGAAAATTCATAGATGAGAAGTCATATTTTTCTCTGGGTCACTTTCCCAGCGTCTTGCCATACCAAAATCTACTCTGGACACTTCTTGGACGGATAGAAAACTAGGAGAAATGAGAGGAGGCAAAGTTTGGCACGCAAGTGTTTTATTGGTGCACTTTCCATAGTGGGGTACGTCGGTCTAGTATCATGCTGAAAAATTTACAGGATATTTCTCAGATTTGCTGGCATCCAACAGGTACCATATAATCGAATATTTAGTCTTACTATCATTCTCAGAACTTACCAGATGCGTCTTGTCAGATCTGCTGTCATCCGATACCATTCAATCGGAAATTAGAGAACTTAAATAGGGTTGATTTATATTTTCCACTTGTTAATGCGTTTTTGAAGCATTACAAGATGCCTTCAGAGCTTTGATGGCATTGAATACCATCTTTTATCGACTATTTTAGGATTGGTTTATATTTTCAACTTGTCCATAATGGGTGTTTGAGAAAATTATCAGATATGTCTTTTTTAATTTGTTGGTATCCAATACCATCTAATCAAATATCAAAGACCTTTAATAGAACTGGTTTAATTCATTATAAAATTTGAAAAACTTATCAAAGTATGACTTTTCAAATCTGTTGGCATCCAATATCACATAATCTGATATTAGAAACTTAAGTGGAAAATGGGGAAATGATATTATAACATAATGGAAAAAAAAGTGTACATATGATTTTTCATTAGATCAATAATATTTGTAATAATAAAAAATTGAATGTTTATATCTTTCATTCTTATGTTTTAGGTTTATTTTTATTAGAGTAATTAAACAAATAGCAAGTTATAAGTGATATATTCTTGCATGAAATTTAGTTCATAACATTATTTTATTATGATTTAAGTATCACTAATTCCTATAATTTTTTTGATCCTTATATTTCTAATAAAAATAATTTCATGATCATGGATATGACTTCAAACTTGTAAAATTCAAAGTTCAAATTTAAACATTACTAGCATTACCACTAGCTAATATGAGCCAGCCTAGCACATGTTTGTATCAAGATTTGTCTATTACATTATATTTAAAAATGTACATTTGTTCATTTGAAATCACTTAGCAAATAGATGCATAATCAAAAGAAAATTAATATGGGACCTTTATACAAAAATTGTAGAGTATCCAACTTGCATTGTTAAGTTGCATCATCATCCTAGGCATCACTACATGCTTTCTATTGTGCTTGTTATTGTCATTGATTAATTTTCTAAAACCGTCGATTCAATCCTCCGGATAAACTTAATGTTGTCACTCGCAAGTGCACCCCGTTGAACAAGGAGTTCAACATTCCAACGAAACAATGGAAACAACCTCTAGGTGTGGGACCTTGTGCAGTGAGGTCGACTCTAGAGAAGGTTGACTTCCTTTCAAAACTAGGTGTAACAATACTAGTCCAACCTAATATTTGAAAACTCTATGCTAACCCTAAACTATGAACTGTGGGAGGAAAAGGGAGAAGGAGGATGTTGAAAATAAGGAAAACAGAGATGCACCTAGTTTTAAAATGTTTCTTCTTGCTCAAGATTGCATAGAACATAAAAGAAGGGGATCAAAAGGGTTCACACAGTTCCCCATTTGGTCGATTCCTAGGGGAAAACATGGAGGCTAAGGTTTAACCAGGTGCTAGAATCAAATGAAGATTCACAAACAACTATAAACCAAACAACGCAACATATGTGCATGGGAAAAGAAAAATGAACACTCAAATATGAAGGTAATATAAACTTACTCAACATAAACAAGGAGAGAAGAGGAAACAACGATCAATCTTCATTAATGTAAAGGCATAGGGCCAATCTTACAGTTGCAAAAATGTAGAATGTCTAGTCTGCAAGAGAAAATCATGGGAAAAACCTAAAGGAATAACCCCTTGGAATGATACAAGTGTTTCTTTTAAAGTGCAAGCATAAGTGAAAACCACAAACCAAACCCTAAACCTAACTCAAGTTAGCAAGGTTTGATTAGGGAAGATTGAGGAGATTCGTCCATGAAATCCACACTAAAGCAAGCCTAGACATGCGCACCATAGCCAACAATGAATGTTGTACCAGAAATCCTCCCAAAAATTCCTTTGTGAAATCAATGATCTAGGCATGGGGCAAGTTAAGAAGGACAATAATTAGTAATGAATGAGCATGGGCACCCATAAGATCATCAGCAAAAGTCAAGAAGTGCAACAAATGATCTCCTTGAAACCCTAGAATTGAAACAAGTAGGGGCATCAAGATTGAAAAGAAACTTTGTCTGCTCGTGAAAGAAATGATTTGGACCCTCAAAAATGCTAGTGTCATAGGTCGGGTGTTGGGCCTCCCTCATACCTCCTACCACATCTTGAGAAGCAAAAGACCAAAGCCACGAACACTGGAAGCCATCAGGTGTCAGCCTTCAGGCCCACCTCTTATCGCATGTCGAAGATTGGAATAAGGAAGAACAAAACCATGAAGTTTGAAGGCTACTACCTGTCAAGCATCAAGGATTGAGGGTCTAGCTTCGGGTTTCCTCATACCGATGAATGGTAAGAGGTAAGGCGAAAACCTTACCTTCGAAACCCGAAGATCTTGCTACTTAGCTAGATTTCAATGAAAGGAGCCAGGGAGAAAGGAGAGAGGCGAGAGGATGAAGAAAAGGCAGAAGTGATAAGCCTGATCTCTGACAACCGAAATGTGAGTTCAGGGATCGAGGATCAGGGAGAGAGGTTATCTCTTATTGAGTAAGAGGTAAGGTGAAACTTCGATGTCCGATGCCTAAAGACAATCATTGGGAATCAAAAGTTAGGTGGAGATAAGCAAAAAGCAATAGAATGATAAGTAGTAAGAGGGAAGCCTAACCTTTGAAGTCTAAAATTTGCAACATTTTGGAAAATCTTTAAGGGACTTAATCAGACTTCGGGGGTCAAATGGGAGGCTTACGATCTATGAGGATGGAGTGCTTTGTAAAGCCTATAGGGTAAGGTTGCAGGACTGAACCTGAAACCCTTAGAAGGAAAAAGGGGAAGAAGTCATAAAAGGCAGAAGATTGAGGCGATGGAGGAAGCATGTTGGAAAGTAGGGAAGTGACAACCTAAAAACCTAAAACACTTAGAATTAGCCAAACTTAGGACCTTTCAAGGGAGACTTCATGCAAGATGGCCCATGTAGGATCTCTAAGACCGGTTATCAATGATGGGTCATCTAAGGGTGGAATGAAATGAAAACATTTACGATGACTTCTATGGGATGATTTCCTACTAATCATAGAATCTAATAGCCTTGAAAATCCATTGGGTACAAAGTCATGAGAATTATTCAACAACTGGGCCTCCCAAGAGAAAAATAGAAAATGTGCAAGCTACACTTGGAGAAAAAAAATTCTAGGAACATACATTCCCTTAAGGAGAATGCAAGGTGTGCAAAGGAACTTTGAAAAATAACAACTAAGCTAATATGTATGAAAAATGGAGAAAGTGATTTTCTCAAACAAAACCATTTATTGGTTCTCTAAAGTAGCTTCTCTTTCTCATTAACTTGGAATGCTCCATGTGCTTCTGAGCAGCTAAGGGAAGGTGGAGGTTGAACACATGCTCAACCAACTACTATGACAACTCTTGGAGATAGAGAACCAACCCACCTCTTCATGTAGGTCATGCATACTGCTGCTTTGAAATGCATAAGTAGGTTGAATACATTCCTCCTTAGTTGGAACCTCATGCTTGGGTGTAAGCATGGCTTGTGGTACTTTGGTGGCCTCCATCCAAGCAAGATGTATGATAGGAAACCCTCCTAAAAGGACAAACTCTAAGCTCTCCCTGTTGGCTTCTTGGTAGTGCATTGTTTCTTCATCATTGTGTTGGCCAATATAAAACACCTCTTGTGATAATTTTGGCAAAAGAAAAGAGATTTTTTCCTTGTGTTCCTATTGTTCATTATTTTCCTCTTCTAGAGGTGTTGACTTGTCATCCAAGCTTGAACAAAAGGCCTCTAATTCATCCCAAAACAATTCTTCCTCAACCTCTTCCTTGCTTTTTTTGTATAAGAGGATTGATCTTAGCATCATGACAACTTCCCTTGTGTGTGTCATCCTCTTCATTTTTGTAAAATAGGGATGTCATCATTTGTCTCCTCACAAACTAGCATCTTCTCATGCTCATTTTCATCTGCAATCTACTTCAAAACCTGTGAAGGTATTGAAGCTTGCATGCTCTCTTCATCTTCATCAACAAAACAAGGAAGCTCGTCAAATGAAAATACTATCTTCATTTACATCACCTTCTCCTTGCTTGTTGCCCTGTTGTCCCAACTGATTTGTTGATGTAGGAATAGATACCTTTTTTTTATTTTCAACAAATAATGGGAGCTCATCAAATAAATCAATAAGAGCCTTGTGCTCAACACCCACTTATCCTTCAACCTGCTACCCCAGTTGGCCATGCTCATCAAACTCTAACTACATGTTATACCTTTCCTCTTCCATGTCGTGTTCCACTATACAAAAAAAATAAAAAACATTCTACTCTTCCCCAAAAACCTCCTCCTCTTTTGCACTAAACCAACTATCCTGGTAAACAATGGCCCATCTTTGCAAAGACGGATGATACCAGGACAAGGAGGTTGATCATAGGAATCTTGTTTCTTGGGTAATAGGCTCTTAAGGAACAAAGGGGGAAACTTGTACAATCACAACCTCTTGCAAAGGATGAAAGTCTCTAAAGCTTGGAATTTCAAGCTCAAAAGATGTACTTGAAGACACAAGGGGCTTACCTTGATTGAAGCTTTGGATTTTGTACTCGAGAGGATCCTCCTTCATAGGCTGATTAGAAGTGTAAGTGGCTGATTTACCCTCCAACCTCTGCACCTGAGCGAGTAAAAGCCTCATATATTCTTGCATGGCAGAAAAACCTCTTGCAAGAGACTCTTCATATTGTTTCCTTTGTATCTCTATCTCTTGTTGCTTTTGGTAGGTCTGATAAGGAAAATCGTCCTACTAAAAGTCATGCCCTTGGACTTCTTCAATGTCATCCATTTTCCTTTGAAAGTGTGATAGTATTTCTTAGTTGGTCAAGTTGTTGACATTTGAAGGTTGGCTATGAGGATAACAAGGTTGGTTGCAGACAAAAGGACCTTTTGTGGTTGGGTATGAACATATGGTTATAATGAGCCTTGAGTAGGGATGGGTGGGTGTTACACAAGTTGAACATGTTGGTTTCCTTGTGTAGTAAAGGTGTTTGGGTGAAAAATAGCTACATGCTCATTGAGATATGACTAGAAAGGGTGAAAATGAGTAGCATTTTCATGGTAAGGAGGATGATAGAACATATTTCCATGAAATTTTCATACATGATGTGAAATTAAGCAGGCTATGAATTCATGAAAGCTTTAAAACTAGAAAATGAGAATATATTAGCACATAGTCTTCTTGAAGCCAAAAGATCAAATGTGGAGTCACTAGGTGTGTGAAGATTCTTCCTCCAAAGGTAGATACTACTGACATACACACCAACTATCAACAATGATAATAAATTTGTGTCCCAATGGGTGCGCCAAAAACTATTGCTGCTCGAAAGTGTACCCCACTAAACAAGGAGTTCAGCATTCTAGTGAAATAATAGAAATGACCTCAAGGTGTGAGACCTTGTGTAGTGAGGTCAAATCTCTAAAGAGGGTCGCCTTCCTTTCAAAACTAGGTGCAACAATGTTGGTCCAACTCAACATTAGAAAACTCTATGCTAACCCTAAACTATGAAGTGCGGGAGGAAAATGGAGGAGGATGTTGAAAATAAGGAAATTGGTGACACACCTAGTTTTAAAATGTTTCTTCCTACTTAGGATTGCACAGAACATCAAAGGGGGTCAAAAGGGCTCACACAACTCCCCATTTAGTCGATTCCTAGGGGAAAGCATGGAGGCTAACGTTTAACCAAGTGTTGGAAGGAAAAGAAGATTCATAAACAACAACTATAAACCAAAAAACACAACATATATGAATGGGAAAATAAAAATGAGCAGTCAAATATGAAGGTAATATAAACTTACACAACATAAACAAGAAGAGAGGTAGCAATGATCAATCTTTATTGATGTAAAGGCATAGAGCCAATATTACAGTTGCAAAAATGTAGAATGCCTAGTCTGCAAGAGAAAATTTTGGGAAAAACCCAATGGAAGAACCCCTTGGAAAGATACAAATGTTTTTTTTGAAGTGCAAGAATAACTGAAAACCACAAACCAAACCTAACCCTAACTCAAGTTAGCAAGGTCCAATTAGGGAAGATTGAGTAGATCCATCCATGAAATCCATGTTGGAGCAAGCCTAGACGTGTGCACCATAGCCAACAATGAATCTTGTACCATAAAACCTCCAAAAAATGCCCTCCTGAAATTAGTGATCTGGGCATGGGGAAAGTCAAGAAGGACAATATCAACAATGAATGAGCGTGGACACCCATAAGATCATCAACAAAAGTCAAGAAGTGCTTGATAAATGATGTCCTTGAAACCCTAGAATTGAAACAAGTAGCTGAGAAAGTTGCTCAGCCATTAATGGTGTTGGCCAAAGAAAAATAACAAATCGTGGGAAGGTTAGGGAATTGGGCCCAAAAACAAGAACTTACACAACATAAACAAGAAGAGAGGTAGCAATGATCAATCTTCATTTATGTAAAGGCATAGAGCCAATATTATAGTTACAGTCAAATATGAAGGTAATATAAACTTACACAACATAAATAAGAAGAGAGGTAGCAATGATCAATCTTCATTGATGTAAAGGCATAGATCCAATATTACAGTTGCAAAAATGTAGAATGCCTAGTCTGCAAGAGAAAATTTTGGGCAAAACCCAATGGAAGAACCCCTTGGAAAGATACAAATGTTTTTTTTGAAGTGCAAGAATAACTGAAAACCACAAACCAAACCTAACCCTAACTCAAGACTAGCAAGGTCCAATTAGGGAAGATTGAGTAGATCCATCCATGAAATCCATGTTGGAGCAAGCCTAGACGTGTGCACCATAGCCAACAATGAATCTTGTACCAAAAAACCTCCAAAAAATTCCCTCGTGAAATCAGTGATCTGGGCATGGGGAAAGTCAAGAAGGACAATATCAACAATGAATGAGTGTGGGCACCCATAAGATCATCAACAAAAGTCAAGAAGTGCTTGATAAATGATGTCCTTGAAACCCTAGAATTGAAACAAGTAGCTGAGAAAGTTGCTCAGCCATTAATGGTGTTAGCCAAAGAAAAATAACAAATGGTGGGAAGGTCAGGGAATTGGGCCCAAAAATAAACTTTTTCTACTCATGAAATAAATGATTTGGACCCCAGAAGATGTCAATGTCAAAGGTCAAGCGTCAGGCTT
Organism: Sequoia sempervirens; assembly: GCA_007258455.2. Classification (NCBI taxonomy): domain Eukaryota; kingdom Viridiplantae; phylum Streptophyta; class Pinopsida; order Cupressales; family Cupressaceae; genus Sequoia; species Sequoia sempervirens. The sequence goes on from VDFB02358134.1 coordinate 47,284,102, forward strand.
GCATGTTGAGAAGTAGAAGACCAAAGCCACAAACACTAGAAATCGTCGGGGGTAAAGCTTTGAGCCCACCTTTACCGTAGGCTGAAGACTAGAAGAAGGAAGAACATAACCATGTAGTTTGAAGGCTACTACTCATCAAGCATTGGGGGTTGAGGTTTGGGCTTCAAGTTTCCTCATACTGATGAATGGTAGGAGGTAAGGCAAAATCCCAACCTCTAAAACCCAAAGATCTTGATACTCAAACAAATTTTAATGAAAGGATCCAGGGAGAAAAGAGGGAGGTGAGAGGATGAAGAGTTCAAGCAGAAGTGGGAAGCCCGATCTTCAACCACTAAAATGTGAGTATGGGGATCAAGGGTCAGGGAGTGGGGTTACCTCTTACCAAGTAAGAGGTAAGGTGGAACCTTGATGTCAAATGCCTAAAGACAATCATTAGAAATCAAAGGATAGAAGGAGAAGATGAGCTAAAAGCATAAGAACGGTAAGTGGTAAGAGGGAAGCCCGACCTCTAAATTTCGAAATGCAACACTTAGGAAAATATTTAAGGGACTTAGTTAGACCTTGGGGGTTGGGTGCAAGGCTTACAGTCTGTGAGGAAGGAGCAGTAAGGCCTGGCTGAAACTCCAAAACCTTAGAAGGAAAAATGGGAAGAAGGTGGAAAAGGTGGAAGATCAGAGTGATGGAGGAAGCAAGTTGGGAAGGAGGGAACTGAAAACCTAAAAAATTGAAACACTTAGACTTAGCCATACTTAGGACCTTTCAGGGGAGACTTCTTGAAAGATTGACCATGTAGGATCTCTCAGATTGGTTATCAATTTGTTGGGTCACCTAAGGGTGGCATGAAATGACAACAATGGCAGCTTCTATGGGATGATTGTCTACTAATCATAGAATCTAGTAGCCTTGAAAATCCATTGGGTATAGAGTCATGAGAATTCCTCAACAACTAGGCCTCCCAAGAGCAAAATAGAGCATGTTCCTACCTTATGTCAGACCTTTAGAGTCATGACAGTCATGCTCATCAAACTTTGACTGCATGTTAGACCTTTCCTCTTTCATGTCATGTTCCACTATACCAATAGTAAAATAAATCTCCTACTCTTCCCCAAAAACCTCCTCCTCTTGTGCACTAAACCAACTATCCTAGTAGAAAATTGGCCTATGTTTTCAAAGACAAATGATACCAGGACAAGGAGGTTTATCATAGGAATCTTGTTGGATTTCTTAAGGAGTAACAGGCTCTTGAGGAACAAAGGGAGAAACTTGTACAGCCATTTAGCCTCTTGCAAAGGAGGAAGGTCTCTAAAGCTTGTAATTTCACTCTCAAAAGACGTAATTGAAGGCACTGAGGGCTTATGTTGCTTGAAGATTGGGATTTTGTACTTGTAAGGCTCCTCCTTCATAGGCTCATTAGAAGTGCAAGCAAGTGATTTACTCTCCAACCTCTGCACCCAAGCAAGCAAAAGCCTCATATGTTCTTGCTTGGTAGCAAACCCTCTTGCAAGAGACTCTTCATATTTTTTTCCTTTGTATCTCCATCTCTTGTTGTTGTTGGTAGGCCTGAGAAGGAAAATCCTCCTGCAAAAATTTGTGCCCTTGGACTTCTTCAATTTCATCCATTTTCCTTTCAAATTCTGATAGTATGTCTTTGATGCTCAAGTTATCAACATTTGAAGGATGGCTATGAGGATAACAAGGTTGGTTGGAGACAAAAGGGCCTTGTTATGGTTGGGTATGAACAAATGGTTGTCATTAGCCTTGAGCAAGGGTGGGTGGGTGGTAAGAATGTTGAACATGTTGGTTTCCTTGTGTAGTAAAACTTTTTGGGTAAAAACCAGCTACATGCTCATTGTTATATGGTAGGAGGAAAAGGGAGAAAGAAGATGTTGAAAATAAAGAAAATGGTGATGCACCTAGTTTTAAAATGTTTCTTTATGCTCAAGATTGCACGAAACATCAAAGAAGGGGATCAAAATGGCTCACATAGTTCCCCATTTGGTTGATTCCCAAGGGAAAACACGGAGGCTAAGGTTTAACCAGGTGCTGGAACGAAACAAAGATTCACAAACAACAACTATAAACCAAACAACATAACATATATGCATGGGAAAAGAAAAATGAACAGTCAAATATGAATGTATATAAAAGTACACAACATAAACAAGGAAAGAAGAGGTAGAAACAATCAATCTTCATTAATGTAAAGTCATAGATCCAATCTTACTATTGCAAAAATGTAGAATGCCTATTCTGCAAGAGAAAATCTTGGGTAGAACCCAAATGAAGAACACCTTGGAATGATACAAATGTTGCTTTTAAAGTGTAAGCATAAATGAAAACCACAAACCAAACCCAAGTTTGATTAGGGAAGATTGAGGATATTTGTCCATGAAATCTGTGTTGGAGAAGGCCTAGATGTGTGCACCACAGCCAACAATGAATGTTGTACTAGAAAACCTCCCAAAATTCCCCTATGAAATCAGTGATCTGGGTATGGGGCAAGTCAAGAAGGACAATAATCAATAGTGAATGAGCATGGGCACCCATAAGATCATCAACAAAAGTTGAGAATTGCAATAAATGATGTCTTTGAAACCCTAGAATCAAAATAAGTAGATGAGAAAGTCACTCAACCATTAATGGCATCGACCCAAGAAACATGTCAAATCATGGGAAGGTCAGGGTGTCGGGCTTGAAGCAGAAGACCATAGCCACCAACACTGGAAACCATCGGGGGTCAAGCTTTGGGCCCACCTCTTACCTCATGCTAAAAACTAGAAGAAGGAAGAATGAAACTGAGAAGTTCAAAGATTGCTACCCATTGGGTGTCAGGGGTCATGGCTTAGGCTTCAAGTTTCCTCACCTGATGAATTGTAAGAGGTAAAGAAAAAGCCTGACCTCTGAAAACTTGAAGATCTTCATACCTAGTTAGATTTCGATGAAAGGATCCAAGGATTAAGGAGGGAGGTGAGAGGATGAAGGGAAGGTAGAAGGTGGAAGCTCAATCTCTGACCATCGAAATGTGAGTTCGGGGATCAAGGGTCAAGGAGTGAGGTTACCAAGAGTATCGGGTAAGAGGTAAGGCGAAACCCCGATGTTCGATGCCCAAAGACAATCATTGGAAATAGAAGGTTGGAATGAGGAGATGAGCAAAAAGCAGAACAATAAGTGGTAAGAGGGAATCCCAACCTCTGAAGTCTAAAATACAACAATTAGGAAAATCTTTAAGGTACTTAGTCAAACTTTGAGGGTTAGGTGGGAGGCTTATGGTCTACAAGGAAGGAGTGGTAAGGCCTAAAGGGTAAGGTCAAAGGCCGAAACCCAAAACCCTTAGAAGGAAAAAGGGGAAGAAGGCAGAAAAGTTAGAAGATCAAGGTGATTGAGGAAGCATGCTTGGATAGAGGGAAGTGATAGCCCAAAAACCCAAAACACTTAGGCTTAGCCAAACTTAGGACCTTTCAAGGGAGACTTCATGCAAGATGGCCCATGGAGGATCTCTTAGATTGGTTATCAATGATGGGTCATCGAAGGGTGGCATGAAATGACAACACTTAACTAAGGGGAACATGATCATTAGAAAGTTTCCAAATGCTATGTGTAAACACCATTTTCCCAAATTTAGAACATTTACAAAGAGTTGAATGAATTCAAATTGATCATATTGCGACTAGTTTATTCTACTAGGCACAAGTTTAGATTTGAGCACTACTTTCACTTTTTCAAGTGTAAAGATCAATAAATTACATGCATAAAGATTAGTTCTAAGAGTGCAAATCTAAACAAAAATATAGTATAATCAATTCACAAATTCTAAAACATCAATATGATTAAAAACTAAAATTCCAACACCTTAACAATTTAATAAAGTGTTCATATGATTTGTCATTAAATAAATAATATTTGTAATGATAGAAATTGTATGTATATATTCTTTTTTCTTTTGATTTGGGTTCATTTTGATTAGAGTATTCTAAACAATTAACAAGTTACAAGTGGTATATTCTTGGATGAAATTTAGTTCGTTACATTATCTTATTATGATTTAAGTATCAATGATTCTTATATTTTTTTCATTCGTATATATCTAGGAATAAAAATAATTTGGCCATGGGATATGACCTCAAAATTTTAAAACTAATTTCAAATTTAAACATTATCAACATTTTCACTAGTCATTATGAGTCGACCTAGCACATGTTTGTATTGATTTGTGTGTTATATTATATTTAAAGACATTCATGTTCAATCATTTGAAATCACTTAGAAAATTATATAGATGCACAATCAAAACAACAATAATATGGGACCATCATAGTAGAATTCCAAAGTATCCAAATTGCATCATGAACTTGCATCATCATCCAAGACATCACTACATGCTTGTTATTGTTCTTGTTGTTGTGGATCAATTTTCTAAAATCATCAATCTACGATCCTCCTATGAACTTAATTGGGAGAACACAACCCTTAGAAAGTTTCCAAATGTTGTTTGTAAACACCATTTTCCCAAATTTAGAGCATTTACAAAGAGTTGAATGAATTCCAATCATCATATTACAACTAGTTTATTCCGCTAGACACAAGTTTAGGTTTTTGCACTAGTTTCACTTTTGCAAGTGCAAAGATCAATTTTACATGCATAAATATTAATTCTAAGAATGCAAATCTAAACCAAAAATATAGCATAATTAATTCACAAATTCTAAGACACCAATATGATTAAAACCTAAAATTTCTTAACACCTTATATTTGTATCTCATTCCGCCATTTAAAATTCAATGATTTATGCATTAATCACAGGATAAATTGCAATGTTTGATACTTGTCCTAGCTTTAGATAATTTGGAACTAATTTAAGTGATTAGAATTGAGGAAGGTTCTAAAGATGCTCACATATTTGAGCAGTGTTATGGAGTAGCTTTAGGTTACTTATCCAAGTCTCTCTTCTTGTTCACAAGATGGTCCACTTACTTGAGAAGAAGCTGCCAAGCCATGTGCAATCGTTGAGAGTCTGTCTATTTTTCTCAGGGTCACTTTCTCAGTTTCTTGTCATATCAAAATGTAAGAAAACTCAAGGAAATGAGAGGAGCCAAATTTGGCACGCAAGTGATTTCCTGGTGTCTTTTACATAGTGGGGTAGGTCGGTCTAGTATCATGCTGAAATTTACCATATATGTCTTCTCAGATTTGCTGGCATCCGATAGGTACCATCTAATCGGATATTTAGTCTTAGTATCATTCTCAAAACTTATGTTTTGTCAGCTTCGTTGGCATCTGATACCATTTAATCGGATATTAGAAACCTTAAATAGGACTGCTTTATGTTATCCACTTATCGAATGGGTGTCTGAAACATTACAGGATGTCTTTGAGATAATCATTCAATACCATGTTTTATGTTTTCAATTTAATGGGTGTTTGAGAAATTATAAGATATGTCTTTTCGGATTTCTTGGTATCTAATATCATCTAACTATTCATGTTTTTAACTTGTTTATAATAGATGTTTTGAAAAAATTATCATATATGGTTTATATATTAGAGATCTTTAATAGGATTGGTTTTTTTTTTTTTTCAAACTTACTTATAATCAATGAAAATGGGGAAATGATAACAAAATTAATATATATGTGTAGTACACACAGATATATATGTGTATTAGGTTAACAATAGTTGTAAAAATTGTGTGTTTATAGTCTTTTCTTTTATGTTTTGGATTTGTTTGAATATGATTATTTTTAACAAATAACAAGTTTACAATTGGTATATTCTTGCATGAAATTCAATTCATGATATTATATTATCATGATTTTATCATTACTAATTCTCTTCTTTTTTTTTGTATTTTTAGATATCTCATTTGTCATCTTGGGTCAAATATGTATGTGTAAAATTGAAATAGGGTGTTTTCATGGTCATGGATCTAACTTCAAACTATTGAAATTCAAAGTTCAAATTTTAAAAAATGTCAACATTTCCACTAGCCATTGTGAGCTCACCTAACACATGTTTGTGTTGATTTGTGTGTTATGTTATTGTTTAAAGTAATTCATTCATTCATTCATTTGAAATCATGTAGCAAATAAATGAACAATGAAGAGAACATTCACATGATAGTATCATAATAGAATTGTAAAGCACCTCAATTGTATCATCAACTTGCACCATCATCCTAGACATCACTACATGCTGCTTGTTATCTTTGATCACTATTCTAAATCCACCAAGTTTGTGGAATCTAATACCATTCAATCAGATATTAGAAACCTTAAATAGGATTGATTTATATTTTCCAATTGTCTACTGTGTTTTTGAAACATTACAAGACCTCTTCAGAGATTTGATGGCATTGAATACCATCTAATATCGACTATTTTCGGATTGGTTTATATTTTCAACTTATCCATAATGGGTGTTTGACAAAATTATCAAATATGTCTTTTTTAAATTGTTGGTATATAATACCATCTAATCGGATATCTAAGACCTTTAATAGAACCGGTTTATGTTTTTAATTTATTCATGATAAAATTTGAAAAACTTATCAAATATGTCTTCTCAAATTTGTTGGCATCCAATATCGAGAATTTCATTAGGATTGGTTTATGTTTTCAAACTTATCTAGAATGGGTGGTGTGTACCTTGGAATTTTACCCTATTTTAATGTGCAAAAAATCTTAAAATGCAAATGATAAAACACTAAGAACACTTCAATGATTAGCCTAAAGAGTGATAAAACAAGGAAAATAGATGAAATAAAATGCAAATCGATTATACCTTCCTTGTTGTTGAAGACTCCTTGGTTGGCCCTTAATTTAGATGAATTTGTATGCTCCTTAGATGGCTTTTGATGTTACTAGATGCAAGATTGATAATGCAAAATGACTAAATGGATGGCTAAATGATAGCAAATGCTTGAGAATGCAAATTGGCAGCATAAGGTTGCTCAAAAATGAAAGTGTTGAAAATGCCCTTGAGAGGGGGTATTTATAGAAGAATTTGAATTCTCTAGAGAATTCAACAGTTGAATTCATCCAACAAGGTCAAGATGAAGGGCTATGGTGGGTTGAGAACTCACAAGCCCTCACATCTTGACATGTGGATGGTGAAGTGGCTAAGAGGAGATGAGGTGTAAGTGAGGTGGCCAAAAGGTACATGAGGTGGAGGAAGGACAAGTACCTTCCAAGTACATTGGGAGATGGGAAGAACCTTGGGTGAATAAAAATGAATTTTAAATTCACAATGATTGGAAAAATCTAGTGGATAAGACAATGTTTCCAAAAGGTGGGAGTTTGTCACATGTGACTTGATGTGACAAGTCAAAGATTCTAGAAGATGCATGGGAAAAGGGGATTCTTGGAAGAATAAAAAGGAATTAAAAAATTCCTTGGGGAATGGGGAGAGTTGACCAAGGTACTGATTAAGATTAATTAACTAGTAATTAGAAGATAAATGAGGATTAAGAGCCAACTTGCAAAAGTTGGAAGATGTGACACATCCTTAATGAAGAGATTAGGAGATAGATTAGGATTAGATGAAAATGACACATGTGAGGAATTAAATAAATGTATTATTTATTTAATTTATTTGATGAAAGGAGGATTAAAGAGGGTAAAGTATTTTATTAATTAAATATCTTAGGGATTTGGCAGAATTAAGGGTATTAATTAAATAATAGTAATATTATTTAATTAACTCAGATAAGAGGATGTTTAGACGAAAAGTGATAAATTTGGATAAATTAAGTGTCCAAATTTGGATGTCTACATTTTGCCCCTCTTTGAGATGGTGCTATGAAGTAGCATCATTTCAAAGAATATTAAAATATAGAACCTAGAAGAAGATGGTTAGATTGAGAAAGATGCCCCCATCAAAGGATTGATTGGGAAAAAAGATGATATGAAGATGAGGATGAGGGATTAAGGATGCCCCCTCGAGAGGACATGCGGGTTGAAGAGAACATGGATGTGCTCTCGAAATAGATGAGATGATGAAATGGGAGATGAGGAAGAGGATGCAAAGGGATGGATATGAAAGGATGAAAAGGCGACAGGAGGTTGGGAAGCACAAATGGATGCAAAGAAGAAGATGATGTTGCCCCAGTCAAGGTACAAGCCAAAAGGGGTTGATGATGGATGGAGTGTCGTCAATGAGGGAATGAGAGATCCTAAAACAACATGAGGATAGGGAAGGATACATCCCAATGAGTGGTATTGATGAGGGAAGGATACATCCCAAAACACCACTAAAAGGTAGGGAAGAATACCTCCCAATGATGATGATGAAAGTGTTGTTGATGTGGGAAGGATACATCCCAAAGCAACACCGAAGGGATATGGAAGAATACTTCTGGATGATGAGGATGATTGGATCAAGGCTTGTAACAAGACTGGAAACAAGACCAAGGATGAGATTAGATGATTGGTGCTATATTGAATGGATGGGGTTTGGATAGAGATGTGAGATGAGGACGAAGGATGAGTGGATGGGAGGATTTTGATAGATAAGAGGATGGGGGATGCATGCAAGATGATAGAAATGAAATGCAATCCTAATGCAATTTGCCATCTTCAAAGCACTGATTTTTTTTATAGCATAAGACACCAAGTGCCAGGGTATGTGGAACCAAGGCATATTAGTGTCTAATGCATGAAACAAACACAACAGACAAGAAGGCTATCCCAACACCCCAAAGTCACGAAGACCTTGGTCTGGCCAGGTATTGAGATAACCACAAGCACAAAAGGATGCCCCAGCGTAACACAAGACCTCAGGGATCTCGATGGGTACTACGTGGGACAACCAAGAAGACACAAACAAGCAAAAGATCAATATATGCCCCTATGTCTACTAGTCAAAGCACACCGAAATATGATGGATCATGGCGACCTTGACAAGTGATGATAGGGAGCTCAAATGATAAACAAAAGCCAAAAGTATCAAAAAATCACAAACAATTTCAAATTTCCTTTGCCATAGGATCAAAAGGGATGGATGGGGTTGATGAGGTCTGTTAGGAAGGATGCATCCTATTGAGACCAAAGATGATGGATACTAAACTAAAAGATCGTTATGACGTGGGATGCTCAAAATTGATTGGATCTCATGATACAAGTGGATCTCGTTTATGAAGAACAGGCTAGATAAGGGCATAGCTTGATGACACAACACAAGGAAGACAAGACATGAGACTGACACACCCTAAAGACCTAGGGGCTCGGGGGCCAATCAAATATTAGCCTTGCATACGTGAAAGCGCAGAGCCCTCGTAGTTCGATAAAAGGCTGTCAACTGAACATTGATAAAAGTAGAAAGAGGACAATGAAGACTAATGGTGGATGACAAGGAGGATGGGAGGGATTGTTTGGATGGATAGGAATATAAGGATTGGGAGATGAAAGGGGTTGGTAGGAAGACAAAGATGGGGATATGAAAGGTATTATTTGGATGGATTGATAGGAAGATAAGGATGGGGATATGAAAGGGATTGTTTGGATGAAAGGGATTGTTTGGATAGATGGATAGGAAGATAAGGATGGGGATATGAAAGGGATTGTTTGGATGGATGGGTAGGAGGATATGGATGGGTAGGAGGATAAGGATGGGAAGATGAAAAGTTAGATAGGATCGATGAATGATGTCTCCAAGGACTTATGTCACAAAGGGAGTAGATGCCCCCACTCTAGATATGTCATGTGTGATAAGGCAAAAGGGGTGAAAGATGAGTGGATGGGAAGATAAAAGGGATAGCTGGAGGAGGATAGGATGGGTGGACAAGGTAGTTTGATGAATGTAGGATGTTGGAATAAGGAAGGGATACCGATGGTAGCATGTGGATGAAGGGTAAGTATGCCAAGAGGTGTCCAAAGCATGTATATATGTTTGCTCCTAGCTATATCAAGATCACAAGGAGGATGGAGGGAGTGAGATAAAGGATGTGTAAGACAGGTGGGATGAAGGAGGTGGGGGAAAGGGATGCAAGTGCCCCCATTTACAGAAGTAAACTGGATAGGGGATTTACGCATGATGCCTTTTTACCATGTTTTCATCATGGTACTTATCCAAGGTGCTTGTTTGCCAAGTTTTCACCATTGGACGAATGATTTCTCTTTACTATTTTATTTTATTGACCATTTTTTGCTTTTTTTTCAATTTCTTTGGATTTTTGGATAAAATGTGGGTGGAGATGGATAAGTATAGGGAGGTGGATAAGTGGATGCAATAGACATGTGATAAGGATATGGATGAAGGACTCAAGCATCAAATTCCATACGAAGTATTAAGAGCCCAAGTTTTGAAGTGATTGTCAAATGTTGGTACAACCACGGTTAGGACAATGGAGGAATTATGCAAGGGTGGGTATTAAAGGGATTTGATGGGGGAGATATGTGGGATAATGGATGGGATGTTGGAAAGTGTATGGATGGAATGATGGAGTAAACATATGATGGGGAGGTGTGTTTAGGACCAACATTGGCACAGGTGGTGGGGGTGTGAAAGGATAGGAGGATTAATAGTTGGATGATGTGGGGATAATGGAGAGTGTAATGGAGGATGTGGAGATAATGGAGGAGAGGTGATAGAAAATTTTGGGACATAAGGACCCAAAATGGACTTAGGAGATGGAGGATTTTCATGATTAGTTGTTGGAGTAGCAACTTTGGATGTGTTTATGGGGGCTTCATTTATTTTCTTTGGGATCCACATGGTTTTTTTTTTTGCTTTAGTGGGCCTTTGTGACCTATGGATTTGATTTTGATATTGGATTTGATTTTTATTTTCTTTACCATGTCTTTTAGAGGGGACATGAGGAGCTTTTGATTCATGTGGATGTTTAGATTCATGAATTTGTATTTTGGCATCCAAAGTGCTTTTAGTAGTAATGGGATGGGTGCGAATGGATGGATGATGTGGAGGGAATACGAATGGAGGGATGGAGGTAGGATTTTGAGGATGATATGTGGATGGATGAGGTACATTCCTTTGTTGATCCTGATTAGGGAATATGACAGTGGGATAGTTATGATGGGTGACATGGATAGGTGATGGATGGATAATAGGATGAGATGGAGGAGGTGATTTTGGGATATAAGGGCCCAAAATAGGCTTAGGACCTGGAGGATATGGGATGGGGGATGAGGGAACATAAGGACCCAATATGGATGGAGCAGATGAAGGAGGAATATGGATGGTTGTTTTCAGGCGATACGATAGAGGAGGAGGGATGGCAACATATGATTTGGTGGAGCGATGGGAAGAGCTGACATTTCTTTTGAAAAGGGCTTGTTGAGGACGTCTAGAGGTTGTACCAACATCTTGAGCTTGTGAGTCTTGGGGAATAGGTCCAAGACCTTGTATGCAGATTTGTTCTTTGACTTGGATGGGCTCTAAAATTCCTTGCTCATGAAGGCCTAGACCTTTTCCTTGATAGTTCATGTTCTTGAGCATTCGATCCATGATAGGATTTTTGTTATTCTGAAAACATGATGCGAGTCCATTATTAGGTGGAGGATGATGGGTGGTATATACATTGTGTTTTTCTTCTGCAAGGAGACCACCATGGAAGAATGTGAGAGTACCAAGGGGATATGCAAGTGGTGTGGGGATAGCATTTTTAGGCGATGATGGGGGATCATGAGAAGGAGATGATGGGATAGCAACATCAAGAGAGGGAGTAGGGGACATGATAGGATCTGGATTTGTGGTAGCAGGCTCATGCGATGGAGATGGAGATGAAGTGGTGAAATCTTGAATAACAAGAGGATCGTGGAATGGAATGGATGGGAGACTGTGATCTTGAAGTAGACTAGATGGGATGGTAGGATCTTGATTTGGAGAAGGGGATATGTTGGCATGCTTTGGATTAGGCTCTTGGCATGACTCATCATGTGTGGGAGGCATGATAATGGAGTCTTGTAAGGACTCTTCAAGTGGGGGAGATGGGAGTATAGAGGATTCATGAGGTTCATTGGAATGGGTTTCGATACTACTAGGAGTGGGAGAAGTGGATTGAATTTTGATATCTTCGATGGGTTGGGTGGATCTAGGAGTAGAGGGAGTGGATTGGACTTTGGTGTCTTTGATGGATTGGGTGGATCTCGGAATAGGAGATGGGGTTTCAATGGATTTAGTGGGTTCAATGGTTTCAATGGTTTGAGCAGTGCTAGGGGTGGTAATATCAATAATAGGTGTGGTATGGAGAAGGGTCTCATCACTAGTGATTGTGGATGATGGATTGGGATGACATGGTTCCATGACTTCAAGATGTGGAGTTGGGGATGGCTTCTTTGTTACGAGTCCTTGGAGAACTTATGAAATGAGAGATTTGCATATGGTTGGCTTGGCTGGGGTGGTAGAAATGGGTGAGGGATTATGGATTGGTGGATTAGGGTTAGATGGAGGAATGGGATTGAATGTAGGACTATGAGTAGATGGAGGAATAGGATTGGATGGAGGACTAGGAGTACATGGATGAATGGGATTGGATGGAGGACTAGGAGTAGATGGAGGGCTAGGATTGGATGGAGGGTTAAGGTAAGGATATTGGAGTGGTGAATTAAGATAGGGGGACATGGATTGTGGATTAGGACAAGAGGATACAGGTGGTGTAGTGGGACAAGAGGATGTGGAGGATGGATTATAATAAGGGTATTGGGATGGTGGGTTAGGATGAGGATATGTGGATGTAGGATTAAGGTAAAAGGGTGTGGATGTAAGATTAGTATGGGCAGACTAGGAAAGAGGATTAGAATAGGGGGTCATGTATGGGGAATTGTAATAGGAATATTGTGATGGAAGATTAGGATAAGAGGATGTGGATGTCGAATAAGAGGATGATGTAGATGGGGAAGGGGAAGATACTGGATACCCCTTGTCAAAAGTAGCATAAGGAACATGATTAGGCATGGATGAAGGCATAATGGGATAGCTCAGAGGAGTAATTGGATTTTGGAAAGTGGGTGGAGAAAGCTTACTAGAGATGATAGTGTCAAGGGGATCTATGTCGTATACCTCTTGATCGACAAGACTTTCGTTATCGTCGTCAATGTAATTAGGGTTTCCCTTGACTACTATTGATGGAGGATAAGGATTCATGATTATGAAAGCATAATAGAATGGATCAAAGATTTTGGATGGAGATGGAAGAAAGCTCAAATTGGGACTTAAGTCAAGCTCATAGCAGGATTGGATTAAAGCTCAGATTAGGATGATTGGATGATGTGATGGGATTGATTTTGATTATCAGATTGGATTACGACACCAAATATACTTCAAAATAGAACCAAATTGATAGGGTCGAAGGTGATTGGATAGGGATGTGATTGGATTGGATTGGATAAGATTGATTGATGATTGATCAATTTAAAGCACAAACGGATGATTACGACACCGAATCCACCTTGAGATTGAAAGTGAATTGATAGGGCTGATGGTGATGATTATCTTAGGATGGATGACAATCCTAAGTATATGTTGATGATGATGATCAGATTCAAACACCTAGGTCAATTTGGAAAATAACTTCAAAAATGATGTTCAAGGGATTTGGATGGGGAAAATGATTGATTGGATTGGGTAGACGAATGGTTAGATCAGGTAGATGATTGGATGAATTTGATTAAAGGACTAGATTGGTTTGATTGGATAGGATCAGATGATTAGATGATGTTGATTGGATAGTTGTGATTGGATGAACCTGATAGGATTGTTGTGGTTGGATTCATTAGATGATTGGATGAATTCGATAGGATTGGTGTGATTGGATTAATTAGATGATTGGATGAATTTGATTAGAGGAATGGATCGGTTTGATTAGATAGGAAGAAACAAAAGGTACCACTAGATAGAGCTCAAAAAATTGAGCAATTTTGGTTTTTGAACGAAGTTGATCTGATGCACGGTTTCTAAATGATGGCCCCGGGAAGTTAAAGGGGCGTAATTAGCTTTTTGCGGTAAAATCAAGGGCGTAGTCAACTTTTTGCAGCAAATTAGGGGCATAGCCAGCTTTTTGCAGCAAATTAGAGGCATAGTCAACTTTTTGCAGCAAATTAGGGGCATAGCCAGCTTTTTGCAGCAAATCAGGGGCATAGTCAGCTTTCTGCAGCAAATCAGGGGCGTGGTCAGCTTTCTACAGTAAATCAGGGGCATGGTCAGCTTTCTGCAACAAATCAGGGGCGTGGTCAGCTTTCTATAGTAAATTAGGGGCATGGTTAGCTTTCTATAGTAAATTAGGGGTGTAGCCGCCTTTCTACAGTAAATCAGGGGCGTGGTTAGCTTTTTGTAGTAAATCAGGGGCGTGGTCAGCTTTCTGCAATGAATTCAAGGGCGCAGTCAGCTTTTTGCGATAAATTCAGGGGCACAATCAGCTTTCTGCAGTAAAATAGAGCTTGGTTTTGATGGAAAATGGCTATGGAAAGGACTCAAAATGATAAAATAAGGCCAATGTATCAAAGATTTCACGGGTTTTTCACAAGAAAACACTTCAAGCAAGCACAATCCTATGATTAATGTTATGGATATGGCTAGAAAAGGTCTTAATCTAGGATGCATAAGGCTTCTAGGGAGTCCTCGATATACTCTCGGTACGTGAGGCACAACCGTGAACACCAGCCCGTCACAAGCGTGAGTTGGGAACCCCAGCGAGATACTGAAAGGTTTGGACCAACTCTTCACGTCTATCTAGGTATCACCCTAGCTTTGACGCTCTACCAATTACGACGTGACTGGATTGGGGTACAACTTTTGTTCTCCCCCCTTTATATACCCTGCCGATATGCATGGTTGGAATCATCCCTTAGGGTGATGAAATCCCCAAGCAGGTCCCACTAAAAAGAAGACACTAACTATTTCCAACTACTCCCCAAGCTCACACGAAGTGCAAGAGGAGAGTGAAAACAATTGAATGCTCCCTTGGGTGACACAATAATAAACAAACACAGCAAACAATAAAGGTTACTTCCCCCTAATTAGACTATGTTCAAACAACAAGGATAATTTTTCAAAAATTTGATCAAATAGATGGCCCTGCAAGCAAATGTTAGCTATCTTATCCTTCGTTCTTGGTCGATTACGCCATAATATGCTTCCAAACTGTGTTGTTTTGGGGCGTAGCTGCCTTTCTGCGATAAAATCACAGGCATTGCCACCTTTCTGCGGTAAAATTAGGGGTGTTGCCGCCTTTCCGGGTAAAACAGAGGGCACTACCGCCTTTCTGCAGTAAAACAGAGGGCGTTGTCGCCTTTCTGCAGCAAAATGTTAGAGGAAAAGAGCCTTTCAAAATGAAAGGGGGTATCCGCCCCTCTACAGGAAATTTTATCAAATTTTTGAAAAAGAAAAGTTGTATGCCCTACTGCAAGAAAGTGTTAGAAAAGATCTTCTAAGCAAAATGACGTATACACCTAAATGTAACAAACTGTTAGAAAAAATAAAAATTTTAGATATAGGGCGTGACCGCCTTTTTGCGGTAAAATCAGGGGTGCTGCCACCTTTCTGTGGCAAAATCAAGGGCGATGCCGCCTTTCTGCAGTAAAATAGAGGGCGCTACCGCCTTTCTGCGGTAAAATAGAGGGCACTGCCGCCTTTCTGCAACCTTTTTCTGCAAAATACTTAGCAAAAATGAAGGTTAAATGCAAGAACCCATTTGTGGGTCCCACCGGGCGTGCCAGAAATGTGTACCTTGAAATTTTACCTTATTTTAATGTGCAAAAACTCTTAAAATGCAAATGATAAAACACTAAGAACACTTCAATGATTAGCCTAAATAGTGATAAAACAAGGAAAATAGATGAAATAAAATGTAAATCAATTATACCTTCCTTGTTGTTGAAGACTCCTTGGTTGGCCCTTGATTTAGATAAATTTGTATGCTCCTTAGATGGCTTTTGATGTTACTAGATGCAAGATTGATAATGCAAAATGACTAAATAGATGGCTAAATGATAGCAAATGCTTGAGAATGCAAATTGGCAGCATAAGGTTGCTCAAAAATGAAAAAGTGTTGAAAATGCCCTTGAAAAGGGGGTATTTATAGAAAAATTTGAATTCTCTAGAGAATTCAACGGTTGAGATTCATCCAACAAGGTCAAGATGAAGGGCTGTGGTGGGTTGAGAACTCACAAGCCCTCACATCTTGACATGTGGATGGTGAAGTGGCTAAGAGGAGATGAGGTGGAGGAAGGACAAGTACCTTCCAAGTACATTGGGAGATGGGAAGAACCTTGGGTGAATAAAAGTGAATTTTAAATTCACAATGATTGGAAGAATCTAGTGGATAAGACAATGTTCCCAAAAGATGGGAGTTTGTCACATGTGACTTGATGTGACAAGTCAAAGATTCTAGAAGATGCATGGGAAAAGGGGATTCTTGGAAGAATAAAAAGGAATTAAAAAATTCCTTGGGGGATGGAGAGAGTTGACCAAGGTACTGATTAAGATTAATTAACCAGTAATTAGAAAATAAATAAGGATTAAGAGCCAACTTGCAAAAGTTGGAGGATGTGACACATCCTAATCAAGGATTAGGCATGTGCACATCCTTAATGAAGAGATTAGGAGATGGATTAGGATTAGATGAAAATGACACATGTGAGGAATTTATTTGATGAAAGGAGGATTAAATAGGGTAAAGTATTTAATTAATTAAATACCTTACAGATTTGGCAGAATTAAGGGTATTAATTAAATAATAGTAATATTATTTAATTAACTCAGATAAGAGGATGTTTAGACGAAAAGTGATAAATTTGGATAAATTAAGTGTCCAAATTTGGATGTCTACAGGTGGAAAATGAGAAATGATATTACAACATAATGAAAAAAAAGGTGTACATATGATTTTTCAGTATATTAATAATATTTGTAATAATAAAAATTGAATGTTTATATCTTTTATTCTTACGTTTTAGGTTTATTTTTATAATTAGAGTATTTAAAAAAATAGCAAGTTACAAGTGATATATTCTTGCATGAAATTTAGTTCATAACATTATCTTATTATGATTTAAGTATCATTGGTTCCTATCATTTTTTTTATCCTTATATCTCTAATAAAAATAATTTCATGGTCATGGATATGACTTCAATCTTTTAAAATTCAGAGTTCAAATTCAGACATTACCAACATTTCCACTAGCCATTATGAGCCGACCTAGCACATGTTTGTATTGATTTGTGTGCTATATTATATATTTAAAGAAGGGCATTCATTCATTTGAAATCACTTATCAAATAGATTCATAATCAAAAGAAAATTAATATCGGACCATCATAAAAAAAATTGTAGAGTATCCAATTTGCATTATTAAGTTGCATCATCATCCTAGGCATAACTACATGCTTGTTATTGTGCTTATTGTTATCATTCATCAATTTTCTAAAACCGTCAATTCAATCCTCCTATGAACTTAACTAAGGAGAAAATGATCCTTAGAAAGTTTCCAAATGTTGTTTGCAAACACCATTTTCCCAAATTTAGAGTGCATTTACAAAGAGTTGAATGAATTCAAATCATCATATTGCAACTAGTTTATTCCGCTAGGCACAAGTTTAGATTTGAGCACTACTTTCAATTTTGCAAGTGTAAAGATCAATTTTATATGCATAAAGATTAGTTCTAAGAGTGTGAATCTAAACCAAAATATAGTTTAATCAATTCACAAATTCTAAAACATCAATATAATTAAAAACTAAAATTCCAACACCTTTGATAATTTAATATTTATCATCATTTGTATCTTATTTTACAATTTGAGATTCAAAATAATTATCAAATTTAATTTATTTAAATTATAAATAATCACAAAATTAATTTGTAATGTTTGATATTAGTCCTAACTTTAAATAATTTGGAACTAATTTAAGTGATTAGAATTGGGAAGGTTCTAAAGTTGAGCACATATTTGAGTAGTGTTGTGGAATAGCTTTAGGTTACTTATCCAAGTCTCTCTCTTCTTGTTCACGGGATGATCTAGGTGTTACCTACATTTAGCTACAGCTCAAAACAAGTAGAGCTGAATTGCATTCATTATTAAAAGGTACACAATAATTTAAAAAAATTCTGCTAAGTATTCATAGTTGTACAAATCTAATTACTTTTCAATTTCTAGTATTATTATACAAATGAATTGCAATAGAAAAACTCATTAATTTTCATAAGAAATGTTGTTTTATTCATATTGTAAAAACCAAAGTCCCACACAAGCAGTGGGAGTAGCTTAATTTGATTACTTGATCAAATACTCAATACAAAAAAGAAATGCATATCACACAACTGAAGATAATATAACAATAAGGAGAGAAGGTGATTCATCATTTCCTGGAATGACGAATCATTGTTACAATTGTGTTGATCTAGGTTCAGCTCCAACTCCAAGGTTTAGCTCCAAGGTTTACCTACAAAATTATTCAAAGGTGGTGTTAGAACAATGAAAAATCACATTCTATCTTATCCCTATATTACCAACAGAAATGTAAGCTACATCCTATTAGGCATTCATCAGATGATTAAGTCATCAAAAAAGTAGATGTTTAGGGAGCAATAAGTTCAATGCAAGCTTTCAGCTTCAATTATTTTGCTAACTTGTTTGTTTAATGTGCAGGAACAGGTTCATTATGTTCATGATCAATTTTTATCAGATATGTGGAGCAAAATGGGCTCCCACAAGGGTTGAGCCCAACATATCAGGAGGACACCCTCTCATTCACATCATTATGTGAGAGTCATGAAATATTCAAAATAATCATTAAGAGAAGTTGTTGTAACCAAGAAGAGATTCGTAAAGTAGCCTTATTTCAATATGATGAAAAGAGTTTGAGCAAGCATCTTATTGCTCATCATACTAAAAGAATGATCAAAACATGTTAAGAGATCATCAGTTTCATTGTTATCTTGTTTCAGCTCTACCTTACATTCTTTTGCATTTTAGTGAGGTATTGAGCTCCTTTATATTGAAGGGAGAGTAGGGTATCAATCCTTTTTAGACTATTTCTAAACAATTTTCAAATACATATATAGTCTTTAACAGACTCAAAGAGAAATAGGTCTACATCATAAAAATAGAGTACCATCACCAAAAGGTAGTCCACATAAGCTACAAGTTTACATAACTACCAGGGGGAAAACCACATAATTTTAGAACAACATTACTACATCTTGGAATCAAGAGCCATCACTAACATAGCAACTTTATAAGTTATCATTATCTCTGATTTTCTATAGAAGGACAAGAAAGAACCATGCTTCATGCCTATTAAAGAGAGAATCAAGCATCAAATTGCTACAGATGGCTTATGCCATTACAAACAATGATGATGACAGGCCATGACAATCTGAATATGTTGGACGGTAATAGGATACAACTATATTGTCAAACAAATCTATAAGCTATAGGTACATCAAGGGTATGGCTACATTATCACATGTTACCCCTATTTGCTTACAACAAGACAATAAGATATTTCTTCAACAATGATATAGAGCAATACATGATATCAAGAGTCTTAAGGATATTAAAGAAATGTCACATGACAGAGGCAGAACACTCTCATTATTTCATTTTTTACCATGTAGCAGTAGCAATGTGAGTTAAGACAAGTACAGGGTAGCATGGTGTTGCAATGGCCTGCATAATAAAGGCAATACCCTCAAAGGGTCCAAATGAAGCATGGACACTAAGTAGAGTCACTATACAGTGTGAGCAACAATGTACATAAGGACAAGCCATGTTTATACTTTTTTTAAAAGTTATTTACATCTTCAAGGATATAATGCATTGTCGCAGAATTCTTTAAAATGCTAATTTTCCTGTTGAGCACATGGTTTGATCAAGTCATGCAATGAAAGCTACAGAAATATAAAAACACAACTAAAAGATTTTATGGTAGTCAAGATGTCTCCAGCAACTCATAGAAAGACATTTGTGAACCATTAGGTTACATATTAGCATGTAGCAGTCCTTGCCATATTCCATAGTTCTTATAATGCAAAAAATGATGGACTTACAACAGAAAACAAACCATCAACATTAAAAAAAATGGAAATAGGAAGAGAAATGAAATGAAGCCACAACTGAAGAGACTGGTAAGGGTAACTCAAGAGGCTGAACAGAAAAACAAGTAACATTTTTTTTTATGAAAGGGCCAAACATATCAAGGAAACCCTCGAACTCTTTCTCAATAAACAAAGGAACCCAGATGAACAAATGTTTAAGAGATCCCACAGGCTAGGTTACATACTCTTTATTACATGAAGATAAGAGAAAAAAGTAGAAAATTCAAATATTTATTGAGCAAGGCAGAGTATGGAGCAAATCACAAACTATAGTAATGAAACTCTTTTATGCATGAATGAAACCCTCAAGTTTTCTTGGGTAGAATGGAGGCAAGTACTAAATACTTACATAGAGAAGAAGAAAGAAAATACAACCCATGACCATATGTCGGCAGAGCAAGCATTTTACAAAGGTAAAATCATTATTTTTTTTGCAAACAATGGATTTTTAGGTACTGCTACAGAATGAAAAAGAAACAGATACAAGAAGATGAGGCCAAAGTTACAGATTAAAAGCAAAATCTTTAGGATTTTCCTTTGAAAAGTTCAACTTACCTATAGTTTGAATCGTTTTTCATGAAGATTTAGCTTCAAAGAATCAAAGATCTTAGCTAGTTAGCTCCTGTCGACTCCAGTTCGAGTCCTAGTTTCTTCCATGGTGGCGCAGAGTGGGGTTTGCTAAATGGAAAGGAATCAAAGTGGATGCCTTGGTTGTGGGATTCTTTTGTCTACCAAAAAGACTTTGCATTATTTCATATTTTATGTGTTAGGTATCCCTATACCTATACATATGTTTATACATTTTTTACAAAGTGCAAACTCTTCAAATGAACTCTTTGAAAACTGCTTGTAGTGCCTTGTAATACGCCATCTAAACCCATTGTTCCCTTTTTCTTTTCTTTCACATATACAAGTGAAGTTAATATTGTAAACAATATTAAAGTAATGTATAATAAATTGCTTTAATATTTATCATGCAAATGAAAAGGATAAAGGCAAAGACATCATAGATATTAAAGTGATTTCTTATTGATTACTTTAATGCTTAGCTTCACTTTAAACATGCAAAGGGATCAAATACAAGAGTGGAGTTCGAGTTGTGTTTAAGTTAAATAATCATGCGATCAATGCAAATGAGATTCTTTTCATGTAGTTTTGGGGTCTCCATCAATCCAACTATTTGAAGAGAGGAGTTGAGCCTATTTATACTCATTTTCATGCATTTTTTACTCCTCTTTTTTAGGGTTTTTATATTTGCTCATGGTGAAGATATTATCACTTTCGGATCACTTTCAATGCCACCTTCATGCATTCTAGAGCTAGTTCAACTTACCATTCAGTTATATACATTATGACATGGAGTTTTGAGTTGTTTGAGCTCAATTCACGCCATTGTTGGGCCCCTTTTTCATGCATTTTTGGTTTTGCTCATGAATTGCTTTGAGACTCGGATATTTTGAGTTATCTTCTTTTGGCTTTTTGAAGCCCTCTATTGTATATATTAGAAAAATGTTTATCTTTTTCCTTGGTTCTTGACTTTTACTCTCTTGATTTTTGAGAGATGAGATTTTGTAACTCATTTTTATGATAGTTTAATATACAAAAGCAGGTTTTACAGGTTCTATTTTTCCATTTTATGCAAGAGTTTCCTTTAATTTCAATTGATTCAAGTATCTACCTTATCATTGTGTTATTTTTATGAATGATTGGATGAGATTTTACTGTGTTTTAACATCAGAACCTTTAAATCATTGTCTCATTTATACTTGCATGCATTAAAAAGTAGTGAAAATCACAAGTCTTAGGTTGTGTATTGAAATAATCTTTTTTTTTCATGTTGTGAGAACCCAGTTTTCCTTCAAAGAAGAAATTTATTCAAGCCTTCCTTAGAATCATTTTTGTGATCAAATTGTTAAATTGATTTGTGTGGATAGCTTTATGAAAGTTATTGTGAGTTAGAGTTGCATGTTTCTATCAATTAGGTGCATCACGGGTATGTGCAGGATCATCATGGAAAAAATAGGCCCTTAAGTAGCGAAAAATTCAGAAAAATCAGAGTTAGGAAACTTGACATAAAAAATTGAATAAGTCATCTATATTATTTCAAAAATATGTAAGAATAGAATCTGTAGCAAATTGAATGTAGTTTCTAAACTACTAGGTTTTTTTTTAAATCTATTTGGTGAAAATTGAAATTTCAATGTAGTAGTACTTAAATTTGGGAAAAAAATAAGAAGTAGGGTGTTTGACCACCCTAACAACAATAAAATGATAATATTTTTTTATAAGATTTTAGATATAAGTAGAGGACTTATGTTTTGATGTGATTTATATTTTTTGTAATTTTTTCCGTAAATAATTAATTATTTTTTTATTACAACTTTTAAAAATATAAAAACTTGTATGTCTGACCACCTTAACTTGGTCAAAACTTCATGAAATTCAATTTTTCTTTTTGTAATCCTATAGTATGTGAAGCATAGAATGTGACGCATGTTTCATATTTTAAAAATGTGATACCATTTGAAAGCTATAGATGTTTTTCAATCAACCTATCAATCAAGACTTTACTCATAATTCAAATAGAAAATGAATAATAATTACTTATTAAATTCAAAGTAAAGCATAATTTATATTGGTGGAAAGTTGATAATCTCCTTTAAAAACCCTTTTCATTTCATCAATTTTGGGTAAAAAAAGTCATCAGCCACATACCCATCATATTGCCACTTTTTGGCCCATCATGATCTTGCACATACCCTCACCCACAATTTTAAGTTTAGTTTATGCATTCATTTCAAACTTTCTTCCCTTTTCCATCCAAGTTAAAATCATCAAAATATCTTATACAAAGCCTACCCATAATCTAGAGGTTTACTTTCATATAGGGTGCCTACAACCTGAAGGTATTTCCATCTTACATAGGATTGCAAAGTATCTTTGCTTTCGCAAATGGGTGCACTCCTGTTGATAACAGTCTTTGGCACGCCCGGTGGGACTCTGAAGTTTACTTCAAAGAAAGAATTCAAAATTTTTAAGTTGTTGTTTACAACAGCATTCTACTATCATAGGTTTAATATTTGATTGGCGACTCCATTTTATCTGGTTTTAATTGCATATTTCAATAGCACATGAGAAGTATCCAGACTCAAAGTAGTACTGATCCATTCAAATATATGCAACTATCATCTCCCAAGAGAAGAGGTAGAACAAAAAGAAAGAGATTGAGCAAATCAACATCAAGATCATGATCAACACCAAGATCTCATTCTACACCACCCAATTTTAGGCCTTCAAGTTTTGTACCTACTTTTTCAGTAGCACGAGTAGTACTAGTGTTACAAGTACCACCTCCTAGAATAACTCCAATGGCTAGAGCACATGTGTTTGTACCATTCAATTGGGGCAGCCCTTTGAATTTGACTCAGCACAATGACATACCGGTAGTTGCACTTAAAAGTCTATCTATCTTTACTGGTGAGGATAATACTACACCAATAGAACATATCAGAGATGTAGCTTCACTTTGTGGAGTTTATCATATAACTCAAGAGAATGTGGCGTTGAGGCTATTAGCAGCTTCATTCAAAGGTAAAGCACTTCAATAGTTCAAAGGCTTACCAGTGAATACTATTGCAACATGGGATGATTTGGGAAATAATTTGAACAAGTAGTTTTCAAACAAGTAGGATAATCTTTCCTTGGTTGAACAGATGACAACCATCAAAAGATCTCCTCAGGAGAAAATGACTGATTTTAATTTCATATTTCAAAGAACTTGGGATAGAATCCCAACCACGATAAGATCTTCAGCGGATCATGTTTTTTTGTATTATCTTAGAGCAAGTAACAATGATATTGTGCTTTTGATCCAGTCTATGGGAAGAGTAACCCTGCCAGCAGCCTATGACATAGTCATTAGAGCTGAGAATAATTTAATACAGGTTGGTAAGATTGCACCCAGGCCTCCTATGCATATTTTCCTAGATGTACAGCCATTGATGCCCATTCAAGTACCTCCTATAGCCTCGTTGCCTATTGTTTCAATCTTAGGTTTTCAAACTATTGTTCAAAATAGTGTTGTTCCAACAAATTTAGACTTGCAAGAGCTTAGAGGTACCCAGCAGCAAATGGCTAAATTCCTACAAACAGTAAGCAATGACTTAGTGAGCCTCAAAAATTAGCAAAACCAAAATTACAAACCTTATCAAGCACCCTTTCATCCAAATAGACCACCTTATCAGACTGATTACCAAGGATAGAAAATAAATTTCAATGTTAGGCCTAATATGCCATATAATCATAATGTTGGTAGGTCTTCTAAAGAGCTTATACCAGTGCAAAACAACTTAGTACAAAATTATGTGTGGTGATATCCCTGTAATCAACCTCATAATCAGGATACCTATATGAACGGGGTGATTAACCAGGCTCTCATGGTGCAGAGTAGTTTTGTTGCTTCTGAAAAGACAACAAAGGTGGAAATAATTAGCAAGATGATCAAACGTAGTAGAGTGATCTTGACATTGTCATAATGAACTGGCAAGGCAATGATTTTTGTGGAATTAATCATGCACAAGGTCAAAATCAATCAGCTACTTCTATTGTATCCAATACGAGGTCTAAGAAAAGGGTAGTTGATCTAAGACAGTAAGTTGATTTTGATAAACAACAAGCAAAAAAAGATAAACAAGTTGTTCAACAAAAAAATCAAGCTTTTATAGCCCAATAGAGGTAGGTTCAGCCTTCTACAGCTTAGAATGTTCAATTTTTTCCAAGACAATAAGTTGTGCCAGCAAAAGAACAACCAAAAGCTCAATCTCAAACTCAAACAACACAAATAAAGGTCATTTTTCCAAAAGTACAACAAAAGGTTAGTGGTACTACTTTAAATATTGTCGAGCATATGAGAAAAGCTACAATTACTATGACCATGTTAGATGCTTTACATCTTCCTAGGCAGAAAGAAAGTCTGTAAGAATCTTTAGCCAAAATATCAATTTCTGATGAATCCACAAAGGAGCAGCCTAGAGTTCTTGAAAATAGTACGGAAGTAAAGATTGAACAGCCAGCAAAAGAGGTAAAACCACCACCATTTTATGTTAGTTTGATTATTGGTGATAGCATAGTGCATAACTGTATGATAGATTCAAGAGCAAGCAGCTTCATTATGCCCAAACAGCTGGTAGATAAGTTAGGAATTGAGTATGATCTATTGTCAAAAGGGGTAGTTCAATTAGATGGTACAACCATCAAGTCTGTTAGAGTTATTAAAATTCTACCTCTTACATTGCACATTTGTCCCAACTTTTTGATTCCACAAGATATTTACATCTTTGATCTACCACCGTTCTTTGCTATTTTCCTTTCTAGAGATTTTATAGCAAAGTTAGGTGGTTATTTGTCATTAGATTGGTCACATATGTGTTTCAGGACCAGATATGGTACTAGAGTGGCTATTAAATAAGAACCACAGGCTAAAGACCATATTGAGCCTTATGTTGCAAATCCTATAAATGCAACCTATCCATCCATGAGTATGACAATCAATCCATGACCCCTGACCCCAATGTACCCATTGAAGGCATACCTGACATAAATTTAGATGAGTGGGCAGCCAAGAATCACAAGGTTGATCCATTCAGTCACATGGATGAACTCGGTTTGGGAATTTATATGATTCAAGAGCCTGATCTGATTGTTCCAAATTTGGTCAAAGAGGAAAGACAGTCAAAACAATAGATTAATCAACTTTGGAAGTTGTACTATGATGGTTCAAGAAGTAAAGTCAGTAGTGGTGGTGGAGCTATGTTGATTTCACTTGAAGGAGAGGTATTTTTCAGCACTTCACTTTGCTTTCAGCTATTCAAATAATACAGCTGAGTATGAGGCGTTAATTCATGGCCTAGAGTGGGCCAGAAAGAAAGGAATCAAGTGTCTACAAGTATTTGGTGATTTTGAGCTTATAACAAATCAAGTAAGAAACCTAAATGTGACTAAAAATGATTTGTTAAAGCTGTATAAGCATAGAATTTGGGATTTAATAGAAGAATTTGATGCTTTTAACTTAATGTCTATTCCTAGAAATCTGAATAAAAAAGCGGATAAGCTTGCTACCATAGGTTCACAATACAACATACCAACTGATATTCATAGTATCCAGGTACAGCAATATGTCAAGGTGGTAGTAAGACCATCTATACCTAATAATAACACTAATTGGCAGGTTTTTGACAGTGATGAGCAAATAATCAATTTTCTGATAGAAGAAGCAGAATTTTCTGTTGGAAACCAACAAAATTTGGAACAACAATATGAAAATCAGATTTTGCAGCTGAATTCTAATAAGTTGCCCAAGGGATTGGTCACCCTTGAATCAATTTTCAACACTGATGATCAGGTTAGGAAAGACAAATCTAGCATCACAATGAAACAGGACCACTATGAGTTGATTGAAATATTCAAAGACAATCTTCTCAAGCTTGGAAAAATCTGTACAAAAGAGGAACAGTAAGCCTTTTTCTTGCTTTGTCAAGAATTCAGTAATGTTTTCGCTTGGGAATATGGAGATCTGAAGGGTTTCAACCCTGAGTTAGCTCAACACACCATTAAGCTGGAACCCAACATGAAACTAGTAAGACAGAAGTAGAGGCCCCTGAATCCAAAGTTGAAGCACCTTATGAAAACAAAATTGAACAACCTAATTGAAGGTAGATTATATTTTGGGTAAAGCACACCTCTTGGGTTTCTAATTTAGTGCATGTTAGGAAGAAAAATGAAGAGATAAGGTTATGTGTTGATATCTGTGATCTAAACAAAGCTTCACTTAAGGATCACTATCTACTACCTTCAATGGAGCAGATATTACAAATTTTTTCAGGTTTAGAAAGGTTCTCAGTGTTGGATGATTACTCGGGATACAAATAGATTTTGGTTAAAGAGGAAGAGTAGTACAGAACAACCTTTACCACCAATTGGGGTACTATGCCTATAAGAAGATGCCCTTCAGATTGTCTAATGTAGGGGCAATGTTCCAAAGAGCGATCGATATGGCCTTTCAAGGCCTTATTAATAGGTTTGTTCTTGTATATCTAGATGATATTACTATATTTTCAAAGAAAGTTGACGAACACTTTGCTCATCTTAAGCAGATCTTTAAAAGATGCAGAGAATACAGGGTGTATTTAAACCCCAAAAAGAGTATTTTTGCATTCCATGAAGGAAAGCTTCTAGGTCATTGTTTGAAAGCACGGTATCACCATTGACCCAGAAAGAATCACTGCAATTTTAGCTTTACCCCTGCCTGCACATAAGAAAGGTTTGCAGAGTTCTCTAGGAAGAATTAACTTCGTTAGGAGATTTATTCCTAACATTGCATCCTTGTTACAGCCACTCACAGCCATGCTAAGAAAGAATATTTTGTTCAACTGGATAAAAGAAGGAAAGAACAATTTTGAAGAGATCAAAGAGGCACTTGCAGCAACCCCAACACTTATCAATCCTAATTTTGACAAAGATTTTATCTTGTATTCATTTGGAAGTGTTGATACCATCTCTGCTATGCTATGTCAGTAGAATGAAGAAGGCTTAGAGCAGCCAGTGGCCTTTTTTAGCCAAGTTTTGCATGACTATGAAGCTAGGTATTCATTTGTTGAGAAGCATGTGTTAGCTATAGTAAGAAGCCTTAAAAAAAAAGGCAAATGTTGTCAAATAACAAAATACAGTTGTTGGTTGCTCATCCAACAATCAAGGAATTTTTGCTCAACAAAGACATCAATGATAAAAGAGTAGGTTGGATCACAAAGGTGATGGAATATGACATTGAAATTAAGGTCACCAAGCTTGTTAGAGGCAAGGGCCTATGTGAACAGCTTGCTGGAAATGCAGAGAATAGAAAAATAGTTGATTAGCAAGCTGAAACAATGCTTAATAATGAGGAATTAGTTGATGTTCCAGTTACAACAGCAAATTGGATTCAATAGATGGTACATTATCTGCATACAGGTGATTGTCCTAAAGGTTTAGACAAGTCAAAACAAAGGTATTACAGGCTTCAAGCGATTCCTTTCGTTGTAATTGATGGTATTTTGTATAAAAAGGATTATAATGGGATTTTACTCAAATGTGTAGAGCCATAACAGATTAAGAAAATTTTGAAATAATTTCATGACAGGCCCTCTGGAAGTCACTTTGCACCTAGAACCACAGCCCTTAAGATAATGAGAGTTGGGTATTATTGGCCTGAATTATTTAAAGATGCCCATACTTGGGTTAGAAAATGTAACAAATGTGCAGTGTTTGCAGGAAAGCAGAAGCTTGCAGCTCTGTCACTACATCCAATACAAGTGGAGCAACCTTCTGGCAAGTGGGGACTTGACTTCATTGGTCCCATCAATCCACCTTCGAGTGTTGGACATAAATGGATACTTACAGCCATAGACTACTTTATGAAGTGGACTGAAGTAGTTGCACTGAATTAGGAAAATGAGACATTTGTTTTGAACTTCTATCAAGACTTGGTTTCTAGGTTTGGAACACCAGATTTAATTATTTCTGATAATGCTTTAGCATTCAAAGTTTTGAAAGTTTTGGATTGGTCAGTAAAGCATAATATTTATCTGAATACTTCTTCAAATTATTACCCTCAGGGTAATGGACAAGCAGAATCCACTAATAAGAACTTGATTAAAATCATAAAGAAGACAATTCAAGATAATCAGAGGACTTGGCATGAGAAGTTGAAGTTAGTCTTTAGGCTCATAGGATAACACCTAAAAGAGCAACAGGTAATTCACCTTACGTTCTAACTTATGGTAAAGAGGCCAAAATGCCTATCTCAGTTGAGCTACCTACATTGAGTATGATCAAAGAAATGGAATTGCTTGATGAAGAACCTATGGAAATTAGGCTAGCATAGCTAATGGAACTGGAAGAAATGAGAAAATAAGCATTAAGGAACTTGGAAATTCATCAGTCTCAAATGAAAAGGAAATTTGACAGAAAGGCGGTCCCAAGGATATTCAAAGAGGGGGATTTGGTTTTTAAATGGGATGAGCTCAAGACTAGACTTGGTAAACACACAAAATTTGATGTCATGTGGAATGGACCATACATTATCACTAAATGCAAACAACATAATACATTCCAGCTCTCAAGGCTAGATGGAGAGGTGTTACCAATCCCTGTCAATATGATTCACCTCAAGCAGTGCTATTAAAGAACACAGTTTACAGATGTACATAGTAAAGTAGTTTCAATTTTTGTTTTTCTTTTCAATAAGTGCCTCATGGCACATTTAATTTCAGTATTGTTTTCTCTCAATAAGTGCAAATGTTGCACCATTTTTTTACTCTGTCTTAAATAGAGTCATGATTAGTTTTTTCAGTTTTGTTTTCTGTTGTATAGTTTCACCAGCTGAGTTACAATATTTTCTAAATCAAAAGAGGACAAAAATGGACTCCATGCCCAATGGATAAGCTACATAACTAGTTTATGGTGCTTAAAAGAAAACACTCCGCAGAGGACACCAAATTGTTACCTATTTTTAGCTACAGCTAAAAACAAGTAGAGTTGAATTGCATTCATCATTAAAAGGTACACAATAATTTCAAAAAAATTTGCTAAGTATTCATAGCTATACAAATCTGATTACTTTTGAATTTCCAGTATTATTAGGAAAATGAATTGCAACAGAAAAACTCATTAATTTGCATAAGAAATGTTGTTTTATTCATATTGTAAAAACCAAAGTCCCACACAAGAAGTGGGAGTAGCTTAATTTGATTACTTGATCAAATAATGAATACAAGAAAGAAATGCATCACACAACTAAAGATAATATAACAATAAGGAGAGAAGGTGATTCGTCATTTCCTGGAATAATGAATTATTGTTACAGTTGTGTTGATCTGGGTTCAGCTCTAGCTCCAAGGTTTAGCTCCAAAGTTTACTTGCAAAATTGTTGAAAGGTGGTCTTAGAGATATGAGAAATCACATTCAACCTTATCCCTATATTACCAACAGAAATGTAATCAGCATCCTATCAAGCATTCATCAGATGATTACGTCATCAAAAAAGTAGATATTCAGGGAGCACAAAGTTCAATGCAAGCTTCCAGCTTCAATTATTTTGCTAACTTGTTTGTTTAATGTGCAAGAATAGGTTCATTATGTTCATGATCAATTTTCATCAAATATGTGGAGAAAAATGGGCTCCCATAAGGGTTGAGCCTAGCATATGAGGAGGACGCCCTCTCATTCACATCATTATATGAGAGTCATGAAATATTCAAAATAATCATTAAGAGAAGTTGTAACCAAGAAGAGATTCATAAAGTAGCCTTATTTCAACATGATGAAAAGAGTTTGAGCAAGCATCTTATTGCTCATCATACTAAAAGAATGATAAAAACATGTTTAGAGATCACTAGTTTCATTGTTATCTTGTTTCAGCTCTACCTTACATTCTTTTGCATTTTAGTGAGGTATTGAGCTCCTTTATATTGAAGGGAGAGCAGGGTATCAACCCTTTTTAGACTATTTCTAAACAAATTTTGAAATACATATATAGTCTTTAAGAGACTCAAAGAGAAACATGTCTACAACATAAAAATAGAGTACCATCATCAAAAGGTAGTCCACATAAGCTATAAAATTACTTAACCACTAGGAGGGAAGTCCACATAATTGTAGGATAGCATTGCTAAATCTCCAAATCAAGAGCCATCATTAACATATCAACTTTATAAGTTATCATTATCTTTGATTTTCTATAGAAGGACAAGAAAGAACCATGCTTCATGCCTATTAGAGAGAGAATCAAGCATCAAATTGCTACAGATGGCTTATGCCATTACAAACAAGGATGATGATAGGCCATGACAATCTGAATATGTTGGACGGCAATAGGATACAACTGTATTGTCAAACAAATCTATAAGCTATAGGTACATCAAGGGTATGGCTACTTTATCACATGTTACCCCTATTTCTTACAACAAGACAATAAGATATTTCTTCAACAATGACATAGAGCAATACATGATATCAAGAGTCTTAAGGATATTAAAGAAATGTCACATGACAGAGGCAGAACACTCTCATTATTTCATTTTTCACCATGTAGCAGTAGCAATGTGAGTTAAGACAAGTACGGGGTAGCATGGTGTTGCAATGGCCTGCATAATGAAGGCAATACCCTCAAGGGGTCCAAATGAAGCATGGACACTAAGTAGAGTCACTATACAGTGTGAGCAACAAAGTACATAAGGACAAGCCATGTTTATACTTTTTTTTAAAGTTCTTTACATCTTCAAGGATATAATGCATTGTTGCTGAATTCTATAAAATGCTTATTTTCCTATTGAGCACATGGTTTGATCAAGTCATGCAATGAAAGCTACAAAAATATAAAAACACAACTAAAAGATTTTATGGCAGTCAAGATGTCTCCAACAACTCATAGAAAGACATTTGTGAACCATCAAGTTACATATTAGCATGTAGCAGTCCTTGCCATATTCCATAGTTCTTATAATGCAAAAAATGATGGACTTACAACAGAAAACAAACCATCAACATTAAAAAGAATGGAAATAGGAAGAGAAATGAAATGAAGTCACAACTGAAGAGACTAGTAAGGGTAACTCAAGAGGTTGAATAGAAAAACAAGTAACATTTTTTTTTTATGAAAGGGCCAAACATATCAAGGAAACCCTTGAACTCTTTCTCAATAAACAAAGGAACCCAGATGAAGAAATGTTTAAGAGATCCCACAGGCTAGGTTACATACTCTTTATTACATGAAGATAAGAGAAAAAAGTAGAAAATTCAAATATTTATTGAGCAAGGCAGAGTATGGAGCAAATCACAAACTATAGTAATGAAACTCTTTTATGCATGAATGAAACCCTCGAGTTTTCTTGGGCAAAATGGAGGCAAGTACTAAATACTTACATATAGAAGAAAAAAGAAAATACAACCCATGACCATATGTAGGTAGATCACTAGTTTCATTGTTATCTTGTTTCAGCTCTACCTTACATTCTTTTGCATTTAGTGAGGTATTGAGCTCCTTTATATTGAAGGGAGAGCAGGGTATCAACCCTTTTTAGACTGTTTCTAAACAACTTTTGAAATACATATACAGTCTTTAAGAGATTCAAAGAGAAACATGTCTACATATTAAAAATAGAGTACCATCATCAAAAGGTAGTCCACATAAGCTATAAGTTTATATAACCACCAGGAGGGAAGTCCACATAATTGTAGGATAGCATTGCTAAATCTCCAAATCAAGAGGTGTCATTAACATATCAACTTTATAAGTTATCATTATCTCTGATTACCTACATAAGTACAGGAAAGAACCATGCTTCATGCCTATTAGAGAGAGAATAAATCATCAAATCGCTACAGGAGGCTTATGCCATTAAAAACAAGGATGATGACAGGCCATGACAATCTAAATATGTTGGATGGCAATACGATACAACTATATTGTCAAACAAATCTATAAGCTATAGGTACATCAAGGGTATGGCTACATTATCACCTGTTACCCCTATTTGCTTACAAAAAGATAGCAAGATATCTCTTCAACAGTGATACAGAGCAATACATGATATCAAGAGTCTTAAGGATATTAAAGAAATGTCACATGATGGAGGCACACCACTCTCATTATTTCAGTTTTCACCATGTAGCAGTAGCAATGTGAGTTAAGACAACTACAAGGCAGCATGGTGTTGCAACGGCCTGCATAATGAAGGCAATACCCTCGAAGGGTCCAAATGAAGCATGGACAATGAGTAGACTCACTAAACAGTGTGAGCAGCAAAGTACATAAGGACAAGCCATGTTTATACTTTTTTTTTAAGTTCTTTATATCTTCAAGGATATAATGCATTGTAGCATAATTTTGTAAAATGTTAATTTTCTTGTTGAGCACATGGTTTGATCAAGTCATTCAATGAAAGCTACAGAAATATACAAAGGAAACTAAAAGAGTTTATGGCAGTCAAGATATCTCCAGTAACTCATAGAAAGACATTTGTGAACCATCAGGTTACATATTAGCCTGTAGCAGTCCTTGCCATATTCCATAGTTCTTATAATGCAAAAAATGTTGGAGGACTTACAATAGAAAACAAACCATCAACATTAAAAAGAATGGAAATAGGAAGAGAAATGAAATGAAGGCATGGCTGAAGAGACTGGTAAGGGTAACTCAAGAGGCCGAACAGAAAAACAAGTAATGTGATTTTTTTTATGAAAGGGCCAAACATATCAAGGAAACCCTTGAACTCTTTCTCAATAAACAAAGGAACCCAGATGAAGAAATGTTTAAGAGATCCCACAGCCTAGGTTACATACTCTTTAATACATGAAGATAAGAGAAAAAAGTGAAAATCCAAATATTTATTCAGCAAGGTTGATCATGGAGCAAATCACAAACTATAGTAATGAAACTCTTTTATGCATGAATGAAACCCTCAAGTTTTCTTGGGTAGAATGGAGGAAAATTCTAAATCCTTACACAGAGAAGAAAAAAGAAAATACAACCCACGTCCATATGTAGGCAGAGCAAGCATTTTACAAAGGTAAAATGATTATTTCTTTTGCAAACAATGGATTTTCAGGTACTGCTACAGAATGAAAAATAAACAGATACAAGAATTTGTGGCCACAATTATAGATTAAAAGAAAAATCTTCAGGAGTTTCCTTTAAAAAGTTAAACTTACCTATAGTTTGAACCATTTTGCATGAAGATTTGGCTTCAAAGACTCAAAGATATCAGCTAGTTAGCTCTTGTCGACTCCAATTCGAGCCCTAGTTTCTTCCATGGTGGTGCAAAGTGGGGCTTGCTAAATGCAAATGAATCAAAGTGGATGCCTTGGTCATGGGTTTCTTTTGTCTTTTAGGGTTTTTTTCCACCAAAAATACTTTTCCTTATTTCATATTTTATGTGTTAGGTATTCCTATACCTATACATATGTTTATACATTTTTTACAAAGTGCAAACTCTTCAAATGAACTCTTTGAAAACTCCTTGTAGTGCCTTGTAATATGCCATCTAAACCCATTGTTCCCTTTTTCTTTTCTTTCGCATATACAAGTGAAGTTAATATTGTAAAAAATATTAAAGCAATGTATAATAAATTTCTTTAATATTTATCTTGCAGATGCAAAAGATAAAGGCAAAGACATCATAGATATTAAAGTGATTTCTTATTGATTACTTGAATGCTTAGCTTAACTTTAAACATGCAAAGGGATCAAAGACAAGAGTGGAGTTCGAGTTAAATAATCATGTGATCAATGTAAATGAGGTTCTTTTCATGCAGTTTTGGGGGTCTCCATCAATCCAACTATTTGAAGAGAGGATTTGAGCCTATTTATACTCATTTTCATGTAGTTTTGACTCCTCTTTTTGAGGTTTTTTATATTTGCTCATGGTGAAGATATTATCACTTTTGGATAACTTTCAGTGCCACCTTCATGCATTCTAGAGCCAATTCGAGTTACCATTCAATTTTATACATTATGACATGGAGTTTTGAGTTGTTTGAGCTCAGTTCACAACATTGGTGGACCCCTTTTTCAGGTAGTTTTGGTTTTGCTTGTGAATTGCTTTGAGATTCAGATATTTTGACTTGAGTTATCTTCTTTTGGCTTTTTGAAGCCCTCTATTGTATTTATTGGAAAAAAATTTATCTTTTTCCTTGGTTCTTGACTTTTACTCTCTTGATTTTTGAGAGAGAAGGGATTTTGTAACTCATTTTTATGACAGTTTAATATACAGCAACAGGTTTTATAGGTTCTATTTTTTCCATTTTATGCAAGAGTTTCCTTTAATTTCAATTGATTCAAGTATCTACTTTATCATTGTGTTATTTTTATGAATGATTGGATGAGATTTTACTGTGTTTTAACATCAGAACCTTTAAAATCATTGTCTCATTTATACTTGCATGCATTAAAAAGTAGTGAAAATCACAGGTCGTAGGTTGTGTATTGAAATAATCCTTTTTTTTCATGCTGTGAGAACCCACTTTTCCTTCAAAGAAGAAATTTATTCAAGCCTTAGAATCATTTTTGTGATCAAATTTATAAATTGATTTGTGTGGATAGTTTTTCTGAAAGTTATTGTGAGTTAGAGTTGCATGTTTCTATCAATTAGGTGCATCACCCATAGTTTTAAGTTTAGTTTATGCATTCATTTCAAAATTTCTTCCCTTTTCCATCCAAGTTACAAACAATCATCAAAATATCTTATAGTAAGTTGGCCTATAATCTAGGGGTTTACTTTCATATAGGGTACCCACAACCTAAAGGTATTTTCATGTTACACAGGATTGCAAAGTATCTTTCCTTTCGCAAACGGGTGCACTCCTGTTGATAACACCAGGTACTTCAGAAGAAGTTTTCAAACCATTTTCAATTGTTGAGAGTCTTCTATTCTTCTCAAGGTCACTTTCTCAGCTTCTTGTCATACCAAATCTAAGAAAACCAAGGGAAATGAGAGGTTCCAAATTTGGCATGCAAGTGCTTTCCAAGTGTACTTTCCATAGTATGGCACATCAATGAGTATCATGTTGAAAACTTACCATTTATGTATTCTCAAATGGTCCCTCCCAACCTCGATCAAACATGCCAAGGAAAGCATCTTTAGACATGTTCTCATCTTGTGCTACTGCATTTTGAGTTGTCGTTAAATGATTTGCATTTGTATTTATAAATTGCATGCAACTTACATGCGATGGGGTTAGTGGTGAACAATTCATTCCAACTGAAAAATTGAGTGCAACTTAATTGAGATGGGTTGGGACTCGACCACACATTACCTATAGCAAACTAAGGGATGTGAATGTTCATTATTTCTTGAAACAAATAGTGCTTTTTTGGTAATGAGTTTGCAAGACTCCTTAACCGACTTTCTCGCAACAATACCCTATGCGCAACCTTGATCTCTCTTTCCTTTCTATCTTGTTCTTTTTGAACCCTCTCTTGCTCCTTCTTTTTCTCTCTTTCCTTTCTTTGTAACTGTTTGAGCTACTCTCTTTCCTCATTGAATTTCCTTGTCAATTTTCATTTGCTCCTTCAACTCCAAGGCCACAATATACATGTTTCCTTTTTCTCCTCATTTTGTTCCTTCTTTTTTACATTTTATGTCTTATATTTTCTTTTTCCTTTGCTCCTACCACATTAGGAGAGTCATATAATCATCAGTTGTCAATAATTAAGACTTTCGACTCACCTGAATAACTCTATTTTCACCTGAATAACCCTAAACCCTAAACCCAATACCCTTAAACCTATATCAAATATCCTAAACCCTAATCCCCATACCCTATACACTTAACCCTATACCCTCAACTGTGAATAGTATCCATCAACCCTCAACACTATACCTTAAACCCTAAACCCTACAAACCTAACCCTCATTCCTATACCCTAAACCCTCAACCTTATACCAGCTAAACCCTAAACATTATTTCTCAACCCTATACCCTCAACCCTATACTTAAACCCTAAACCCTACACTCTCAACCCTTAACCCTATACCTTTGTAGACATTGAAAATTGACCACTTTTATTTGGTCAACTTACACCTAATCCGACTAATTTCATATCTTCTATATTAATTAAATAATACCTTATTATTTAATTAATATTCATTATCCCTTATCCCTTCATCCTAATCTATTTCTTCTATCATATTTAAATCCTAGCCTAAAGGATATAATTACCTTTAATTATTTACTCCCATCACTTATCCCTTTTCTCCAAAAATTAAATAAATAACCTATTTACTTAAACCCCCTCATGTCCCACCCTCCATAATCCACTCCTAATCTTAATCCTCCTAGATTAATCCTAGATTAAGGATGTGCACATTCCTAATCATTGATTAGGGAGGTGTCACATCCTCCATAATAAGCATGTGGGATCCTAATCTCTCTTAGCCACCCAATCCTCTAATCATCCATTAATTAGCCTAGTCTAATCCATGGTCAAACCCCTAATAAATACTACCCACATCCCAATGGAATTTTTATTCTCCCAATTTCCCTCATGGAATTTTTAATTCCATTTTATTCTCCCAATACCCCTCATGGAATTTTTAATTCCATTTACAATCCCCATGTCCTCTCCAATGGAATTTTAAATTCAATTTATTCATCCAAGGTTTCTAAGGAATTTTTAATTCCTTTTATCATTCCCATGCACATTAAAATGTAATTTTTAATTCCTTTAGTCAACTCTTGATCTCAACCCTTGATCTGCCTCCTCCTTCCATTTCCACTGTCCATTCCTATCTCCCTTGGCTAAATGACTAACACTTAGCCATTTTTTCCTTCTAAACTCATTCTAACCAGAATCTATCACATTCATCTTAATCTTTCAATCTCTATAGCCAAATCCTTGCAACCATAGCCACCTTGCATCCATTTTGTGACCACATCAAGCTACAATAAGTCGTTATGTTGCCGAAATCAATATAGAGCACACATATCAAGCCATCAATGAGGGAAAAAAATTCATCAAGCTCAAACAAGGTAAAATAGATTGTATTTTCACTTTTACGTTTGAGTTTCATCTTTAGCCCAATCTTGAGTGTTGTCTTTGCTTTTTATGTCTTGCTTGAGTTTATTTCTTGCATTTTAGATGGGGTAAATATACTGCACACATTTTTGGCATGCTCGATGGGACCAATGTCATTTGTCCTTAATGTTTTCTATTGTTTCTATTTTGAAGGATTCAGATTTTCCTCACCATAGGGGTGAACCTTCCCAGACAAGCGAATATGCCTTGTTATAGAGGTGAACCTGCTACCTAAACAGGAGAGTGTGCACTTGCCCATCAACGCAATAGGTGAACCTATACTTTTTGAACAAAACCTAACTTTCAGAGGCATTTTTGCATTCACCCTTTCACTTTAAAGGTGATTTTTTGTTCGCTATTTCACCCAATAGACGAATTTGATCTCGCCCCTCCTCTGAATATGTGATTGTGTGCTTGACCATCTAGGACCTAACTCACAGAGGTGAACCTGCATTCAAATAGGTGAACCCACATCAAGATAGGTGAAGACGCATCTGCCTCTTTCTAAATGTGCGATATTGCATTTGGACAAACCTACGACCTGGACGGGAGATTGTGCTAGGTACAGAGGTGAATCCGCTCCTACTCATAGAGGAAAACTTGCACTCTAGAGGGGCGATCTTGCAACCTAAAAGGGTGAATCTTCCACCTATAGGGTTGAATCTGCATGATCGGCAGAAGGTATAAAATCCCAATTTTCATCAAAAATTTCATAGCGCTTTATACTTTCCTTTTCAAAAAAAAAATTCTAGGGTCTTCGCCCTCGAACTCCTTCCACAGGGGATCGGACCATCCCCCCACACCCCCCCTTTCATTGGGTTGGGTGTTCCACCCCCTGGGATAACAATCATCTAATTTTCATCATTTATCTTTGCATCTAATCATCTTTTTGTGCAGCTTATCATCATTTGTCCAAGATCAGAGTATTCAACTACTAACTTATCTTCTGTAGGATGAGCGGTCAAAGACAATAGTTAGTTGATTTCCCAAACTAATTTAGGCACACGTAGATTTAATTAAAGGGTCAATTAACTTGTCTGCTATGTTTGGGAGTGGGTTGTTGATATATGCACTCCCCTTGCACCGTACAGTGATCCTAGGTGAGTAGAAATTGCAACTTGGTCTAGTCTAGTTGAGTCCACCTACGGAGTACGCATACACATATGCTCTCCCCTTGCACTATGTGCGAGCCTGGGGACTAGAAAAAACATCTAGTATTTCCTTCCCTTTAGTGAGACCCACCTAGTATTTCATCACGTAGGGGATGATCTCGACCACGTGTTACAAGAGGGGTCTATAAAGGGGGGAGAGCCAAAGTTGTACCCCAATCTAGTCATGTCATGCCTAGCAAATTAAGCATCGATGCTAGGGTGATACCTAGATAAGACATGCAGGGTTGGTCCAAGTTTTTGGTACCTCGTTGGGACTCTCGATCCATGCTTGTGATGGGCTGGTGTTCATGGTTGTACCTCATGCACCCTCTTGGTGTATCGAGGACACATGAGATAGCCTATTTAGCCTAGAGAAAGACTTGTGTTCAGCCACAGCTTGGTGTAGTGCAAGGGATGGGTATGCGCAGGATCATGATGGTCTAAAAAATGGTGATATGATGGGTATGTGTAGGGTATGTGTCTGACAACTTTTTTTTACCCAAAATTGATGAAACGAAAAAGGTTTTTAAAGGAGATTCTCAGCTTTCCACCAATATAAATTATGCTTTACTTTGAATTTAATAAATTATTATTATTCATTTTCTATTTGAATTATGATTAAAATCCTCATTGATAGGCTGATTGAAAAATATCTATAGCTTTCAAACAGTATCACATTTTTTAAATCTAAAACATGTGTCACATTTTATGCTTTGCATACTATAGGATAAAAAAAAAAAATCATGAAGTTTTGACCAAGTAAAGGTGGTAAAACATACAATTTTTTATATTTTTTAAAAGTTGTAATAAAAAATTCATAATTGATTATTTACTTGGAAAAAAATTTGAAAAAATATGCATCACATCGAGACATGAGTCCTCTACTTATATCTAAAATATTATCATTTTATTGTGGTTAAGGTGGTCAGACATACACCTACTTATTTTTTCCCTGAAATTTGAGTGCTACTATATTGAAATTTCAAAGTTTCACCAAATAGATTTTTTTTTTTAATAAACCTAGTAGTTTAGAAACTACATTCAACTATTCTTACATATTTTTGAAATAATATAGATAGCTTATTCAAATTTTTACGTCAAGTTGCCTAACTCTGATTTTTCTGAATTTTTCATGATTTAAAGGCCTATTTTTTCCATGATGATCCTACACATACCCGGATGTCGATAGTACCTTGAAGTTACTCACCACGTACTCCCTTAGGTTGAGGTAGAAATCCTCATGGTTAACTATGATATTTCCTAAGGAGACAGTGAAGGTGAGCCCATGGCATCTATTGATGACCCTATGCCACTAAATCTCTAGCTATCCTCCTTCACGAGAAAGGGTGATCCAGAGAACCACCCTAGTGTCACAGAGTATTAGCCTTGGGGTTTCCCCTCAAGGTGGTAGGCCTACATCCAGTTAACAAACCTTTTTACTAATTTTAGGCTTATGTTGTCTAGAGCGTCTTCTTGTGATATACCAGTACTTGTCGTCGATCTAAGTTAGTCTAGACCACTGCTTCTTGTTTGTTGTGTTTTTAGTTCGTTGTCATAGCCTTTCACTGCCCTCGATGGAGAGTTTTCTTCACACAAAGGTGAGCTTGCATTGTGGATAGGTGATCCTGCCCTAGAAGGGGTGATTTTTTGTATTAGTCCAGTCTAGTCATCCTTTAGGCGAACTTGCTCTTGTCAAGGGTGAATTTTCTTGTGGGTCTCTTAGATAGGTGACCCCGTGTTTTCCTATTCCTTGAATAGGTGATCCCATCATCCTCATAGGTGAATCTTTGTCTAATCAATATCATTCATGTCCACCTGTTCCCTCGGATAGGTAATCCTATCATCCTCATAGGTGATTTTGCATCCTATCTATACCATCCTCATCTGCCTGTTCCCTAAATAGGCGATCATGTTATCTGTAGGGGTGATCTTGCATCTTGTATGTATCATGTGCATCTTATGTTCCCTAGGATAGGTGATCTTTTCATCCTCATAGGTGATTTTGTGTCTGAGTCTCCTAGCCCTCTATCTGTACATATCCCTTGATAGGTGATTGTGTCATCCTGCATTTGTACTAAGTCCTTCCCTGATAGGTGATTCTATTGTTTGTTTTGGAAATCCTGCTCACCTCTCTGTATAGTCAGTCTACATAGGTGATCCTGATACCTAC
The DNA here is from genome assembly GCA_007258455.2 of Sequoia sempervirens. Lineage (NCBI taxonomy): Eukaryota > Viridiplantae > Streptophyta > Pinopsida > Cupressales > Cupressaceae > Sequoia > Sequoia sempervirens. The sequence goes on from VDFB02358134.1 coordinate 47,325,079, forward strand.
AGGGGTGATTCTGTGATATCCATAGATAGGAAATTTTATGATCAAAAGAGGCGAATGTGCTATACATAGAGGCAGATCCACTTCCCATACAAAATCTAGAAATTCAATCCTTTGTGTCATGATTAGCCTATATCTTCCTAAGTCCAAAACTATGATCCATTCATTTTTCCTCTCCATATCCATCTCCAAATGATCACTCTCATCTCATCAACCCTATGAATCAAGGAGTCAGCTAAACCTATCCTTCATTCATCCAACAATCATCCTCGTCATTTTAGTTGTATCCTTAAACTTGGGAATCTATCCCATCACATCCCCCAATCCAATCCTAATCTAATCTTGAATCCCATCTTAATTTGAGCTTCAATCCAATCCTAATCGGAGCTTAAATCAAACCCTACTCTGAGCTTAATATACATCCCAATTTGAGCTTTAGTTCATCCACCTCCAAAATCTTCAAATATTGAAACAAATCTTATGACCCCTTCTTCCACATTCTTCCAATCCATTCTATTTATCTTTTCATCATCTCTCATTTTCCTCTAATCATCTATTACCATCTTTTCAATCCATATCTATCCAATCCAACATCATGAATCCTTATCCTCCTCCTGCAAAACCAAAAATAGTAGTCAAGGGTAATCATAATTGCTTTGAAGATGACATTGAAAGTCTTGTTAATCAAGATGAGTATGAAATAGATCCCTTTGATGCTATCATTTCTAGTAATCTTTCCCTGGTCATCTTCCAAAATCCAGTCACTCATCCAATTTATCCCATCATGCCTCCATCCATGCCTACTAGAAATACTTATGCTACCTTTGACAAGGGAAATCCATTACCTCCCCCATCCACATCTCCATCTTATCTGTCATCCACATATCCCTCTTATCTATCACCCACTTATCCCTCTCATCCAACATTCATACCTCCATCTTCTCCTCTAGCCATATCTCAACCTACATATTTGCACAACACTATCACCTACACCCCCATTCCAAATCCTCTATCTCATTATCCTCCAATGCATGATCCTAATCAACCATATACATCCTCATATCCTCATCCACCATCAACATCCTCCAATCCTATTCCACCATCCCAATATTCCTACCTTAGTTCCCCATCTCAATATTCCTATCTTAATTCTCCATCCATTTTCTCCAACGTCAATCTACCATCCACATATTCCTATACTAATCCACCACCCACATCCTCTTTTCCTAATCCACCATCCCAATATTCCCACCTTAATCCTCCATCCCAATATTCCTATCTTAATTATTCATCCACTTTATCCAACATTAATTCTCCATCCACACATTCCTATACTAATCCACCACCCCAATCTTCCCACCTTAATCTTCCATCCCAATAGTCCTATCTTATTTCTCCATCCACTTTCGCCAACATCAATCCACCATCCATATCCTCCTATGTCACTCCATCTTCCACTCCATCATACCCTAATCCTCCACTCCATGATTCTAATCGACCATTCATGTCCTCCTATATCACTCCATCATGTCCTAATCCTCCACCTACTCCTAGTCCTCCATCCAATCCCATTCCTTCATCTAATCCTAATCCACCAATCCATAATCCTAGTCCTCCACCCATTCCTAATTCTTCATTTATTCCCACCACACCATCTAAGCCTACAATAAGCAAGTACCTCATTCCAGATGTCATCCAAGGACTCATGACAAAGAAGATATCCCCAACTCCACATCCTAAAGGCATGGAACCATTCCATCCCAATCCATCATCCACAGTCATTAGTGATGAGGCCCTTCTCCATCCCACACCTATCACTCCCATTGCCACTCCTAACAATGGCCAAACCATTGAAATTGTCCAATCCATTGAATCCATTAAATCCCCATATTCCACTCCTAGAACCATTGAAAACCATCACAAACACCCAAATCCAATCCAATCCCACTAGTCCTAGTATCACCAAAATCCACTTCCTTGAACTTCATGCATCCTCCATCTTTTTGTCTCCCCCATTCCAGGAGTCCATCTAACATTCCTCTTCCACCACACCATCTACACCCATTGAAACTTTCCAAGAGCTTGATCCAAGGCATACCAACACATCCCCTCATCCACATCAAGATCCTAATATATCATCCACTCCACATCAAGATCCTACCACCTCATTCACTCCATATCAAGATCATAGCCCCTCATCCACTCCATCCCATGATCCCCTTGTCACTCAAGATCCAATCACTCCATCTCATGATCCCTTATCATCCATTACCACAAATAAACATCCTCTCATACCACCTAATCCCTCTCCTGATCCCTTATCACTCAATGCCCCCAATCAAGATGCTACCATACTATCATCTCCATCCATGATCCCCTTGTCACTCAAGATCCAATCACTCCATCTCATGATCCCTTATCATCCATTACCACAAATAAACATCCTCTCATACCACCTAATCCCTCTCCTGATCCCTTATCACTCAATGCCCCCAATCAAGATGCTACCATACTATCATCTCCATCTCATGATCCTTCATCACCACCTAACCAAACTATCCCAACACCAATTACATATCCCCTTGGTGCCCTTACATTTATCCATGGTGGTTTCCTTGCAGAATAAGAACAAAGCATATGCACCACCCATCCTCCTCCACCTAACAATGGACTTGCATCATGCTCCCAAAACAATAAACACCCTACCATATGTCGAATGCTTAAAACTATGAACTATCAAAGAAAAGTCTTAGGCCTTCATGGGAAAGTTATTTTAGAGCCCATCCATGTCAAATAAAATCCACATACACAAGGTCTTGGATATATCTCTCCAAACTCACAATCCAATAATGTTGGTACAACCTCAACAAGCCTCTTCCAAAAGAATATTAGGCTCTTCCCATCACTCCACTACCCCATTTGTCTCCATTCCTCCTCCTCAATCATATCACCTCAAAACAACCATTCATATTACTCCTTCATCCTCCAAATCCATTTTGGATTGTTATGTCCCTCCATCCCCCATCACCCATCCTCCATCTACTACATCTATTTTGGGTCCCTATGTCCCTCCATCCACCATTGTGAACCCTCCATTTACTAAGTCCATTTTAGGATTGTATATCCATCAATCACTTATCCATATCACCCATCATAAACATCCCACTCTCACATTCCCTAATCAGGATCAAAAAGGAACATAACTACACTTCCCCCATCCACGCATCATCCCCAAAATCCTACCCCTATCACTCCATTCATATCTTCTCCACATCATCCATCTCCTCATACCCATCCCATTTCTATGCAAAGCACTTTGGATGCCAAAGTAAAAATGAATAGATCTAAACATCCACATGAATCTAAATCTCCCCATGTCTCCTTAAAAGGACATGTTGAAGAAAAGAAAAATCCAATCCAAAATCCAAATCAATCCCAAAGGCTACACAAGCCTATTAAAAAAAAAATCAAAACCATGTGGGTCCCAAAGAAAAAGGATACAATGCCTTCAAATGAAACATCCATAACAACATCCAAAGTTGCTAATCCAAAAGCTAATCATACACACCCTACATATCCTAAATCTATTTTGGGTCCTTATGTCCCAAATTCACTATCCCAACTCCTCCATTATCCCCACATTCTCCATCCATTAATCCTCCTATCATTTCACATCCCCCATCACACATCCACCCTAGTATTTCATGCATGCACTTTCCAACATCCCATCCATTGTCCCACATATCTCCCACATCAAATCCCTTTAATCCATTCCCTTGCATAATCTATCCATCCTAACTAGGTTGTACCAACATCCAATAGTCACTTCATACATGGGCTCTTATTACCTCATATTGAACTTGATGCTTGATTCCTTCAGCTATCCTATTATCACCTGTCTTCCAAATCCATTTATATAAATCCCTATCCTCATCCATTTCCATCAACACACTTTTCAAAAAGTCAAAAATTCCAAAAAAAATAAGTAAAGAGAAAAAAAAAATCCTCCAATGGTGAAAACTTGGCAAACAAGCACCTTGGATAAGTACCATGATGAAAACCTAGAAAATAGGTGTCATGTGTAAATCCCCCATCCATTTTACTTCCATACTTTGGAGCAACTGCATCCCCTTCATCCATCTCCTCCATCCCACCTATCTTAAACATCCTACCCGTCACATCCCATTTATTTCAATCCCTCCATCCTCCTAGTGATCTTGATATAGATAGGGGAAAACATATATACATGCTTTGGAAACCCCTTAGAATACATTCCCCTCATCCATACACTGTCATATTCCTTATCCTCCCCATCTACCTTCCTTATCCATGCATCCTATACCCATCCATCTCTCTTCCTTATCCATACATCCTATCCATATCCCTTTCACTCCTTTATTCACCCATTCTCCTATCTGTCATCCCTCTTACCTCATTACATATTACATATCTAGAGTGGGGAATATTCTGACTTTGTAACATAGTCCTTGGAGACATCCTTCATCCATCTTGTCATCCCCTCCATCTCCCTATCATTACCTCCCCATCCTCCTTCCATTAATCCTTCCAAATCCTCCATACCTTCATACCATAATCCATAATCCCTTCCATCTCCCCATCCTTATCTTCCTATCCATCCATTATATCATCTTTTCCATCCTCCATCCTTATCTCTCCATGCATTCATCTCTATCCTCATCCCATCTCATAATCCCTTGTCATTGGAATATATCTATTGGCTCCCCCCATGCAACCTAATTTCATCCATCTCACTATCATCACTCCCACCTATTTCACACATATTTCCCATCTACTATAAATTTTCATCACTTATCTATTGATCCATTCCATCATCCTCCCAATTCATCTCTTAATGATTTGGATACCTATCCCATTCCTGAGCTTCACACGATCATCCTCCTATCCAAATAGACTATCTTATCTCATCATATTAGCTCCATCATTGTATCCTCTTATCATGGTCATCTCATCATCCTTTATCCATTGTCTATCATTGGTCTTTTGTCAAACTAAGTTGCCTCTACACTTTCACGTAGGAAAGGCTAATCATTGATAAGCACCTAAGAATTTTTTCCATCCTGTTGTGTCGGCCTCCATCATCCATTTGAGTCTTCATCATCCCCTCTCTGCTTTTATCCATGGTCAGTCATCAGTCTTGTATCAAACTATGAGGTCTATATGCTTTCACGTAGGCAAGGCTCATCTTTGATCAGCCCTCAAGACCCTAGGTTTGGCCTTAGGGTGTGTCTTGGTTTTGTTTCATGTCATCAAGTGTATCCTCTTCTAGCTAGTTCCTAACAACAAAATCCATTGGTACCTTGAGGTTCAATCCATTTTGAGTATCCTGAGTCATGTCGATCAAGCAATCTACCCTCATCCATCTTTGGTCTTAGCAAGATGTATCCTTCCTCACATCATACCATATCAATCCCATCCACTTACTAGTCCTATGAAAAAGGATATTTGAAATTGATTGTGATATTTGGTGCTTTTGGAATTTTTTTTATCATTTGAGCTTCCTATTATACTTCGTCAGGGTTACCACGATCCATCATATCATGGTGTGCTTTGACTGGTAGACATAGGGGCATATCTTGATTTTCTATGTGATCATGTTTTCTTGGTTGTCTCACGTAGTACCCACCGAGATCTTTTATGGTCTTTTGTTATGTTGGGGCAACCTCTTTTGTTTGTGGTTTTCCAACATTGGCCCTACCAAAGCCCCCTTAACTTTGGGATGTTGGACTAACCTTTTGTTTGTTGTGTCAATCCCATACATGTGATACAAAGTCACCTTGGTTCCTCATACCCTGGTGCCTAATATCTCATGCTATATCAAATTACATTCTCATTACATGGTAGCATAATGCATAACAATTAAATTTCTTGATTTGGTTACTATCCATTCATCTTCCCATCTTCCATCCTCTCATTTATCAAAATCCACCCACCCATTCACCCTAAATGTTTCTCATCCATTCATCCTTTATCACTCATCTATTTATCCTATCTGTTTTCATCCCTCCACTTCCTCCATCCTCATCATATCATCTAGTCAATATTCTTAGGATAATATAGATTTTTTATTCTAAGCATCTTTTCTTCCATTATTTTCATTCATTTCAATAATCTCACATCTCCATCCAATTCTAATCCATTTGATCTAGCACAAAACATCTGATCACATATTTGGTCTTGCTCCTAGCCTTGCTACAAGCCTTTATCCTCTCATCATCATCATTGGCATGTATCCTTCCCTATCCTTTTGTTTTTTTTTTGGATGTATCGTTCCCTCATCAACAACACTCTTATCATCATAATTAGGATGTATCCTTCCCTATCCTTTTGTATTATTTTGGGATGCATCCTTCCCTCATCAACAACACTCTTATCATCATCATCAGGATGCATCCTTCCCTATCCTTTTGTTGTTTTGGGATATATAATTCCCTTATCAACAACACTCCATCCATCATCTATCCATTTTGGCTTGTATTTTGACTGGGGCAACATCACAGTTTTCCTTGAATCCATTTGTGCTTGCTTAGTTCTCATTTTATCCTTTCATTATCTCTTCCTCCTCCCATCCCATATTCTATTGATCATTTTGTCTCATCTTCCCCATCTACTCTCGCATCATCTCATCCATTTTGAGAGCACACCCATGTTCTCTTGAACCCACATGTCCTCTCAAGGGGGAATCCTCAATCCTAATCTTCATCTTCACTCTCATCACCTTTCTCCCTAGTCACTCCTTTGAATGACTGGGGCATCTTCCTTAATCCAACCATCTTCTTTTAGGTGTTATGTTTTAATCTTTTTTGAAATTATGCTACTTTTTAACACCATTTCAAAGAGGGGAAAAATGTAGACATCGAAAATTGACCACTTTTATTTGGTCAACTTACACCTAATCTGACTAATTTCATATCTTCTATATTAATTAAATAATACCCTATTATTTAATTAGTATTCATTATCCTGTATCCCTTCATCCTAATCTATTTCTTCTATCATCTTTAAATCCTAGCCTAAATTATTTACTCCCATCACTTATCCCTTTCCTCCAAAAATTAAATAAATAATCTATTTACTTAATCCCCCTCATGTCCCATCCTCCATAATCCACATCTAATATTAATCCTCCTTGCTTAATCCTAGATTAAGGATGTGCACATTCCTAATCATTGATTAGGGGGGTGTCATATCCTCCATAATATGCAAGTGGGATCCTAATCTCTCTTAGCCACCTAATCATCCTCTGATCATCCATTAATTATCCTAGTATAATCCATAGTCAACCCCCTAATAAGTACTACCCACATCCCAATGGAATTTTTAATTCCATTTTATTCTTCCAATACCCCTCATGGAATTTTTAATTCCATTTACAATCCCCATGTCTTCTCCAATGGATTTTTAAATTCCATTTATTCATCCAAGGTTTCTAAGGAATTTTTAATTCCTTTTATCATTCCCATGCACATTAAAAAGGAATTTTTAATTCCTTTGATCAACTCTTGATCTCAACCCTTGATATGCCTCCTCCTTCCATCTCCACCATCCATTCCTATCTCCCTTGGCTAAATGACTAACACTTAGCCATTTTTTTCCTTCTAAACACATTCTAACTAGAATCTATCACATTCATCCCAATCTTTCAATCTCCATAGCCAAATATTTGCAACCATAGCCACCTTGCATCCATTTTGTGACCAAATCAAGCTACAATAAGTCCTTATGCTGCCGAAATCAATATAGAGCACACATATCAAGCCATCAATGAGGGAAAACAACTCATCAAGCTCAAACAAGGTAAAATTGATTTTATTTTCACTTTTAAGTTTGAGTTTCATCTTTAGCCTATTAGTGAGTGTTGTCTTTGGTTTTTATCTCTTGCTTGAGTTTATTTCTTTCATTTTAGATGGGGTAAAAATACTGCACACAACCTTATACCCTCAACCCTATATACCCTAAACCCTATACCCAATATCCTAAACCCTAATCCCTATACCCTATACACCTAACCTTATACCCTCAACCTTGAACATTATCCCTCAACCCTCAACCCTATACTTAAGCCCTAAACCCTAGATTCAACCTTGTACCCTAAACCCTAAATGCTAAACCCAATACCCTCAACCCTATACCCAATATCCTAAACCCTAATCCCTATACCTTATACACTTAAACCTATATCCTAAGCCCTAAACATTATCCCTCAACCCTCAACCCTATACCTTAAAACCTAAACCCTACATCCTCAAACCTCATCCCTATACCCTATACCCTCAACCTCATACCCTAAATCATACATTCAACCTTTTACCCTAAATCGTAAACCCTAAATCCAATACCCTCAACCCTATATAGAATATCATAAACTGTAATCCCTATACCTCATACACTTAACTCTATACCCTCAACCTTGAACACTATCCCTCAACCCTCAACACTATACCTTAAACCTTAAACCCTACATCGTCACCCCCCATACCTATACCCTATATCCTCAACCTTATACCCTAAACCCTTAACATCATTCCTCAACCCTATACTTAAACCCTAAAACCTACACTCTCAACCCTTAACCCTATACCTTATACCCTAAACCTATACCCTAAGCCTTATACCCAATATCCTAAACCCTAATCCCTATACCCTATACACTTAACCTTATACCTTCAACCTTGAACATTATCACTCAACCCTTTCAAGGGAAATTTCCATTTTGAAATGTCATTTGAAAACCCATATGCACATCTAGTATCTTTCATTTTATCTAATACAATTACACATTCAACTATGTCCTAAAGTGAAAACATACACAATTTTTATTTTTAACCATTAACCTTAGAGGAAAGAAATGTAGTTTTCAAATCTAGGATAATTTCAACAGCATAACATGTAAATTATTATTTAAAGAACATAAGAATAGAAAAAAGAGAAGGAACATAAATATATGTGGGGAAAACCCTTTCAGGTAAAAAAACCCCACTTCGAAGCATAGATCCATTGTATTATTAACAATAAAATTAGTTACAATATAATTACAAGCTCATAGCCTTATCATGGAGATTGCATCTCCAATTTACATTGAATATTTACATCTTATTCTTTTAGAGAAATTCTGACAACATAACCCCTATGAATAAAGCTTCTCTCATCATACAATGACTAAATCATTACACATTTTATACATCTCCAATATGGGCACCTAAGGTTACGATATGTCATCTCCACAATCTCTACGTGCCTGCAAACTATAATGGAGAACATGAATTGGTTACAACTATCCACAAAAGCATTTTACCAATCATACACTAACATGCACAAACATGCAACCAATATACAATCACATGCAACCACATGCAAGATAAAAATCACCATAAATCATGTAACAATAAAGCTAGGTGTCCACCATGAGAAAATCAAGTCAAATGCCAATTTAGAACTCAACAAAGACTCCTAGTCACTCTGAGTGACAACTTTGTCTTCACAAAGTAACTTTCCCTTTCTAGCTTTGGTCAATAAGGTCAATACATGCCTCATGACATAAGGGCACACTTTCTTGAGGCTTGTCACAATATTCTTTGCTCAAATTTCCCTCATTATAACAAGTGTCACCCTTCCTTTCTCTTCATTCTCATACAAAGGAATATGCCAACAACGGGTTCCAAAGATCACCACACATTAAAACTTGGCATCCAAGTGCTCCTCCTAGGAATTTTACAAATTATTTTGCACAAATTGAGTGCCGAAGTGATAAGTGGAATTCTTCCATCACATGACCAATCAAAACACCCCCTACAAAATAGGAAACTTCCAACTTGGTCCCACTTCCTAAAAAATAGGAGAAGCTTAATTCTTCAATTATTGGCACAAAAATTCTCCTATAAAATAGGAACTCCTAAAAAATAGGACAAAATGTTGAGACACCAATTCCAAACATTCTCTCACTTTTTGAAGACCTTCCAAGAGTCCATGGATCCAACAAGAACAAATTGCAAAGAGTCCATCAATGAAAACACATCATCACAGCCATACATGCACTTGAACATGAATCTCAAACAATGCTCCCATGCTCCAACCAAGAAATTTGCACTGACATCTAAGATGTCCACTATATCAAGCAACAATTCATGTCATCCTCTAATCTACCACCCATGGAAGAAAAGGAACAAGCCAAGGTGTTACGCACTAGTCTAAAGAACACAAGCATCAAACCCAATTGATAGCAAAGGCTACAAGATACTATCACAACTCCACTATTCTCACGAGCTAAATAGAAGCTTAACCAGATCCAAGCCCATAACCAAAAACAAAAATTTGAAGTCCAAACTTCTCCAAGAACAAGATAAACCATCAACTAGAACAACAACAAAAACAAGTTACCCACATCCAACTAATAAACCCACATGACCAGAAATAGCATCCACAAAAAACTTTAATCCATCCAATCTACCATACCTCAAAAGAAATCCATAACATCAAAAAACTCATGCCAACAGCATATCCAACCTATTAACCACAATCTCAAGATCCCTATGTCAAACATTCAACAAAGATAAACACATTTCAAAACTCCCATAGCATGGGTAATGTCTAGTCTAAAAATACATCAAGGCATACCGAGTCTACCAATAGTAGCACATAGAGGATATATTCATGTAGTGTCAAGCACCATCCACAATGACATGCACAACCTACAACAAAATTGTTGCAAGTACATCACTCATCACATGAAGTCTCCAAAGCTCTCCCGTGTTCTCCACATCCAACAAAGGACAGAGATAAAGGAACCTCCATGTCATCAACAAAAACAAAGTGACAACATATGACCACAAACCAATAATCACCATAGCTCCACACATGATCTCAACTCCAACATCATGTGAATCCAAACATCCAGGAAGAAAACTAAGACCAAAGAAAGAAACTCTACAAATCATTACCACATGTAGAATTTTCTTCTACATACACCTCTAAATGTTGAACTATGTCAAGTATGATCTACTCCACACCCCAAAAGAAAATCCTCAACACCCATCCTGTTCAATCTCCAAGATCAAACACAACATATGCATCATGTAATCACATGGAAGTAAGCTTCTCAAGAGAAGACCAAACTAAGTCTATTTCCCATATTAGGAAATCATCCCACTACCATCTCCTAATACCCTCATAAATGACATCACAATGTCAAGTCATATGCTCAAGGAGATAACCATGCTAAAAAAATCTCCCATATTGAATCCTCCAAAACCATCTCACTATAACTCGAGATCCATATCTATGAAAGGTAAGTAAAACACCTGAAAGGAACAATGGGCTATTCCTCTCAAGTAACAAACTTTCGAGTAGACAAAGAGTGGGGAATAACAATGCTCCTCCAAGATATCCAAGTCATCATGACTCATCCAATAGCAATCTCCTCACAGGTCTATGATGAACTCATGTTCAACCACGGTGTAGGCTTTTCATACTTCCAGCTAAGATCTCATCAAGAGTATCCATATAAACACACATCTCCCATTGTAGGAGAACAAAAGGCCTCACCTAAGTCTCCATGTATCCATGAGTACCAGTAAAATATCAACCCATGCTAAACTCCAAATACATCAAAGCATTCTCATGAAACTATCAAGCACATAACCAATACACTCAATACAAAGAGAACTCTCCAAACCATTATCAAAGCTCCAAACATCTAAAACAACAAAAGGAACCTATCATGGCACCATGATCTAAACATCCCCCTTAGGATATCACATGCTCCAATTGAACAAACCATAGTCTTAAGAGCAATACAATATGCCAAAACTCTAGTTCACCATCAAGAGTATACCATGACATACCAATAGCATACTCTAAACCAACATCACCTGTCAGAGCATTATCGACACCTCAACCAAATACTCTAAGAGTCCTCTATGGCTCTAAGGCATCACTTATCTCCAATCTCATGAATATTACCATCTCCAAATAGTTTCCATATAAATGCAAAAGAACCCTTCTACAACAATAGGATCTAAGAGTTCCTCCTAGTAACATTCACAACACTATAGAAGATCATCCATCACCAAGTGATGAATTCACAGTCACTACTAAAGCTCCCAAAAATAGTGATACCAATCTCTCTAAACATCATGACCATCTATTTCCTAATTTAAAGATCCTTTAGGTCCACACACCCATATGTCCATTTGACAATAATATCAAGTGGCACCAAGATCCCTAAGGAAAGGAAATACACCATCACAGTCTCAAAATCTCACACAAAATAGTGTATCCAAGCTATCCATGACATCATGATAAAATATGCTATAGGTCCCCACAACCAACTATCCAGGCATTCAACACCCATCCTCTCATCCCAATGCAACACAGCAATATATAAGTGACCATAGAAAAGGTCATCTAATGGAGTCCACATCAACTATAAATTAATCTTGTGGATATAGTCAATCCACATCTGAGTTATCTCGCTACAACCAATGGGTAGCTAATCCATAGACTACATAACTCAAAGATCTGAAATATCAAGCATGCAAACCCATCATCATATTAGTAACATGAAAAAATGGGATATCAAATTTAAGATATCATGTAGCTTCTCATGACTCAAACACCAAATCACCAACAGATCCAATTTTCCAAACAAAACCACAATAGAGCACCATAGTTAGGAACCCTCCAAGAATTCACCACAAAAATGTTGATTGACTATTCACATACCAACATCTCCAGACATAGAAGATTTTAAATCTTCTCAAACCATGTATCAAGCATGCATGTAATGTTGCAACCATCTTACATCCAGAATCATCCATGATCTAGAAAATAGTATTCTACAGATCTATAAAACCATAAGTTTTTCTTGATCATGGAAAAACTGTAAAACCACCATTTTTTCCAACACACATGTAAATCCACATCCACTTCACATCTAGAAGACCCAAAGGCTATAAAGAAAACATAATAGTTAATCCAGAACAGGGGAATTTCATGAATATGCATAAATATAGATTTTTGCCAAAAAATCTATAAAACCCTTAGATCCAAAGAACATGAATTTGATCCATGCAGTCCATCAAGAAAGTAGTGGTTCGGGAACTTCAGGCCCATTTGGAGGCCAACTCCATCACCATCATACGCATGCATCTGAGAGAGAATTAGGGTATTCTAAAAGCTTCCAAATAATCGAATGATCAACTCCATAGCCTACATGCATTTGAGGATTGTAAAATAGTGTCTTCCAATACCAAGTGAAACATAGAAAAAGAGATGGAATGAGAAGAATGTCCCCAATCCACCTTTTTCTATATTGGGGGTTTCATTCAAAAGATGAGATCCAAGAATCTTGAAACCACTATCAACCCAATAGGTGAATTGAATCAAGATTGAGGGATCTTGCAATCTTTCCTTTATGCAAGGATGGGGTGGTGAGCTAGATCTCAATTAGAGGAGAAGGAATTAAGCTAATGAACAAACCCTAATCCTAGATCTAACACACAAAATGCATAAATTAAACACAAAATAGAAAGAAACTGCAACTTTTATGGAGGAACAGGAAGGAAAAGATATTGTCCACTTGGTGAAATTAGACTTTTCTAAGATGCTAACAAGGACTTATTTTCCACCAAAGGCAATTGGGTCTTGATAGGCCTGTTCAGGGAGTTTTGGACTAGAAACAGAAGCTTGAAATGTCTATAATCTGCTACCTTTTTTCCCTTAACAAAGACTCATTCACCCTTAAAGGAAAATAGCTCCTGCTAGTATTTTTTGAAAATCTCTGAAACTAGGTTGTAACTTCCAGGTTTGATCTTCTCCTTTCCATTTTGAAATTTTTATTTATGAATCCGGATCTACCTATAACCTGCAAAACAAATTTTGTATCTTGTTGGTGGATAGGGGTTTTCCTTAGTCAAACCCCTTGATGGTAATTAAACCTTTGATGATGAATAAAGATCTAAAACATGTAATTGTGTGTGCAATCTCAATCTTAAGTGTGTCTAAGACTAAGATCCAAGAGAATGTAAAGGAAATTCTATCCAATTGTGTTAGGATAAAACCCTTGAATGCAATATGAACAATGTAAATGACTCGCTAAAGAAGATGTCTAATCCCTCTAATGAATCACAAATCTGAAAATACCTCTTGTAGGCTGCAAATAGGATGATTATAGAAGATGGAATCACTTAGGAAACAAGTCCTTAGGCTTGGTTGTATGACTTGTGCATCTCCCAACACCTAGAATCCTTCATGATTCTCCATAGGCATCTATCATCAACCTTCACTAATGCTTGATCTTGAACACAATATGAGCTTGAAGATCTTGAAAAGTTGCTCCAAAATTTACTTTTGCTTGAATGTTTTGTTTCATGAAAGTTCTTTTTCTCTTGCTTTCTCATAATCTTGCTCTTTTTTTCTCTCTTAGGTGAAATTATGTAAAATAACCTTGTATTTATACTAAATTAGAGAATTAACCCCAAAATTCAAATATTTCAAGCTAACCTTGGATCTAGAAATCAAATTAATGAAAATCCTACCAAAATGGAATTCAAAAAGAGGTTCCTTATTAAGGGAGGACCCATTCGCTACCTAGGAAAAATGGGTCTTGGAACACTTTCCAGGACCTTGCTCTAGGGAGTGAAAATAGATCAAAAACTTAGTTGAAATATGTGAAGAAAGTGGGGTCCTATTAAGGGAGGATCTATTCTCCCTTAGTGGCAAATGGGTCCTAGCTCCAATTTCCAAGACCTAGAACTTTCCAAATTCAAGGTTATATTAATTAATTACTGGGTGTCAGGATTGATCCCTCAGAAAATGCAATTTAGAGGGTTTGAATTTGAGTTAAAAGGGGCAATTAAGTCTAATTAACCATAATTAATTAATACCACCCTAGATAGATGTGACAGTGTGTTTAAACACTTTACAAAACCAAAAATAAGGCTCAAATTAAGTTCAAGAGGGGTCTATTAGGCTTAATTAAATGAATAGACCTTAGAAAAGTTTGAAAATGTCTTACAACACTTTACAACACTTTTGTGGAAGATGAATTTTAAATATAATTTAATTAAATAAGGACCCTACAGAGGTGTGAATGTGTGCAACACCTTACAACACCACTCCAAAGTATAATTAAGTTAATTATGTGTCAATTATTGCAAATAAAGTGTGAAAAAGGATTACTTTTTTCGACACTACACCAAGAGCTAAAACAATCACCTAGTATAAGCACAACACACCATGGTGATAACAACACAGGTATCTCCATATCACCAAATATCCCATCTTAGCCACCCAATATGAATTCTTTGTCACACACAATGATAAAGTGTAACCACACCCCATGCATTAGGGTTATTTAGCTATCAAACCGGGAGCTCCAGATCAATTTCATGATCAACTCCAAAACTCCATCTTTTCTATCATTTACATTGCTTGTTGTCTCCTAAAAACAAGATCAACTACAAAGCCTCCACTCAAACAAGGATTACTTTTAGTCCATTCCTCTAGCTCACATTCCCTCAAGCCTCCAAGGCTAAGGAATCACTAGAAGAAATACCTACAACACCAAGCATCACATACATCACCATGCAAACACATGCAAGTGATATGCAAAACTCGAACTGAGCTTTGATACCAAATGAAGGGAAATTTTGATCCAAGAATACCACCCAAGAACCTGTATGTACATCCAGTATCTTTTGTTTTCTCTAATACACACATAAAACTATGTCTTAAAGCAAAAATGAACATAGTTTTAAATTTCACTTATTAATCCTTGGAGGAAAGAAATGTAGTTTCCATATCTAGGATAATTTCAATAGCATAACATGTAAATTAACATTTAAAGAACAAAAGAATAGACATAAGAGAAGGAACATAGATATATGTGGGGAAAACCCTTTCGGGTAAAAACCCCACACTCCAAAGCATAGAACCATTGTATTATTAGCAACAAAATCAATTACAATACAATTATAGGCTCATAGCCTTATCATGGAGATTGCATCTCCAATTTTCATTGAAGATTTAATCTTCTTCTAGAGAAAATTTGGCAGCATAACCCATGTTCAAATAAATATTCTCTCACCATACAAATTGATAAGTCTAGTTTATGGTCCAATTTTGGGTAGAATTTATGATTTATTTGTTGAAGTTTTCATGGACCTTGATGTTAAGCGTTGACATTTTGATGATATTTCCTCAAAACTATAGACATTGGGCCTAATCCTATTTTGCAAATCTTTAATGACATTGGAATATATATGGACTATCTATATTAATTATGCATGTGGTTAATGAATGTTCTTTAAGGTGGTTACAGATATGCAATTATTATGCACACTAACATTGCCATGTAGATATAATTTGAGGATGCTAAATTGAGAAAGACACCGCTAGCTAATCATGCACCATAACGTTCAAACAAGGAATCATTTAAAGGTCAAAGGAGGTCAACAACAAGAGATTCCCCATGGAAATTAAATGTAACTGCCTTGTAATGGTCTTTATTGCTGTTGAGCAATTATGGGGCATTACTACAATACTCAATTTGCATTTGGACATGCATTTTTTACCAGATTCCATGCAGGCATAACCGCCCTTCCATTCTTTCCCTGCTTTCCCTAAATGGCATCCTCCTAGTTTGTGGAGTTTACCGCCTTACTTAGTTGATAGTATAAATAAAGATCAGATGCCCCTTCTCAGGAGGTTGTTCAATCTGATGATGTACCTACATTTTTAAGTTTTCAGCAATACAACTATGCTACTCTTTTGTACTCATATTTTCTAATGAATAAAATGAAGTTATCAGTTTGAGCATCTGATTTTGTATTAGTTTTAAAGGATACTAATCCAAGGGGGCCCACTTGGTGAGCAATCAATCCTTTAGATTATTTTAGCCTAGTCATTACTTTATGTTCAGTAATTAGTTAAAAATCTAGCGTTGACTATTCCTGTAGCCACTAGAATTTCATTCTATGACTGTTCCTACAGCCAAAGCAGACAGAGTAGTTTCCTATTTGTTTGCTCAAATTTTCATTTATGTCATGCATTTCATCTTAGTATAGTTGTTGGTTGATGTTTAGTATTTATGTTATTCCTTTCCAAGCAATTTACTTTTAGCATTGTGTCTTTCTTAGCTGTAGAATGAAAATGACTACTTTAAGTTCCTAGTGCACATATTGTACAGACCCATTTCAAGTTCACATCCCTAGATTGACAAGTTAAATGCACCTTCATGATGATTGATATAGCTATTCAAGTTAGATGTCCAGTCTCTTAATCACAACCATAAAGGCTTAGTTGTTATATCATTGTAGGAGACCAACATTTTTGGCATTGTTGTCGAGGATGGTGTCAAACTAGGAAGTTCTTTGGAGTCATTGATAGTTTTTCTTGTTGTAGTATTTCTAAAGTTTGTTCTTAGAATACCCCTCATCTAGGAAAGTAATGATCCACTATTTTTTTCCAATTCTTTGTGTGAGTTGGTTGATGTTGAGTTGATACCACATGCATAGAGGGAGGAGAAGATATGCTTATGGGATATTCCTTCCTAATAATCTTGATTCGTTCTGATAGGCAAGGTCATTGATGTCACAACTTGCATCATTTAGTTAATTAATTATCAAATCGGGTGTGTCTTAGAGCTATATGCGATAAGAATATTTGTCATAGACTTTTGGGGGGGTTTGCACTGTAAGTTGTGACTTTTGGTCTTGGTTTGACTCTTTCAGGAGCTTTCAGGAGCCTTCAAGGGTACTTCAGGAGCCCTCATGAGCTCTCATGAGCTAAACTGTAGTGACTAATTCCTAAGGATTCAATTCTATCTTACTTCCAAATGTAAAATTTTGTTGACTAATTTCTGACTTCATTTAACTCATTTGACTTGATTGAGACCAATTCATGGGAAAAATCTAACATTTATCCTAATCCTTAATTTAGAGCTGAAATCCAAATTTAACTCTAATTTACTTAAAAAGAAATCTATTTTAATATCTACTAGAAAATAAATACTATTTTAAAGAACAAAAATTAATTGCAATTAAATAACACTTAATCTAGAAAGCGTGAGTACTAATTCCCATGAGCAGATTCCAAACAAATTTCAATTCCATATTTCCACAAGTTTTTGTCATTGTTGCTAATTAAATTTAATATCTAATTTACTAGACTTAATTTCTACAAATAGCGTTTAAATCTGATTTAACTTAATAAACTTGATAACAAAGCTAACAGACTATTTTAACCATAATGAATGTAAACTTAAAAGTGGTTCAACACAACTGCTTAAAAATGATTGGAACAAAATTAACTATCTAGCTCGAACATCCAACGAACTGAAAATGACTCAAACAAACTTAACATTCTAAATTCCTCAACAACGCTTCAGATTTAATAGTAATAAACAGATTCACCATAAACACAGTAAAATACCAACACAACATCATTCCCTTTGGTTGAGCAGGCCCTACTTTTCTTCCAGTAAGATCTTAAATGCAATGATTCAAATTAACCTCTTTTCTTTATTCGAATTAAACCAAGGTAGGATGTAGAACAAAGTATTGTAACCAGTACAGAATGCTAATTGAAAAATTATATAACTCCTGTCTAATGCTAAGGGATGGATATTTATAATAATATCCTTATTGAATTCACAACATGACGTTAACTGCCAAGATTCAAGGCACTTAACTAGAAATTAAAATAGAACTAAAGCAGACTAAAAATAAACATAAGGAACTGCCAAATCAACACTGGAACAATAAGTTCCCAATTCGACTCAAAGAAGTTGATTTGAAACTTTCCAATGATTCATCATCTAGATGACTGATCAAATAGAGTGGTTTCCTTTATGCACTTAAACAGGGAGTTTAACTTCACTTCGAACTGAGTCATCAACCATCAATCTTTATCCCTAAATAAGATCCTAAGGAATAGAATACCAATTATAACAGTAAAGGATAACAACTATATAATTAATGTACCATTATCATCATAAAAGAAACACATTAAACATAAAGTATTACTTCTAATATATTCACCAAATTAGTCAACATAATGCAAAATAAGTAAACATATCAGTTCATAGTCTATTGCCAATTATGTTAATTAACAAAATAAACAAGTCTTTTTAGAACATAGGTGAATAATTAAAAGTACTTCTGATCTTCTCATCACATTCTAGATAGAAGGGCTTCCAAATCTACCCAAAAATGAAGAAGAAGAAGAACAATACCCCTTTGTTGATGCATTTCCTAATCTAACCACTTCTGAAGCTTCCTTTGAAGACCAAAATCTAATTGATAACCCCTTTTCTTTGGAAATCCATCAAGCAGCCATGGGTGATACAAATAGAAATAGACCTAACCAACTAGCTTTTCATTTCCCCATTGCTCATCAAAATGAAGTTGACAACCTCAAAATATCCCTGTTATAGCACTTCCTATAAGTTCTATGGACTTGTTACAAAAGACCCTGATACTTTCTTGTTCGAGTTTGATATACTCTACATGAGTTATGATTATACTACTAATGTTCATAGGCTTAATCTATTTCCTACCACTTTGAAGGAGGCTACATTAAGATGGTTTATGAGCCTAGGCAGAGATATTGTGGCTACTTGGGAGGACATGAAGACAAAGTTCCTTGAGAAGTACAAAGAATATTGCAAGGGCAGTGACATGAGAGTAGATGACATTTTTAGGATGCAACAGAATGAAGATGAGAGTTTGGAGGATTACATTCCAAGGTTTTTGTTCTGCCTACAGAAATCTCCACACCATACCCTTAATAAAGAATCACAAAAATTTCTTTTCTTAAGGGGAATTAATGAGAGATGCACTAATTCCTTAGACTTGATGGCAAGAGGAGATATCACCCAGGTTCCTTGGGAAGACATCAAGAAACTATGTCATAACTATTCTAGGGAAGTTTCAAAGAGAGGGATAGCTTACCAATCCTCTATGGGTAAGTCATTTACTAATGGAGTCTCAAGGATGGAGATTACTCATTTTTTGGTAGATTTCAAGAAAGATATCATAAACAATCTAGCCACTCAGCTGGATACACTTCAGGCTAAGAAGAAACATAAGGAGGTAGAAGAAATGTTGACAGAATATTTCCCCCACTATAGATAAAAGAAAAAGGACTGCAAATGCAAGATGGTAGCTAATATTGATAACAAGCAAATCCCATCTGAGTTCAAACCAATCCAAATTGAAGATCAGGTCTACTATGTTGCACAAAGGAGCCCATGGGCTCCAATACAAGGTATGCCATCAAATCCACTATCTTTTGTTGGTTCATATTTTAATTATTATCCATCTAGTAACCAATGGCAGTCCCTATACCCATCCAACTATGGAGGATATCCAACACAACTTTGGAATAACCCTCCAAATGCTTGGCCCAATCATCAAAACTCTCCACCCTAGTGGCAACAACCTTGGGGAATTGGCAGCAGTTTCAAGGACCTTGGCAGCCACCTCCAGGAAACTGGTAGCAAACATCTCAATGGAGGGGAGGACAACAATGGCCAAACCAAACAACTAGTTATATGTAGCTACCTTCTCAACCCCAGCAACCTAGTCTAATGCATCCTACTAATTCAAGCTCAAATGAACCTAAACCTACTTAGTTACTAGCTCAGCCCACACCTAACCCAAATAACAAACCACAATAGTAGCTAGTATACTCTGCTGATTCAAATCAATTCCCTGCATATGTTGTGAGTGTGAGTGACATCCATTTGCATTCAGGAACTACTTTACCAGCTCCTTCCACACCTATTATTATTGAGCTTCATGTGGAAGAGGAAGAGGAACCTCTAAATGATTTCATTCAACCAAGAGCACCTAAAGATCCTGAACTAGTCCTAGTTAAGCAAATTGAACAAGAACCGCCATTTCCTCAGAGATTAGAAGTTGCCAAGCAAAAGGAAGACAAGGAGGACACGAATTTTGATATCTTGGACCAGCTGAAGCATATATGTATCTAGATACCTCTATTTTAGGCCATAAAGGATGTTCCTATATATGGCAAAACAATCAAGGATGCATGCCTTAAGAAGCCGGGCAGGAAAAAGAAAGACCCAACTACAGTTCATGTGTTGGGACAGCTAGCTAACATCATGCTTGGGAAAGTGACTATCCCCAAGTACAATGACCTAGGTAGTCCTATGGTAGTAGTCGTTATAAATAGGATTCAAATAAAGAACGCTCTGATTGATTTAGTGGTAGCAATAAATGTCATGACTAAGGACATCCTACAGCAACTAAACATTGCAAGCATGAGATCTACTTCTATTGTCCTGCAGCTTGCTGATAGTTCTACTATTAAGCTTGATGGTATAGTGGAGGATCTTGTGGTAATTCTAGACTCCTGGGAGTACCCAACATATTTCATGATTCTTTCTCATAAAGTTACATTGGGCGGGTATCCCATTATTCTTGGCAGGCCGTAGTTAGCAACAACAGATGCCTATATTGGATGTCTGTCAGGTGACATGACCATTTCTTATGGGAGGAACACCAAAAAACTTGTTCTTTATCCTCTTACTCAGCTATCACAGGATGAGGATAACCCTATATGGCCACATGTTGGTGAAGAGGCCGAAGAAGTTAACTCTATAGCACAACTTATTATGTTAAGAAGAATTCCTTTCATGTAGCTTTAAGATGAAGATGAAGTGTTTCCTAACATACTCTAAAACCATTGTGAAGTAGAGGAAGCGTCATCCTCTCATGCATCTAGTTTTATTGATCCCATGAAGACACTTATGCATGTTCCTCCTACAGCCACTCTTCCTGCAGCAACAGGTATGTTCCATACATTGCTGCCATATGAACTCAACGTACCATGTATTAATGAAGCAGCTATGATAGAGTTAACCACACAAGTACAGGTGTAAGAAGGAAAATATCTAAATATTCACAGCAAATTGAGTGAAGAACAACAGTTGTTATTGGCCAACTTACTAAGGACCCACCAACATGCATTTGCATGGGACTATCATGATATGAAAGGACTAGACCCCAATCTTTGCACTCATAGGATATACATCAGAGATGATTGTCAACCAGTAAGGCAGAGGCAAAGAAGAATCAACCCTATGTTAAGAGAGATTGTAAAAGGATAATTGTAGAAAATGCTAGATGGAGGATTTATCTACCCCATTTCAGATAGTCAGTGGGTGTCTCCATTAGTGATTGTGCCAAAGGAGGAAAATGGTGAGTTTGTGTTGATTACAAGGAACTCAATGCTGCCACCAAGAAAGACCATTTTCCCTTGCCTTTTGTAGATCAAGTCTTGGACTCACTTGCAGGAAAGCAATACTTCTCTTTTTTAGATGGATTTAGTGGCTATAACCAGATCCGAATTGCACTTGAGGACCAAGAGGAGACAATCTTTACATGTTCGTGGGGAACATATGCCTACTCAGTACTTCCATTTGGTTTATGCAATGCACCTACAACTTTTCAAAGGACAGTCATTAGTATATTTTTAGACATCTCTCTTGACTGCATGGAAATCTATATGGATGATTTTACCACCTATGGTGTTGATTTCAATGAAACATTACAAAATCTCAGGAGAGTCCTATAGAGATGTGAAGACCACAATTTTTCTTTAAACAGTGAGAAGTGCTTCATGATGATGCAAAAAGGTGTAGTTCTTGGCCACTACATCTCCCACAAAGGAATTTAAGTAGATCCTACAAAAATTGAGGTAATTACTAATCTACAAATACCTGCAAAACAAAAGGTTGTTAGGAGTTTCTTGGGACATGCAAGATATTATAGGCGCTTTATCAAAGACTTCAACAAAATGGTAGCACCATTGTACACACTCTTAACCAAAGATATTCACTTCCAATGGACAGAAGATTGTGACAAGGCATTTTCTGACTTGAAAGCAACCTTGACTCATGCTCCTGTACTTAAAGGACCTAATTGGGAGATTCCTTTTTCACATTCATACAGATGCATTAGACTATGTTATAGGAGCAGTCTTAGGATAGAAAGAAGAATCTATTGAAAATACCATTTATTTTGTTAGCAAAAATCTACAAGGAGCTTAATTCAACTATACAGTGACAAAAAAAGAGATGTTGGCAGTGATATATGCCCTAAACAAATTCAAACACTACATAACAGGCTATCAAATCTTTGTGCACACCTATCATGCAGCCATTAGATATCTCATGACTAAACCCCTGATCTTAGGTAGATTAACAAGATGGTTGTTGTTGATGCAAGAGTTTGACATAACCATTGTGGATAAACCAAGGAAGGTCAATGTTGTTGCAGATTTTCTTTCAAGGCTGACTACATTAGAGGACGATCAAGTCATAGATGACTCTTTTCTTGATGAGCATCTATTCTCCATCAATGTACAAACACCCTAGTATGTTGACATAGCTAATTATCTAGTGACAAGAAGAGTTCCCTCTCACTTCTCTCCAAAAGAGAGAAGAGTGCTCATTGAAAAATATTTTCCTTTTTCATGGATTGTTGGATGTTTGTTCTATACTGAACCAGATCATGTCATGAGAAGATGTGTGAGGGAAGATGAGACATATGAAATTTTGTATGCATGTCACAATGAACCCTGTGGAGGGCATTTTGCAGCCAAGAGGACAACAATGAAGATTTTGAACACATGATATTATTGGCCCACACTCCACAAGGATGTAGGAAGATATACAAGGAAATGTGATAGATGCCAAAGGATGGGTTAGCCAACCAAATATGATGAAATGCCACTTTATCCTCAAGTAGTAACCACTCCCTTTAACAAGTGGGGATTGGATTTTGTGGGACCCATTGACCCTCCATCAAATGGTAAGTCTTATATCTTGGTATGCACTAATTGTGTAACTAAGTTGGTAGAAGTTAAGGCCATGAAACATGCAAGAGACAATAAGGTTGCAGAGTTTTTTTATGAAAAAAAATTCACATGGTATGGAGTTCTAAGAGAAATAGTGACTAATCAAGAAGTTCAATTCACTTCAACCCTTATTACAGCACTAGTTAATGAGTACAACATAAGGCACAATAAGTCTACTCCTTATCACCCTTAGGCCAATGGCCAAGTTGAGGTGAACAATTGAGAAATTGAAACCATTTTGACCAAAATAGTGGCTATCCATAGAAAGGATTGGGAAAACAGGTTACCAGAAGTTTTTTGGGCCTACAGAACCACTTGGAAAACAACTATAGGTTTCACTCCATTTGAATTGTTGTATGGGAAGACAGCCATGATGCCCATTGAATTTGAGCACAAAACTCTTAGGACTACAGTAAACTTGGGGACGCATATCTTTGAAGCTCAAAAAGAAAGAATCATGCAGCTAAATGCTTTGGATGAGATGAGGAAAGCAGCCTTGCATCACACTAAGGTGGTGTAAAATCAAAGAATAAAGTGGCATGATAAATTCATCAAGGAGAAGAAATTTCAGCCAAGTGACTGGGTGCTGCTCTATAACTCCAGGTATCAAGATAATGCAGGAAAATTGCAGACAAGGTGGCTAGGACCATATGAGGTTGTTGAGGTCTTTCCTAATGGTGTTATTCAGCTCACTACCATTGACCCTGTCAAATTCAAGTTGTTTGTCAATGGTCATCGCCTCAGATTATATCACAAGCCAACTTCCAAAGAGGAATTCCTACAGTAATTCACTCAATATGCAGCACCCAAGCTTCCTACAGCCGAAGGAAGTGGACCTCGTGTCCCTCCTTCTAGCTAATTAAGGTATGTACTTTTCATAATAAAGACTTCCACTTTTGTGGGAGTCCATTTCTTCACCCATTCACCCATCCATCACCACCTTTCTCTCTCTTCCATCACATCACTTCATTCCACCTCACCTCATTCCACTTCATTTTCATTAATTGCTCAACTTATTTCCTTAAAAGGTGAGCAGTATTTTCTCCACGATCTTCGCAACAAATCCTCCACACATTCAAGTATGTGTGCATTAATTTCTATATCTTAATTTTCTTTAGTGCATTCATTTAGCTGATGTACGTTAATATGGACATCCACCATAACATGCCATTATTTCCTGCCCCTATCAAATTATCATTATCACCTTGCATGCGAGCACACATGCCCTAATTTAGGTTGGGGGGAGGAAAAAGATGTGAATACTTTTCCCACGTGTCAGTCCATGTTGGTCTATGTCAGCAAAATTTAAAATGAGCTGATTTGAAATATGAGTGAGAGGATGGGTCGCATGTGTGAGGTGACACCAATTGCCACCACCATTTATCTCCATCATAACTTTCCTTTATTACTCCTTCCTTGCCATTATTGATCCTATCATGATCTTAAGTTGCAAATAAAAGGTAAAACAGAAAAGAAAAAATTCAGTCGACATTGGTGCTGAAATTTAGCAGGTGTTGCAGGAAGGTGAATTTGATTTTCAGACGAGAATTGTAGGAAGGAAATCACAGAGTGATTGTTTGATTGCAAAAAATGGGAGGTGGGTTAATTCGAAATAAACCCACAATGCACTATGTATTACTGCAAGATGCACCCTGCCTGGCCAATTTTAGAAACTACGGGTGGTTAGACTACTTCCTGAAGCTAGATGGTTTTGATGAAGACATTGTACTAGAATTTGCCCAGACATTGTCTAAAGGGAAGGCCATGGTAAAAGGGTTGGATTTCATGGTGACTGAAGAAAGGATTGCAGAAGTTACAGGGTTACTTGTCGATGGTGAACACTACCCTACTACCAGAGATGCCAAGTCAGCTAGGGCTGAATTTACAAAACATGGCGACCCTCCAATCAGTGTGGAAAAACAAGGTGCAAAAAAAACCTCTCTACCTAACCCATGGAAGCAAGTAGTTGTTTATGTCATAAGATACATCTCCTATGAAGGTCGCCTATCGAATTTACATTTCGTGCACTTCAAGCTTTTGAATCACATGAGGCACGAGAGGAGGATGAACGTGTCGAGCGTGCTATACAACCTTTCAATCATGGCAGCTGAGACTCAAAAACGTAGGGACAATTTTGTTTCCCATCATTGTCTGATTAAATTGCTAGTTGAGAAGTCTCTACATGATATGTTTGGAATGACCTTGGAAGAATTCATAAAAATTGATCAAATTAGACTAGAGCAGTTGCGACCTATATTTTTATCTCAACCTCATAGGTCTAGCAGGAGATTAAGCATGGTTGAAGCCACTCCTAGTGCTTCAACCTCTAGCATAAGCCCTAGTGTAAACCCTTCTGCAGCAGAACAAACCATAGATATTAGTTATTCTGAAACAGAGCACTCAAAAAAAGAAATCCCTTCCTTAGATTCTAATTTCAATGTTCCTCTCAGCATCTTAATAAGAACTAAGGCATAGAAGAAAGAGGCATAAACAAGAAAAGGGAAAGCTAAAAAGCAACTGATAGAAAAAGAGGTGCCAAGCTCTAAGAAGAGAAAGGCTGACACTATTCATCCTGTAGCCAAAGAAAAATGTGAGAGCCCTCCTAGAAAATCAAGACCAGCCGGTTCAGCCTTTGATACACCTCCACAGGAAATCCCTAAGCCTAGAGAAACACCATGGGAGGATACATAAGCTCCAATGGGGTAGGTGAATGTCAAGGAAGATGACATATTTGAGAAAATAGCAAGCATAACACTAGCTGATCTTGCTAACATTGCAGAAAAAGTTGAAAATCAAGAGTTCCTACAGCAAGACCAAGAGCAAGAACAAGAGGCCCTACAACAAGAATTGGAGAACAATTGGCACCCCTACAGTCATAATTGACTGGACAACCTGAATCCTTGCAGTTAGTACTATATGGGGAGCAAGCATCGTCAAAAATATTGGTAGTAATTCATAACCCTCCTGGTTTTACTGTACACAGCCATTTTGAACTTATGGGAAGAAATACAAAGGAGGGAGAAAGAATGGAAATAGGAGAAACAAAGGTTGAAAAAGGAAATTCAAAAGAGAGATGAAGTCATTGAAGAAAAGAATGAGGAAATTGCAACTCTAAAGGAAAGAGTGGATAATATGGCAGCCTTGGTACCATAGATTTTAGAATGCAGAACCCCTCCAAGGGTCTATGCTCTGCATTTAAAGGAGAAATATCTCTCTTTTAAGCTGGAAAGAATTGTCTCAAGTTTGAACCCTTCCATTGAGACTCCTATTGAATTTTTCAATGCTCATCGGATTGCTTCCCCTGAAATGAAGAATTTTTTGTGTGAATTTTATTTGCATAATAATGTTGTCACTCAAGACCATGATTGGAATCTACTACTGTATGTTGGAGTGTCCAATTAAGGGCATTCATGTCCTGGGTGCAAAATGAGATTAGTTCGGGACAACAATACAATGCTTATAGGCAATTGGAATCCAATACCCCTTGGCCATTAGGGTTGAATCAAGGAACCCAAGGGACATTTACAGGGAATGGCACAAATTTTTTTTCAGACCTAGCTATGGTAAGAGGATCATGCCCTAGATAGAAGAATTTTGCATTGAATATGAGGTAAAGGAAAATTTAAAAGAGGACTTTGTCAAGGGATACCTATCACAAAGATGGAATAGCCTAACTGATGAGTTGAAATGGGTTGAGCCTCATTCCATCCAAAACTATGTTGCAACACGTACAAGAATTGATAGGTATATACAAATTGGAAGAACAAAGGGACGATTTTGGCTTCCCCTAACTTTTTCAGCCACCCATCTTAATGTGGCCTGTGTCAAACTTCAGGTTTTACCACTATGACATTGTTGCAAAGACATAGAGATGGAGCCAGTTTGATAGACTGAGAGGATTGTATAGGGACCTTGACTCACGCACAACAAACATTGATGTGGGATAGTTGTCATTTGCAAATTTTAGAGCATTGACCAAGCAGAAGAACAACCCTTCCCCTACTAGAGGACCAGCAAAGCGTTAGGTTGGGGGGAGTGATGAGTCTAGTTTATAGTCCAATTTTGGGTAGAATTTATGATTTATTTGCTAAATTTTTCATGGACCTTGATGTTAAGCATTGCCATTTTTATGATATTTCCTCAAAACTATAGACATTGGGCCTAATCCTATTTTTGCAAATCTTTAATGACATTGGCATATTATATGGACTATCTATATTAATTTTGTGTGTGGTTAATGAATGTTCTTTAAGGTGGTTACAAATATGCAATTATTGTGCACACTAACATTTCCATGCAGATATATTTTGAGGATGCTAAATTGAGAAAGACACCGCCAGCTGGTCATGCACCATAACATTCAAACAAGGAATCGTTCAAAGGTCAAAGGAGGTCGATGGCAAGAGATTCCCCATGCAAATCAAATGTAACTGCCTTGTAATGGTCTTTATTGTTGTTGAGCAATTATGGCGTTACTACAGTGCTCAATCTACGTTTGGACATACATGTCTGACCAAATTCCATGTAGGCGCAACCACCCTTCCATTCTTTCCCTGCTTTCCCTAAATGGCATCCTACCAATTTGTGAAGTTGATCGCCTTGCTTAGTTGATAGTATAAATAAAGATTAAATGCCCCTTTTCAGGAGGTTGCGCGATCTGATGATGTACCTGCATTTTTAAGTTTTCAGCAATACAACTATGCTACTCTTTTGTACTCATATTTTCTAATGAATAAAATGAAGTTATTGGTTTGAGCATCTAAGTTTGTATTAGTTTTAGAGGATACTCATCCAAGGGGGACCACTTGGTGAGTAATCTGTCCTTTAGATTAGTTTAGCCTAGTCATTACTTTTTGTTTAGTAATTAGTTAAGAATCTGATGCTGACTGTTTCTGTAGCCACTAGAATTCCATTTTGTGACTGTTCCTACAGCCAAAGCAGACAGAGTAGTTTCCTGTTTGTTTGCTCATATTTTCATTTTTTTCATGCATTTTAGCTTAGTATAGTTGTTGGTTGATGTTCAACATTTATGTTATTCATTTCCAAGCAATTTACTTTCAGCATTGTGTCTTTCTTAGTTATAGAATGAAAATGGCTCCTTTGAGTTCCTAGTGCACATACTGTGCTGACCTATTTCAAGTTCACGTCCCTGGGTTGACAAGTTAAATGCACCTTCATGATGATTGATATAGTTATTCAAGTTAGATGTCCAATCTCTGAATCACAACCGTAAAGACTTAGTTGTTAGATCATTATAAGAGGCCAACACAAATGACTATTTCACTACAAATTTTATACATCTCCAACATGGGTACCTAAGGTTGCCATGTGTCATCTTCACAGTCTATACATACATACAAATTTTAACGAAGAACATGCATTGGTTTTAGTTGTCCATAAAAGCATTCTCCCAATCATACACTGACATGCACAAACATGCAACCAATATGAAATCACATGCAACTACATGCAAGATAAAAATTATCATAAATCATGCAATAATAATGTTAGGCATCCACCATGCGAAAATCAAGTCAAATGACAATTTATAACTCAACCAAGACTCCTAGTCACTATGAGTGACAACTCTGTCCTCACAAAGTAACATTCCCTTCCAAGCTTTGGCCAACAAGGTCAATACATGCCACATGGCATAGGGGTGCACCTTTTTAAGGCTTCTCACAATATTCTTTTCTTAAAGTTCCCTTCTGATGAAAAGCGTCACCCTTCCTTGCTATTTGTGCTCATACAAAGGAATATGCCAACAACGAGTCTCGAAGCTCACCACACACTGATACTTGGAATCTAAGTGCCCCTCCTAGGAATTTTACAAATCCTCTTACCGAGATTGAGCACCCAAATGACAAGTGGCATTCTCCCATGATATCGATTCATTAGTCAACATATCCCCTACAAAATAGGAAACTTCCAACTGGGTACCACTTCCTAAAAAATAGGAGAAGCTTAATTATTCATTTCTCAAAACAAAAAATACTCCTAAAAAATAGGATAGAAGTTTGAGACACCAATTCCCAACACCCTCAACTCTCAACCATATACTTAAACCCTAAACCCTACATTCAACGTTGCACCCTAAACCCTTAACCTTAAACCAAATACCCTCAACCCCATACCCGATATCCTAAACTCTATACCCAATATCCTAAACCCTAATCCCTATACCTATACACTTAACCCTATACCCTCAACCTTGAACACTATCCCTCAACCCTCAACCCTATACCTTAAACCGTAAACCCTACACCCTCAAACCTCATCCCTTTTCCATATACCCTCAAACTTATACCCTAAACCCTAAAAATTATCACTCAACCCTACACTTAAACCCTAAATCGTACATTCAACATTGTACCCTAAAACCTAAACCCTCAACCCTCAACCCTAAGACCAATACCCTCAACCCTTTATCCAATATCCTAAACCCTAATCCTTATACCAAATACACTTAACCATATAACCTCAATCGTGAACACTATCCCTCAACCCTCAACCCTATACATTAAACCCTAAACCCTACACCCACAACCCTCATCCCTATTTCCTATACCCTAAACCTTATAGATAATATTCTAAACCCAAATTCCTATACCCTATAAACTTAACCCTATACCCTCAACCTTGAACACAATTGTTCAACCCTCAACCCTATACCTTAAACCCTAAACCCTACACCATCAACCCTCATAGGGGAGAGAGAAAGATGGGGGGAGGAAGGGATATATATATATATATATATATATGAAAGATAGAGAGTAGAGAGGGAAGGAGAGAGATAGAAAGAGGGTAGAGAGAGAATGGTGAGATAGAGAGGAGATTATGAAAGAGGGGGAGCGAGGGAGGGAGAGAATTGTGAGATAGAAAGGAGAGAGAAAGAGAGAGAAAGAGGGGGAGAGAGAGAGAGAGAGAGAGAGAGAGAGATATATACATATATATATATGAGAAATCTAAAGATGAAAGATATACACCATTATATGACAGAGAAAGATCAACAAATGATCAACACAGAGAGTGATTGAGGAAATGGCAGAGGGAAAGGACAAAAGATAGAGGAGGAAAGGGGGAGGATAAAGATAAGGAGGGAAGGATAGGTAGAGGGGAAGAAGAGGGAGAGGAAAGGAGGGGATAGGAAGGATAGACAGGAAGGGTGGAGGTGGAAAGGAAGAGGGGAGATGGAACATAGCTATATATATATATGATTGAATGGCGAGACATAGAGGAGAGATGAACGGTGAAACAGGAGGATGATGATGAGTGAGAGAGAAAGGATGGAGCCCAGAGGCAGACAGAGGAGGAGACAAATGATGGCACAGAGGAAGGAGAGGCAGAGAGACAGACATAAATAGAGGGAATGAGGGAGGCAAGATAGAGAGGTGTAGAGAGAGTGGAAGGAGTGGATTGATGAAGAGGTAGATAGAGAGATAGAGAGTGGAGGTATGGAGAGTGGAGAGAGGTGGAGGATAGGAATGGAGTGGATAGGGAGGATGGATGGAGAGGGGTAGGTGAGGGAGGACAGAGGTATGGAGTGGAGGCCATAGAGAGGAGTGACAGATAAGAAAAACAGAGTGGTAAGGAGTGAATGGAGGGAGAGGGTGGTAGGAAAGAGGGAGGAAGAAGGAGAGGATGAATGGAGAGGGAGGAAGGGATATATAGATGGTAGAGGGAAGGAGGACATAAAGAGAAGGAGATAGAGGGGGAGGATGGATGGAAGGAGGAAGGAAGGAGGAATGGAGGGAGGTGGATAGGAAGGGAACAGGAGCAATGGAGGAGAGGTAGGTAGAGAGAGGGAGGGGAGATAGAGAGTAGAGATGGAAGGAGAGAGAAAGGGAGAGGTAGGGGAGAGAGAGAGAGAGAGAGAGAGAGAGAGAGAGAGAGAGAGAAGGATGGATAGGTAGAGAGGTTCTT
This sequence comes from Sequoia sempervirens, assembly GCA_007258455.2. Classification (NCBI taxonomy): domain Eukaryota; kingdom Viridiplantae; phylum Streptophyta; class Pinopsida; order Cupressales; family Cupressaceae; genus Sequoia; species Sequoia sempervirens. The sequence continues at coordinate 47,356,921 of VDFB02358134.1, forward strand.
GATCTCAAGGGAGAGAGTTAGATAAAGGGATGGAGATAGTGAGAGAGGTCTAGAATGTAAGGGATAAACAATGAGTGAGAGAGAGAGAGAGAGAGAGAAATGATACAACTTACTAATTACTGAAATTTTTCCTAGAGATCTGAAACCACTCTCAAACATCCTAAAACTATATACATGAAATATAACTTAAAGTATAAGAAATTAAATGTTCATATGTAAATTTCAACTTATACTTTCATGTACATAGTTTCACTAAAAGATGAGAAGAAAGAGAAAAAAAGAGAAAAAATTTCAATGTAGAACAAAACGTAGAGTGTTATAGAGCGCTCACATTTTGTGAAAGAATTTGCATAACACGAGTTTGTTATAACATGCTCACATTTTGTAAATGCATTCAAATAACATGAGTGTGTTATAATGCGCTCACATTATAACGCGCTTGCATTATATTGTACTCATGTTTTTGAAAGGAATTCAGGTGTGTGGAAGTAGCTTCCTACACTAATCTAAGTAGGGGAGGGTTACAAAATAGAAGATGCACATTCAAAAAAATGTAAATAACATAACTTAGAACAATGCAAGACATAACACATTGTTTATGTGGGAAAATCCTTTCAAGGAAAACACACACTCCAAATCACACAACTCAAATGTATCATCAGCAAAAAATAGAATAGTTACAATACAATCTCACAGTAATGCTCAAGATTTTTCACACTATGACAAGAATCTGGCAGAATTTCAGTAGCATAATGACATGTAAGCTTCTTCAAACCTATCCCCATAAAATGCACTAGGTATGCAAGTATTTATAACATCTCAATATGATACAAACTTCCCAAAACTTTCCATAACCAACTTCCAGGCCCAAGGTGTGAACATGAGTTCATTATTACATGTCATAGTCTGAACCCATAATTATGAAAAATCTTCTATAATCAGCCCTTGTCCCATAAAATTAGTTATCGTTGCACATGCAATGAGCCTACCTGCATGCACATACATTGCATGTGTAGGCACCCTCATCACATGGGTCCCACCTATCACAGTGTGAATAGGAAAATTTCATAAATGAATCTTACAACTATCATATCTCGTCAAAGTAGCTTGAATAGTTAACTCTTACAACTGTCATAGACTATCATAGCAAGTGCCATAATTTTTCATAGTGTTTAACATATCAAAATATGACAAGTTCCATCAATCTATCCTAGAATATAGGTCCTCCAAAGTGGACACCTACCTCCATAAATGTAGCTTACGACAATTACATGTCACTTGCCATGTAGGATGCCACATCACCAATAGGTCCCACAAAGTGACAACACATTTGTTAGGCTAATAAACATTATATTATGAATAAATACGTCAAATAAAAATAAATAAATGATAGGAATCAAAGGTTGAGACACCCTAATCCCAACATTCTCCCACTTATCGAAGACCTGTCAAGAGTCATACGAAATCATCTGCTCAGGGCCCCAAGTCCCATGAAATTAGAACACCATCTTAACTTCTTTGTGCTCACTAGTTTCGTTAGTTCATCTACAATATTTTTTGAAGTTTCAACCTTCTCCAAGTTCACCTTTCCATGTTCTACCATATCACAAACAAAATGATACAGAACATTAATGTGCTTTGTTTTGGCATGGAAGGTAGGGTACTTTTCTAAACAAATGACACTCTGACTATCACAATAGATAGTAATGTGTCCTACATCTAAACCAATATCAGAACATAATCTCTTAAGACATGGCTTCCTCACAAGCATGAGTAGCTGCCATGTACTATGTTTTTGTCGTGGACAAAGCAACTAATACTTGTCGCTTACTCATCCAACTAATAGCACCACCAAACATCATAAATACATAATCACTAGTGGATATTATATTGTCAATATCGTCTACTCAATCTGAATCCAAACATACATGAATACTCACAGAATGCTGAGGTCCAGTAGGATAACCATGAAAACATAGTGCATACTCAAAAGTACCCCACAAGTACCTAAACACTCTCTTAATTGCACATCCCAATGTACCCATCCGAGATTAGCTATAAATTGACTAAGGGCTCCCACTACTTGGGCAATGTTTGGCCTTGTACAAACCATAGCATACATTAAACCACAAACAACACTCACATACGGTACTATAGTCTTGTCCTCCATCTCGGTAGGAGATGTTGTACAATCATTCATAGAAAGCTTCATCCCCTGTATCACAAGAACAACTGATTGTCTGTAATCTTCCATGTTGAATCTCTCCAATACTAAGTTCACATACTTGCTCTGCCTTAACTAAAGCTTCTTATTAGCTATGTCTTTGGTTATCTCCATCCTTAGAATATACCTAGTTTCATCTAGATCTTTCATCTCAAACTATGCCTACAACTGAGACTTCAAATCTAAAATCATACTTTTACCATTCCCAAAAACAACATATCATCTACATATAAAATTTAATAATGAGAATGTGACCATTTTGATATTTATAATACACACAATGGTTAGATTTAGATCTCAAAAATCACAATGACAACACATAGTTATCAAACTTATGGTACCACATTCTAGGAGATTGTTTCAAACCATACACAGAATTCTTCAATTTACAAACTAGATTTTCTTTACCTTTGACAATAAAATGCTCTAACTGTGACATGTAAATCTCTTCCTCCAAATCAACGCGAAGGGATTTTTTCTTCACATCCATCTATTTCACTTCCAAATCATGCATTGTTGCAAGTGATAATAGGAACTAGATAGATGTTAGCTTCACAACAAGAGAGAATATCTCACCATAGTCAATTCCTCCACCTGAGAATACCTCTTGGTGACCAATTATGTATGGTGCTTCTCAACACTATCATCAGGATCACACTTCTTGAACACCCATTTACAACCAACGAGTTTGTGTCAATTAGGCCAAGTTACCAAATCCCAAGTCTTATTTTTCTTCAAAGCACCCATCTCCTTGTCCATGGCTGTCATCCAGGAATCTACATCACTCATACCCATAGCCTCTCTAACAATCCTAGGCTCATCAATGTTAGCAATCAAAGTAAAAATACAATTGAAATCCAACAAGGAATATCCAAACCTTTCTAATTGTTGCCTAACACGTGTAGACCTCAATTCTTGAGGTTGAGGTTCTTCTTTTTCGAAACTTTCATAATTTATTGAACTCTCCTCATCACCAGGTCCATCAAGAGTTTGTAGTTCACCTTTCATCGGAGTAGGTGGAACTTGAACTACCTCCTTCTCTTTCTCCTCTTTCTTTAGTTGTAGCTTGATAATGGAAGGTTTAATCTCTCTCAAAATTACACTTTTTCTATAAAGAACCTTTTAGGCCTTCGGATCCCAAAGCTTGTACCCCTTCACTCTGACACCATAGCCGATGAAGATACACTTAACCGCCTTGTTCTCCAACTTATACCTCTTCTCAATTAAAACATGAGCATAAGCTTCACAACATTCTAAGATATCTTGATGAAGGCTTTTTACCAGACCAAACCTCCATGGGCGTCTTTTCAACAAGTTTCAATGTAGGAGATCTATTGATCAAATAACATGCATTGGCTACTGCTTCTACCCATAACTTCCACTCAAGGCCAACACCACTCAACATTCTCCTAGCCCTCTCCATCAACACCATGTTCATCCTCTTTACAACTCCATTTTGTTGTGGGGTGGTGTATGGATTTGTTTTATGTCTCTCAATCTAGTGCTCTTTACAAAATTTGTCAAACTCTGCCCAACAAAACTCACTGCCGTTTTCAATCCTCAAACACTTAATCTTTCTACTATTCTAATTTTCCACCAAGGCTTTAAACTCCTTAAACCAACTAAAGACTTCATCTTTACTTCTGAGAAAATAAACAAATGTCCTACTATAATCATCTATGAAAGAAACAAAATAGATAGATTTTGACAATGAACATTCACAAGACTAAAAACATTTGTATGAACATAGTCGAAAACCCCAAAAGACTTATGAGAACTAGAGTAAAAGGAAATACTGTGTTGTTTTTCATAAACAAAATATTTGCAACAGTGAAACTTGAGATTATAATCACCAAGGCCTTCAACAAGGCTCTTATTTTTTAGAGATCTAAGACCCTTCTCACCAATGTGACCAAGTAATTGGTGCCATAGCATTTTCTTTTTTGCAGGAAGCTCTATTTCCATTGAATGAGCACCCTTAGGTACCCAAAATGCATGACCATCAGATGTAGCTGCACTAGACCTCTTCTCAGCTTGATTTGATGGTGAGGATGAAGAATCCAAATGTCTCTTCTTTGGCGTATCAGAAGAACTATTGCACTAAACCATGCATGCATCTAACTTGTACAAGGTGTCAATCCTAACACCCTTAGCCAACACCATAGCTTCTCTCATCATCTTACGAGTAAAAGTACAAACCTATGTCGCACTGTATAAAGGAATAGGCCAACAACAACAAAAATCTAAACTTTGACCACATAAAAGTGGTCTTTATGTTTTGAATTTCAAAATGATGTAAACTAATGAAATGTAGAAATCTTGATGAATTTTATTCCTCTAATTATTCAATTTTTTTAAATTGTTTTGATTATTTTTTGTAGTGACGAAAAATGTATACCTTTACATTTTCACATGTTTGTGCCCTCCTAGTTAAAATGGACTTAATTGTGCCTTAATTTAGTGTTGTAAAGTGTACCCCTTTACACTTTCACACTTACTTAGGGCTCCCTTAATTAATTGAACTTAATTATGCCTTAATTATCCCTTTAATTCATTTACAAGCCCATTTAATTACATTTTCCGAAGGGGAAACCTGACATTAGTTAATGCCAATACATAACACTTCACATTGAGCAATGTGTGTTCCAAGAATTAGGGCCTAGGACCAATGGATCCTCCCTAAGACCTTGAACCCATTTTTAAATTTTTTTTGGCGATATTTTTATGATCTTAAATTCAAACTTCAAAGGTCGGCTTGTGATTTTTGAATTTTGGGAAATCAAGGATATGTTTCTATAAATACAAAGTTATTTTATCAAATCAACTAGAAGTTTTGAAGAGCAATTTCACAAGAGCAAATATTATTGTCAAGAGCATTCAAGAGAAAATTTCTTCATCATTTGTTGCAGCATTCAAGATGTCAAGCATCATGTCAAAGCTATGTTCATTTATGCATGTTTTTGGAGCTAACATTATGATGTAGGTTTCAAGATCTAATACAAGATTCAAAGAAGATTCAAGCATCAAGATCCACATCTATTGAAGCCATTTCATGCAAGACCGCATCAAGATTTCAATCTTTCCAAGGTTTATTCAAGGGTTTATTGAATTGCAACATTGTATTGTTCATTCATCATTCCTTTCATGCTTTCATTATTTCATTTCAAGGTTTAATTACCAAAACAAGGTTTGACCAAGGAAAACCCCCATTCACCCAAAAATAAACATTTTCCCTCTCTCTTTATGTGTTGCAGATTTGTAGGTTCATAGGTTAAAGAAAAGTTGAAGATCTCAAAAGTGCAAAATTGCAAAGTTGCATTTGTTGTCACCTTTGTCAAGTCATCTCACAGAAACTCAAATCTCAAATTTATTTTTGGCTGCCCGATTGTGAAACCCAAAGAATATGGAAGTGTAGACATAGGAGCAAAGGACCCAAAACCAATTTGTGTCCTCAAACAGCTTCCAAAAACATCATTTTGTAATAGGTGTACAACATTTTCCCTTTATCTGATCTACATGAAATAAACTATTTCTATTAGTATTATGTTTCGTCCACAAAATCCACTTTTTACATGTCATGAATGAGTGCATTTGATATTTTTAATCTTTCTCCCAAAACCCCTATTCAATCATTTCTGTCAAAAAGTTGTCTCAGGACACTTTGCAACTATTTATGAGATACGTTTTAAGTGTCCTTCACTCATCCAATTTGCATGAAATAAATTGTGCCTATTAGCTCTATGTTTAATCTACTCGGATCTAAACTTGCATTTCAGTTTAGAGTTGGTTTTCTATTTTGTTTTCATATCCCAAATGTGTTATTTAGTCCGCATACACACATAAAGGAAATTGCAAGATTCCTCAAAGAATTCACTCACCCAAGGGTTGAAAGTGGATTTTAACTTGAGGGATCTCATTTCCTTAATGAAACAAAAAATAGGTAGGTTCATTACACCCCATTTTTTCCTTTCTATTTATAGTAAGTTTGGTGAAACATTTCAAATTTAGTATAAAACTCTATGTTGTTTGAACCCTTGCCTTATTTTTTTATGTTTCATTTTTTATCAATTTAAGAGCAAATTTTGGAATGCTGAAAAATTCAAGAAAAGATGGCATTCATTTGACGTCAAGAAAAGAAAAAAAACTTGATTTTCCCCTAATTTTTTCTCCAAATAGATAACTTCAGTATCTAGTGCATGGATTTTTTTTTGAAATTTTGATGTATAATTTTCTCATAATAACATTTTAAAGTCAAACTTGTCAAAATTTGATTGTTTTCATTTGACGTCAACTATTTTATATTTTTTTAATCATTTTCAAAAAATAAATTATACCCTTTTGAAGAAGATTTTCTCCTCTAATGCTGCATATATTTTTCAAAAAAAATTAATTTTTTTTTTTAAATTTCTAATCAACATTTTTCTAAACTTGCATTATTTTAAAAATAAAATATATTAAAACTAATCAAAATATAAAAAATTACATATATTTGGATTTACCACTCTGAGCTCTAAAAAAGGTGCTTTTCTTTAAAAAAAAATCATTTTGACTAAAGAAATACTTAGTTGAAGTTGAAAGTTTCAAGAAAATTTGAAAAAAGTTGAGTTGGTTGCCAACTAAGATGCCACATAGACAATTTTGATAGAAAGGGTTTCAATCAACCAAAACCCTTTCTACTAAAACCCTGCACATAAAATAAGCCACATTTCAATGTGACAAAGGGAAAAATTCAAATTTAATGATTTCGGGCGAAAGGGTTTCGCCCAAAACTCTACGTGCCACATATAGGTCATGTAGTTTCAAGCAAAATTGGTTCGATCGAAATTGTTTGGATCAAAATAGTTTCGCTCGAAACTATTTAGTTGGTCGAAAGTGTGACATAGATTTGTACTTTTACCCTTACATCCTCCACCATAGAAAACAACTTGCACTTCTGCATCATTCAATTTACTCACAGAAAGAAGGTTTCATGCCAAACCTAAGATATGCAAGACACCATCAATCCTCTTCACTCTTTCATCAAGGAATCTAATTTTGACTTTTCCATGGCCAATGATCTTTAGGTGAGATTCATCACCTAGATACACCTTCCTAACATCATATTCTTTGTACTTTGAAAACCATCCTTTGTTAGAGGTCATGTGGAAGGAAGCACCCGAGTCTATCAACCACACTTCTAATGCATGGGTTGCCAAGGTTGTGACAAAGACATCTGCATTGTCCTGAGAGGATTTGTTAGAGTTAGAATCAAAGAAATTCTTCTTGTCTTTCTTCTTCTCTTCCTTGCACTCTTTTATGATATGACCAGTTTTTCCACAATTCCAATACTTCACCTTGGACTTGCTAGGAGACTTAGATCTCCCTGAAGATTTTGAATTTGATTTCTTGTCCTTGCATTTCTCCTTTGATCTACCACAAACAACAAGGAGCTCCTTAGCCATCTCAAAAGACCTTCTCTGCATCTCTTCAAATAATAGTGAAGACACTGCCTCATCCATCTTGAAACTGGTGGTTGTGCTTCCAATAGCCATTACAAGGTGGTCCCACAAGTCTTTCAATGAACACAAGAGAAGCATGCAATGATCATGTTCATCAATCTTATCTCCAACGAAACCCAATTAAGCTATCAGCATGTTGAATGCATTCAAATGATTTGCTACAAATCCTCCATCTTTCATCTTCAAAGAGTACAATTTCTTTCTCAGGAACAACTTGTTTACCAAAGATTTAGCCTGATAAATGTCTCCAAGTTTCTTCCAAAGGTCTTTTGTAGTTTTCTCTTCATGGATGTTCAAGAGGATGGAATCAACCAAATAGAGTTTGATTATACCCTTGGCTTTCCTATCCATAAGATCTCAATCTCCCTAGATTGTTGTAGTTGGTATGGCTCCGGGTATTGCAGCCCAAAAATATCTGTTTATGAACATATCCTCCATTTAAATTTTTAAAAGTTCAAAGTTTACATTGTTAAACTTTTTCATCTCGATTCTTTCAAATGTGCTTGCCATCTTTTGTTTGCAACAAGGTCACAAAATACCCTTATGTAAAACTCCCACTAAAACAAAAATTAACTCAATAAACCCTTCAATCCAACAACATGATCAAAGCTAGACATGCTCTGATACCAATTGAAAAGAAGTCGAGTGCGTAGAAGAAGCTTCCTACAATAATCTAAGTAGGGGAGAGTTACAAATTTTTCTTTTTAACACCTTTTACAATTAAATATTTAGAAGATGCACATTCAAAAAACTTTAAAAACATAAAGAACAATGCAAACCATAGCATATTGTTTACGTGGGAAAACCCTCTCGGGAAAAAACCCACACTCCAAATCACACAACTCAAATGTATTATTAGCAACAATAGAACAATTAAAATACAGTCTCAAAGCAATGCCTTGGAGTCTTCACACTACAACAAGAATCTAGCCGGTTTTCGACAACATAGTGACATGTAAGCTTCTTCAAACATGTCACCATAATAATGCACTAAGTTTGCAAGTATTTATAACCTCTCAACATGAAACAAGGCACCCAAAACTTGCCATAACCAATTTCCATGCCCAAGGTGTGAATATGAGATTATTATGACATGTCTTCATAATTATAACTTATAATTATGACAAATCTTCCATAATTAGCCCTTGTCCGATAAGATTAGCCACTGTTGCACATGTAATGAGCTTTCATGCATGAAAATACCTTGCATGTGTAGGAACCTCATCACATGGGTCCCACCTATCATAGTGTGAATAGGAAATTGTCATACATGACTCTTACAACTATCACATCTTGTCATAGCAGCTTGCATGTTAACTCTTACGACTTTCATACAAAGTTACAAGTGTCATAATTTGTCATAGTGCTTACATAGCAACATATGAAAAATTCCATCAATCTAGCCTAGAATCTAGGTCCTCCAAAGTGGACGCCTACCTCCAAAAATGTAGCTTACAATAATTACATGTCAGTTGCCTTGTAGGATGCCACATCATCGACAGGCCCCACAAAGTGACTACACATTTTGGTAGGGTAATAAACATTATAATATGAATAAATGCATCAAATAACAATAAATAAATGCTAGGACTCAAAGGTTGAGACGCCCTAATCCCAACAATTTTTGTCTGCTTTGTGAATTTCCAAAGTTTTCACTTGGATTTGCTTTGGATTTCCAACCCAAAGGCTTGGATTAACTTTCCAACCCAAAGGCTTGGACTAACTTTCCAATGCCCAAAGACATGTTTTTTAAATTCTAAAAAATTCACATAATCTCGAGCATGCTCCCCATTAGGGATGCACATATTTCAAGGTCAAGGAAAAAAACACTTGGGTAATGTTAAGCTCCTTCTTAGCTATCTAAGTATGTATTTTTTTCACATTTGGAGTACATTAAGGCTTTCATCTTTAATTTCTTTTGTTGGTGTTTTTTTTTTTTCAAAAACCAATATTTGGTATTTTTTATTTTATTTTTTAACCATTCATCGAAATTTCAAATAAATTATATTTTTAGAAACTAGACTCCATTCTATACATATTCAAAAAAATTGATTAGTTTTCAAAAAAATTAGGGGGGAGCACACTCAAATTTCTATTTTTCAAGATGTGTCCACTTTGAAAATTAATAAAAATCATATATTCATTAAAAAATTAGAAGAAAAATCAAGGATAAACTATATGGTGTTAGTTAATTTCTCACTGAAGCGATTTTTGAAATACAAAAAAAAAAATTAACATTTTAGGGGGGCCAATAGATGCTATGTTATGTTTTTTATAAAAAAAGGACCAATTTTTGTGGCCTCCCTTTTTGAACCCCTTAATCTTCACCATTTTCAAAAAAAATAGTAGTTTAGAAAATAGATTTGAAGCACTTAAAATTTTACATCTTAAAATTTTGTGTAACTATCTTCAATTTCTCATCCAAGGTCAATTTTTATTGATTCGGAGAAAAAGTAGCCACTTAGGACTCCTTTTTGGCCCCTATCTTTGTGCACTTACCCAAAAGCGAGATCAAAAATCTCCAACAAGAGGAGAGAATGAACTCCCTCTTAACATTGTGGGGCAAATTATGAAATCTTTGATTCCCACGAGGGAATAAATAGGCAGGGTCAACATGAACCCTCGAGGTTTAGGTTTGGGTCTAGGGATGACCCTAATCATAAAATCTTAGCACTTTTGAGTGTAAACATATAAGTGTGATGTTGATTTGTTGACACCAAGATAAATGGAGAAAATTTGAAATTAGCACTTCTAATCTAGATTGATGCTTGGTCAATTAAATTGTTAGTTGTGGTGAATTGTTTAAAAAAAATTGTAACACTCGAGGGTCAAACTTTTAAAGTATAGATGAATTATTAAATAGTCCCCTATGTTCAATCTAAAAACAAATAAATACAAAATCTAATATCAAATAAATAAATAAACCCATTGCTCAAAAATACCCTCCAACATCTTCATACTAAACCCAAAAAAGAAAAAAAGAAAAAATAAATAAAAATATTAACTTAAAAATCATCTTCACATAAAATTACAAATAATTATGCATATTATTTCACTTTATTTAACTATTTTATTTTATATACTACATATAGACATGGATACATAAATTTTTTATTTTTATTTGAAAGATATTTTATTTTATATACACTTTATATGTAACTTTTAGTTTATTTTATATATACTTATTTTACTTGTATACATAATTTTTAACTTTATTTTTAGAAAAACTACTTCATTAATTTAATAATTTTTTGTTTATTTTTATTTTGAAAAAATAAACAATCAATTATGGGATCTCTATTTCTCAATCCTTAACTCTCACATCAAACAACTAAACAATTCAAATTTGATATAAAACCCAAATATATATATTCTATTCAATATCAATTCTAAATAGGCCTAGTCTCTCCTTTTCTTTCACGATCAATCAGATCAGATACGTACCACTGTAGTTACGCCCTCAGCGTAATTATATATCTCTTCCCTTAACCAATGTGGAGTCCGAAGAAGCCTTGCAATAAATCACAATCAGATGTACGCGACGAATTGGTTTTTCAGCCTTCAAAAGCTTTACTTCAGTGCATTCATTCTGCTAAATTGATTGCCATTAACATCTGTCGTGCACTTCATAACATTTTGCCACGTCTATAGTGAAACAATGTATGGCCTCCACGTAACCAATTGACTGTGCATCTCTCAAGCTTACAAAAGCACACTTTGATGGCATACCCAGTTCAACATACCAGAAACAAGTATTGTACAAATCATTTTTTGTGGTATAAACTCAGCACGGATGGTAACATTATAGCCTAGCAGAATGGCTCTTAGCTCCATCTCATTACCCAATCAAGACAGAGAAGATGAAGACGAAAGAATTCATTCAACGTTTGCGTCTCGCTATGTCCAGTCTACTCCACCAAGGTTTATGCATTGTTTGATTTCGCGTTTCTTGGTTTTGGTAGTAGATTTTGTTATGGTTTTCGTCTTAACTGAAAAGTTGAAATAAACTAAACATATACAGTGTTTTTCTCCGTAAACTTTAGATTTTCTAAACCATCTCAGAAAGAGGGAAAAACATTTGTCGATGCGTGTAGGTATAAAATGCCAGAGAAATCCATGCCGAAGGATGCAGCTTATCAGCTCATCAGTGATGAGTTAATGCTGGATAAAAATCCCAGGCTGAACCTTGCATCCTTTGTGACAACATGGATGGAGCCTGAATGTGATAAACTCATATTGGAGTCGTTGAACAAGAATTATATATGTGTCAGATATGTAGGAAATGTAGCCGAATATTTGGGGTTTTCTGTTAGCATTTAGGGCTTGCTGTTGAATAAAAGACAGCACATCACTTGTATACGTGCTGTTAAGATTTGTTTACCTCTAGAAGTTTGCTTCTTTATAGCATAGTCAGTGTTTGTTTTTGAACAGGACTCTGTCTCCCTGTTCTCCTATTTGTAACAGTGGTTTTTGTTACTTGATTCAATAATAGAAAGTACTCCATTTTGTGTATTTCTCTGCCTTTTTCATAATTCTGAGTTTCAGATAATAATAACATGGTATCAGAGCAAACTTATTAGAGTTTGTTGAATCTGAAGCTACTAAGAGAAGTATCAGAAACAGGACAGAGAGATGGTCTCATTCGTTGCAGGAGATCCTCAAAGGATAGTAGAACGATTTGATGGTGTTGGATTTAATCTTTGGAAGCTCAGGATGAAGATGTTGTTGCTGAATAAGGACTTGCTCAATATAGATGAAGGCACTGAGACTAAGCCCACCCAAGATGCAGATTTGATCAGTAAGTGGGAGTTAAAGGAAGGTAAGGCTCGGTCTTGTATACTTTTAAGTTTGAGTGATAATGTGCTTTTGCATGTAAGTGAGGCAAAAACAGCAAAGGATGCATGGGATCACTCATATTGGAGTCGTGAACAAAATTATATATATGGATATGTAGGAAATGTAGCCGAATATTTGGGGTTTTCTGTTAGCATTTAGGGCTTTATGTTGAATAAAAGATAGCACATCAGAAGAATACAATCCACCTGTATACGTGTTGTTAAGATTTGTTTAGCTGTAGAAGTTTGCTTCTTTATAGCATAGTTAGTGTTTATTTTTGAACAGGACTTTGTCTCCCTGTTCTCCTATTTGTAATAGTGGTTTTTGTTACTTGATTCAATAATAGAAAGTACTCCATTTTGTGTATTTCTCTGCCTTTTTCATAATTCTAAGTTTAAGATAATAATAACATGGTATCAGAGCAAACCTGTTAGAGTTTGTTGAATCTGAAGCTACTAAGAGAAGTATCATAAACAGGACAGAGAGATGGCCTCATTCGTTGCAGGAGATCCTCAAAGGATAGTAGAACGATTTGATGGCGTTGGATTTAATCTCTGGAAGCTCAGGATGAAGATGTTGTTGCTGAATAAGGACTTGCTCAATATAGTTGAAGGCACTGAGACTAAGCCCACCCAAGATGCAGATTTGATCAGTAAGTGGGAGTCAAAGGAAGGTAAGGCTCGGTCCTGTATACTTTTAAGTTTGAGTGATAATGTGCTTTTGCATGTAAGTGAGGAAAAAACAACAAAGGATGCATGGGATCAGTTGATTAAATTATATGAATCAAATGATGTTAGTACAAGACTATATCTTCGAAGAAAGTTTTTTCAGTTAAAAATGCAGGAATCACAGAAGATATCAGACCACACAAACAGTTTAAATCTCTAAAAAATCAATTGGCAGAGTGTGGGTCGGTAATTGCAGACGAAGATGTTGTTATGACACTTCTTGGGAGTTTGCCAAAATCCTATTCTGGAGTGGTAGTAGCACTGAGCACTCAAGCTAAGCTGGATTTGTCTACTGTAATAGCAACACTACTTCAAGAAGAAATCAGAAGGAAAGATGCGGGTTTAATTGTTGAGAACCCTACAGCCTTGTTTTCAAGCAGCACACAAGGGCAAAGCAAAAAAGAAAAGTGAAAGCAAATTTCATCCCTCTTAGTCCAATGTCTCAAAGAATGGTAAAGACACAAAGGAGGAGAAAAAGAAGGGAAATTTTTTTCACTGTGGGGCTCCTGGACATTTTAAAAAACAATGCAGAAAGTGGTTAGCATGGGTAGAAGATGTAAAGAAAAGTAAGGCAGCTGAAGCTAACATGACTTCAAGCAATGACGAAGAACAATTGTTTTCAATTATCACATCCCCAAATTCTGATGTTTCGAAGTGTTGGTATTTAGATTCAGGAGCAACTCAACATATGACACCTCAAAAAGGTTGGTTTACATCTTACAAAGATGTACCCAAAGGGAAGACTGTCAATCTTGGAGATGACAATAAGCTTGAGATGATAGGAGTTGGAAATGTCTCACTGAACATGCCAGATGGTACACATAAATAAATCCAAGATGTGTGGTATGTCCCTGCTTTAGCAAAAAGTCTTTTATCAGTAAGTAAGAGTACCAATGTTGGAATATTTGCACAATTTGACAGCAAGGTGTGTGTTCTAAAAAATGAGGAAGGAGTTACTATTGCTAAGGGAGTAAGAGATGGCAATTTGTACAAGTTATGTGCAACAGTAGCTGAAGTGGTGTTGACAACAACAGATACTGAAAAATCAGATTCGGTGCTTTGGCATCATAGATTTGGACATGCAAATACACATTCCCTTGAGGTATTGAAAAGGGAGCAACTTGTAGAGGATTTAAATATGCCTCTGCCAATTAAGTTGGGAGTGTGTGAAGGTTGTTGTTTGGGAAAACAACATAGATTTCCCTTCTCAAAGAAAGGAGCAACAAGAGCTAATGAGCAAATGGAACTCATACATTTAGATATTTGCGGTCCAATGCAAACAATGTCACACAAAGGGGCAAGGTATTTTATTACCTTTATTGACGATTTCTCTAGAATGACCTTTGTTTATTTTCTCAAAAATAAATCATGTGCATTAGAAATGTTTAAGATTTTTAAAGCATTTGGTGAGAAGCAGTCAGGAAAACCTTTGAAACGACTTAGATGTGATAATGGGGGTGAATATACCTCAAATGCTTTCAAAAGTTTATGTGCAAAGGAAGGGATCAAACTTGAGTACACTGTTCCTTATTCACCACAACAGAACGGTGTGGCAGAAAGAAAGAACAAGACTCTAGTTGAAAGTACCAGATGCATGCTTAAAAGTAGTGGATTATCCAATATTTTTTGGGCTGAAGCAGTTTCTACTGCAGCATATTTACAAAACAGGCTGCCAACTGTTGCATTGCATAAGAAGACACCTTATGAGGCATGGCATGCAAGCAAGCCAAGTGTTAGTGATTTGAGAATTTTTGGCTGCTTAGCATATGCACACATACCAGATCAAGAACGAAGGAAGCTAGATGATAAGAGCAAGAAATGTATAATGGTTGGATATAGTGTCAATTCAAAAGGATACATAATTTATGATCCTATAACACATGAAATTCTAATAAGAAGGGACATCATTTTTTATGAAAATTCAGTTTTGCACAAATCAACAGAGATGCAAAATGCAAAGGATTCAGAAATAAGGCTCTATGATCTCGGATCTGATGAAGAATTGAACATAAGGATTCTACTCCAGCAAGACCATTACAAGTTGCAGCCACACAGCCCACAACAGAAGTACAAGAAGAGCAGCAGTTGCGAAGATCAACAAGACAACGAAAGCCCACTCAAAAAGCATTAGAATCATATGCACTTCATGTAGAAATTGATGAACCACTCAGTGTCCAAGAAGCACATGAAAGCATTAATGCAGCAGACTGGAAGAAAGCAATGGATGCTGAATATCAATCACTCATAAAAAATCAGACTTGGGAACTCACAAGTCTTCCACCCAAAGAAAAGTAATTGGGTGTAAATGGTTATTCAAGAAAAAGTATAAGTCAGATGGATCAATAGACCACTACAAGGCCCGTTTGGTGGCAAAAGGTTACTCCCAAATTGCAGGTTTGGATTATCATGACACATTCTCACCTGTAGTCAAGATAACATCCATAAGAGTTTTGTTAGCAATTGCAGCAACCTTGGATCTTCATGTGCATCAGTTAGATATAAAAACAACATTTTTACATGGTTTCTTAAAGGAAGAAGTTTATATGGAACAACCAGAAGACTACATACAAGAGGGAAAAGAACAGTTGGTATGTAAGCTGCATAAGACATTGTATGGACTGAAACAGTCCTCAAGAGCATGGTATGAACGTATTCATGGGTTTCTCCAAAATGAAGGATACATGAGTTGCAATGCTGATTCAAATGTCTACATCAAACATATTGGTGAGTTGGTGATCATTTTAGCCTTATATGTAGATGACACCATCATTTTGAGTAATGATCTTAAGATGTTAGACTTATTTAAATCTCAATTAGCTACATAATTTGAAATGACCAGCTATGGTGAGATACATTATTGCTTGGGCATTCAAATATTAAGAGATAGGGAAAAGAAGCAAATCCATCTTAATCAAGAGAGGTACATTAGGAACATTCTCAAGAAATTTGGGATGGAAGATTGCAAGCCAATAAGCACTCCAATGGAAGTAGGTAAGAAACTTTCACTGGAAATGTGTCACAGAACACAAGAGGAAGAAAGTTATATGAGTACAGTTCTGTATCAAAACGCTGTCGGGAGTCTAATGTATGCAATGGTTTCTAGCAGACCTGATATTGCACACGCTGTAAGCGTGGTGAGCCAATTTTCCAGCAATCCTAGACCACAACATTGGGCAGCAGTTAAAAGAATTTTTAGATATCTTCAAGGAACAACTAATCACGGGATTACATTCAGTGGGAGTTCAGAAAAATCTCTGCAACTTACAGGTTATTGTGATACAGATTGGGCAGGGGACATTGATAGCAAGAGATCAACTTCAGGTTTTTGTTTTATCCTTAGTGGAGGCGTAGTTTCGTGGGCAAGTAAGAAACAACCAACCGTTTCTCTCTCCAGCACAGAAGCAGAATATATAGCAGCATGTCAAGCCACAAAAGAATTGATTTGGTTGAGAAAATTGTTGCAGAACATTGGGGTTACTCAGACCCAACCAACAGTGTTAAAGTGTGATAGCCAAAGTTGCATAGCCATCACAAAGCATTCAAAGTATCATGGACGGGTTAAACATTTAGGGGTACAATACCATTTCATCCGTGAACAAATTGAGGAGAACAATATTCAAATGGAATACTGCACAACTGAAATGATGGTGGCGGATGCATTGACAAAGGCATTACCAAGAATCAAATTTGAATTTTGCAAAGAAGGATTCAATGTAATACAGCCTGATTGACAAATATTTGGCTAAGTGGGAGTGTCAGATATGTAGGAAATGTAGCCGAATATTTGGGGTTTTTAGTTAGCATTTAGGGCTTTCTGTTGAATAAAAGACAACACATCAGAAGAATACAATTCACTTGTATACGTGCTGTTAAGATTTGTTTAGCTGTAGAAGTTTGCTTCTTTATAGCATAGTCGGTGTTTGTTTTTTAACAGGACTCTGTCTCCCTGTTCTCCTATTTGTAACGGTGGTTTTTGTTACTTGATTCAATAATAGAAAGTACTCCATTTTGTGTATTTCTCTGCCTTTTTTCATAATTCTGAGTTTCAGATAATAATAACAATATAGACATGGATGAGTACCCTGTTACATCTGAGCTACAGGTTTGGATTCTGTTCAAACTTTATATAGAAATAAATATAAGAATTTGAAGCTCTGATTTTCTAAGTGATAAGAGTGCTCTGACTTTGGTAATTTATGATGTGTGCATACAGGACAGGTGTATAAATATGATTGCCAGGTTATTCAACTCGCCACAGAAGGATGGAGAAAATGCAGTAGGAGTTGGTACTATTGGATCTTCAGAGGCAATAATGCTAGCTGGACTTGCTTTCAAAAAGAAATGGCAGAACAAGCGCAAAGCAGAGGGAAAACCCTTTGACAAGCCCAACATAGTGACTGGAGCTAATGTACAGGTAGGGGAGGACCTAAGATTATGTGTAGGATTCTAATTGCAAAATTGTGCTATAACAACTATAATGCTGTACTTCGTTACCTACTTGTAAAATAAATCCATGGTGTTCGAAAAGCAAGTATTTTCTTTACAACTTTTGAACTGTAAAAATAAAAGATAGTACTTAGAATCCTTTGAAACAAGTGGTGATACTTAAAATTCTATAAATGCAGGTGTTCTGAACATTAGTTATTTAAGAATAACCTTACGGAGACTAGATGATTTCATAAAACCATCTCGCATTTCTAAACACATTATCAGCCCAAATTTTATCAAGCATTTTGCATCTGACGTATGTACGATCTAATGTGTTCCATTGGCTCTGTGCTGGCGCCCTGCCTTTTTCTATTTGCGTTGGTTGGGCGGCATCATTACAATTGCATTACTGCTGAAACATAGCTACTAGGGTTAGGGTTGTTTTGGTTGGATTGCATCATCCCAATTGCATTACTAATGAAACATAGCTACCAGGGTTTGAATTCATGCCACACCCTAGAAATCTCCAAACCAAATTGGGTTCGGGAAATCTTCTTGCCATGTTGATAGTAGTGAGTTTTTATTGAGCCCCTTTGGATTATCTCCCTTCAGTAGCTCGTCCCTACTCCTTCAAAGATTCAAAATTTCAGCTAAGCTTGAACTAAGTATCGTTATAGAATCATTGAAAGCTTTTGGTCCATTAGTCCAAACCTCTAAAGCAGAGAATCCCATCTGCTTACATACATAATGAAAAGAAAACCATAGTTACAGATTCGATAAGTCATATGAATTTCATAATGAAAGATCAGTGAACCCAAATGATCTTCATTTAAAGTTGCTTGAACTTCCACCTCCGTCATAGGGAACAAGCATGGGAACAAAAATCATTAACTCATCTGAAGTTAAACAAGAACAATTCTCATTAACTTCTTGCATACAGTCACTAGAGACCTCGTAAGTAAGTCTCTAAACTTAAAAGAGGGGCATATCTTAGCATCCGCTCACATTGGGCAATGGGGGTTAAAAGTAAATTTAACAAAGTTGACAAAGGGTAAGTAAAGAGCATTGACTTGGAATTTTTTGTTGTATGTAATTAAGCATTCAAAAAACACGAGAAGGGTAAAGGGAT
Source organism: Sequoia sempervirens (assembly GCA_007258455.2). Classification (NCBI taxonomy): domain Eukaryota; kingdom Viridiplantae; phylum Streptophyta; class Pinopsida; order Cupressales; family Cupressaceae; genus Sequoia; species Sequoia sempervirens. Next base: position 47,375,764 of record VDFB02358134.1, read on the forward strand.
ACCAACCGGATGGAGTAGTTGACACACAGATGTTTCCCTTTGTCTAGAGCAAACATGTCACAAGGTTTGATGACCATAGTTGCAGTTAAGAAGGATAGAAATGCTCTAACATAGGTGCATGGGCCTAAGGTGCTGATGTGTTTAAAACTGTTTTCCTCTATTTTAGTTTGAGCATGGGTGGGTGTGGAATTATTGAGCCTGGGTTGTGAAGAATAAGTTATTCTTCTCAGTAAAGCATCTTCATCCTCTCGAGGTGTTCATGAGAACTAATTTAAATTGGCTAAAACGTATTTTGTGAAATTCACATCCTAGTATACAATCTCGTGAAAATAAATATTATCCAACTATTTGATCATGATCAGAAAGTTCTCGCATGGATGAATAGTAACGAAATGGCTCGAATGATTAAAAAAGATTCAAAGGAAGCTTGGGAGGATATTCAATGATAGATAGATATGTGGTACTAAGGGAGAATAATGGTAAAAGAGTGAAAATGGTTTGGGAGGTAAAATGATTAAAGGGGTTCAGGGACGTGGTCCATGATAATTAGATATGTGATAAGGGATAAAATGGTGGTAAAAGAGGGATAAAATGGTTTGGAAGGTAAAAAGATTAAAGGGGTCCAGGGAGGATTGTCAATGATAGTCGTCAGATATGTTAAGGGAGAATAGTGGTAAAGGACTGATGAAATGGTTTTGAAGGGGCATAGGGAGGGTGGTCAAAGATAGTTATGTATGTAAATGATAAGGGGGAATAGCGGTTAAGAAGCAACTGACTGTTTACAAAGACCCAAAAAAAGATTGAAGGGGCCTAGGGAGGACGGCAATGATAGATATGTGATGATAAGAAATTTAGGATGCAATGGTGTTTGAGAGTCATGAAAAGGAGGAATCTAAGACACGCTAGAGCACAATGGCAACATGATTCGTTGAGCCAAACCAACGACAATCCTCCAATATAATAACAAACGATAAATTAATATGCCAGCACCAATCCTGCAATATAATAACAAACGAGAAAAGTAATATGCCAGCAAGACCCTTGGCAATGTTAGCGTTAGTAATTAGTTTTGTGTATATACTTTACAATGAATTCATTTGATGTATTCCTCCATAATAACCAAATAACGAGATTAAGCGTTTATGTGTTTATACTGAATTATCTCCTATCCAATGACGAGATTAACTGTTTATATGTTTATAATGAATTTTCCCCTATCCAATGCTATTGGGTGTCCTTAGGAGAGTCTCACGAGGAAAAGAAAATGCTGCCCGATTAATTAGAGTTTTTTTAATAAATCAGAGCCCTTATTTTAGGAAATTTTATGCCATTTGTCAATCATCCAGAATTTTTCAATTTTTGTCAATTAAATTTTTTATCATTTTATATTTAAATATTCTATTAATTGAATATGCAAAATAATAAAATTCATGAGGAACTTGCCTCTCATGAGGCAAAAAAAAAAATAAAAGCTGCCCCATTTCTGATAAATTGGAGCCCCTATTTTAGGAAATTTTCTGCCACTAGTCAATCATCTGGAATTTTTTGAATTTTTGACAATTAAATTTTTATCATTTTATATTTAAATACTCTAGATAATAAAATTCATGAGACTGATAAAATTCATGAAACCAGCAACTTCCATAAATTCTGGAGCTTAAACTTTTAAACTTAAGCTCCACTATAAAATTCATGGGATCACCCACTTTAAAATACTCTTAAAAATCTCACCAGCACCCACTGAATTTTTTTTAGAAAGCCCTCCATGGGACTGCAGCCTTACACAAAATCCCAATCATTGTCATCTCTTCCAACTGCAACAAAATAGTATTTAGCACCGACTTTAGATATAGAATTTCTAAGACTTTAGAAAACCAAATTATTTAGTTTACATTGGAAACATGAATAATAAATAATGTTTGCCTATTTAATAACAATTGACATGAACTTAAGGAAACTCTTAGATAGAACCACAAATATAAGAAATAAAACATGAACTTCACTTTACAATGAAACTGATAGATAGAAACACCCTAAGACACCCTCCAAAAATTTAAAAGAGATTGCAAATTTAAGAACTCAAGTGAAATTCACTTTACAATAACACTGACAGCCAGATCCAACCTACGACACCACCAAAAAAAACAAAATTTAAAAGTATCTACCTTGGATGATGGAATAAATTTTCTTTCAAGATGATGCTAATACATAAATCTCCAAGACGAACAAACAAAACCTGGACAATTTATTTTATAACTAGATACCCTAAAAAAACCTTTAAATAGAATTAAGTATGCCTTTGATAGATCCATCATTTTGGCATAAAGGGTGTTAATAGTCATCTGATCTCAGCACGTATAACCTTGAGAATTAGCAACTCAAATTCAAGTTGCAAGTAATTTATCATGTGTTCTAATCATTGTTTTGCACACTTTAGTATGCAATAGATATCAAATGTTTTTTCTGCTCCCCTTGTAGACCCGTGTAATCTTTCTTCAGTTATTTTTTGTTTGTATTGGCTGGTACTTGATATTAACATATTTTTAAGAAATATCATGGCAAGCTGCAAAATTTACATATTTACTAACAAATTTCTCATAGTTTATTTGTTTAGGTCTGTTGGGAGAAGTTTGGAAAGTATTTTGAAGTAGACATAAAAGATGTGAAATTGAGGGAGAACTTCTATGTCATGGACCCTTACATGGCAGTTGATTTGGTGGATGAGAATACCATATGTGTATGTGCCATATTAGGTTCTACATACAATGGTGAGTTTGAAGATGCCAAATTGTTAAACGATCTTCTCGTTGACAAGAATTAAAAAACAGGGTAAGGTAGATGTACTTGAGAAATTCTAAGCTCATTTTTTCATATGCCCGTAGGCCTTCTAATTACTGAGAGCTTTATGAGAGACACAGTTTAAAAATCCAATAACTAAAGTACTAGATTTTTTAAGTTTTGACAGTAGCATTTTGAATTTGAATTATAGGGTGGGACACTGCCATCCATGTGGATGCTGCAAGTGGAGGTTTCGTTGCACCCTTCATTTATCCCGATTTAATATGGGACTTTCGACTCCCTTGGTGAGAAGTATCAACGTGAGTGGGCACAAATATGGACTTGTTTATCCTGGCATTGGCTGGCAAATCTGGCGCAGTAACAGGGACTTTCCAGAGGAGCTTGTATTTCACATCAATTATCTTGGAGCTGATCAACCTAACTTTACTCTCAACTTTTCAAAAGGTATTATGGTATTATGGCATGTTCACAATCTTCAGTGCATGCCATTAACTGTTTAGTTAGTTTGTTCATTTTTAAGCTTCATAAAGCACATCGAAGCTGTGCTTTTGATAGGGCAGACTTCTGTCCATTTGAATCAGATGCCACATTCGTGGGATATTTATGTTGATGTTACATACAGCGTCTGGAATTATCTTCCAGCAATCTTCTTTTGATAATAAATTAAATGATAGCATTATGCTATTTAATTTATTTGAGTCTCAAGGGGCGCGATTCTTATGGAGACATCACTATTTGTTAAAGCAAATGCATATTAATTGAAGAGGCACATTTCCTTAACAAGGCCGACCTTGTTCAAGTGGCGCGATTATTGAGGAGGATGTCTTCTTGCTTGTGGCCGACCTGTTTGCGAAGAGACACGTCTTTCTCTCAAAGGTGTATATATAATAGATGATGTTCTTCATTGTAATCAATCAAGTTTACAAGTCAAGTTCGATATAGTCATTTGGAGTCTAAGTGCGAGTTATATATAAAGGAAAGCGAACTGTATTAAGAGAGCAGTGTGTTTGAGGCTGGGTATTATCAGCAATTGAGTTCTGTGTTGCATCACTCTTTGGTGCATATTGTAGGGCCTGCATATCGGCCTCTTGTAAGAAGATCATTTTGTGACAACTCAATATATAAGTGATATATTGTTGCTGGGTTTTTCTCCCTCAAGAGGAGGGTTTTCCCAGGGTATCTGCTGTGTCTTTGCATCTGATTTGAATTAATTTTCTGTGCATTTATCTGATCATTAAAATTTACAATTTAAGGCTTAATTCTAAGAAGCTCTCGCACAAATAAATCCTGCTCCTCTCTCTGTTTCTCATGCCATTCATGTGGATTAAATAACATTTAAAACATAACCTACCTGACACTCCACATAACTCATAAACTCCTACTGAATGAATTTTCACACAGGAAGCTTCACAAGGGGTCGTCCCAAGAAACTGGTGATTATCTGAAATAATGCACAAGAGAGTACCCAAAAAATTACTAAGTGCTTGCCAACTTGTGTGCTCTATTTTTCTTCCTTAATAGAGATCCTATTCGAGGATGCAAACATGCAATTCCCTATTCCTCTCCCTTCTCCCTTCTCTGTGCCTGTTATTAGTAACTACACCGAGGTGAAGTATAGACCATACCTAAGCTGTATTAGTGTGATCTATGTGAAGGGGCTTATTGGTGCAATCTATGCATATATGATGGCACAATTAGGTTGCATTTAGGTAAGTCAATAGGTCTTTTAAGTTTTTAACTATTGCCCGCTTTAACTTGTGCATGTAATTAGCTACTACAATATAGAGGCTATAGGTATACAATTGTGCCTGTTTATTAGCTACTTCACATTAATGGGCTTACAGTCTACACAGAAATGCTCGTGCACAATTAGGTTGCATTTAGGTAAGACAATAGGTCTTTTAAGTTTTTAACTATTGCCCATTTTCTCTGTAATTATCTACTACTCTATAGGGGCTATAGGGATACAATTGTGCCTTGTAACTTGAAAGGGTTAAGCTGATAATCTATGGTTAAAGGATCCATGGGCATACCTTATGCAAATAGAAAAGGAAATCCAAGCAACCTTTAGGCAATCCTATAATAATATAGCATAGCATGTAGGTGTATTGCATACATACTAATAGTACCACTTGTAGTGGAATTGGTTGGGGCTTGGGGTTTGCATCCCTCAAGGTCACTTTGACTCTTCTTCGTAGTGGGAAAGGTGAGGGTCAATAAATAGTGTGTCAGTTCCTGCTCTGCTGACCCAGGGTATAGAAATGGACTTTTCCATAAAAAAAAAAAAGCCCGCACGGGTAGCAAAGTTGGCTTGAGCCATGGTTTTGCTCCTCATAGGTCTCGGGTATGACTCCGCTCCACTGGTTGGTAAGTAAATAGTGTGCTAGTTCCTGATCTACTAACCCAAGGTATAGGAATGGACTTTGCCATAAATAAAAAGCCTGCACGGGTGGCAGAGTTGGCTTGGGCCGTCGGTTTGCTCCCCATAGGTCTCGGGTTTGACTACACTCCTAGGTTAACAGTTGGGCCTGCTTGCGGGCTGTACCATACACCCGCAAGGGACTAGTCTCGCCTCAGCTTGCCCCTCTGGATGCCGAGCTAGGTCACAGGGATGCCCCTATGCATACAAAAAAAAAAAAAAAAATCAAAAAGGATACGATGCAAATTTAAGCCCAGAGAGTATCTTGGAGCTTAAAATCCAATGGTTTGACCTCTTCTACTAATTGACTGTTCTTTACATGAACTTTAAATGAATTGGGATTCTTTCATAATCTACCACAAATTTTGTTTCTCTTTTGAATCTTTTGATCTGTATTATGCAGGGGCCAGCCATATAATCGCACAGTATTACCAACTAATTCGACTTGGATTTCAGGTAAATTATTGAAGTCCTAATTATGAGAGCCTTGGTTTGCCACCCTACAGCAAATTAAATGTGAACGGTTATACTGCAGGGATATAAACAAATAGTCAACAATTGCCGCACAGATGCAGATTTCCTTGTTTCAAAACTCAATGAAACAGGCAAATTTAAAATCCTTTCCAAAGATATAGGGGTTCCTCTTGTTGCTTTTTCATTGAAAGACAAGACAAAATATGATGAATACCAAGTTGCAGAGGAGCTACAAAAACATGGATGGATCCTCCCTGCTTATACAATGGCACCTGATGCTCAGAATGTCTCCTTGCTAAGAGCAGTAATCAGAGAGGATTTCACAAGAACATTGGCAGAAAGACTTGTACAAAATATCAAACAGGTTTTGGAGCATCTGGATTCTTATGCTCATAAAAAAGTGATTGAACAGGATAAGACAGAAGGAAGCTATACTGTACCCAAGGAGGACTTGAAACATGTTTCAGTATTTGATAAATTGTCAAATGCTTCAAAGATTTTCAGTGTATGGAAAAAGAATGCTGTGGACAAGACAAATCGCGTTTGCTGGCAAACAGACATTTACAGATGCTATTTTTCCTCTTACAATGTATTTACAGGGTTTAATTGCGGAAATTCGCTATCATGGTAAATTTGTTTGATAGGAATTGCTAAAATGGTTTCAGACATTTCCCATTTTGAAGAAAATGCAATCCAGACAATATTATTTTTTGTTGTGGCTGGCATGCAAAATTTTAAAGAAATGGTATTATATCAAAAGTAATATGGTATCAGAGTATGTTCATCATCTTCAGTGCATGCCTTATTGGCTTTTTATTTTGTTTATTAATTTTAAGCTTAATAAAGCACATTCAAGTTGCACTTGACAGTGCAAACTTCTGTTCCTTCGCATTAGATACTTAATCTAAGGGATATTTAGGCTTAATTCTAGGAAACTCAACACACAAATTTTATTCTGCTTCATCTATTTGTTTCTCATGCCGTCAACCTAATTTATACTACTGAATGAAATTTCACACCGCAAGCAACTCAAAAGGGCATCCTAAGAAACTAGAGATATCTAATATGACGAAACTAGAGATAATGTAATATGATGAAAAAGGGAGTGCCGACAAAACTAGTAAGCACGTGAATGTACAGTTATTGATCCAGGATAAGTATAATGAGACATTTTTCTCTCATAAATTAAGAATCAAATTATAAAAGGGGCGGCGGATAACATGTTTGCGTCTCTACCTCTGCCACCACTGCTCACTTGCCTACCTATGCGCTCTATTGTGGTAGGTAAGCTCCCACATGCCTTACTAGACTAGGTCTAGGTTTGTGGATTCGAGAAGGAATAATAGTCCCAGGTTTATCGATTCTAGAAGGAAAATTTGGAGCAAATCCATTTTGGGTGTTACCAACTTGAAAATGATAACTATATTAATAGTTTAAAATTGGTGTGTCACAAGAATTTTGGATGCTGTTGGTATTCAAGATACGAAATATGTACTTGTATTCTCTACTTTATAATGTAGATATGTAAGAGTTCAAACTAACTTGTTAACGTCAGAAACCCTCTATACGACATAGTTATTATCTTAAACATCTTGGAATGGTTCAAGCAATCTTATAGATATTATCTTCATCTTGGAATGGTTCAAGCAATTTCTAGAAATTAATAAATTTAAATTGCCATCTCAGAATCAAGAGTAGTAATCTTTGGCTAAAATAAGGATCATAACATTTTATTTTATCTTTCTGTGTGCGGAGGCCATCAGGGAAAATTGGATACAAGAGTGAATAATGGATAGGAGAGTGAATAAAAGAGGTACTAAACATGAGAGTTCGACATCCCTATTCAAACTGTATAAAAAGCGATGCTAAACATGAATTTAGCAGCTTCCTATTCAAGGTGGATTAAAAAAAAAATCATTTGTAATTCTCCAAACTTCTGCCTTATTCCAAAATGCCATGCCTACTCTTGATCTCTATTTACATAGACATCAAAGACCAAGCATTAAAATGCATTTCTAAAGTAATTTCTAACCTTTGAATTATTCCAAAATCCCAGCTGTCTACTCTCGATTTCTATTTACATGCACATCAAAGACAGCATTAATCAAAATAAATGCCCTTCCGGATATTTACTTAACTATATATCAAAGTCTAAAACTTCAGAGCTAGCATTTGACAGAGCTGCAATTTCAGTCTCCAACATTTGACTAACAACATTGAAATATATCAGAGTTCAGACCAAATCAATTGCCAACTTTAAAGCCAAAAAAATGCCTTGACAATTGAAATGCACCGCCTTTGTTAAATATCATTGATGGTGTTAGCATGGCGTTGATCTTCAAAGCCAACGAACGCTTTACAACTGAAATGACACAGATTTTCTTAATACGGTGTTGATCTTGAAAGCCGAAAAATGCATAAGATGGTATTGATAGGAGAGTTTTGAAGATGCTATTGTAAGAGGTTCTTGAATGAACAAATGAGCAACTATTAGATCTCTTAAAAGCAAACTACAAAGACCTGAACCAAAAAGCTTCCTAAAATTATCATAAAACGCCATGAAATGAAATTGGAACATGAATGGAAGTTGAACAAAATATGGAAAATCTTGTAAGGAACAGATAAAAGATGTATAACCTTACGACAGCTCCTTGTATTCAAATTACAGACTGGAAAATCATGCGGGCAGCAATGGGAACGATCGTTAAAACAGGTAGCAGATTCGTAAGGACAAGCAGCCCATTGAATACAGAATCTATGAAAACTATATGCACAACAGCATGTGCTACCACCTGTACATGAATAATAATCATTACACTTCGTTGCGGGCTCGATTGAAGGTGGAGGATAAGGGTCAGGTGTAGGAGGATTGAGTCCATTTTTAATTGGATAGGATGGTTGCATGACAATACCACGTTTCCCAGATGAACTCTTAATATTTCTTTCCATCCTTATGCACCCGTTCTCACCCAAACTTGGACCCCATGAATTCTTTACAATCCAGTATTCCTTATCAGCTGATCCATAACCCACTAATGTGACACCATGATCGAGATCAGTTCCACAATTATGTTGGAAACTATAATTTCTCCCAGTTTGCATTCAGGCGGTGGAAAAAACTAGGAGTTTACTGCTGTCTAAATTTGCATCGTTTGTAACTAGGAAAGAAACTTTAGTTTGCATTTTATGCATGAGCAATTGCTGTTGTAACTGCAGATAGGTTAGAGTTTAGTGAAGTTTTCCTCAAGTTTGCATATCAGTTAAATTTCAGTTAGACTTTAGTTTGAATTGTCTTGTAAACTCCAAACTCCATTATAAATGGAGGTTAATGTAATCGATTTTATTAAAAAGCAAGAGAAGTTGTGCAGTTAACTCCACCGTCTCATGCAAACAGTGAAGTCTTCTAATCCAAACTAAACAGCAGTTTATCTTTCTAATTTTCTCCATTGAATGGGAGAAATTATTCTGTTTTCTCTAACAAATTACCGAGCAATTGTAACTGCAGATAGGTTAGAGTTTAGTGAAGTTTTCCTCAAGTTTGCATATCAGTTAAATTTCAGTTAGACTTTAGTTTGAATTGTCTTGTAAACTCCAAACTCCATTATAAATGGAGGTTAATGTAATCGATTTTATTAAAAAGCAAGAGAAGTTGTGCAGTTAACTCCACCGTCTCATGCAAACAGTGAAGTCTTCTAATCCAAACTAAACAGCAGTTTATCTTTCTAATTTTCTCCATTGAATGGGAGAAATTATTCTGTTTTCTCTAACAAATTACCGTCAAACACACCCTGTATTCACAATAGGGGAGAGGGGCCTATAGTGGAGCACCCTAACTTCGGGTTTCTCAAAATTCTATGTGAAAATTTTAAATCACTTCCAATTTTGTACAGCAATTTATTTGGCAACTCACATGCTTTTATATTTCGTTTTAGGGCCACATCATCAAATATGATGTCGCATTAGCATGCTTTTTGTTGAGGTATCCAAAAAGGCCCAAAAAAAATGTGAGACCGATAGTGATGCACTAAGTCATGTTTTATTGGTGTGCTGATGTGGCATCATATGATTTGTCAGTTTGTATACTTTATGGATAAAAAGTGTTTTGTAATTGGATATTAAGGTACTCCACTATGGGGCTCATTGAGGAGTACTTCTATCCCCACTATTGGACCCTGCTCCACTATGGGCCCCTCTCCCCTAGTTAGTTAAATAATTTTCCATAAACCAATTCAGCATAAAAGGCTTTTAATAAAATTGACCTTAACTCAAATCTAAGGAAAAGAAAGCTTACAGATTTGTAAAATTGGAACTCTCTCCCACCTGATATGGTGCAGCCTTCTGTAATGATTTTTCATCATTGGTAGGCACATCTTCATAGCCATTGATTGTTACTACATTGTTATTTTTCTGCAATCCATATTATACAAATTAAAACTGCAAGTTTATACTGTACAGTGTATACATATTTCTTCTACATATTTAATAAACATATTTTTTTCAAACGAAAGGTCAATAAAAATGAAGACCCCATGGTTAATTCTAAGACCCAGTAATTACAAATTTCTCTAGTACTGGGAAAAAAAAGTTGTCATGCCATGGATAATTATTATTCTAAGTTACCGATTCGCCATACTAAGCCTCCGGATACGATACGATACGATACGATACGATTCGGATTCGAGATTCGGATTCGGTACGGCACAAATTCGGCCAGGATTCGAAAATTTCTCTGTGGATACGTTTCAGATTCGAGGCTTCACTGCGGATTCTTCCAGGATACAGCGCGACGAATCCGAGCAGAATCCGCGACGTTTTTTCACGTCAAAACGCCTAGTCCGCAAAAAACGTGTTTTTTTAATCATTTTTTATTATTTTTTTGACCGGATGTTGACTTCTAAACATTTTAATATTCATTGCAACCCTAATTTCGACCTCCAAACACACTAAATAGGTAAAAACAATTTCATTTTAACAATTTGTGAAAGAAAAACGAGTTTTTTTGCCTCCATTGCTGAACTTGCTCTCTTGCTTGCACAAGCTCGAATAGAGTTGAAGGCTGATCGTTGGTTGTTCAAGGTTGATTGTTGTGCTATTCCTAAGCACTTGCAAGTGTTTGCCAAGATTCAAGAAGACTGTAGAGCAAGATTTGTTCAAAAAAGGTAGGTTTCTTTGAAATTTTTTGATTTTTTTCTTACATTTTTTTTAAGTTTAACAAATGAACTATTTTGTTTTGTTTTTATTGTATTACTTTTGTTGATTGTTCTCATTCTTTTAAGTTTTTTAGTTTCAAATTTCAATACCAAAATTATTTCAATCTATTGTGCCTTGGCCCTTAGGTATTACAATGGCATCTGCTTCTAATTCAGGCCAATCTCGTTTCAAAATAAGTGCAACCTCTCCCCTTTGGAAATATGTAGAAATGGTTCAACAATGTCCAGGTGGTGGAGTATTTGTTTGGATTTGTGGTCATTGCAAAATTCAATACACGAGCTCATACAGTCGAGTGAAAGCCCACTTGTGTAGTATCCCTGATATTGGCATCAAACCTTGTCCGGGACCTCCAGAAGGTGATGGCAAAGGCCTTGCAGATGACATAGTGTTGAAATATATTGCTGAGCAAGAAAAAGCAGATCAAAAAGCTGCTAGTCTTAAAAAAAACCATCCTTTGAAGAAAGGATCTCAATCCATGAAACCCCCTACACCACCTACTTATATTCCACCTACAGAAAGCCATCCATTTATGAACATCCCTCAAGAGCAAACCGTGCCCTCATCAAATAAAAGATCTAAGGGACCGTTGGAAGTTTCATTTCAGAATGAGGCAAGAGAGATTGCTGATCAAGACATAGCAAGATGTGTCTATGCCAATGGATTGGCATTCAACGTTGTTCGTTCACCATATTGGCAAAAAATGGTGAAATCTATTAATGAGGCTCCAAAGGGGTATAAGGGCCCAGGTTTTGAGAAGGTGCGTTGCACCTTATTGGAGAAAGAGGTGAAACATGTAGCAGACTCTTTGAAGCCCATAAGGGATTCATGGATTGAAACAGGGGTGACCATCGTTTCTGATGGATGGAAAGATGCAAAAAATCGCCCATTGATCAATGTTATTGCCGTGTCCCCTAAAGGGGCAATGTTTTTGAGAGCAGTGGATTGTGAGGGACAGGTGAAAGATGGTCCATTTATTGCTAACATCCTTTGCCAAGCCATTGAAGAAGTGGGCCATCAAAATGTTGTGCAAGTTATAACCGACAATGCCAAAAATTGTAGGGCTGTTGGGTTATTGATTGAGGAGAAGTATCCACACATTTTTTGGACACCTTGTGCTGTCCACTCCCTCAATCTAATGCTACAAAAAATTGGATCCAAAATTGAGTGGATCAAACAGGTGTATGCTGAGGGCGAAGACATCCAGATGTTTGTCACCAACCACCATATGACACAAGGAATATTTAGACAATTCTCAAAATTGGAATTGTTGAAGGTAAGTTAATTGAAATTCTCAATATTCTTAAATTTTTAGTTTTCTTTTAATTTTAAATTTTGATTTTGTAAATTTAAATTACATTTTAATTTTAATTTTGATTTCCAAACAGGTTGCAGAGACCCGTTTTGCCTCCAACACAATTGTGTTGAGACGACTTATAAAGGTTCGTGAGGCACTTTGTGCCATGGTAATCAGCCCTAATTGGGCCATATGGAAGCAATCTAGCAGTGAAAGGGCAAATAGGATCAGGCAAAGGATCCTAGATGATTGTTGGTGGGATCGTGTTGAGTACCTGGTCAGTTTCACTGAGCCTATACTGAGCATGATCCGTTACACAGACATGGATAGACCTTGTTTGGGAGAAGTATATGATGGTATCGACTCAATGATTGAGAAGATGAAAACCATCATCAATGCAAAAGAGGAAGATCCTGATGAAAAGTTCTTCAAAGAGCTACAGGAAATCATGGTTGATAGATGGAACAAAATGACCACTCCATTGCATCTTCTTGCTTTTGCATTGAGTCCCAAATATTATAGTCCTAAGCTTCTTTCTGTTACATCAAGAGTTGCTCCATATAGGGATGTTGAAGTGGCTCAAGGTTACAAGGCAGCAATTCGGAGACTCTTCACTGATCGTGACCAACGTGATCGAGTGAGGGCTGAGTTCATGGCTTTTGCATGCTCCGGTAGTGTTGCTCAGAATCTTGATGCTCTTCGAGACAAGTACAGGGTAGATGGTCATAGTTGGTGGTACTTCCATGGGCAAGAATACATGCACATCCAACCAATTGCAATAAAAATCTTATCCCAAGTAAGTTTTATATTTTGTAATTTTAATTTTAATTTATAACTTTATATTAATTAATAATTTTGTTTAGTTAAATTTTGTAACTCTTAACTATTTAATTTGGTCTTGACTCTTAATAGGTTGCTAGTTCATCTTCTTCAGAGAGGAATTGGAGCACATACTCCTTCATCCACTCAATAAAACGCAATAGGCTGCATTCAAAGAAGGCAAAGGACTTGGTGTATGTGCATTCAAACTTGCGCCTCCTCACACACAAGCAAAGTTCCTACAAAGAAGGAGACACAAGGAGGTGGGATATTGAGCCAGAGCAGTTTGACTTGGATGCTTCCACAAGTCACTTAGCTGCACTTGATATTGATGATGAGTATGAGCCTGGAGCAGCTACTGATCGTGAGAGTGGTAGTGTCGGTGCTACTGCTACTGCTAGTGGCAGTGCTTGTGCGAGTGCCACGAATGCTATTTGTGGTTCTACGCAAAATGTAGCATCCAATAATGCTAGTTTGTTTGATAATGATGACTCATATGATTCAGATTGATCAATGATCAATAATGGCTGATTGTAAACGTTTGACATTTTATGTTTGAACTTTAATTTATAATTTTATATCATGACAATCGAGTAATCACTAATATTTTAATATTTGACTTAGTGACTATGAAAGTGGTGATGTATTTTTGCTATGTTATTAGACTATTAATATGGTGGTGTATTCTGAACTTAATTACTACTGCAAATATGTATATATTTCTGATTTTTATATGTTTTTTGTATTGCCGTACCCAAGCCGTACCCAAACCCAAAAAAAATTTTTTGCCGAATCCCGTACCGAATTCGCGTACCTGTACCCGAATCCAAAAACGAATCGGTAACTTAGTTATTATTTTAGTCTAAGTTACCAGGTTTTCCCCTAGAAGTCCTGGGTTCAATCCGGGTACGAAATTCGGGTCCGGTCCATTGAAATTCGCTGTGGGTCCGGGAAAACGCCTTTGGGTTCAACCAGGGTTCAGACCTATGACTGTGGGTCCGTTGAAATTCGGGTCCGGTCCGTTGAAATTGGCTGTGGGTCCAGGAAAACACCTTTGGGTTCAACCAGGGTTCAGACCTATGACTGTGGGTCCGACCAGGGTTTGAATTTTTCGAACCCGGGCAGAATTTCATGCCCAGGTGCACTTTAAAACGCGTTTTTGCATTATTTTTTTTTTTTTTTGACTCTTTGTTGAGTTTTAAAGACTTTTTTATTCTTTCTAACCCTAATATGTGCCTCTAAAACATGAAATAGGTAAAGTGATACTCATTTACTAATTTGTGAATGAAAAAAAGGATTTTTTGCCTCCATTGCTGAACTTTCTCTTTTGCTTGCACAAGCTTGAATAGACTTGAAGGTTGATCATAGATTGTTTGAAGTTGGTTGTTGTGCTATTCCTAAGTACTTGCAAGTGCCTGTTCGTTGCCAAGAAGATTGTAGAGCAAGATTTCTTCAAAAGAGGTAGGTTTTTTGAAGTTTTTTGATTATTTTTTTTACATTTTATTTTAACAAATGAACTTCAACTCTTTTGTTTTGTTTTTTAGTTTTTGTTTTGTTTTACTTTTCATTCCTTTATGTTGATGTTGTAGCTGCGGACTACATACTTCCGCCTTGCTTATTGAACAATAAATTGCATATAGCCTAACGGCTATTTATTTATTGCATATATTAAAGTGAATAGGCACTTCACTTGGCAACATTTTATATTTTATTTGGGCCAACTCTCCTTGTAATTCATACCATTCATTTGAAAACGTAATTCATTTGTGGCCGACCTTGTTCATGAAGAGGTGTGACCTCTTCCTCACATTGTATATATATGAGTTCATTTCATTCCATCAAACCATCAAGTCAAGTTCGTCTTTTATCCATCTGCAAGTGCAAATTTCTTATACAGCAGTGCGAATTCATCAAGGAGTGTGAATTGTTTCTGAGTGTACATCAAAGTGTGGTGCTGGTTATTGGCCTTATTGTAAAGAGATTTGTTGCCATTATTTCAATATATAAGAGAGACCTTTGTTGCTAGGTTTTTCCCCCTCAAGTTGGAGGGTTTTCCCAGGGTATATGTTGTGTCAATCTGTGTGAAATTGTTTTTATTTCTGCTTATTTAATTATGATCTTAAAACTAACATGGTATCAGAGCGGGTTTAAGAGGATTGTGACCAGATTTCTATAAGCAACAAAGTTCTCTCTCTTGTTATCATCTTCTTGCGTCTATCTTATCTACAAAATGGTGAACGGGCTCAAGGTTGAAGATAGACTTGAAGGTGCTTCCAATTTCACCTCTTGGAAGTTTAGAGTGTTGATCACATTGGAAGAAAATGAGATTGCTGAGTTTGTGGAGAGCGATGTTCCCGAACCTTCCGATGAGAATGAGAAGTTACAATGGAAGAAGAATGGCACTAAGGCGAAGAATATTTTGGTTGATTCCATGAAGGACCACCTTGTGCCGGTTATCTCCAAGTTGAAGACAGCAAAAGAAATGTTCAAGACCTTGGAGGATATGTATGAGATCAATAATAAAAGTTGAGCTCTTGCATTGAGACAATAGCTCCACCATATCAAGATGGCGAAAGGAGATTTTGTCATCTCCTTCTTCATGAAGATCACCGAGTGGAGAGATCAGCTTTGCACCATTGGCCATATGGTTGATGACAAGGACTTGGTCATGTTGGCACTTAATGGCCTTCCTCAATCTTGGGAGCCATTCATTCAAGGTATTAGTGGGAGATCAAAACTACCTAAGTTTGATCACCTTCGAGCAGATTGTATCCAAGAAGAATCAAGATTGGCTGCAAGAGGTAATGGCAAAAGTTCTACCAATGAAGACATTCATGTACTTGCTACTCATTCTTCAAAGAAGAAAGGAAGAGAAGGGAAGAAAGGCAACTTCAAGAGGAACAAAGATAGAAGATCGGATGGTGCTCTTGAATCTAAGAAGAAGAAGGATCTTTCCCATCTACAATACTTCAGATGTGACAAGTTTGGTCACTATGCGAAAGATTGTCCAACAAGACCTAAATGGCGTGTTTCTATTGCGGATGTGGGTGAGGTCTCTCCTCAGAAGGATTCAAGGGATAGTGGATTCCTATTCATCTCAACCCTATCAAGCAATGTCCCTACGAATAGAAACACTTGGTTGATTGACAATGGTGCCTCTCGTCACATTACTGGATTTAGAGAACATCTTTCAGATTTGGTAAAAAGAGATACAAGTGTTCAAGTCATAATTGGAGATGATGCATGCTATTCTGTGAAAGGTGTTGGAACCTCCTTTCTTCAATTAGATTCCAGCATCTCTCTTCAGTTGAGCGATGTGTTATTTGTTCTAGGCATCAAGAGGAACCTTGTTTCAATTTCAGCCTTGGAGAACAAGGGATATCAAGTTGCATTCTCCAAAGGAAAAGTTTTGGCATGGCCGAAGAACTCTAGCATCAAGACAGCTCAAGTAATTGGTGTTCGGAAAGAGTGTCTCTATAGACTTTCCACTCATCCATTGCAAGCATTGTTGCATGATTCAACAAGTTCAAGTGAGTTGTGGCATCAAAGACTTGCTCACCTTCATTTCCAAGCACTCCCTTCCATGGAGAAGATGGTCACTAGCCTTCCTAAACTCAGCCAGGAGCATGAAGGTACTTGCTGAGGATGCGCATTGGGTAAGAATACTAAAGGTCCCTTTCATAATAGTGAGAGTAGATCCAAATGTATTCTAGATCTTGTTCATTTTGATTTGTGTGGTCCAATGTCTGTTGCTTCTTTGAGTGGTTTCTTGTATTATGTAATTTTCATTGATGACTACTCTAGAAAGACTTGGATTTATTTCTTAAAGACTAAAGAATCTGAAGAGGTACTTGAGAAATTCAAAGAATTTAAAGCTCAAGTAGAGAACTTGTCGGGGAAGAGGATCAAAGTTCTAAAGATTTGACAACGGAGGAGAATACATCTCTGGAGGCTTCCGTAACTTTTGTGTTGAAGCAGGGATTAAGAGGGAGTTTTGTGTCCCTTACAATCCACAACAAAACGGTGTTGCAGAAAGGACGAACAGGTCCATTGTAGAAGCAGCTAAAGCCATGATCCATGATCAAGACTTGCAAACCTTCCTTTGGGCTGAAGCATCTAGAACGACTGTGTATGTTCAAAATAGGAGCCCTCATCGTATCTTGGAGAACATGACTCCTGAAGAAGCCTTTACAGGGGTGAAGCCTGAAGTCAGTCACTTGAGAATCTTTGGCTGTCCTATGTATGTTCATGTGCCGAAAGATAAAAAGACCAAGTTGGAAGCTTCTAGAAAGAAAGGAATATTTGTGGGCTACAATGAATCTTCAAAAGCATACAGGATTTACATTCCAGGCCAGAAATAGATAGAGATCAACAGGGATATTACATTTGAAGAAGATGTTGCATTCAAGAGATCTAAAGGCTCTTACATGGAGTTAGATAATGGAGACCTCGAGACTCCTCGGGACATGGAAGTTGACCATACTCCTGAGATTCAGAGGGAGTCTACCGAACCAATAGAAGATGGTGATCCAGTTGAGCCTTTGGACCCTGCTGATGGGCTGAGAGACATTGTTATTAGTCAGAAAAGACCTCTTTGGGCTAGGCAAACAATGCAGGAGGCAGAAAAGTTTGCAACCCCTAAAGGAACATTCAGAGAAAGCAAAAGTCCCCAGAAGTTTCCGAGTTATGTTGCATTAATGAGTCAAATTATTGAATCTGAGCCTACAAGTGTTGAGGAAGCTTCAAGTCAGCAAGTATAAAGAGATGCTATGGCTGAAGAATATCAATCCATCCTCAAGAACGATGTTTGGGATATTGTACCTAGACCAAAAGGAAAATATGTTGTATCTTCTAAGTGGCTTTCCAAGATCAAGCATGCAGCTGATGGAAGCATTGAGAAGCACAAGGCTAGATTTGTGGCTAGAGGTTTCTCTCAGAAAGAGGGAATTGATTATGAAGAAACCTTTGCTTCAATTGCTCGCTATACATCCATCAGGACCATTATTGCAATTGCAGTAGCTAAGGGTTGGAAGCTTCATCAGATGGACGTGAATACAACTTTCCTTAATGGTGTGATTGAAGAAGAGGTTTACATCAAGCAACCTGAAGGCTTTGAAATTCATGGGAAGGAGTCTCATGTTTGTAGATTGAAGAAGGCTTTGTCTGGCCTTATGCAGGCTCCTCGTGCTTGGTATGAGAGGATTGATCGTTATCTATTGAGCTTGGGCTTTTCCAAGAATGATGTCGATTCAAACCTATACTTGAAGGTAATTGATGGTGAGGCATTGATCTTGGTTCTCTATGTTGATGATCTATTTCTTATAGGAGAAGAACACCTCATTATCAAATGCAAGAAGGAGTTGGCTTCTGAATTTGAAATCAAGGATCTTAAGTACATGCATTACTTCCTTGGTTTAGAAGTATGGCAGAGGCCTAATGAGATCATTCTGAGTCAAGGGAAGTATACAATAGACATCTTGAAGAGATTTGGTATGATGGATTGAAAATCCATGTCTACACCAATGGAAACCAATTTATAGAAGCTAAAAGAGTCTGCAACTAGTTCAGATCTGGTGGATCCTCCTATGTACAGGCAATTGATTGGATTGTTGATGTATCTAGTCAATACTAGACCTGATATTTGCTATGCTATGAGTGTACTTAGTCAGTTCATGTGTGAACCAAGGCAAATACATTTAGTTGCAACAAAGCATATCCTAAGATACTTGCATGGCACAGTTGGGTATGGCTTAAGATATTCTTCTGGTGTGGACTTGAATTTGCATGGATATTCTGATTTTGATTGGGCAGGGTGTGTTGCTGATCAAAAGAGCACCTTTGGATGTTGTTTCAGTTTGGGGTCTGCAATGATCTCCTGGTGCAGCAAGAAGCAGTCTTCAGTGGCACTGAGCAATGCAAAGGCCGAGTATATTGCAACTTGTGTGGCAGCTCGACAAGCAGTGTGGCTTTGGAAGCTCCTTGCAGGATTGTTTGGGAAATCATTGGAGCCAATTGTCATTCATTGTGATAATCAAAGTTGTGTGAAGCTTTCTGTCAATCTTGTGTTTCATGATAGAACAAAACATGTTGAGATCAAATACCACTACATCAGAGATATGGTATTGAGGAAAGCTATCCAGTTGAGATACATTAGCACTGATGAGCAGACGACCAATATTCTCACCAAGCCTCCCTCCAAAGTAAAGTTTGTGTACTTTCGAGACAAGCTTGGAGTTGTGGAGAATGAAGCCCTCGCTGAGAGGGAGTCTCAGCATCAATGATCATCTGTGATTTGCTTTAATGCATTTTTCTTTGTGAGAGAAATTTGAGGTGCTAGCCCTTGTTAAATCATTTTTCTCTATGAGAGAAATTTGAGGTGAAGGCCCTTGTTAATGCATCTTTCACTACAAGAGAAATTTGAGGTGAAAACCTTGTTTCCACCCTCTGGGAGTAGCCATGGTGGATGTCATGTTGAGTGAATCCATGACAACATCACTTGTGTTTATCCACCCTCTGGGACTAGCCATGGTGGACGTCATGATGAGATGACGACATCACGTTGAGTGATTCCATGATGGGCACTTGTGCACATATGCTTTGCCATACATGGGAGTAGCCATGGTGGTTGATATCATGTTGAGTGATTATGTGATGTGTTCCTTTCCACATATGGGTGTAGCCATTGTGGGTGTCATGTTGAGAGAGTCTGTGACCTTATCGGAAGTATTCCTCCCTAGCTATGAAGGAGTGTTGATGTTGTAGCTGCGGGCTACATACTTCTGCCTTGCTTATTGAACAATAAATTGCATATAGCCTAACGACTATTTATTTATTTCATTTATTAAAGTGAAGAGGCACTTCACTTGGCAACACTTTATATTTTATTTGGGCCAACTCCTTGTAATTTGCACCATTCATTTGAAAATGTAATTCATTTGTGGCTGACCTTGTTCATGAAGAGGTGCGACCTCTTCCTCACATTGTATATATATGAGTTCATTTCATTCCATCAAACCATCAAGTCAAGTTCGTCTTTTATCCATTTGCAAGTGAGCAATTCTTATACAGTAGTGTGAATTCATCAAGGAGTGCGGATTATTTCTAAGTGTGCATCAAAGTGTGGTGTTGGTTATTGGCCTTGTGATTGGCCTTATTGTAAAGAGATTTGTTGCCATTATTTCAATATATAAGAGAGATCTTTGTTGCTGGGTTTTTTCCCCTCAAGTTGGAGGGTTTTCCCAGGGTATATGCTGTGTCAATCTATGTGAAATTGTTTTTATTTCTGCTTATTTAATTCTGATCTTAAAACTAACACTCTAAATGTCTATAACACATGTTCAATTTTTTCACTTTTTTGAAATCAATTAAGTCCTTTAGTTTCAAATTCAATGAATCAATAGCAAAATTTCAATATGTTGTGTCTTAGGTATTCCATATTACAAGGGCAACCGGTACCACCTCAGGCTCAATTCAAACTCGTTTCAAAACAAACCCAAACTCTCCCCTTTGGAAATATGTAGAAATGGTTCAGCAACTTCCAGGTGGTGGAGGATATGTTTGGATTTGTAGTCATTGCCATGTTCAATATTCGAGCTCATACAGTTGAGTGAAAGGGCACTTGTGTAGGATCCCTGAAACATGCATCAATAATTGTCTAGGTGAAAACAACAAAGGCATTCCAAAAGATAGTGTTGAAATATATTGTTGAGCAAGAAAAAGCAAACCAAAATGCAACCAATGGTAAAACAAGCCATCCTTTGAAGAAAGCATCTCGATCCATGAAACCCCCTACACCGCCTTCTTATTTTCCACCTATAGAAAGCCATCATCCATTTATGGACATCCCGCAAGAGCAAACCATGCCCTCTTCAAATAAAAGATCTAAGGGACAGTTGGAAGCTTCATTTCAAAATGAGGCAAGAGAGATTGTTGATCAAGACATAGCAAGATGTGTCTATGCCAATGGATTGGCATTCAATGTTGTTTGTTCACCATATTGGCAAAAAATGGTGAAATCTATTAATGAGGCTCCAAAGGGGTATAAGGGCCTAGGTTTTGAGAAGGTGTGTTGCACCTTATTGGAGAAAGAGGTGAAACATGTAGCAGACTCTTTAAAGCCCATAAGGGATTCGTGGATTGAAACATGGGTGACCATTGTTTATGATGGATGGAAAGATGCAAAAAATCGCCCATTGATCAATGTTATTGCCGTGTCCCCTAAAGGGGCAATGTTTTTTAGAGCAGTGGATTGTGAAGGACAAGTGAAGGATGGTCCATTTATTGCTAGCATCCTTTGCCAAGCTATTGAAGAAGTGGGCCATCAAAATGTTGTGCAAGTTGTAACCGACAATGCCAAAAATTGTAGGGCTACTGGGTTATTGGTTGAGGAGAAGTATCCACACATTTTTTGGACACCTTGTGCTGTCCACTCCCTCAATCTAATGCTACAAAAAATTGGATTCAAAATTGAGTGGATCAAACAAGTGTATGCTGAGGGCGAAGACATCCAAATGTTTGTCACCAACCACCATATGACACAAGGAATATTTAGATAATTCTCAAAATTGGAGTTGTTGAAGGTAAGTTAATTCTCAATATTTTTAAATTTTTAAATTTTCTTTTAATTTAATTTTGATTTTGTAAATTTAAATTATATTTTAATTTTAATTTTGATTTTCAAACAAGTTGTCGAGACCCGTTTTGCCTCCAACACAATTGTGTTGAGATGACTTATAAAGGTTCGTGAGGCACTCTGTGTCATGGTAATCAGCCCTAATTGGGCTGTATGGAGGCAATCTAGCAATGAAAGGGCAAATAGGGTCAAGCAAAGGATCCTAGATGATAGTTGGTGGGATCGTGTTGAGTATCTTGTCAGTTTCACTGAGCCCATATTGAGTATGATCCATTACACTAACATGGATAGACCTTGTTTGGGCAAAGTATATGATGGCATCGACTCAATGATTGAGAAGATGAAAGCCATCATCAATGTAAAAGAGGAAGATCCTGAAGAAAAGTTCTTCAAAAAGCTACAAGAAATCATGGTTGATAGATGGAACAAAATAACCACTCCGTTGCATCTTCTTGCTTTTGCATTGAGTCCCAAATATTATAGTCCTAAGATACTTTCTGCTTCATCAAGAGTTGCTCCATATAGGGATGTTGAAGTGGCTCAAGGGTACAAGGCAACACTTCATAGACTCTTCACTGATCGTGACCAACATGATCAAGTGATGGTTGAGTTCATGGCTTTTGCATGCTCTAGTAGTGTTGATTAGAATCTTGATGCTCTTCGAGACAAGGTCAAGGTGGATGCTCATAGTTGGTGGTACTTCCATGGGCAAAAATACAGGCACCTCCAACCTATCGCAATAAATTTTTTATCCCAAGTAAGTTTTATTTTTGTAATTTTAATTTTAATTTATATTAATTAATAATTTTGTTTAGTTAAATTTTGTAACTCTTAACTATTTAATTTGATCTTAATAGGTTGCTAGTTCATCCTCTTCTGAGAAGAACTGTAGAACATACTCCTTCATCCACTCAATAAAATGCAATAGGCTACATTCAAAAAACGCAGAGGACTTGGTGTATGTGCATTCAAACTTGCACCTCCTTACACACAAACATAGTTCCTACAAAGAAGGAGACACAAAGAGGTGGGATATTGAGCCAGAGCAGCTTGACTTGGATGCTTCCACAAGTCACTTAGCTGCACTTGAGATTGATGATGACTATCAGCCTGAAGCAGCTACTAAGCATGAGAGTGGTAGTGTCAGTGCTAAAAGTGCTTGTGCGAGTGCCACTAATGCTATTTGTGGTTCTACACAAAATGTAGCATCTAATGATGTTGATGATGTTGCTTTTTTTGATGACCCATATGATTCAGATTGATCAATGATCAATAATTATTAATGGCTGATTGTAAACACTTGACATTTTTATGTTTGATGTTTGAACTTTAATTTATAATTCTATATCATGACATTTGAGTATAAAGTGGTAGTGTATTTTTGCTATGTTATTTGACTATTAATATGGTGGTGTATTCTGAACTTAATTATTGCTGCAAATATGTATATATTTTTTATTTTTACATGTTTTTGTATTACCGAACCCAAAAAAAACCCAACCCCAAATTTTTTTTTACCGAACCAGCAAACCGGGTTCTCGAACCCGAACTCGAACCCAAAACCAAAACAGTAACTTAGATTTTAGTTTTGATCTAGTATTAAAGATGTTGGAGTCCCAATGGTCAGTTCTATCCCTCGTATTAAACCTTATATTTTGATTTTGAATTAGTCACTAATTCGATATGATTGACATTATTCTAATATTTACAGTTTATTATGAATCCAAATTCCCTGATTTCTAATTTTTCCTTTTCACTTCATAGAGTTTCAAGTGAATTTATTTTAGGACATTGAAAAAAATTAAACTTAATGAAGAGATTATAAGGCCATAGGCTAATTGATTAGGGGAGCAAATAAAATTTATGTTGCAAGACAATAGAAGCTTTAGGTGCCTCGATGATCAGTCTATGCTGTAGTAATAACAACAAACATACGAGCATCATGATCAGTACAACCTCTATTAAACAGTGCTAATTTCGAAGACGGGCTTTAGCTCAAATACTAAGATTGTGTTCCAGTGTAGTTGCATCCCTCTGGAATTTTGACTAGTTCAAGCAACTATATCACTAGATATAATATATAACTAAATGGTGCCATGGGGTTTGGGCTCCTATTTTTACGAAAGAAGGTGGTCTTATGGGAAAAAAAATTCTGCTACAGGATTAATTGGAATCTTTTTCAGCCTAAATTGTTTTGGGCTGAAAATTTCAGCTAGTGAGATTGGGGTGGGGCTAGAAATTGCCCCACCTGCTTAAGAGTACTTTCCTGCCACTTGTCACAAATCTAAAAATTTAGATTCCTGCCAGGAAAAAATTGGAGGGAAATGATGTTTATTTATTTATTTTTTATTCATAGCATTCCATTCCACCACCAGCCTAGAGGTTAAATTTTTAAGCTAAACCGCACAACTAAATTCATGGGACCACCAGCTTCAAAATATTCTGCTAAAAATTTGAACAGATTCTGCTTTGTATTTTTAGGAAGCCCCCTCCATAGAACCGTGCCCTAAGCATTTCCGTGGGTAATCAAAATCTAATTGTAATTTTCTTCAGGAACTTTTATGGAAAATTGTTCATCTGACAGATAAATGCCATTGCAAAGGAGTTTTAGGAACAAACGAAATTGGCAAAATAGAAAACCAAATGCATCCAACCTAGATACATAGAGGGAAAGTTAGCTTTAGTTATGATGACCACTTATGAAAAAATGCGAACAACTAAGTCGAAAGATGACATTTGGCTTATAAAGTAACTTTGCAATTTGGACGACGACAATAGCAGGAAAATCATATTTTAAGATGCAAGTACAACCCAAGTGAACCTAATTGTGAAGGATTGTCTACTTTATAGAGAAGGCAGAGGTTCATTGAAGTCACCCAGAAAGGGGAACTTCCAAGTCTGCAGAACGATGAGGTATGTATAAGTAAAATTTGTTTAATGATATCCAAGATTAAAAGAAAAAAAGACAATCCCTTTGTGGTCTCTCACATGGTGACCTCCTACACCAAATCAATGTCTACTACTAAAGTGGTCCAAAATACTAGTCCAGTGTCAAAATAAGACTATAGTCTCTGACATGGTTCTTCATGAAAAGAGCATACTGCCAAACCCAAGTGGGATTTGCCTCTACCATAGAGAGGAGTAGATTTCTTGTCAAGCGTAATTTATGAGCCTGGTACTTGCCACTAGTTTTTAACTTTTTATCATTTGCTAAATTCCTTATCTTTTATTTCTTTCGTGTGTTTATTTGATAACTCTATTTGATAACTCTAGGTGGTAGTCTGATTTCTACTATAGATTTGGCGTCGATGGTTAACCCTGACCTTCAAATGCCTTTAGCAACTTACAGTTATGATAGAAACCAACAATTGTTTGCTTTAGGCCCTAGTGGGTTCCCTCCGAATTCGAAAATTCGAAAAAATACAATAAATATTAAGACATTGCTACAATTTCAAGGAACGAAAATCTCAAACAAAACTCAACCATGAAAAATGGGTAGTTAAAAGCGTACCCGTTTTATGTCACATGCACCGTCTCGAGCATTATAAGGGTAATCAGCCTCATTGTCAATACCACCGTTCTCCACAATAGATTGAAATGCAGCATCCATTAATCCACCATTGCACCCCTGGTTGGCCGAAGCATCATAGTCTACTAGCTCTTGTTCAGATAAAGATGTTAACTTTCCAGTCACATATCTGATTAACTCCTTCAACCGTCACAACTGTGGAGAAAGCCCAACAGCTTCCTATAAAACAGAGGAAGAAAACCATTAAGAAAACCCTTTGAAGAACACACAAAATTAGAAAAGCAATCTTCATATATATTAACCCCTGTTTACCACAAGAGCCTTGGTCCTTAACCTCCGTTACGACGCCATTTTTTCTCCAGTCCACCGATATAGGTAACTGCTTACCCTCTCTATATTCATATCGAATGCTCAGAGAGGATTTTGAATGGCGTCTGGAGGAGCTAAACACGGTACCCAAATACATGCTTTTAAACTCGTCATGGGTCAGGTCTGTAAACTGATTAAGCCAAGCCAAAACGAATTGTTTTTGTGGTTGTGCGCGTCAACGTATAGTATATTACTTTTGAATATGCAAAACCTAGTTTATTTCCCATCCAGCCTATTGTAGACCTTCCCATGCTCCAACTGCCACTGTTCATATATCTGAAAAATGGTTTCATCAGACGCCAAATCTTTTGGGTCGTATCCTATCACCAAAAAAATGTTGTAGCATGAACATCTCCCAACATAGAGCACAAATAGCAGCGTAAATATCATGCAGTTCCTAATTGCTGAATCGAGTAGAGAGAGTTAAGACTTAGAATGGAGTCACAACCTTGAATGAGTTATATATATTTGGTGAAGTGAGACAATTGCACTAACTATAATACCAGAAACTAACTACTCTGCCCTGTTTTTCCAAATATTGGGGCAAGAAGGAGCACGAAAATGCAAAACAGACAGAAAAGAATGTTCAGGGAGTTTGGTAAGGAGCTGAAGCCAGGACGTGCTTTTCGCTTGTAAAAGGGTTGGGCGGGCTTGTATAATTAAAGGTCGTGAACCATGTCCTTTCAACTTGGCGCTTGCGTGTCAAGTGGGGCCAGTTCCAAAATAACGTCACGTGTTCTCACTTGAGAGTAAAGATGTTTATGATATAATAAAAATTATAATTTTCATAGTGTTTTTTTATATAGATGGGGGAGTTGAGTAAGAAAAAAATCTTTATTTAGTGTGTAAAGTTTACAATGATATTTAAGTCAAAAATATAAAATATTTTTTTAGGGGTCAAAGAGGAGAAGGTTTAAAAAATGGGAAGTTCATCATCAAAATAAATAGTCGAAGATCAACAATGTAAAAAGTTAAAATGACTAGGTAAGTTATCCCTTAGGCTATCTTTTGACCTTATGGACATTAAAAAACGTTTATTCTATTATACATAAATCTTAAAACTTGATGCCTTGGATTAACATTCAAGTCAAAACTTAGTTGACAAACTTTTCTATGTCATCTTTTAAGTCCAAAAAATGTTGCATTAGTTGTTTCATGCTAAAAGATATTATTAGTTATTAGAATTGTCTCACTTACAAGAAAAACCATTCTTTTTGGTATAACACAACACTTTCAATTGTCACAACATATATTCTCTATTCTTGAGCCTATTATACCTCTTAACAATACACATGTCAATTAAGTTAAGGTAAGCTCTTTTATTTTTTTCAAATTATAAAAGTTTGGAAAAGTCAAACTTGGCACTAAGTGCCTATAGCTAATGGTTCATAGGATAGTATCTTAAATTCCTTTCATCTTGGTAAGGTAAATGATGAGGCTAAATTCAATGTCATCAATTTCATAGATAGTGTACCTTATTTTCCTTATCCACTCCATGATTCATGTTGAATGAATGTTTCCTTAAGTTGTTGATTGTTTGAAGTGAAATAAAGTGCATAATTTTGGTTTAAATAATTGTTGATTAAGGTTTTAAATGTTGATAATCTATTATAAAAATGATGTGTTTTTGGTTGAGCAAGACACTTTGGCAATTCTTGCAGGCTCTAATTTTCAAAAAAAAAGGAAGTAAACCTAGGGGCTTTAGAGGTCCTAACTCCAAAGAAGATGACATCACACAACTCCCTCAAACTCTTGAAGGAAGAGTGCACTCAATAATACCAGTCACTCACACTAGATCCTTTATGCATGACAGTAGGACCAACAAGAACCATTGACTCTCTAATTTATTAATTTTAAAAATAAACTCATGTGTTGATAGAAACTTATCAAGAGTTGTAATTGAAGATGTTTTCCTTATTTTATGTTTGAAAATAGATGTTAAATTTATTTTATAATAAACTTGTGTATTCATATTCAATTCTATTAAAACTTCAACAAAGTGTGCATGTTAACACAACATTATATTATAGGGATCTAGAGGTAGTGGTAATTAATTGGGTGTAAGTTAATTGTGCTAGAGTAATCATGCATTAGCTAATATTTAATTAATCTTTAATTAATTATTAGTTTAATTATTAATTAGTCTTTAATTAATTATTAGTCTAATTTATTCTCATGCACTTAAGCTAAACTTATGAGTGATTTTCTATGTTAACTAGAGAGCTATTATTAGATCATTTTGTCTCATTGCATGAGATGTTGACACTTGTCATGATCTTATCCTTTTATCATTTAGGGTTGCTCTTATATAACACTCAACCCTCATTGTATTATCATACCTTGGGCACCTTTTGATTCTTTTGATAGAACTCTCAACCTTTGAGGAATCTTGTTTTCCTTGAAAATTCTTAAGGTTCATTTTGTAGTTTGTTCTTATTGAAGAATATTGCATATTATTGTTTTCAGCTCTCTTGCGTGGAAGGTGTCTTTGTTTGTTGGTTGATCTTGTGACTCATGTTTCTCATAATTCTAACATGGTATCAAAGTGTGGATTAGTGAACCCATTCTCAATTTAGGAGGGATTTTCTTCAATAAGGGTTGCAAGCTTCAGATCTATATTCTCCATTATTTTTTTCTATTTTTTAAAGCTGGGAAAATTTTGGTGCATCTGAGATCAAAACAAAGTCTTCCATTAGATTTAGAGTTGTCAAAAAAGTAAATTTTTCCTTATGTTTGGCTTGATTTGGACTCTTGAGCTTAGATATGCAAGGGTTTGAAACAATTACTTTTCTTTTCAAATCCATAGGGTAGCTACTATTTCAAAGAATTTTGAGTCGAACAAGACCTCACAGTTGCATTCAAAAGGTCGATTTGATGAATTTTGATATAAATTTGACCTATTTTGGTGTTAGGAGCTTCTAAGGAAAAAAATTTAAAATAAAAAATTTTACAACCCGCCCAGGATCGCATGGATGACCAATGCCCAACCCTTGGGGGGCTTAAAAAAATTTCTTTTTTTTGCAAAATAGGCATAATTTCCTGAAAATGGACATAACTTTTCACTCGGGTATTGAAATTGGGCAATCAAGAAATCAACGAAAAGCTAGTTTCAAGCACTATACAATGGTGCTAGTTTTTTTCTCAATTGTGTTGCTAGTGCATTTTACAGTCTATTGAAGTCAAAGGTGTTGTTTCTAGTCTTGAGCTCATAACTTTTGACCTATTTCTTCATTTTCACGATTCTAGCAACATTGGGATGATCTTTCAAAGCTCTTCATAATCATCCATGTCATTTTTCCAGATTTCTCTTCGAGTATATCTTATTTAGTTTTTTGTGTTTTCACATTCTAGTGAATTACTTAGACGTCTTAGCTCCTAGGAACTTTGTGTTTGTGTAGGATGACTCATTTTTGGTTATTCTACATATATTTCTAGTATTCTATCATATTTGGGCATTGGAGACATGTTTTTAAGAAAATTCTCTTTTGTAGACACTCTAAGATAAAGTGGACCATTTGGTGTATACTTTTTGGGGATTTTGTACATCATGTTGAGCCTTTTGTACGTGCACTATGATATAAAGTGTCATGGGGGGTTGATGTTTGCCTTTGGTTTTCCATCACACCTTTGTCAAGTGAGTTTCCCTTCCATGACAATAATGAATCCTAGTGATTATTGCCTCATGTGTGTGTGTCTTTGTTTGCACACACTTTTATTAGTAGGTTGTTTCTCCTATAAGCACTTCTTGGTTTCATACAATTTTAGTGTACCTGTCTTGGCTCTCCCTTGTTAGCATTATGGGGGGTTTCTACAATTGGTGCTAATGTTTCCTTGGTTTCATTTTTTGGAGTGATTTTGCTACACCCCATCCTTGAATTACAATTTAATTTTCACTTTATATTAAATGCAATAAGGATTTATGTGACTGTGAAACTTTGAAAGATGAATGTTATGATGAATTATATACGATGTAATGGATTTATGTATAATTGAAATATTGATGAATATGCAATGATATAGATGTGATGTAAATATTATGGCTAACTACATGTTTGTTTTCTAAGTGGATGTGTAGGAAATATTTCACACCCTCCAGAGGGAGAGGGGGAGTATCACTTGAGAGAAGGGTATGGATAAGGACTGAATAGTAAAGCCATATGAATTCATTGTTTGTGCATAGGTCAAGTTTTGGAGACTTTTAAAAATTATTAAGTTTTGATCTTAAGTTGTGTATGCTAGCAAGAGACACTGCACATGTCATTTGGTGTTGTCATTGATGGAAACCCTAGTTAGTGATTCAATTCGCATGTCAATATTTGGTTGTACCGAAAGTCAGATTAAAGCTAAGTGATTAACTGTCAAGTTAGAACACATCTGACAAAATTGTGTTCATCAGTTCATATGCAATTTTTTGTTATCATTTTGAGTTGTGGATCTTAGGAAAGGTTTTTTGATGTATGATCTGTGTTATCCTTGAATCTTAGAGCCTCGTATTGATTGGTGTGCAAGTTAGAAGATTCAGTTGATTGTTTTTTATGTTTAACAGTGCAAGAAGGTCGAATAAGTGAATATAGTGTGTTGTGGATCTTTGAGGAGTAATTGTTTGAAGGTGTTTCATGTTCGAGGATGTTATTTTGGGTCCTCGCTATGTTGTGGCCAACTTTGGTTGGTGTGCATTGAAAATTATATGTGGATTGAGCTGACGGTTTGTAAATATTTTATGTTTTATTGAAGCCGACATGTGGTTGATTAAAAATTTAGTTGCAGATATATATATAAGCAATCTCATTTGGATGCATGTACAAAGTGTGTTGATGTATGTTGCAAAAGTCAAAAGAATTGTAGAGCAATTATGCACAGTTTCACTTGTGCATAAAAGGATTTGTGATCTGAATTAAAGTAGTCAGAGTAGAAGAGTAGAATCAGATAGAAGGTCAAGAATGTGATTGATGTGCTTAACCAAAATTGTAATCAAGCATTGACAGATGCTATTCTCTTAGTTCAAATCCTCTAGATGCAATCCAAATGCTTTGTAAGACAGTGAGTCTTCCTTTTGTATTTGAGTAGTGAGTTGTAGGCAATACGCCTAAATTCATGTGCATTCCCCTTTTTTAAACACCTATTTTGAGTATACTCATCATATTGTGGATTTATCTCCATGGTGGTTTTTCCCCTAATAGGGTTTCCACATGAAAATCCTTGTGTTGTGGTGTTGTGGTTGATTGCTTTGTGTTGTTGCATCTTTCTTTTGGCTCAATGCTATAAGTGGTTTAAAGTTCAGGTTAATAAGGTTAAATTTTTCAAAACACTAATTCACCCCTGCTCTTAGTGTTCATTGATTCCAACAATTGGTATCAGAGCCTAGTTCCTCGGAAGAAGTTTAAAAGCTTGGGGAAGATCTAGGAAAGTGATTCAATGGATTCAAGCAATCTTCAACAACTTTTGGTGGCACTAGATGATCTTGATCAGTCCAAATCTAAAGTTTGGGAAGTAAAAGTAAGTCTCATGAATGCTAAGAAATTCATTCAATCGTTGAAAGATCAAATCAATAAATCCAAAGAAAAGAGAAAGGAACTCTATGATCAGCTCAAGTAGAAAGAAAGTAAAAGAATGGATGATGAACGCCTAAATCAAGCCTTGAAGGAAAAAACAAAAGAATGTGAAAATTTCACTAGAGAAAATGTTGTTCTAAAGCATGAGATGGAATCTATTGTGACGAGGATGACCAAGGAGATTGAAGAGAGAAATAAGAATGAAGAGAATCTTGCTCAGTCCTTGAAAGAAAGATCTAATGAATGCAACATAATTAATGATAATTTCATTCAGCTAGCACTTGATTTGCAATAGTCTAGAGACAATGAAGAAGTGCTTAAAAGACAGATTGTTACCCTGAGAGATGATCTTGCTACTACAAATGAATACAAGGAGAAGTTCAAGACTAGCTCAACTAAGCTTGATGAATTGCTTTAGAGTTAGAAGATTGGAGGTGACAAGCAAGGTCTTAGATATGAGAAAGGAGAAAGCTTCAAATTTGGACAAAGGAAATTTAGGCTTGGAAATCAGATGAACAAAGTTGGAAGGTATTCGATAAGACAACCCAATGCTCAAAAATCTAATGGTTATTTATTTGTTTGCAATAAATTTGGTCATATGGTTACTCAATATAGAAGTAGAATGAATCAACGTGGTCCATCATTCTCCAGTCAGTGTTTCAATTGCAATAAGTATGGTCATAAGTCAGTTGAATGCAAAAATATGTCAAACAACTCTCTCAATGGAAATGTCAGATGTTATGCCTACAATTGATTTGGTCATATTTCTACCCAGTGCAAATCAAGAGAAAATCAATGGAATAATTGGTTTGGACAAAGAAATGTTGTGTGCTATAACTACAACAAATCTGGTCATATTGCTAGATTTTGTTGGAGCAGGAAGGGTCTGGTAAGCCAAAAGAAAAACATGCAGAAGGATGATAGGGGGAAAGGAAAAGTTACTACAGATGAGATTAGGAAGAAAATGAAGAAGACATGGGTGAAGAAGAGTCCTTCTGATACAGGAAAGGGTTTTGCACCAAAATCTAGTTTTGGTAATTCCTCTAGGAATTAGGGTATGGCCTCTGGCCTAGGGGGAGTTCTCAAGAAAACATTTAACCCCCTTGTCGATAGTCAGTACCAGAATGTGGCAGATTGCATCAATTGAATTGATGATGTACAAATGTTTTGGGATATTTTTTGGAGGAGATTTGTGCAAAATTGAAGGTCCATAGAAGAATTTACTTTCACAGTCTATGGAAATAGGGTATTCAGAAGACCTAGGGCAAAAGCATTTATTATGATAAAAATTTAGGTACGCAAATGATAACAAGTCATTTATGTCCCTCATTTGTCACATTGCACTTTGAGAAGAAGAAAGTTGGAGAGCTCTACAAGTGAAATTTGGCGTGATTCAAGTCTGAAGGTGATTCGGCGATCAAACCCTATTCTGACGAAAGGTATTTATTTGTAAACTCGTGAACTTGAAAATTTTGGAAATGGCTACTCCATTGGTTGTCGATATTGAGGATAGGCCCCGACCAAAATTCAAATGGCATCTATTCAAATCCATCGAGACAGAACCATTAGGTGCATTTTCTTCCATTATGTATGGTGTTTTACATATCGAAGATATTAGGGCATACATTCATTCAAATATTGAAGAGTTAGGAAGCTCCCAATTGCTAAATTTGTATACCAATCATATTGTGGGAGAAGATTTATGTGTGAAACATGAATTTAAAACTTTGGAGGAGAATAAGTTCACTCAGAATGTGAAATTTGTCGTGTTCAAAGAAAATGAATGGGTTTGGTATATATATTGAGTTGAGTGCATGTGGAGTTCATGTGGTGAAGTCAGCCTTTCAAGATTACAAAGAAATCTATAAGGATAGTTACTGGTTTGAATTCATCCAGTGGGTTGCCCACATTGAAAGTTGTGAAGAATCAAACAGTTACAGATGCAACCGGTTCAGTGTTCGACAAGAGAGCTATGACAATTGATGATATTATTGAAGTGGACGTTAGATATTCTTCTATGGTCATTGGGTACAAAATCTATCTCTCCAGTCAAGATAATTTTGTATCTGACACAACAATCTATGCAACATATCAGATGGTCAAAGAAAATGTAGAATATGACCTATGTGAGTTACTCTGAAGCTAGTTAATTGAGAATCTTGGCAAAATCAAGAACGATAAGAAAAATTCTTTCAAGTATGGTAATTTGTTGCTATGTTTATTCTTCTATTTCATGAATGAAGTTTCGGGAGTTGGAAAAGTGCACTGGAAAAGTGATAAACTAGTAGCTATTCAAATTAGAGATATTTTGTATGGAATTGGTGATAACAAAGCTAGAAAAACTGCTATTTGGGGTTATTTTAAGAGTTTTCAGAATGAAATGCAAGCCAAGGAAAGGATTCCCACATCTATTGTGGAAAAGTGCAAGGACATAATTTGCTTCATGGTTGATATTGATTAGTGCTTAATGGAAGTTGTAGAACCTAGAACAATTTGGATAATGCCTATGGGTTATGAGGTTGAGGAACACATTTTGGAGCTATATGCTCAACACTTGTTGAGTAAACCTCGAGATTTGACAGAAGAGAGGTTTGGTACCTTTGAAGAGAAGGATATGCAAGTGCATGTAGAATTGAAGAAGCCTATGATAGTCCGAATAGTGAGAAAGGAAGTTGAAGCTTTTGCAAAAAGCATGGGTATATCAGCTAAAGCAGTAAGGGAAGCTAGGAGGAAAAGAGAACAAACTGAAGTAGGAGAACCAGCTAGAACTGAGTTTGCTAGTCCAGAAGCATCCTCTGCCAGATCTAGATCTACAAGGAGCTCTGCACTCTCATTTGGTCTTGCAAAGAAGTCAAGCCCTATGAAAGCTCAAGTCAGGACATCTAGGAGAGCAGGAAAGAGGAAGAAGGATAAAAGCACAAGAGTATATGTTGTTTTAGAAGATGAAGAAACTGAATTTGATGAAGAGGTAAGAGAAATCAAGCATAAATTATCAAAAGCAGTCTCAAAGGACAAGCCCTTTGATGAAGAGAAAGCAAAGAAAAAGATGAAAACTGACAAATTAGGTATGTTTGTAGAAGAAGTAGAAAAAGCTTTGATTAAAGATGGTAATCTTAGGCCACTTTGTGAATGGTATGACACCTTTAATAGTGTCGGTCAAAGAATTCTTGAGGAAGCCACAACAAATTATTTCAATAATTTCAATATGACTCTCATTGAAATAATGTCTAAGTTACCTAAAGGTCTATATGAAGTCTTAGAAATGAGGAGAGTGAATGCAAGAATTGAAGAAGAGCAAATGAGAGAATGGATACTTGCTGATTTGTTTCCAGTGATGTCAATAGAAGAGATGAAGAAGATTTTAAGTGATGAAAAAAGGGATTTTAAGAGCAAGACAAGGGTGAATAAGCTGATGATTGGGAAAATTGAAGAGGTGGAAAAAGACACTAAGAAAATCCATAAGGCAATTTTGTTAAAGAATAGATACAATGTTGTTTCTGAAGAAGTGCATAGTGAAGACGTTCTATCTGGTCCAAAAGTTGAAGAAGGAAAAGAAGATACAATTGAGAATACTCTGAATCCTCTTGACATGCAAGATGTTGAAATTCCTATGGAGACTGGAGTTCCTAAAGAGATGTCAAGTGAAGAAGTAGAGATTCCTGAAGCAAAGGAAGAATTAGTGACTAAAGAGAAGAAAGCTAAAGTAAAGGAAATTCATGTGGAAGCAAGAGACATTGCTAAGGCAGTAAAGGAGATTTTGGAGGAGCAACAAGAAGAGTTTGATCCTGAATTGATTAAAGGCCCTATCAACTTGGCCACTCTATCTCCCATTGAGAAACTAAACGTAGCATCATTTGCTCAGGCCAAGGCAAGGGAGGAAATATTGGAATCTCATATTGAAGACAATGAGTTGCTGAGTCTTGCATCTGGTATCCTTGAGAAGATCATGCCTACATATGTTAAGGATTCATCTGATTCTCCATCCGGTCAACTAAAGAAACTTTTCAATT
Source organism: Sequoia sempervirens (assembly GCA_007258455.2). NCBI lineage: Eukaryota > Viridiplantae > Streptophyta > Pinopsida > Cupressales > Cupressaceae > Sequoia > Sequoia sempervirens. The sequence goes on from VDFB02358134.1 coordinate 47,410,872, forward strand.
CTGTAAGTACTCACTTTGAGTCACTTGAGAAGTCAGCTATGGATAAGGTTCAGGAGGAATTTGATGCTAACAGGTTTGGTAGATTAAAGGGGATGATTGCTAATGATAAATCTTTGTTAGCTATCTGTGTAAAGAACATTCAAGGTGCATTGTCTAAAGGTGGAAATATTTACAAGTCATGATTATCATTGTCTAAGTTCACTGAGAACACTAAAAAAGAAAATGAAGGAATATGAGAAATAATTAGCAAATATCTCTCAAGAATTTGATCCTCTAACCATTTATGTTGGAAAGTAAGAAGGTCAAGTCATATCCCTGCTTGACAAAGTCAAAAGTTTGATCCATGAAGAAGGAAAAAATGTTGAAAGAGTATGTGAGCTCAGAGGATTGATTGGTCCTAAGATGGAGACAATGCTTAGTGCATTGAAGGAAGCACAAGATGCTATGGCTGTTAGTGATCCGACAAACCTTGAGTCAGCAAAGATGCAATCTTACTTATTATGTGGTCACATGACTATTTTGGAATGTCTCAAAAAGAGTTGGGACACTAGTTTGAGCCTGTTGAAGAGTAATTTTGCAGATATATTCAAGTTTATGTAAGTTGTAGAAGCAAGTTTGCACATATGTAGTTTTGTTCATAGAAATTTTGTATGGATTTTGGCATACAAATTCCTACCTTTGCCATTGATGTGAAAGGGGGAGTGTGGGACAGTGAAAAATATCATATTCATCTCAGGGGGAGTTGTGTTTTGAAGTTTTGTGTTTTGAAGCTTTGAAGGTTCGTAGTGTATTCATGTTGGTATTTATCCGACACTCAGTCATTTTTCACTGAGTGTTGCCATCAGTGCCAAAGGGGGAGATTGTTGGAAAGAGACACTGCACATGTCATCTGGTGTTGTCATTGATGGCAACCCTAGTCAATGATTCAATCTGCATGTTAGTATTTGTTCTTACCGAAAGTCAGATTGAAGCTAAGTGATTAACTGTCAAGTTAGAATAGAGCATCTGACAGAATTGTGTTCATCGATTCATATGCAATTTTTTGTTATCATTTTGAATTGTGGATCTCAGGAAAGGTTTTTCGATGCATGATCTATGTTATCCTTGAATCTTAGAGCCTCGTATCAATTGGTGTGCAAGTTAGAAGATCTGGTTGATTAATAAAAATTTTTTAACAGTGCAAGAAGGTTGACTAAGTGAATATAGCGTGTTGTGGATCTTCGAGGAGTAATTGTTTGAAGGTGTTTCATGTTCAAGGATGTTATTTTGGGTCCTCACTATGTTATGGCTGACTTTGGTTGGTGCGCATTGAAAATTATTTGTGGATTGAGATGACGGTTTGTAAATATTTTATGTTTTATTGAAGCCGACATGTGGTTGATTAAAAATTTAGTTGCGGATATATATAAGCAATCATTTATATCATTTGGATGCATGTACGAAGTGTGTTGATGTATGTTGTGAAAGTTAGAAGGATTGTAGAGTGGTTATGCACAGTTTCACTTGTGCATAAAAGGATCGGTGATCCAAATTAAAGAAGACAAAGCAGAAGAGTAGAATCAGAAAGAAGGTTAAGAATGCGATTGATGTGCTTAATTGGAACTGTAATAAGGAATTGATAGATGCTATTCTCTTAGTTCAAATCCTCTAGATGTAATCCAAATGCTTTGTAAGATAGTGAGTCTTCCTTTTGTATTTGAGCAGTGAGCTCTAGGCAGTGCGCCTGAATGCATGTGCATTCCCCTTTTGTAAACACCTATTTTGAGTATACTCATCATATTGTGGATTGATCTCCACCGTGGTTTTTCCCCTAACAGGGTTTCCACATAAAAATCCTTGTGTTATGGTGTTGTGGTTGATTGCTTTGTGTTGTTGGATCTTTCTTTTGGCTCAATGCTATAAGTGGTTTAAATTTCAGGTTAATAAGGTTAAATTTTGCAGAACATTGATTCACCCCCCCTCTCAGTGTTCCTTGATTCCAACAGTGTATCTTGGGTACGTAAACCTAGAAATCAAATCAAGCTTGTCGAGTCAAGCTTAGTTTCCTTATAAAAAGCTATATGATTATTAGTATTTATCTATTAACTTTTTAATCATTAGATATTATTATTATCATCAAAATTGAATTAGTATCAGTTCTATCATTATGGTATTTGTATATAGAAATGGTCATATGTATATATTACGGTATATGTGCATGCATTAAGATCAAATAGTTTCATTGTTTTAATAAGAATATATATATATATATATATATGGCATATATTAACATATGTATATAAGTATATTTGATGATAATTAATAATTGATATATATATATATATATATATATACTCATATGTAAAAATACATATGTATATATGTATTTATATATGTGATCGACAATGTAGTTTGGGCTAACTACACTTGATCCATGAGGATTCAAAGTATCATTAAGCCATTATGCATCAATCCCAATAAAATCATTTAATGTAAACTAAGCTAAGAAGCCATTAAAACTAACATATTAAAATACGAAAGCTTCATAAACATCTATTGCAATCCATTGAAACTTATATTATTGGGGAAGTGGTGTTGCATTGATGTGGAACGGCTTCCCTTTCCCAATCCCTTGGATAATGAGCTTGTTTCAATCGATTCAATTGAATAGAATCGATGAAAGATGTGTTGTAAAACATAATGAAAGCTATTTTAACATGATAAAAGCTAAGATGATTGATGTGAGTGTATGCAAAGCTATTCAAAATATATGCAAGATTTGAAACATTGAAACCCTAATTTTAAAATATGCTAAATTGATGCACCTAAGTTACCATGGAAGCCATTAATGGGTGCTCTAAGCTAATAATGCAAGTAAATTAACCTAAAAATGCTTTTAAAACATAAAATTTGAGTGCAAAATGAGAGTGATTTTAACAACATAAGTTTACTATTAAAAGATGGATCCCTATTCAATAGATGCAAGCTCTATTTATAGAATAGTCAAAATGAAACTGATGGTCAAGATCAAAAGGAATCAATCAATGGTCAGGATGGAAGGAAAATGGAGGCATGGATCATGGATTCCCATAAGGGTTGAGAGTGCAAGTTGATATTTAATCAAGGGCTTACATTCATCCAAACAAACACACTTTCAAAACTTGCACAAGAAGCTTTGTTGAAATTTTGTTATAAAAAGGAATATTCTCTTGCAAGTGGGAGGATTAGATTTAATTAGTAATTTGATAATTAAATAAAGTTTCAATTATGCAAATTAGGAGAATTATATGATATTCATTAAATAAATGATTTAATGAAAAGGGGGGAAGTGATATGATATTTAATTAAATAACATAGGGTTATTTAATTAAATAAGAGGACTTAGGGATTTAAATTAGATAAGTTAATTTATCCAATTTAACAAGACGAAAGGTTAGCATGGAAGGGGTGAATTAACCTAATTATGTCAATTAGATTAATAGATGAAAATGACATGATTAATTACATAGTTAAGCTAATTTAATCAATTAAACAAGAGATGATGGGTTTTGGGATGAAATGGTGCTAGTTTATCATATTTGAGTGCATGATGTCATTCAAGACATATTTAAGTGTACATTTTCCCCCTCTTTGAAGTGAGGTACCTGTTACGTTGGTTCAGAGATTGATGTTTTTCATATTCAACTACTGCTCAGATCAATTTTTTTTTTTTGGATTTTTTGGGTGCCCCATTGTTGCCCCAGCAGAAGGAATAAGCCGGTTCCCTACCCCCTCGAGAGATCGAGTGAAAATTTTAAATTTTGGGTTGATCTTCAACAAAGGTACAATATAGGTTCAGGTATCAAAACAAGCCCTAGGATGCCAAAAATGGTCTCAGAAATGCAAAAAATGATTCAAAATAGGTTGTGTAGGGTGAAAATAGGTAAGATAGGCTAAAACCCTAGCTTTTGGCTCAAATTAGGGCAAAAAACCCTAATTTTTAAGGCTTAAATAGGTGAGAAGGGTGACACTTCCAATTCATTTGTGCATTCAACCCTTAGAGATTTGTATATTTGGAGCTCTGACACCTTGAAAAAAATGGTTCACCATGTGCTTCCTCTTCACCTTTCAAAGCGAGATTGAGAGTACCAGCGTCAAGCAAACACAGGACCTTGGGTATGTGATTTGAAAGTTGTCTCAATTTTCTCATTTAGGTGCATTTAATAGTGCATCAAATCTAGGTTTTTAGGAGTGTCACTATATGGCGATGCACAAAAGGTGTCAGAAGCGTCGCTATTGATATTTTAGCAACACACTTACTATTTAGTGGCACACCACTATTTTTTGGTTTGGCGACATTGTTTATTAGGGTGTCATGATTTTAATATAGCAATGCATAGGATTTTTTGGTTTAGTGTCGCTCACATGTGATGGGCGACACACCTTCCAAATAGCCATACACCCATGTTTTTAGCTATAGTGATGCATAAGAATGTCGATTCACTATTGAGTGTAGTGACACACGTTGCTAAATTGGCAGTGCACTCCTGAAGTTTATACATCGACATACCCAAGTTAAAAGAGCGACACTATTGATTTCAACGACGCAATTAATGTTTTAGATGTTTGGATGCAAAGTGTTAAATTTTGATCAATTTTTTGACTTTTTGGCAAATTGACGTTGTGTGTGATGTGTGCAGGAGGATCCATTGCCCTTGATGTCGCGAGAGCACCGTTCAGACATTTTGGCAATAGTGAGATACTTTGGTGACCGTGAGGTGGAGCGACTCAGGATGTTGGGTTTAGGCTTCATCACGTTCTTTTCTAAGGTCTGGAACCACCTAGCTATGATTACTGTGTTGATCGAGAGGTGGCACATTGAGACCTCTTCCTTCCACTTTCCCACTAGCGAGGCTACTGTCACACTCGAGGATGTGTGGTGTATCTTAAGATTGCTTATACATGGAGTGTGTCATCATGACATAGATGTCAGGAGAGATGCACGGTGTTCATTGTTACACATAGACAACATCATCTTGGTGAGCTCTTAGATTGATTTGGACATGTATAGGGCTCGTATATTGATATTCAAATTGTTCATTGTTGCACTCATTTTTGGCATCATTTCCCCCAATTGACGGGGTAGAGGCTTTAATCTAGGATGGGGGGTGGCCTAGGAGGATATGATTAGGACTATTGTGTTTTCCTGGGGTCTAGTTCTTCTTGCTTCCTTGTACCATGACAAGCATCAAGCAGTGTATTGCGAGGGCAAGAGCATCGAGACAAGTGTTACACTACTCCACATTTGTGCATATGAGCACATTATCATGTTGAGACCTTTGGTTGTTCTAGAAAACATTCATGAGGACGAGCCCATTGTCTTCAAGTATAGGGTTTTGATGACACTCCAACACACCGACCCCACAGGTTTACCATATTGGCACAAGGTCATTGATGATATGACTGTTTTCAAATGGAGGTCATGGTTGCAAGCTCCAACATGGTACGATGGCCAACAAAAATTGCACTTTTCTTAGTAGACTCGCTATATGCAGGGGCAAGAGCATACTATGATAGAGCAGTATCTCCTTGACCGCATGGCCAGATAATTTTTTGAGGTACAAAATGTGCCCGTTGATGATTATACAACAATCTTTGTGAGATCACAGAGGGAGGTCTAGTGGGGACTACCCCAGCTTATGATGCATTATTTAGGCCACCCATTTGACTAATAGATCCAACAAGGGGATACCTCAGAGGCAAAGAAAGAGGTAGAGGCAAAGGGAGAAGTAGAGGTGGAGGTCAAAGTAGAGGCCAAGACGGGGGTAGAGATGGCGACCAAGATGGAGGAAGGGATGGGGGCTGAGGTCAAGGGTAGCAATAACTAGAGAAAGGTAGGGCATATGTGCTAGGGGGTGGGCACCAACAACAACAACTAGATAAGGGCCACCAATACCCAAGGCAACAACCTTTTCAACATGACAAACATGTTTTGAGGGCACCATCACCTCCTCCACTTGTACAGCCATATGCACAAGTATAGGCACAAATACACACCCTTATAGTTGAGAGAGATTAGCTACATTCAGAGAGGGATTGACTGCAATAGCTATAGGATATGACCGCCTAGAGAGATCATGAGGTTTAGTTGTGACAACAACTGGACTTACAATTGGCCTAGGAGATTGGGCGGAGACAACAACTTGAGGTGGTGACAGCTGCATCATAGGGATGGACAATGTTTGCATGATTGTATAGAGAGGTAGTCACTGAGGCTGCATATTACTGCATGTATTATCACATAGATGTCCCTTAGGCAATGAGGTAGCTTGATTTTTCATAGAGGAGCGAAGCACCTCCCCAGGCTAAGGATCAACCATCAATTAGAGGGGAGTCAAGCAACCACCAGGGCTAGCTACTTTGTAGACACTTTTTTGATTATTTAGCCAATTATTTATACAAATATACATTCATGGGCTCATTTTAGATGGCCTTGTGGATATTGTATTTTTGATTGATATTCATACACTGATTTAGACACTGTATCATGACAGTCCTTATATATATATATATACGCACACATGAGATGACCCAGATTCGATATGTTATGTGATTTTAATTCATGCCTTATGAATTTATGGATGCATATGATATGATGTGATACGCTTATGTATTATGATTATGTTTATATTATGGATGAAATGTGATGGATGCACTTCTTGTATTTATGTTGATGTGATATATGATGATGTAATGATAGGAAATGCAATGCAATGGATGTGTTATCTTCTTTTTTAGTATCTTTTTATGATTGTTATGGGATGGATGCTATGACATGTTTATGCTATGCAGATGCAAATGATATGGATGCATTTCTTTTTGTGTACTTTTCCATACAATTTATGATATGATGATGTATGCATATGGATGTATATATTGATAATGCAGATGTTCATGCTTATGATATGATAATGTAATGTATGCTTTTGCCTACTATATGTGTATGATATGTGATATGGATTAAGATGCTTAGAAGAACAAATCTTTGTTATCTGAAACAACTTAAATGATAATGATGATGCAATGGATTATGTTTTCTTTTATTATGATATGTTGTGATGATGCAAGATGTATGCATGTTGATGATTTGTGGATGCGTAATGATGTTTTTGTTGACTAGCATGATATCACCAGGTTAGCATGGAAAGAAGATAGATGAATGAGATGAATGATTTGACCATTGGTCTTGAAGATTGATTCAAAAATTCCAACAAGTCCATGATCCACCAATACTTTATTAGATATGGTGAGAGGGATGTTGATTTTGCTCTTATCTTGGGATTTGGATTTTTCATCATTCCTTATGTTTGATATAATACATAGACACAATGCATCAAGGTATTGAAAACCATGATGACGTTGTATCCAATGATAATGGACTTTGACTCTACGCAAACAAATAATAAAAATTTTGTTCACACCTTGACATACAAAAACCTCGTTGGAATGTAGTTTAGAAGTTTAGAATATATCAGGCCAAAGCATACACAATAGTCAACAATCTACTCTGAAAAACCTCCCTACACATAACTAAGCAAGTATGCACCAAAATTATTTTACAAGAATACCCACAAGCACAAAAAATGAAAGATAATGATCGATGTCCCATTCCTTTCTCTCCAAAATCATTTTGATAGACATCACCGAGAGGTCCTTGGAATGGGTCATTGAGATAAATCATAAGAAAATATCAAAGACAAACAGTCAGTGATATCTATATCTCTTGCCAGTTTAACTTAGCTAAGGTGATTTCTGATGTTGATGCCCATTGTTAGAAGGATACATCCTAGGACATGTTATCAGATGTTTTGATTAGGATGATGTATGTGATAAGCCATTGATACAAACTTCACTAACTCGTTTATCTATAATCTAGACTTTATATTTTGACACTTAAGTTCTCACTTTATGACTTGCGATACTTGTTTTCTATTTGTTTTTCCAAATGTTCAAGATGACAATTAATTTATTATGGATGAAGGTTTATTGCAGGTGAAAGCCAAATGGGATGGATGTTTTTAATTTTTTGGAATATTTCAATTTGTTTGGTATTTTGAAAATGTTTTGAGGTTGTTTTTGGTCCTTCGGAAAGTTTATATGAATGTTTATGTTTTTGGATTATTTGAGGTTGTTTAGGGTTTTCCAAGGTTTTCCAATGTTTTGGGTGTTTTAAAATTTCAAATGTTTTGGGATTTTATGATATTTCAAATGTTTTTAGCTTTTTTTTCTAAGTTTTCTAAATGTTTTGGGGTTTTCTAAGTTTTTTGAATGTTTAGGGGTTTTCTAAGTTTTCTGAATGTTTAGGGGTTTTCTAAGTTTTCTGACCAAGAACCTAACCTAAAAGACTATCCCAGGGGCCTCAGGTGCTTATCAAATATGAGCCTTGCCTACGTTATACATGGAGAGACCACATAGTTTGACTGAATTGACTTATTGATGATGAGATATGAACACTTGATGAATTGTCAGTTTATTATGATAGACTCCTAAAGGACTGATGTAGGGTGTTTCAGGAGCACATCAATGATGGCCTTACATATGTTCAAGCTTAGAGACTTGTAGTTTGACAAGGTACTATTTTTGGATTTTCAATTTTTTGACATTTTTAAGGGATTTTGATGTCTTTTGGATGTTTTGGATTTTGACTTTACAATTTTTTGAATGTTTTTGGATTTTAGTTGTACTTGAGGATTTTGATATTTTTGGATTTTCAACTATACAAATTTTGCAAGTGTTTTTGGATTTTCTGATGAATGTTTTTTGAGTGTTTTTGGGATTTTCGATGAGATTTCCAGTAACCTTAATATATACAAGACCTCGATCTAATCCATAACTAATTTCCCCCAGAATGATGTGATAAACTACCTCAATAAAGGTAGGACAAGATGACCTTTGGAATACACCAAGTAGTATAAAAGGGGATACGATACTTCACAATATCAAGCTATGACTCAAATGCAGATGGGTGATGAAATAAAATAGGATGAATGATGCAACAAATGGATGTGATGCAAAGAATGATAGGATAAAGAACCAAATAATAGATGGAGGTCCTTTATTTATGCAAGGCACTTGTATGCTAGGTTTTCACCAAGGTACTTGCCCAAAGTGCTTTAATCATTTTTTATTTTTTTTTGTATTTTTAGATTTACACCCTTCAAGTCTAGGCATAAAACTTTTTAAGATGAAAACTATTAGTTGGTTCCTACAAGGGTTCACCTTTAGGCATTGACAATTGATATGCTCCTGATCCATAGCTTGATGTGATGATAAATGGGCCTAACCAGCTAGGCTCAAACTTTCCTTTACTATCCTGATATGGAAGATTTTTATGATTCTGCTTTAGGACAAGATCCCCTACCTGGAAAGACCAGCTCTTGATATTCTTGTTATAGCTATGTTTCAGTCGATTTTGATATACTTGCAAGTGATTAAGAGTGTCAATACGACGCTCATCCAAGAATTCTAGCTCATTTAGCTAAGATAATTTATACTCTTCATCAATGATTAGGTTCTGCAGTGACAATCACAATGAAGGAAGGTCAACCTCGATAGGAAGAATGACTTCTAATCTATAGACCAAGGAGAACAGGGTTGCACTTGTAGGCATGCATATACTGGTTCGATAGGCCCATAGGTCAAGATTTAACTGCAGATGCCAATCATGACCAACTTCATTGACCGTATTCTTTAGGATTTTTAGAATGGTCTTGTTTATAGCCTCAGCTTGACCATTGCCCTGGGGGTAATACCGAGTAGAGAATCGATGTTGGATGTTGAACCTTTGACATAACTCTTTCACATCTTGATTCTTGAAGGGTGTTCCATTGTTTGAGATAAGGGATTGTGGAACACCATAACAGTAGATAAGGTCATTTGGGATAAATTTGGCAAATTTTTTTCTTGTTATGTAGGTCATATGAATGGCTTCTACCCACTTGGTAAAGTACTCAGTGGTGGTTGTGATGAGCTTATGGTCATTACATGAGGTGGGAGTAATCTTTCCTATGAGGACAAGCATGAATAAGATCTCCATGCTATTGACACTGGACACACTTTTACATGTACTGATGGGCTTCTCTTTCCATGGTTGGCCAGTAATACCCCATCCTCAATAGTTTCTTAGCTAAATTCATACCACCAGAATGGGAACCACATATGTCATCATGTACTTCTATTAAGGCAATCAAGGCTTCCTCTTGGTTGAGACATTGTAGTAATGTTCCCTCGATGCTTCGACGATGTATCACCTAGGATCATGAATCAGGATGCCTTTTTAACAAAGGTCTTCTTAAGGTTAGAGGTGATATTGGAGGGGAGGGTTCCTTTGCTAAGGGAGGTGAATTTATCATGATACCATGGGGGACTAGGACCAACAATGACATGCAAATTCAAATTCAGGGATTTCAAAAGTTGGTACAATAAGTTGTTCTACTAAGAATTTGCATTGAAGGATGTTGTGTGGCATGTTTAACAATGATCCAATTGTTGCCATAACATCTTATGCTTGATTGTTCATGCAAGGAATTTGCTCAAAAGTTATATTAATGAAAAGGTCCTTGATATTTTCTACCATCTTCTTGTAAGGAGTAAGCTTATCATCCTTAGTTTGGTAGTCATCATTAACTTGGTTGATAACTAGCTGGGAGTCTCCATAGAATTTCAAATCTTGTATCTTCCATTGAACTGCTATCCTTAGACCTATGATTAGGGATTCATATTCCATAATGTTGTTAGTACATGGAAATGATAGTTTGTATGAATTTTGGATCTAATCGCCTTGAGGGGTGATAAAAAGAATACCCGCCCTTGAACCATGTTGGGTGAACAATACATCAAAGTACATTTTCCATTGATCTGTTGCATTGATAAGGAACAATGATTCATCAAGAAACTCATATATTAAAAGATTATCTGCATAGATAGGTGCTTCTTCCAATTGGTCCATGATCACTTGTCCTTTGATTGTATTGCACTCCACATACTCTATGTCAAATTCAGTCAAAATCATTACCCATTTGACCATTTGCTTAGTGAGAGTTGCTTTCGATAATAGGTATTTCAATGGGTCAATCTTTGCAATAAGCTTGATTTGATGTGACAACATGTAGTGTCTGAAATTTTATGAAGCAAAACCCACCACTAAGCATGCTTTCTTAATAGATGAGTAATTCATTTCACCCCCCACCAAGGTCCTGTTGATGTAATAGATAGCTCTTTCCTTATCGTTTTCATCATGTTGTGCTAGAAGAGCACCTAGTGCTATTGATGTTGTTGAGATATATAGGATCAATGGTTTGTTTGGTATCGGCGACATGAGCACTAGAGGTGTCAATAAGTTGTCCTTGATTTCTTGGAAACTTGTATTGCACTTCTCATCCCACTTGTAAGTTATTCCGTTATGGAGAAGATGCGAGAAATGGTGGATTTTGTCTTATAATTGCACTATGAACCTTCAAATGGATTGCAACCTTCTTTGTAACCCTCTCATCTGCTTCAATGTTTGTGGTGGTTCCATGTCAAGGATAAATTTCACTTTTTGTTGGATCAATTTCTATCTCTCTTTATGATATTATGTAGCCAAGAAGCTTCCCTGATGTAACCCCAAAGACACACTTTTTCAGGTTTAGCCATACCTTATACCCTTCAAGTCTATTGAAGATGGGTCCCAAGACTTCTATGTGCTCACTCCTTTTTTTTACTTGGCCAAAATATCATCCACATAGTCTTTGATTGTCTTGTGGATCATGTCATGAAAGATGAGGGTCATTGCTCTTTGATAGGTTGCTCCTACATTCTTTTGCCCAAATGGCAATATGTTCCCCATGAAAAAGTGAATGTAGTTTTGTGTTGATCCTCCTTAGCAATCATGATTTGATTATAGCCTAAGAAACCATCCATGAGTGATAGCATCTCATGCCCAACTGTTAAATCAATGATGATGTCAATTTTAGGAAGAGGGAAATCATCCTTCGGGCACACCTTGTTCAAGTCTCTGAAATCTATGCATATCTTGATGCCCCCAGTGGGTTTGGAGACTAGTACCAGATTGGAAACCCACTCGAGATAGTCAATGGGTCGGATAAATTCGATGTCAAGAAGCTTTTATAACTCAAGTTTCACCAAGAGTGCTATTTGAGGGTGCATCTTTCTCAATTTCTTCTTCACTGGTTTGGCTTCAAGATAGATTGCTAAATGATGTACACCTACTTCTGGATCGAGCCTAGGCATATCTATGTATGGCCATGCAAAGTTAGTTCTTCGCTCTTTCAAGAATGCTGCTAGGTTCTTTTGTTCTTCATCCAACAAGAATTTGACATAGAAAGTGATCTTTGGTGCCTCTTCCATTCCCACATTCACTAGGGTTGCCTTTTTGCCAATATTGCTAACTTTTCTAGATGCATTTCACTAAGGGATAGATTGAATCCCTCATCCTTGGGAACCTCAGAGAGGTTTTCACCCTCAGATGTGTCCTTTCTTTTTACTATTTTAGGATAAAAAAGTGCCACAATGTGGTTTTCACTTAGAGATCTGCATGTTAGTTGCATGTCATCAATTTTGTGACTAAAGGATTCAATCGTCTCCCCAAAGTATGCCCCTGTGTCTAGTTATATATCAAAACCAACTTTGTGATCTGCCCATGGTAAGTTGTCATGAAGTCCCATGAATTCTAATATTGCTTCATTGTTTTTTAATAAAGCTAGAATTGGTGGTCCTTGTTGGTCCCAGTCGATGAGTTGTGGGTATACTAGGCTAATTTCAATGGGTTGATCATTCAGAGTGAAAGATATTGTGGATATCATGAAGAGAGAGTTATTCTCAAATAGGCTGACAACATTAAGGGGGAAGTCATGGAGGGTAGTATCATGCAATGTTAGTAATGAAGAGGAAGCCTCAACCCATTTAGCAGAAGTACCTTTTCCAAGAAGGGTAACCTTGCTAGTAGTACATCCTAGAATGAGATTCTTTGGACACTTCTTAGGATCGATGGGTTCTAGCAAACCATTGTCATTTTGTACTAGTTTCTTGTTCTTGTTGTACCCCCATCCCTTCATTAGCTATAAGCCTTTGTTTTCATCTTCCATGGGAAGAGTAGGGGCAAGTCATTCATCTTGATATAACAGTTTAGATACATCCTCCTCATTGACATATTCTTTATTCAAATCCCCCCACTTAGTGAAGGTAGTAGCTGCCATCTTTACTATTTCAACTACTTTGTTGATAGGTGTGGGTTTCCCATGATATTTGGGAGAAAAAGGTAGCTCTCCCAACACAAAGGTGTTCTTTTATAGTTTATAATTTCCACAACCATCATCTTGGATCATTGCTTTGATATCAAGAATGTTCTGCACAATGGGTGATTTTGTTTCTGAGGTAGATGCAAGGGTAGATGGGTCAATGAATGAAAGGATGGTGTAGGCCCTTCATCATTTTTAGGGATTTGGGGTATTTTGTAAAACTTGGCCTCAAGATTCTTGTAGTAGAAAAAGGGCTCAAGATCTCCATGGATGGTAACTTTTATGTCCTCAAAAGGAAACTTTACACAATGGTGATAGGTTGAAGCTACAACTTTTAGGGCATGAATCCAGTGTCGTCCAAGCAAGGTGTCATAGAGGAGATCAAGGTCTAACACTTGGCATGTAGTCTTTGCAATGACAATTGCTACTTGGATGGGTAATGTGATGATGCATTGCGATACCCGTGCTTGATTGCCATATGCTTTGATGGTGGTACTCTTTGATTTCTCAAAGTATCCTTTGAATATCCTAGGTTTTTGATCAACTAAGGGTGTAAATGTTTAGAACAACACCTCCATCTACTAAGACTCTTTTAACCTTATTCTTATGAATAATGACCTCAAGGTGTAAAACACAATTATGATATGGTTGCGATGGTAGGTGTTGTTCCAAGAAGGTGAGAAGATGAGGGATAGTGATATGCACTACCATAGCTTGAAATTGCTTTGTATCCATATCATTAGGGAAATATGATGAGGAAAAATCCTTCTCTAAGATTTCTCTGTGTGCGGGGGATAGCCTCAATAGTTCCAAGATAGAAATATGCACGGGGGTCTTCTTAAGTTGATCTAAGAGACTGCATTTGCTAGGGTTTGATGTTGGAAAAGTAGGTTGTGCCCTAGGTTGAGATGGGACTCCTTGTATGGTGACTTTTCCATGTCATGCGGTGACTCCACACTCTACACTAGGCCCTTCGATGGTGATGACGGTGATGGCACTATCATAGGAAGCAACTAAATTAGAATAGACATGCTGCATGTTTGTGTAATCCTTACCTTTTCCATTGTTGTTTCATTTTCTATGATATGACATAGGGTTCTTATATATCTTCAAATCCTGATTGCTGGCTGGTACCTCAAAAGATATGTCTCCATTTTCAATAAGATCTTTGATAACATTTTTGAGTCCCATACAGATCGATGTTTTATGTCCTTTAATTTTGTGAAAGTCACAAAGATCTTTTTCGTTGTAGTAGGGTGGTTTATCCTATGGTTCTTGGTAGTTTTAAAAATTGGGAAGCGTTATCAAGTTTGACTTTACCAATTTATTCATGATAGTTTCAATAGATTTTGACAACTGCATGTGTACTTGCATTTCAGATAGTTGTTCCTGTTGGGGGTTCATCTTTGTTGCATTTCAATGTTATTGATTTGATTGTTTTGTGATGGTGTAGCTTGTTGTATGGTTGGTTGAGCATTAGCTATTTGATTGTTATTTCTGTTGGGAATAAGATGCCATTTAATTGTAATCCTAAACATATTTCATGTGTCTCCTAAGTCCTTGGAAAGTGTTCCCCAACACTAGGATTAGAAAGAGATTAAATTTGAATGAAATGAACATGTAAATTGACATTTGTAATTATTCCTAAATGATAGGAACATGTGGGGATGTCCAAGAAGAGCTCCTACAAAATAGGAGCACATGGGGCACCCACATGGGAGGTGGGACACACCTTGTTTCAGTTAATTATTTGGTGAATTGATAACTCTTATGTAATGCATGTCTTGTTCCTACAAAGTAGGGATTGCTATTTAAAATGTATGTGGAGTGGCACTATCAGTTTAGTTTCAATTTAGTTTAGTTCAACTTAGTTTAGTTCAGTTCAATTTTAGTTTTAGTTTCAATTTCAGTTCAATTCAGTCCAGTTTAGTTTAGTTTAGTTTAGTTTAGTTCAATTCAGTTCAATTCAGTTATGGTTCAATTATCTTCATCTGCATGTAGTTAGTTTGAGTTGTATGTAGTTGAATTCAGTTGACTTGAGTTGCATGACTAGTGGCTTTAGTTGCATGACCGATAACAAGTTGAAACTTTTAGTTAATAGGGGATGATCAATCATACATAATGTTTGCATGAATGGTGGAGACATATGTTTCGGTTAACAAAGATTGACTTGGACCCACCTTGGGCACCCAAGTTGAGATCTTGGAGTTTACACCTTTGCATGAGAAGATATTTACAAGGCTTAGTTAAGTGGGGCCCATTCTTGGGTGCCAAATTTGAGGAGAAGCTTACAAGATATCTTCAAAACCAACAATCAGTTAAGACTTCAGTTTGGGACACCTAAATTGATGGACTTGGTTTGACATTGTTTTTCACAGAAGAACTCTACTTTCACAAGAATGGTGAAGATATTTGTGAGGAGCTTTATCCTCTTGTAATTTTCAACTCTTTGGAGTTTACAATGTTCACAATTGTCTATTAATTGCAGCAAGTTGAAGAGTGTTTTATTAGAGTTTATTGGAGGTTGTGAAGAAGAATTGTTGAAGGCAAAAGAATCATCTCAATCAAAGATTGATATAGTGTTATTGTAATATTTTTCTAAGGTTAAATGATACAAGCACTATTGATTTTGGTGGTGGAGTTTTTTCCTGAAAGGGTTTCTCCATGTATATGCTGTGTCACTTCTATCTTCTTGTCTCATTCTTGTACAATCTTTTGTCTACTTCTACAATTGATAAAATTGAGTTAATCAGATTAATCACCCACAAAGAAATTATGACAAAGAATACTTAATTTAATCTATAGTCTCATAGGATTACAAGTTTTAAGCTACAATTTCACCTTCAATTTTCAACATTTGGTATCAGAGCTAACGATTGGTTAAAGTTTGGGACACTTTCTCTTAAAAATTTGAAGGTTTTTTGGTTGTAGGGGGAGCTTTTTTGTGTTATTGCAAATTTGTAAAAGAAGTTTGTCACAATGAGTTCTAATTCTCATTTAGATATTGAAATATTCAATGGATCTAGTTATGAGATGTGGAAATTAAAAATGATCTCCTTGAAGAGAGAGATCAGTGGTTAGCTGTTTGTAGTGATAAAAAGCCATATAGAATGATGTCAAATGAGGATTGGACTAAGCTTGATAAAAAGGAAAGAGGGACCATAAGATTATGTCTTGTTGATGTTCTCTTGAATGTTTTAGATGAAACTACCACATATAAAATGTGGAAGAGGATAGGTGATTGTAGATTTCTAAATTTGGACACTTAATTTATCCAAATTCATCCCCTTTCATCTTATCTTCATTAATTAAGTAATACTGCTATTATTTAATTAATAGCTTTAATTCTGCCAAACCCCTAAGGTATTTAATTAATAATACCTTATCTCTTTAATCCTCCTTCCATCAATTGAATTAAATAAATATTCCCCTTCATGTCACATCCTCCATCTTTTTTTACCTAATCTTAATCCTTCTTCTAATCTCATCATTAGGATGTGCACATGCCTAATCCTTGATTAGGATGTGTCACATCCTCCAACTTTTGCAAGTTGGCCTCTAATCTCTTTTAGCCACCTAACCATCCTCTAATCCCTCACTAACTAGCCTAATCAACCTCTCAAGGAATTTTTAATTCCTTTTATTCTTTCAAGGAATATTAAATTCCTTTTTCTCTTCCCCATGTGATCTTTGACTTGTCACATCAAGTCACATGTGAGATCTAACCCTCTTCTAATCTTCATTAATTAATCTAATCAAGTACTTGCACAATCCTAATCACCCATTTTTAGTCAACTCTCCCCATCCCCCAAGGAATTTTTAATTCCTTTTTATTCATCCAAGGCACTCCACTTCCCCATGTGAATTTTTAATTCACCTTTTAATCCCCCAATGCACCCTTTGGAATTTAAAATTATTTCCCATCTCCCCATGTGAATATTTGAGGAATTTTTAATTCCTCACATGTCCTCTCACCCACATGGGCACAAGTACCTCCTTTATGAGGAGATCTTGTCCAATCCCAAGGTACTTTGTACCCCTCTCCATGTCATGTCCTTCTCCTTCCACCTCATGCCACTTCACCTTTTAGGGCTATCTCACATGCCACATGTCAAGATGTGAGGGCTTGTGAGTTCTCAACTCACCTTAGCCCTACATCTTGATATTGGTGGCTCAATCTTAATCCATTTCCCTAGAGTTTCCAAAATCTATAAATACCCCCTCTTTTCTCTCATTTTGGGAGATCATTTGTGCTAGCCAAACTCTTGCAGTTTTGTTTCTCAACCAACACTTAGCTATTTTCATGTTTCCAAGCATCATTTGCATCTCACATCTCACATCTTGTGCCATCCAAGGAGCATACACGTCAAAGATCGAAGGGCCAACCAAAGGATCGACTCAACGCAAGGTATAAAGTTCCATTTTGTGACTTTGTCTTGTTTTATTTCCAACTTAGGCTAATCTTGAAGTGTAGGTTGTTTTAAGTTGTTTATTTGCACTCTTTAACTTGTTGCTTGATTTCTAACACTCTATTT